>JAJHSJ010000002.1:95263623-95606987 GCA_021015155.1 Magnolia officinalis
AGATTGAAAAGGTGGATGTCACGGACGGACAAGATGCTATGGAAGGTTGAAGAGATGGTGGCTTGTTATGCGACACGGCAGGGCAGTAAAGATCCCGAGAGCTTTTTACTTTTTCCTTTTCTCGATGCCGTTATGGAAATGCCATTATAAATTCTGGGATTTACGGATTGCCATCGACGTCTTTTTAAAGGGAAGCTGAACGGCAGCCGCTCTTCCGCTCCAGCAGTGAGGGCAGGTGTCGGGTAGGGCTAACCTAACGCTGGAAGTGTCGGGTTGCAAAGGTTCTCGGGTCCGGTTGGGGCTGAGGTTTCAACCCGATTTGAATTTTGAGCAAATTTGGACAAGTTTAAGCCAGTCCTTGGCCCAATGGTAAACTAAGTACCATTTAACAGTGGAGATTTGTTTTATTTTTTTTTAAGTGTTTTATTACCAAAAGTATGTTGAGAAATTTTTTTAAATCTTTTTTTTATCTATGATAGTTTTGGAAAATGCCTCTACCATTTGTTCTTCTTTTTTCTTTTTCTTTTAAAAAAAAATAATAATAATTTTAAAAAATATAACTTCAATATATCTTTCTTAAGGGTGTGTTTGATTTTCGGTAGCTATGTAAATACCTGTGAAATGAGTAATTATTACCATTTCACCCGTTTGAATTTCTTTTGAAAATCCACCTTACTTTTTGCTTGGAAAACCGATTTAAAAGATTTATTATAAAATTTTGGACCCCAAAGTGATGTATATGATAAATTCATTCCGTCCGATCCTTTTAACACAATATTTTAAGGCATAATCCGAAAAATGAGACAGGTTGAACACTCAAATGGCCCACACCAAAAGAAACAGTGGGCCTGAGAGGTTTTTAATAGTAAATATTTGATTCCCTTTTTCTAGTGGCGTGGTCCACTTGAGCTTTCATATGCCCCGTTTTTGGCTCATGTTATAAATTCATCAGGCATAATAGATTAAGATTGAAAAGGTGGATGTCACGGACGGACAAGATGCTATGGAAGGTTGAAGAGATGGTGGCTTGTTATGCGACACGGCAGGGCAGTAAGATCCCGAGAGCTTTTTACTTTTTCCTTTTCTCGATGCCGTTATGGAAATGCCATTATAAATTCTGGGATTTACGGATTGCCATCGACGTCTTTTTAAAGGGAAGCTGAACGCAGCCGCTCTTCCGCTCCAGCAGTGAGGGCAGGTGTCGGGTAGGGCTAACCTAACGCTAGAAGTGTCGGGTTGCAAAGGTTCTCGGGTCCGGTTGGGGCTGAGGTTTCAACCCGATATGAATTTGAGCAAATTTGGACAAGTTTAAGCCAGTCCTTGGCCCAATGGTAAACTAAGTACCATTTAACAGTGGAGATTTGTTTTATTTTTTTTAAGTGTTTTATTACCAAAAGTATGTTGAGAAATTTTTTTAAATCTTTTTTTTATCTATGATAGTTTTGGAAAATGCCTCTACCATTTGTTCTTTTTTCTTTTTCTTTTAAAAAAAATAATAATAATAATTTTAAAAAATATACCTTCAATATATCTTTCTAAGGGATGTGTTTGATTTTCGTAGTAGCTATGTAAATACCCGTGAAATGAGTAATTATTACCATTTCACCCGTTTGAATTTCTTTTGAAAATCCACCTTACTTTTTGCTTGGAAAACCGATTTAAAAGATTTATTATAAAATTTTGGACCCCAAAGTGATGTATATGATAAATTCATTCCGTCCGATCCTTTTAACACAATATTTTAAGGCATAATCCGAAAAATGAGATAGGGTTGAACACTCAAATGGCCCACACCAAAAGAAACAGTGGGCCTGAGAGGTTTTTAATAGTAAATATTTGATCCCTTTTTCTAGTGGCGTGGTCCACTTGAGCTTTCAATATGCCCCGTTTTTTGGCTCATATATAAATTCATCAGGCATAATAGATTAACGGTATGAATAAGTGATATGCATCACGGTGGGACCCACAAATATATTATAGCGTTCTCGATTTTCGTGTAAAAAATGTATGTCGTCAAATCAAACATTAGAAAAAGTGAGGTAAATAGCGGAGAAATAATTATTACATATTTTCACGATATTTCCCTATGAATTGAAACATCAAACAAGCCCTAAACAAGTTTACGCTGCAAAATTAAATAGTATGGAATTGCATTAGATGGAAGTAATATCATTATTGCACAATGATTGCATGTTTGGAAATACCATAGTATTCGAAATATTCCCTTAGGAAATACACTATTAATTAAAGCCTATGATTGGTGGACCATAAAATTGTAATCAATGAACCACATTTCACAAAGGATGTCATCATATATTATATATATATATATATATATATATATATATATATATATATATATATATATATATATATATATATATATATATGCAAATTGAATGTCATGTGTAAAGGGCACATGCGAATGGATGGAATGGATAAAACACATGCATCGACGTGGAGCTGGGGCTCATACGGCTCATAGATGTAGTAGATTTCGAAATCCACCAAAACCATGTGATATTTATTATTAACTCTGGATAATGTGATATCAGGATTAACCCAATCCCTTTCGTCGTCTCAAAATGCTGAATGGAATTTGCATGCGGCCAAATGCAATTTCATACCACCTAATATCACGCCCTAAATAGGCTCGGCTTCTTTCATTCTTCTTCTTTTTCTTCGTTCTTCTCGAGAAATTTACGACTGTGGACCCCACCTTTTATCCAGCGGTTTTTTTGAAGCAATACAAACTTAGAATACGCACTTGGACCTCCTCGTACGGACTCAGCATTTCAGGACGAAAATACCCCTCCTTTCACTGCTGTGGCTTTTCCTCTCCCATTTTCACTGCTTGCTTTTCCCCTCCCTTTCCACTGTTGCTTTCACAGCCGTTGCTTTCACCCTCTTTCCTCACTGTTTTCCAGCAGAAAGACCTCTAAAAACCCTTTTTGTGGGCCCCCCTCAATCGCATTTTGTCTTCTTCTCAAAATGGTCGGTCCAGAGAAAGCACGCAGCAAAGGTATATTTTAAACTCAGTTACCCCACATGGAATGTATGTAGTTCCTTTTATATTTTTTAACTAGAGGAAAAGGTTATATACGATCGAGCTCATGGGATCTCCCCATGAGGTCGAGCTGTGTGGGCCCCACCATGATGTATGTCGAACATCAACACCGTGAACTTGATGGGTCCCCTCTAAATTATGGGATAGCCGAAAAATCAGCCGTATACGGAACTCAGGTGGGCCATACCATCTAAAATCATGTGAAGACATGGCTAAAACATATAAAATTACTTGGTGGGGCCCACCTAAAATTTGGATGTGTCTAAAACTTGTCTGACCCCTCATCCAAGTGGGACACACATTGTGGATGGGCTGGATTTGTGAAACACATTTCGGTGGGCCCAAATGGCAAATATGAATGTTTTAATGGAAGGTAACCCCTCTCAAGTTTTGTACGTGGTGTAGCCTACAAAAGTCACGAATTAACTTGATTTTTCTGCTCTAGGCCCACCATGGAATGGTGCATCTAACTGATGGGGTAGATGTTTGACATACCTCATGATAGGGCCCACACAGCTCGACCTCATTGGTAGTTCACATGAGCTCGACCATATAGAACCTTTCCCACACAGACGTATATATACACGCATGCCCGCTGATCTTCTAGTTTGCCCCGCTGATTTCCTTTGAATGTAATTGCGGCATGTGCCAAGGTATGTTTATGTCTCCTTGTATATAACATGATGTGGGGCCAACACTGTAAAAGCTACAAACTTGAACAGATACATGCCTTGACTCCCTGTCATACGGCCATGTGCCTATGCTGGCCGAATAAAGGCAAGTGTTCCTTATCTTTTGTGCTGACAAAGCTACGCAACCTTGTGACGCGCTACGTTGACTAAGCTACGCAACCTTGTAATAACGAGGAAAGTCATATATGACTCATGAACACCTCATTGAGTTATCCTTGCGAGCATTGCTCAATGCTAGTTGCCTAAGCGGCGAGCTTATTTTAGCCGGTTGAAGCTAATTGATCCTTCAATATCTTTGGCTCATGTGTATCATGCATATTACAACTTTCTTGAGCTGTACCTTAGAATCAACGGTATTTTCTTTGAATATAATTAAGGGCAAGTGGCAAGGTATGTCTATGTTGTGATGTAGAAATTGGTATACCTTGATGAGAATCAGCGGGGCAAACATGAAATCAGCGGGCCAATCAGTGGGCCCAACAGTGATGTATGTTTGTTTGTTATCAAACCTAGACATAAGATCATACTGACATGGATCAATAGAATAAACAATTATAAGCTTGATCCAAAACTTCTGTGGCCTAGATGAAATGATCAACATTAGAAGTTCAATTCCAAATTTAATTTGGTGTGTTCCATTTGAACATTGGATACGTTTATAGGAATTGGCTCAAGCCATGAAATTATTTGTTAAGTTTGCCCCGCTGATTGCCTAGTTTGCCCGCTCATTTTCATGTTTTTCCCCGCTGACTTTTTAGCTTGGCTCGCTGATTTTCTAGTTTGCCCTGCTAACTTTCTAGTATGCCCCGTTGATATTCTAGTTTGCTCCGCTGAATTTGTAGCATGCCCGTCTGATTTTATAGACAATGTTTTATCTTGTGAATTTTATGTTTGATATGTTTTTAAATCCATCTCTGCAGGCAATGAAAATTCTGTCATCATCTCCAAGCCAACATGTAAGTGTACACTGACTTGGTGGTTTGACAAGGTGAAGGATGGAGTGGAGAAGCACGATAGTCTCCTAAATCTGTTCAGGCAATCCCCTTTCGCGTTTTTATTGCATGTTACATCCTTTAGCTTTGTAGGGGCTATATTTCAGCTACTTTTAGAAAGATACAAAGGTGATTCAGTATTTAAGATCAAGGGGAGGCGATTGCAGTTTTCCGAGATGGACTTCGCCCTCATTACCGGTCTTAAGACTGGAGATCTTACTGTACCCAAGAATCGTTGCACTACGAGTATACTAAGAGACAAATACTTCAAAGAACATTGAGTGTTAAAGAAGCACCTAATGTGCGTGTTTGAGAGATTAGTTGACACCAATAAGCATGAGGATGTCGTGAAGGTTGCCCTACTTCTAGTTGTGGAGTGCTTTCTTAGGGGAACCGATCCGAAAACCATGTGCAACATGAATTATATTCACCTGGTGGACTCGTTAGATGATTTCTATGTGTATCCTTGGGGTAGTTTGGGATACATTACAATGTTGCAAGGAATCGAATTTGTCGTTGCCGCATCAAGTTCCCCTCGGTACACTGTATGTAGTTGCGTCCTTCCTCTACAAGTAAGAACATCTTTTATTTTCTATATGTTTTCCCTCTATAGTCATCTTTGAATTTTTAACCTGATGCAATTTCATTCTAACAGGTATGGGCAGTAGAGATATTACCGGCCCTATAAGAGTGTGTTGTTTCGTATGTTCCCCATGAAATTCCACGCTTCATTCAATATCGAGGCTGGAAGTGTTGGAGGTACAAAAGAATACATGCTATTTTCCAGAGTAAAGCTGTAAGTTTATATATGTCCAGCATTTACTTTGCTTAACTTGACAACCTTATCAATTTTTTATTTAACATTACTCCTTGTTCTTTTGCAGACATCGATAGTAATGAAATTAGAACCAACGCTACGAGAATGGGAAACGGATGCTGTTCGCTCGATGCGTGACAGTTTCCAGGTGAGATGTTATGAAAAATGAACTATATTTTTTCTACATATGTAAAGTTATCCTTACTCTTACATATCCATCTATACATTTTGTAGGTCACTGAAACCCAAGAAGATGATGAGGAGGGTAATGAGATTGATCATGATGAAGATGACGAGTTAGATGATAACGATGAGAAAGGCGTGGAGGGAGAGGGACCGAGGGAGGGTTTACCAATGGGGGGTGTTATGAAGAATGTTATTTTTATGAAGGAATTTCGGATTGAGAGGGAGGAGTTGAAGAGGGAGAGAGAGGAATTGAAGAAGGAGAGGGACGAATTGAGAAAAGAGAGGGAATTGATGAGACGGAAAGAAGCAATGATTGATGAGAAAGAAAATATGTTACTGAAAGAGAAAGAGCAATTCAGGATGGAGAAGGAATTATTTTTTGAGGACAGAGAAAAGTTAGCTAATGAGAGGGAGGAGTTTAATAAGGAGAAGGAAGGTAGGAGTACACAGAGGGGATGTTTTGCCTCGCTGCTTTTCCTAGTTTGCCTCGCTGCTTTTCCTAGTTTACCTCGTGTTTTCCTAGTTTGGCCCGCTGCTTTTCCTAGTTTGCCTCACTGCTTTTCCTAGTTTGTCTCGCTGCTTTTCCTAGTTTACCCCGCTGATAGATCAAGTTTGCCTCGCTGCTTTTCCTAGTTTTCCTCGCTGCTTTTCCTAGTTTGCCCCGCTGATATTCCTAGTTTGCCTCGCTTTTTCCTAGTTTGCCTCGCTGCTTTTCCTAGTTTGCCTTGCTGTTTTCCTAGTTTGCCTCGCTGCTTTTCCTAGTTTGCCCCGCTGATATTCCTAATTTGCCTCGCTGTTTTTCCTAGTTTGCCCCACTGTTTTTCCAAGTTTGCCTCGCTGTTTTTCCTAGTTTGCCTTGCTGCTTTTCCTAGTTTGCCCCGCTGTTTTCCTAGTTTGCCTCGCTGCCTTTCCTAGTTTGCCCCGCTGATATTCTTAGTTTGCCTCGCTGTTTTTCCTAGTTTGCCCCGCTGTTTTTCCAAGTTTGCATCGCTGCTTTTCCTAGTTTGCCTCGCTGCTTTTCCTAGTTTGCCCCGCTGCTTTTCCTAGTTTCCTACTTGACATACCTCATTTTACAAGAAGATGTTAATAGGTTGGTGATAGGGTTGCATCTGAATTTCCTTTTTAGGATAACTAGCTGTTTCAGATACTGGATGAGTTGGCGTATCCGCTCATTCAGATCATGGAATGATCACACTTCTAGCTACTGATGGGGTCCAAGGACTTCAGGCATGTTCAATAAAGATATTTTGTGATCCTTAAATAAGTGACAGTCCATATTTTTGTGCTGCCAAGTTCTGTTTGTAGGACTTCCTCTAGAACACTTAACTTGCTTGGTTGGGGTGGTGTGCATTTATTTTTTCTGAATGAATTGGGGATATGTTGGAAAGGTGGACTAATTGCTTGTTTAGGTGATTTCTCATTCTGAATTGCAGTGCTCTCTCTCTGGTCATCCACGCTTGTTTTTCTGAATGAATTATTTTATTTTATTTTACTTTTTAATGTCATCTAGCAATGTAAGCAAGAATAGCATGGAGATGATTGAAAGAAAATGACTACCTTGTTTCCCCATATGATGTTGATGGATCTGTACTATCATAAATATTCTTGTTCCATTTTGCCCTTAATGGCAGGTCAACATTGCACAGAGTTATATTTCCTTCAAATTAATCTTTCATGCCTGCAGATTTCATATGCTCTAAAGGGATGACAGAAGTAGGGGATTGACAGTGTGATCAGGTCAGGTACTCATCTCAATTAGTGCAGCGGCTAGACCTCTATGTGGGTTTGCAATTCACGGACAATCCCCTTCACGTCACGGTAAATTCCACTCATTTCACGGACAATTCCCTTCAATTCAATGCATTTCACGGTCAATCCCCTTCAATTCACTCTCATGTACCCAAAAATGATGTAGATTTAAAGCTCAATGGACCACATGATAGAAAACAGTGGAGATTGAATGTTAAAACAATAGAATTCATTCGAGGTCGACCGGGTACTGCCCGGTCGACCCCAACTTGCTGGAGAGTTAAAGTTAAATTTAACTAAATGGGGTTACTGTCCAGCGAGTTGGGGTCGACCGGGTTATTGTCCAGCGAGTTGGAATCAACCGGGTCAGAGAAAAAAACCACGGCTAGCAAGTTGGGGTCGACCGGGTTGGGACCCGGTCGATCGGGTCAGAACTTAGCCTATCGCTACGGATTATAACCGTAGCCATAGCTGTAGTGCTATGCACTTTTTTCTTTTTTATTTTTATTTTTTTTATTTTTATTTTTTACATGGAGAACATTTTCCCCTTTACATTTTTTTATAATACATAATTATGTAAATATGTATATATAAGTATATAAAAATATTTTTCTATTTTTTAATTCATTTCTTTATCTATTTATTTAACAAGCATATCTCCTAAACTAGAATGATTTACTTAACTTATCATATATGATTTTGGGGTAGGAGAAGCTAATTTAGCCAACCAACCTATTTATTTTCCAAGATTCCATCGGGTCAATGGTCAACCTATTTAGCCAACCAACCTATTTATCAATTTCAATTACACACTTTCTTGAGACCAAGAGATGAGTAGTCGGCATCGTTACTACCCTAAGGTGGTTTTCATCCTAAAATGGTCATATTTCAGTTTGCCCCACTCATATTTTAGTTTGCCCCGCTGTTTTTCTTGTTTGCCCAGCCGTTTTTCTAGTTTGCCCCGCTGTTTTTCATGTTTCCCCTGCTCATATTTCAGTTTGCCCCGCTCTTTTTCATGCTTACCCTGCTCATTTTCATGTTTGCCCCGCTCAGTTTCATGTACGGCTGAAAGTTGGGCGGGTTCAACCCGACCGACCCGACATTGGGTTGGGCTCAGGCAGGATATATCGGGTCCGATCTCAAGCTTGGGTTATACAAACACCAATCCGATAAAACTTAGGTTGGGCTTGGGTTGAGGTCTGAGGTTGCCCGACCCAACCTGAACCCGATCAATATATTAGTTACTTATAAATTATAATTGAGTGTAGATTGTTTGTGTAGAAGATACACTAGTGATGTCGGGTCTCATTTGTCCATGTCATTTCCAAGGACTCAAGCTAACAAAATATGTTGGATTTCTCTCTCTCAAATATATTGCGTGCTATGATACATGACTTTTTAAAGGAGTAGTAGATTGCGTGCTATGATACATAACTTTTTAAAGGAGTAGTAGATTGCGTGCTATGATACATGACTTTTTAAAGGAGTAGTCCTATATTTTAGCTTGGTTTTTTAAAGAAAAAAAAATGAAGTTCTTTATAATGAATAATCACGTATATAATTAATAAAATCATAGATACAAAAAATAAGTCCTATATTGAAATATAATAAACTAATGTAATAATGAAAATATTAGCATGTATACACCCGACCAACCAATCAACCCGTCGAGCCCTTTGGGGTTGGGCTTGGGTTGAGAATTCCCAACCCAAGATTGGGTTGGGTTGGGTCAAGGTTTAAGTATAGGAACCTTGGGTTGGGTTAGGGTTGAGCACCAACCCGAACCATCGATGTTGATTGAAATTGACCATAAACTGAATGAAATAGATTTTTGACCATCGACCCGATGGAATCTTGGAAAATAAATAGGTTGGTTGGCTAAATTAGTTTCTCCTACCCCAAAATCATATATGGTAAGTTAAGTAAATCATTCTAGTTTAGGAGATATGCTTGTTAAATAAATATACAAAGAAATGAATTAAAAGATAGAAAAATATTTTTATATACTTATATATACATATTTACATAATTATGTATTATAGAAAAATGTAAGGGGAAAAATGTTCTCCATGTAAAAAAAAAAATAAAAATAAAAAATAAAAAAGAGAAAAAAGTGCATAGCACTATAGCTATGGCTACGGTTATAATCCGTAGCGATAGGCCAAGCTCTGACCCGGTCGACCCCAACTCGCTGGCTTCGTTTTTAAGAAAGCCCGCCTATGGCTACGGATTTGGCGGTCTCTATGGCTACGGTTATAATCCGTAGCCATAGGCCACGCTCTGACCCGGTCGACCGGGTCCCAACCCGGTCGACCCCAACTTGCTGGCTGCGTTTTTTTTTCTCTGACCCGATCGACCGGGTCCTAACCCCGTCAACCCCAACTCGCTGGCTTTGTTTTTGTTTTTTTTTTTTGTTGTAATCCCCATCAATTTTTGTGGGTCCCATTGTGAGGTATGTGTTATGTCTAAACCGTCCATCTATTTGGCGAACTCATATTAAGGCTTGAGGTGAAAAATAAGACACATCTAGCTATCAAGTAGACCACATTGTAAAAGGCAGTGGGAAATTGAACGTCTACCATTGAAACCCTTTTAGGGGTTACAGAAGTTTTGGATCATTATGTAATTTGTTTTTCCTCTTCATCCAGGTCTTTGTGACCCTATGAATGAACTTATACGGGGAGGATTTCTCACAAACATCACAGTGGGCCCCAACTTAGACGGGGGAGGATTTCTAATGGTTGACGCTCATTCAACACTGTTTCCTGTAATGTGGTACACTTAAGATTTGGATATACCTCATTTTTTGTCTCATACCTAAAATGATCCCGAAAAATATATGGACGGCATGGATGAAAAGCATACATCATGGTGGGCCCCACAACTATGTATTTATTATACGAACGGCTCAAAAGAGATCAAAGTTACATGGCCCCACAACTATGTATTTATTATATCCACAACATTCATCCATATTTAGAGATCATTTCGGAGCATTATCCAAAAAAAAAAAATCATATCCAGATCAAATGGACCACACCACAAAGAGCAGCAGGAAAACTGATTTTCACCGTTAAAAATTTTGTAGGGCCCACCACTTGATAGTTAGATCTGTCTTATTTTACGTCTCAAGCTTAATATGAGCTCGCTAAATCGATGGATGGTTTGGATATAACACAGACCTCATGATGGGACCCACAAAAGGCGGTGGGATTACAACAAAAAAAAAAAATAATAATAATAAATAAATAAATAAGAAAAAAGAATCTATAGCTACGGATTATAACCGTAGCCATATCCGTAGCCTAGAAAATCGGCGAGGCAAACTAGAAAACGGCGGGGCAAACTAGAAAATCGGCGGACAAGCATGAAAAACGGCGGGGCAAACTAGAAAATCGGGCGAGAGCAAGAATGAAAAACGGTGGGGCAAGCATGAAAAACGGCGAGGCAAACTAGAAAATCGGCGGGGCAAACAAGAAAAACGGCGGGGCAAACTAGAAAATCGGCGAGGCAAGCATGAAAAACAGCGGGGCAAACTAGAAAAATAATAGGGCGGGGTAAGCATGAAAAAAACGGGGGCAAACTAGAAAATCGGCGGGGCAAGCAAGAAAAACGGCGGGGCAAACTAGAAAATCGGCGGGGCAAGCATGAAAAACGGCGAGGGGCAAACTAGAAAATCGGCCGGGCAAGCAAGAAAAACGGCGGGGCAAACTAGAAAATCGGCGGGGCAAGCATGAAAAACGGCGGGGCAAACTAGAAAATCGGCGGGGCAAGCATGAAAAACGGCGGGACAAACTAAAAAATCGGCGGGGCAAGCAAGAAAAACGGCTGGGCAAACTAGAAAATCGGCGGGGCAAGCATGAAAAACGGCGGGGCAAACTAGAAAATCGGCAGGGCAAAATGAAAAATGACTCATTTTCATGTTTGCCTCGCTCAATTTCATGTACGGCTGAAAGTTGGGCGGGTTCAACCCGACCGACCCGATATTGGGTTAGGCTCGGGTAGGATATATCGGGTCCGATCTCAAGCTTGGGCTATACAAACACCAACCCGATAAAACTTAGGTTGGGCTTGGGTTGAGGTCTGAGGTTGCCCGACCCAACCCAACCCGAACCCGATCAATATATTAGTTACTTATAAATTATAATTGAGTGTGGATTGTTTGTGTAGAAAGTACACTAGTGATGTTGGGTCTCATTTGTCCACGTCATTTCCAAGGACTCACGCTAACAAGATATGCCGGATTTCTCTCTCCCAAATAGATTGCGTGTTGTGCTAAATGACTTTTTAAAGAAGTAGTCCTATATTTTAGCTTGGTTTTTTAAAGAAAAAAAATGAAGTTCTTTATAATGAATAATCACGTATATAATTAATAAAATCATAGATACAAAAAATAAGTCCTATATTGAAATATAATAAACTAATGTAATAACGAAAATATTAGCACATATACACCCGACCAACCCAATCAACTCGTCGAGCCCTCTTGGGTTGGGCTTGGGTTGAGAATTCCCAACCCAAGATTGGGTTGGGTCGGGTCAAGGTTTAAGTATAGGAACCTTGGGTTGGGTTAGGGTTGAGCACCAACCCGAACCATTGATGTTGATTGAAATTAATCACGAGTTGAATGAAATAGATTTTTGACCATGGACCCGATGGAATCTTGGAAAATAAATAGGTTGGTTGGCTAAATTAGCTTCTCCTACCCCAAATCATATATGGTAAGTTAAGTAAATCATTCTAGTTTAGGAGATATGCTTGTTAAATAAATAGACAAAGAAATGAATTAAAAGATAGAAAAATATTTTTATATACTTATATATACATATTTATATAATTATGTATTATAGAAAATGTAAAGGGAAAAATGTTCTCCATGTAAAAAATAAAAATAAAATAAAAAAAATAAAAAAAGAGAAAAAAGTGCATAGCACTATAGCTATGGCTACAGTTATAATCCGTAGCAATAGACCCAACTCTGACCCGGTCGACCCCAACTCGCTGGATACATTTTTTTTTTTTCCCTTTTTTTCCTCTGTTGTGATTCCCACCGATTTTTGTGGGTCCCATTATGAGGTATGTGTTATATCCAAACCGTCCATCTATTTGGCGAACTCGAATTAAGGCTTGAGGTGAAAAATAAGACAGATCTAGCTATCAAGTGGACCACACTGTAAAAGGCAGTGGGAAATTGAACGTCTACCATTGAAACCCTTTCAGGGTTATAGAAGTTTTGGATCATTATGAAATTTGTTTTTCCTCTTCATCCAGGTCTTTGTGACCCTATGAGTAAACTTAGACAAGGAGGATTTCTCACAAACATCACAGTGGGCTCCACCTGAGTTTCTAATGGTTGACGCTCACTCAACACTGTTTCCTGTAATGTGGTACACTTGAGATTTAGATATACCTCATTTTTGGTCTCATAACATAAAATGATCTGGAAAAATATATGGACGGCATGGATGAAAAGTGTACATCATGGTGGGGTCCACAGACCACCGACCGTCCGCCATTAGCCATGACAGGGGGAGTACCGAATCCGTTTCCGTCAAAAGGAGGGGTAATTTCGTCCTGAAATCCAGACTCCGTACGAGGAGGTCTAAGTGCGTATGTTAAGTTTGTATTGTTTTAAGAATATCCAACGGATAAAAGGTGGGGTCCACAGTCGTAAATTTCTCGTTCTTCTCTTTCTAGAAAAAATAAATAAATCAATCAAAAATTTAGCTAATAAATAGAAAAAATATTGTTAGTCTTCTTTTTTTTTTTTTTCTTTTTTAAAATGAGAATTAAAAAGAAGAAAAAAAGAAGATATCAAATAAATAAAACAACTTATGTTCTTTTCGTTCTTTTTTTTCTTATTCGTCCATTTAGGAAATGGGCAGATAAATTAGAAAATTAACTAATAAACATTAAAAAATCTTAATCTTCTTAGATAAAATATAAAAGAATGAAAATAAAGACATCAAATAAATAAAACAATGTACCTTTTTTTTTTTTCTTCTGCTTTTTCTTCTCAATTTTTCTGGAAAAAAATATATTGAATAAATATAGAAAATTAAGTATGTTGCGGGCGGCACGGTTCACTGCTAGAACACTGCATTGCATGGGTCGTGATTCTCAGTTCTCTATTGGTACACTGCACTACATAGGTCCTGGTTCTTAGTTGGTACATTCCGCTGCAAGGGCCGTGGTTTTAAGTTCTTTGTTAATACACTACGTAGCATGTGTCTCACTTCTCTATTGGTACACTATGCTGCATGGGCCTCAGTTCTCTATCGGTATATTGTACTGCATGGGTCTCCGTTTTCCGTTGGTACACTGTTTGGTAAGGGTTGTAATTCTTAGTTATCTATTGGTACATTGCGTTATATGGGTCTCAAGTATCCGTTGGTACACTGTTGCATGGATCTCGGTTCTCTGTAGGTACACTACGCTACAAGGTCGCTACTCTCAATTATATGTTGGTTGATTGCATCGTATGGGACTTAGTTCTCTATCAATACACTGCGTTGCATGTGTCACAGTGCTTTATTGGTACACTACGCTGTATGGATCTCAGTTCTCTATTGGTACACTGCAATGCATAGGTCTCTCAATTCTCAATTCTCTGTTGGTACACTACGTTGAATGAGTCGCAGTTCTATGTTGGTACATTGCATTGCGAGGCTTGTTGTTGATACATTTTTTAAAAAAAATTTCATTCTCATTTTTCTATTTAAGAAGATTAAGATTATTATTTATTTATTTATTAATTTTCAAATTTATTTATCCTTCTTTTTCCAGAAAGAAAAAGAGAGAGAGAGAGAGAGAGAGAGAGAGAGAGAGAGAGAGAGAGAGAAGAAGAAGAAGAAGAAGAATGAGAAGACAATTGTAAGTTGTTTTATTTATTTGATTTTGTTATCTTCACTCTTTCTTTTTCTTTTCTTTTTAATTTAATAAGTTTAAAAATATTTTTTTCCTGTTTATTAGTTAATTTTCTAATTTATTTGTCCTTCTTTAAACAAAGGAAGAAGAAAAAGACAAGGAATGAAAGAAGGTAAGTTGCATTATGTATTTAATATTTTTATTTTTATTCTTCTTTTATTTTATAAAGAATAAAAAATAAGGATATTGAAGGTATCTTTCTCTGATTTATTTATCTTTAAAAAAAAAAAAAAAAAAAAAAACAAGGAGGAAGGCATTTTCATTCATAGCTTTTTCAAAAAACCATCAAAGGTCAAAAAAATGATTTTAAGAGGGTACTCAATTACCTAACTAAGGTAGGTATTGGGTTTAATTTGGCAATAAACCTAAAAAAAGATTAGGTTGGAAACGATCACATATACTTGGGCTGGTTGGATGAGGTTGGTTGGTTGAATATAGAGACTTTGTGTTTGTGTTTGACAACTTGGGTAGGAATTCAGGTAAAATTAAGTTGTAGGTTGGGTCCTCTCAAGGTTGCGATTGTAACAGCCCGGATTTTTCTCAACCTGGAATTAGACGTCCTTAGGCGATGGGTCAATCCTAACACGGTTTAACTTCTCAAACACTCAATTAAAGCCTCAAATCCCTTTTAAAACCATTTTCTTCACAAATCTCACCTTTCACTACCTCGTTCCTTAAATCCTTCTAAGTACTTTCATGTTAGACACTATCTTAAAGTTTAGGTGATGAAGAACAATACTTAAACTAAACATTGCTACAATGGTCTAAGTACCACCTCAGACCGAAATCACTCAGGACTAAATCCTTTAGAAATTAGGCGAGATTTAGCTAGTGTTAAACTAGTGTGCCTGTGAAATTAGCACCAATCGCTTTAAATACGATCTGCAAGACCCAAAACTTGTAGAATCATTGACGCTAGGGTACCCTAAAATCTAGGATCAATCTCATTACCCGGATGCTCTCGGGAGCATCTCGAAACTCCGTATCAGATCTGAACTGCACGTCGAAAGTCCAATTAACACAAAGTTAAGGAATTTGGACCGCCTTGCTGGGCTTGACAACCATCTCGGAAATCAGATCCAGATTGTGTCCCAGCACTATTCGCTTGAGTCCGAAGCGAGGAGTGTGAAAATACTTGATTTACTTTAAAAATAAATATCTTGAATAGTAATCTGGCACGTGTTGCTTGCGGATCAGTTTTAAGCAACCTGACCGTCAGAATCAGACCAAATTATACCCTCGGATCAGGAGAAATTTCATACACATTTACATGTACTCGGAATCTCCGATCGAGATCCGCTGACCGTTGAACTGAAACTGGTCCGCCACGCGTGATCTGGAATCCCAACCGAAATGAAAACTTAACTAAACGTAGATCCGGTGTCGGTGAGCTTAAGTCCGACCTTTGGCTCAAGGAGACCCGCCAGAAGTCCTTCGTTGAGCTGCAAAAGTCCCGCTTTGGTTATAACCTAAGTATACTTTGACCTGGAGTCTATTTCGGTGAGTTTTTAGGCTATATAAGGACCTTAAACCCTCTCTCATTGTAGCCATACGAATTTGAGAGAAACCCTAGAGAGAGAAGAGAGAAAAGAGAGAGAAAGTGTGGGAGATGTGGGAGAATCTCCCTGTCATGCTTCCCTGTCGCTACACAGGCTACACCGCTCCGATCTAATCGCTTTCCCGATGATTTCAGCTCCGTTTCTAGGTAAGAAACCCTAACCTTAAACTGATTTGGGGTTTTGATAGTTGTAGGTTAGGAAATAGCTAACCTATTTTATTCTATAGGTTACCAAACTACTGTATACGAAAGCTTAGCAAATCCATCGACTCTGTTACGATTCTACGACAAAAGGTGCGGACTTTAGGTGTATAGGTTACGGTTTTCAACGCTTTCAATATCAGATAATGATAGATTCATGATCTGCATGTAATTGCACATGTACAAAGTGCTGTTTGTTTTCCATTTCGATTAAGGATGAAAAATATGGAATTCTACATACTCTAGGTATTTGTAGAAAGTACCGTATACGTACAAATTTTGGAAATGTGTATGCAATAATTATTTGTTGTATAAATATATTATATGTGGATGAATTACTTGTTTGGCAAAAGGACTCGCCCTAATACATGTTTTGCTTATATACACTATGTATGTTGAAATTGTGTATTCTAAAAAATACCTTATACGTATAAATTTTGGAGATGTATTTGTCATGATTATTTGCTGTATGAATATATTATACATGGATAAAATACTCGCTTGGCGAAAGGATAGCCCTAATACATGTTTTACTAACATACACCATGTATGTTGAAATAGTGTATTCTAAGTGTTTGTGAAAATGCTTGTGAGAGTAAGTGCTTGGATGTTAGTCCTTAGGTAGGTGTTGAGATGGGGTTCTCAACTACCTTAGAGACATGTATGATTTCCTCCATGTGGTTGTTTACTTTAACCACTTACTTATGAAATATATGTGTTTGTATTCCTATTTATATAGTGCTTTATAATATGCTTTATAACATGCTTTGTAACATGTTTTATACCATGCTTTATGACATACTTGTTAACATGCTTGAGTTACTTTGTTTATTATACTTTACACCACATGCTATGAGTAAGGATTGATTGAGTTTGGGACTATGTCTATAGTCCAGACAATCGGTACCAGACTAGAGATCGTGGTTGAGGATTCATGTCGCCACGTAGGATGTGTTTGACAAACCCGAGTCGTACTTCAGTTGGCGATAGTGGTTAGGCCACACGAAGTGCTTATGCACTTCATGTCATTCAGTTGATTGTGCGCTCGAGCTAGTCAGGCTCGTCAAGTAACCCGATGTGTCTAATGTATGTTCACCATGTTTGGTCGCTCTGCTTGAACCTAGGGTACCAAACTTACCAGTGGAATCCCGTCAACCATGGTACCTCGATCCGCTAAGACTCATGAGCCGGACATGGTGGTATGGGACACCGTGGTCGAGCTGTCGGCCTATGCTGGGGCCATGTGCCTCCCCGTAGTGACCATCGAGCAACCAGACTCGTGAGCCGATTATGGTGGTATGGGACACTATATTCGAGTTGTCGGCCTACACTAGCGTAGCCTGGCTGTGGTCCTCAGTCAGGTTGCATCTGGGTCCCATTCTCAATAAGTGGACTGGTCGGGCTTCGAAAATAGACTGCCAGTTGATAAGACGTTAGTGGAGTGACCTCGAGCATACTCTGAATCTGTGGTGAGGCGATGAGCCTTCCCGTAGTAACAGAGTATAAACTAGGCCTGTATTAATAAGGTGATGGAGGAGTGGTGCAACGATTCCGTGTAACAGCCCTGACAGCCCTTACAACGACCTAGAAACACACCATCGTATGAGATTGTCTAGGACTAACGACCCTAGAATGGATCATGTTTGGGAATGATACAAGGGAGGTACTTTAGTTTCTCAATCCTGCTGTTTGAAATGGACTAATAACAACTCAGTAATCATGCTCATCATGCATTGCATGTGCCTGGAAGATGTGGAGCACTGAGGGATGAAAGCATGCAACGAACGAAGAGGGTGTCGCATAAGGGAGTATGTCAGTGAGGGCATCCATCATGACTACATTCATACTTGCATTAATAAGAGTAGTTAGGAATGTTTGATTTTACTGTTTTATCATTACTGCTTGACTGAATTGATAACATGTTAACCTATGCTTTATTGTTCCACTGAGTTGGTCACTCATTCCCACGTTACGGGACAGTGTTTTAAAACACCCACCAGACCCTGTATCAGATGCAGGTATCATTGGAGCACAGGAGACTGAGCCCGACTTCTATGACGATCAGGAGGAGTTCTCCTACATGCAGTTCGCTGGAGGCTTCGCATAGGCTATCTAGTGCTACGGGGCTACAGGATTGATAATTTCAGTTGTACTATTTTGACATTTTGTTCAAAACCAACATGTATATATACGGTGACTCAGTTAGTGTCCATACTCTGGAGATCGAGAATGTTTTGTTTCATATATATCTATATACACCTTTCAGTCTTCCGCTTACGTTTTATACATAGATCTGGAGTATGAATTACTGTTTTTGTAGAATCTCGCTCATGTTTATTGTACTAACACAGACAACATTTAATCATCATTATCTATGTTGCATAAGTGATGTTCTGGAACTCGAGTGTTGAGTTACTACTCGACCCTCGATTTTTCGGGATGTTACAACAATGGACTCGGGTTGGCCCCTAGACTAACCCAACTTGACCAAAACCAACCCAACCCAACCCAACCCAACCCACCTGAGTTGTACGCCTAAGTGAACTTGCCCAAATGACAATTTTTCATGAGTACCCCTTTTCAGTTGTAAGCATCATAGCCTCGTGACATATTTTAATAGATTGCAACCAATGTTTAAAATGGTATCATGTGATACTATCAAGGGTGATTGCATGACAATCCTAAAAATAGAGAAATAAAAATTATATAATAAATAAACTTTCATGTTAAGTAAGCTTAATTGATAATTTATGGACACATCTCATGCGTTAGGACCTCGGCCGAACCCCCCTCGTGGGCCCTAAATCACCTAGGTACCGCCTCATACAAGCCGCCCACCCCGAGTGTGTCCCCGTATCCCATAAACTACCCCACTCGAGCCCGGTGTGAAATGTGCATTAATCACCCCCGGTGAGGAGTCTCGAACACAAGACCTCCCCCATGGGCCCCGCTCACCCCAAATGTGCCCATGCATCCCACGGGTGACCCCACTCGAGCCCGGTGTGAAAATGCCCCTACTTTAATCACCCCTGGTGAGACCTTCCGCTCTGATACCAATTTGGTGTGGGACAATTAACTACTTACTCTAAAAGCTCAAAGTGTTAGAGCATGGCGAATTAATCTCTTTTATCTCATAACTCAGGCCCCACATCTCATGGGTTAGGACCTCAGCTGAACCCCCCATCGTGGGCCCCAAATCACCTGGGTACCGCCTCACACGAGCCGCCCACCCCGAGTGTGTCCCCGCATCCCATAGGTTACCCCACTCGAGCCTAGTGTGAAATACGCATTAATCACCCCCAGTGAGGAGTCTCAAACACAAGACCTCCCCCCATGGGTTCCGCCCACCCCGAGTGTGCCCCCGCATCCCACAGTGACCCCACTCAAGCCCGGTGTGAAAATACCCCTGCATTAATGATACATTAATGATGATTGAAAATTGCAGAAAATTTTTCATAATTTTTACACAATTGACACTCTTTGTACAAGAGATTCAATTTCTTATAAGAATGGAACATTAGTAAGAAGATTTCCAGAATAACATTGGACAAGTGCTTTACTAATGATGTGGTGGTGCGGGAACTTCTCTTAGAGCTTATTTTAAAGGAGTCACTTCTCATGTATGTGTGGACATCTTGCCCTACATGAAATGACTGATTGCACAGAAATTGGGTCACAATCCTAGAAACCTGAAACATGTTGGGGGCCTTGCACAAAACCTTAGGATCTAGCCCTCCAGAACAAACCAGAATTATGGATAATAAAGCAATGAAAACAATCAATGCATTAATCACACACCACACAAGAGATTTTTACGTGGAAAACCCTTAAAGAGGTAAAAACCACGGAACCTCGTCCAGATCAACAATCCACTATGAAGTAGAACGTTACAACCTTCTTCACTCACGCAGGAGTGGATAAACAATAAGAGAAATAGAGAAAACGGAGAGATCTAACCAATTACGAGGACATAGAAGCGCTGAGATATAGATTGCACAGTAGATAACCTCCATGAGCAGAACCTCCCTTCTATAAGCTTCCTCTCTCTCTTTCTCTCTCTCTCACCTTTGATAGCCCTAAACCCTTTAGCAAATCTCTTGTAAAGCTTTAGGAAACCCTCTTGTCGTGCCTAGAAAGCCCTAAGAACTCCTATTTATAGTTTTAGGAAACTCTCTTCTGCATCCCAGTTGCGAAAGGACTTGGCGACACGAAATCCACGCAAAATCGCAGAACGAATCTGCGTAACCTCGACCGGTCGAGAACCGAGTCCACGACCGGTCGAGAACCACCTTCGATCGGTCGAGCACCTCCTTCGACTGGTCGAGCACCCCAGAGAAAAATAGTCCACAGTCACCGGACTTTGAGTCGTGCCACGACTCGTCTTCCACGACTGGTCGA
This sequence comes from Magnolia officinalis, assembly GCA_021015155.1. NCBI lineage: Eukaryota > Viridiplantae > Streptophyta > Magnoliopsida > Magnoliales > Magnoliaceae > Magnolia > Magnolia officinalis. The sequence continues at coordinate 95,284,211 of JAJHSJ010000002.1, forward strand.
CCACAGCCTTCGACCGGTCGAGCAAGGCTCACGACCGATCGATGACGGGTCAAAAAAACCATCAAATCTCTCCCTTTTTGACCCAGGAGGGATCCACCTTCTTCAAGCCAGTCAGGTTTCTACAAACCTCAAACTTGCCCTTGAGCAAAGCCTTGGTCATCATTCTGACCCATTATCGTCCGTGCGGACCTTCTCAAGCTATAACACCTTCTGTTCCAAAGTATCCATGATCCAGTGATACCAAATCTCTGTGTATAACACTTTGACTATCCATGATCCAATGTACTCGGCCTCTGTCGTCGACAACGCTATGACCTTCTGTAACTTGCTCTGCCAGGAAACCGCTCCCCTGCAAACGTGAACATGAATCCCGATGTAGACTTCCTGGAGTCTATGTCACCTGCCATATTTGCATCTATGTATAACCCTCTAACACAGGTTTTTCGTCACCATAGCATAGGCTCAACCTGGATGAGCCTCTTAGATACCACAGTATCCATTTCACCGCTGCCCAATGTTCTTTGCCAGGATTGGCTAGATACCGACTGACAACACCAACCGCATATGCTATGTCTGGGCGTGTACATACCATAACATACATCAAACTTCCTACAGCTGACGCGTAGGGTATCTTCTATATCTCTTCCACCTCTGCCTTCGTCTTGGGACACTACCTGTCACTCAATTTGAAGTAACCATCCAGCGGAGTACTGACTGGCTTCGCTGCATTCATATTGAACTGCTCTAGAATTTTCTCAATATACCGCTCTTGTGACAGCCAAAGCTTCCTGCTACTTCTGTCACGGGTTATCTCCATTCCTATGATCTGTCTAGCCGGGCCCAAGTCTTTCATCGCAAAAGACTTGCCCAACTCCTGTTTCAGCCTGTCGATCTTCTTGATGTCTTTTCCCATGATGAGCATGTCATCAACATATAAGAGCAGAACTAAGAAATCACCATATGAGAACTTGCACGTGAACACACAGTGGTCCGACTGCATTCTATCATACCCATGTTTCAACATAAATGAGTTGAACTTCTTGTACCATTGTCGTGTAGCTTGTTTCAGCCCATACAAGCTCTTCCTCAGCCTACACACCATATGCTCTTTGCCTTTGACTTCGAACCCCTCTGGTTGGTGCATGTAGATCTCTTCTTTCAGGTCACCATGGAGAAAGGCAGTTTTAACATCTAACTGCTCTATCTCCAGATCCATGCTAGCCGCCAACCCAAGCAACACCCGTATAGATGTCATCTTCACCACTGGTGAGAATATTTCCTCGAAGTCTATACCTTTCCTCTGACCAAAACCTTTCACCATAAGTCTGGCCTTGAACCTCGTCTGTGAATTCTTCTGCTCAATCTTCTTTCTGAACACTCACTTGTTGCTCGGAGCTTTCTTGCCTTTAGGCAGTTTCACCATATCATAGGTGTGGTTCTTATGCAAGGATTTCATCTCCTCTTGCATAGCTTTCAACCACTCTCCCTTATGCTTGTCGGCTAGGGCCTCAGAATAATCTTCTGGCTCTCCCCTATCAGTCAGCATAACGTACTCATGTGGTGAGTACCTCTTAGACGATTGTCTGTTCCTAGATGACCTCCTCACCTGTGACTCAACAGGTGGATCAAGTGGGGGCTGCTCCCCTGGTCCATCTTCTGAAGGAACTCCCTCGTCCTCTGCACCTTACTGTACTCCCTCGTCATCAGGCACTACAGGAGAAATAATCGGATCCATATCCTCTAGCTCACCTGAACTAGGCTGGTTCTTCTCTGGCTTATCAATGTCTTCTATACACTGATCTTCAAAGAAAACCACATCTCTGCTCCTGACGAGCTTCCTCTCGGTCGGATCCCACAATCTTTAACCGAACTTTTCATCACCGTACCCTAAGAATACACACTGCCTGATTTTCATATCGAGTTTGGACATCTCGTCCTTTGGTACGTGAACGGATGCCCTGCATCTAAACACCCTGATATGACTGTATGATGGATCCTGTCCAGTCCACACCTTCTTAGGTACTTCTCCATTCAACGGGGCTGATGAAGACCTGTTTATCAAATACACTGCCGTGTGTATTTCTTCCCCCCAGAACGTCTTGGGCAATTTCGCATGGGATAACATGCATCTGATTCTCTCTACAATGGTGCGATTCATTCGCTCAGCTACACCATTATGCTGGGGGGTCTTGGGAACCGTCTGTTCATGCCGTATACCCAGGAACTTACAATAGTCATGAAAGTCGCCAATGTATTCAGCACCATTATCAGTGCGGATGCACTTTAATGATCTACCTGTCTCTCTCTCGACCATAGCATGAAACAATTTAAACACACCAAAGACCTCATCCTTGGATTTCAAAGCATAAACACAAACCCTCCTAGATGCATCATCTATAAAAGTAACAAAATACAATGCTCCACCCAAGGTTTTTGTCCTCATAGGACCACAAACATCAGAATAAACCAAATCTAATGCATGCACTTTATTAATATGAGAAGCAGATTTAATAAATGAAACTCTATGTTGTTTCCCTGATAAACAATCAAGACGGGTTTTGAGAGGTGTACCTATCATGTCTGGAAGGAGCCGCTTTTTTGCTAGTATTTGAAGCCATTTTTCACTCATGTGGCCTAGACGCCTGTGCCACATGTCAATAGCTGAATCTTCTGCTGCGTTTAACCCACCCTTGCACATACTGACACTTACCTTGTAAAGGGTGCAACACTTCTTTCCTCTGGCCACGATCAACGAACCCTTGATGAGCTTCTATTGCCCACCAGCAAACCGGCTTTCATAGCCATCATCATCCAACCTTCCCGTCGACATCAAGTTGAGGTGAAGGTCTGGGATATGTCTCACATCCTTGAGAACCAATGTGTAGCCCACATCGGTCTTCACACAAATATCACCAACTCCCACGATTTTTGATACGCCAGAATTTCTCATCTTCACAGTCCCATAGTCACATGACTTGTAGCTTGTGAAGAAGTCCCTATGTGGAGTCGCATGAAAAGAAGCTCTCGAGTCTATCACCCATTTGGTGTCCTAACTCGTAGCCGTGAGACATACATCATAATCTGCAGAAAGAATAACTACAACGTCGCCATCTGAAGCTACCGCAATGGAATCTGATTCATCTTCCTTCCCTTTTCCTTTCTTGTCGTTCTTCTTACCACGACATTCATGCTTGTAACGACCATTCTTACCACAATTCCAACAATAACATCTTTTCTGTTACTCGACTTACCTCTTGATTTATCTCGGGCCTTCCCGCCCTTCTTGTTTTTTCCTCTCCCCCGTTCCTGTGTCACAAGGGCCTCTTGCTGAGTAGACCCCTGAGACTTCCTCCTTGTCTCTTCATTGAAGAGACAACTGATTACCTGTTCCATGGATATCTTTCCGTCTGGCATGGAGTTACTTAGAGACCACCAATGTCTCCCAACTGTCAGGCAATGTACTAAGCAATAGTAAAGCTTGCAAGTCATCATCCAGGACCATCTTCATAGAGGTGAGTTGGTTCACTATATTGCTGACCTCATTCATGTGCTCGGCTACAGAACCACCATCTTTGAACTTGAGATTCACAAGTCGCCTTATCAAAATTTTTTTATTACTAACTGTCTTCCTCTCATACAGCCCTTGTAATTTCAGCCATAGGCTAGCGGCTGAGGTTTCCGTAGACACATGGTGGAATACTGAATCATCCAACCATTGTCTAACAAATCCCATCGCCTTTCGGTCCATCTTCTTCTAATCATCATTAGTCATATCCTTGGTTTTTGCTGATATGCCTAAAATTGGAGAATATAGGTCCTTGCAATAAAGCAAGTCTTCCATATGGTCCAGTTAGAACTATTGAGGCTGATCATCCTTGATGAGCCACCTTCCATAATTCAAAACCGATCCTACCCATTCAATGAACCTGGCTCTAATACCACTTTATTGGGAGCCTTGCACAAAACCTTAGGATCTAGCCCTCCAGAACAAACCAGAATTATGGATAATAAAGCAATGGAAACAATTAATGCATCAATCACTCACCACACAAGAGATTTTTACGTGAAAAACCCTTAAAGAGGTAAAAACCACGGGACCTCGTCCAGATCAACAATCCACTATGAAGTAGAACGTTACAACATTCTTCACTCACGCAGGAGTGGATAAACAATAAGAGAAATAGAGAAAACGGAGACATTTAACCGATTACGAGGACATAGAAGCGCTGAGATATAGATTGCACAGTAGATAACCTCCACGAGCAGAACCTCCCTTTTATGAGCTTCCTCTATCTTTCTCTCTCTCTCTCACCTTTGATAGCCCTAAACCCTTTAGCAAATCCCTTGTAAAGCTTTAAGAAACCCTCTTGTCGTGCCTAAAAAGCCCTAGGAACTCCTATTTATAGTTTTAGGAAACTCCTTTCCGCATCCCAGTTGCGAAAGGACTTGCGACACGAAATCCCCGCAAAATCGCGGAACGAATTGCGTAACCTTGACTGGTCGAATTGAGTCCAAGACCGGTCGAGAGCCACCTTCGACCGGTCGAGCACCTCCTTCGACTGGTCGAACACCCCGGAGAAAAGTAGTCTATAGTTGCTGGACTTTGAGTTGTGTCATGACTCGTCTTCCACTACTGGTCGACCACAGCCTTCGACTGGTCGAGCGAGGCTCACGACCAGTCGACGACGGGTCAAAAAAACCCATCACAACGTAGAAACTAAAACCCAAAAATCACATCTTATTATAAAAAGATGACATGTGGCACCAAAGTTAAGAAGAAAAAAATCCTCGTATACACATTCACTTCCCCCGGAGACGAAAAAATGATTAACATATACAATCATGACAATTTTGTGGTAATGTGAGGATTGAAAGTAAGTGGTGGAAAATTAATTTCCACCACTATCACGTGTTATCAATTTTTTTGGCATTCCTCTATTAATGGGGCAATCGGTCTAATGGTTTAACCTAGGTGGACCACACTAACAGAAGTTGGATTTCTACTAGTGATAAGTCACTCCTTCAGATGGTTGTTTGTCCTCGGGACTTCATCTAAATCACTAAGCCTACTATCCCACCAACTAAAGAAAGAATGTCACGTGTCTTGAGGAGTTATAAAAGCCAATCACATAAAGTCACGTGATATTTTTTCATCTCCTACTTGCTTATTACATAAATACCACCAGCGTATAACTATATAAAACCTTTTACCCCCTCATTCTCAAAAGAACAAAAAATAGAAAGAATAAGAAAGCCCTTTGGTTTTACCACCTTAGCCCAAAACCCTAACCCTAGCTTAGTGATGTAGAGCGGGTCGCGGACACTTTCATGTCCAAGATGGATCAAAGAAGGCCTGATCAGAAGCAGAAGTCATCAAGACCGTCAGAACCTTAAAACATGCATATCTCGCAACCGGAATGAGTTACTCGACGTACCGTATATGATTTTGGGGTAGGACGAGCTACTTTAGCCAACCAACCTGATTATACTGGGTTTCCCATGCCGAATTTGTGAGATTCCATCATATCGATGGCCGAATTTCATGTTTAATTCCGTTTTTACTACAAATAGTAAGTTTTAGTTTGATTATAACTAAAACTAAATTTAGGAGTTGTGCACAACATGAAAAGTGTTTAGAAAAATTAGGAGAATAACATGGTTAAGCCACATAGGATACTTATTATAAATAGAAAATTTAAGTTACGAATTTAGGGAGTTTTAGTTATACTTTATTTCTTAAACTTCTTCATAGTCTTAGTATATCTATTTAAAGGGTTGTAGACTCGTTTATTTTATCTATCAATCAATCAATTTATAAATTTTCATGAATACTATTTCTATTTTGTCACGCCCCAAACTCGAAAATTGGGCTCACAAAATTTCCGATCGCTTAATCCGATGTCGACAGCCTCCGTAGTTCCCCATTCTCGGCTTCTGGCGCCCATACGCAAGATTCCGATCCTAGGATCCTACAAGGAGGATTTTTCAATATACATTTATCTCATAAAAAAGCATAACCACAATTTTACCCAAATCACAAAGGCAACATCATCATCACATATCCACTAATATAAACAGTTGAATACAGTGCTGAAAGGAAAATACATATATAAAAAATTAAAGCTCTAGAAGATAGCTATATGCTCCAGCTCAACGCTGCTGCGACCTAACGTACCTGGACACATCTATCGTGCATAAGCTTATAGAAAACTTAGATGATGATGAAAGTGTATGCTCAAGGTAAGTGTTAAGTATGCAATATCAGAGCAAAGTGGAAACATGTTGGTAAGTCCATAAATACCATCAGCCTTATCCAAGATATGTAAATGCAGAAACATAGCAATCCAAAAATGTCATATGCCGCGGATGTAATTCAATATGCGGTGCGAATAAAATGACCAAGTTAGAGTGTAAAGTCGGGATGATATTACGTAGTATCGCAGACTATGGGGTCCATCACAAGGGACTTCTATCCAAACTAGACTCATACCTAAATTTGGATAGTCAGACTCAATGTGGTAGACTCCTGATCTCAAGTTGGTCGTGCGCCCCAACCGAAATCCTGGCCATTGTGAAGGTACACAAAACCATTAGTTGCATACCACCAGCCCGAGTGGATAATGAATGAATGAATGAATGAGTAAAATGCTGAGTATGCAACTCCTTCTCAATAAGTCCACACATCAATACCGTACTTCTCTAGGATCATCACCGGGGTCTAGCACACTCTACGCCACCTGCCATCCCATCAAGCGCACAACTGGGTAAGTGGAAGAGACCTTACCATCCGCCTTCCAATATCGGCCCGGCTCGTCGATAGCGGACCCATTCCTCAAGCTGGTAAGACTCAGCCTAACGTTGCCTACTCCCTCAGGCGGGTAAGGCCACACCTCCTCCCAACCGACTGCGACACAGTGGGAAGCGTGACTTCCTGGTATTCGGTACTCAGCGCTCATGTCTTCTACTCAGTGTAAACGTTGAAGCATCCCCTGTCCACGGGAGTATAGAGACTTTCACCCACGGACATCCTAAGTGCCCATATGCTCAAACCAAACATTTCTGGTGTCCCATCTAGCCATCCATGATATACCTGAGGAGGCCGCAACCCTGATGTCGTTAGGGTGTCAAATGATCATGTCACAAAATGCGAGACGCATGAGTCATACCATCCAGTCATGCATCAAACCTGCGCGTACCGCGCTCTCACGTGGGGCAACTCCACCTCTTAGGGAGTCCCATAAACAATCAGCCCAACGACACATGCTATGCTCAATCACTCCTCATAATAAGCATGCGAATGATGCGTATGGGCATGTATCATGAAGTATACTAAGCATGATTATAACCACATACATCATGGTGGGCCTGTATAAGGCGGCCCATGGCCCGTAATAATGAATGAGTGGCGTGCACACAATCACATACACATGGTGGGTCTCACACATCACAATTGGGCTTCACACATACAAAGGGCTTCACACAATCACAATGGGCCTCATATAATCACAATGGACCTCGTACAATCACAATGGGCCTCATATAATCACAATGAGCCTCATATAATCACAATAAGCCTCATACAATCGTACAATGGGCCCCATACAATCACGATGGGCCTCACACAGTCACAATAGGCCTCATACAATCACAATGTTATGCTAACACATACTCAGTGTATATACCAATCATAGTCGTAATCAATAATCGGCCTATATATATATATATATATATAATATATATATATATATATATATATATATATAATATATATATATATATATATATATATAGCGAGGTTCATAGAAGGACATCAGATCTAATCCATAACATGAGGATCAGTCCTCAATAGTGGATATACCAAACCTGATACCCACCGATCTTTCCACCTACTGTGACGATGTACTCTCCTCATATCAAGGATGAGCCTAGATGGCCTACTCATATCAAGAATGGGCCTAAGAACAAGGAGTGGGCTTCCTTGCCCGTTCCATCACGTAGCAATCTGGGCTTCCTAAAGGCTCAATAAGCACCAAGTGGGCCACATTCCCTATGAAAGACTCGGTATGAACACAAGATGGGCTCCAAGGCTTGGGTGATCCTACAGGGTATGGTGGAAAGTATCATTATCAAATGGGGACCCAACTTATTAGGATAGCCTAATCAAGGAAAAGATGGGTAATATAATCATCAATGGGGGGCCCAACGGTTTGGGTTAGCCCATTAAGGTGAGATGAGAAAGGGCCTAACAACAGGCCCTAAGGAGAGTTACAATGTGGACATCTAATCATCATTGCTCATACAACGTGGACATTAAATTATCATTGCTCCCAAAGCATGACCCACTTAATATCAACTAGGAACATGGATGGGCATCATAAACATCATTACATACATCCTGGTGAAATCACACATCACAATGGGCCTCATATACATCACCTTGGGCCTCACACAAGGGCTTTATATACATCGCATTGGGCCTCACTCATGGTCCTCATATAAATCACATTAGGCCTCATACTTGGGCCTTAAATGCATCATAATGGGTCGCATCACATGTGTCTAATACACATTACAATGGGCCGCATCACATGAGCCTAATGGGACAATTACAATGGGCCACATACAATCGCAATGGGTCTCATACAATCACAGTGGGCCTCATCACGTAGGCCTCACATACATCACACAGGGTCTCATCATATGGGCCTCACATATCTCTATGGTCACATACAATCTCAATGGGCCTCATATAATCATAATGGGCCTTACACAAGGGTCTCATACATCACAATGGGCCCTATTGCCTGGCCCTCAAATGCATCACATTGGGCCTCATCACTTGGGCCTCATATACATCAAGTGGGCCGCATTACATGGGCATCAAGTGGGCCGCATCACATAGGCCTCATATACAACACGTCGGGCCTCACTCATGGGCCACATGAACAACATATATCTCAAAGTGGGCCTGCAAGATGGGCCTGAAATACATCACATGTGGGGTTCACGAGCTGGACAGCGTCAATAAAACACTTACATCATGTGGGGGCCACGTGGATGGACGGTGTGAATATACAACACGTCACAAGGTGGGCCTCATGTCCAAGGGACGGACGGGGAGGGTATAGAGTATATACATCATGAAGAAGTTCGCCACCGTCCCAACCCGATGGACGGTGTGAATAAACAATACATCAAGGTGGCCCCACGCATCAGAAAACAGATGGACGGCGTGAATATACAATGCATACATGAGGTGGGTCCCACCATCCAGAGGGCTGGACTATGTGGATAAGACCCATACGTCATGACCGGCCCCACATGTACTGTCCAGGAGTGGACGAAGTAGATACAACATGTACATCACGTGGGGCCCACGTCCCATGTGGACGGTACGAATACAACACATCATCAAGGTGGGCCCCACCCGTCCAGAAACAGATGGACGGTGCGACTGTAACACATACATTAAGGTGGTGTCCCACCGTCCAGATCAGTGCTGGACGGTGAGGATCAGACTCATACGTTATGGAGATGGGTCTCACGTCCATCTCACGGTGTGTATGAAACACATATATAAAAGGTGGGTCCCACCGTCCAAACCACTGGACGGTGTGGCTGGACAGTGAGGATATATACATACATCATGCGGACCCACAGAACTGCTGACGTCATCAACAGCAGATAGGAGGTGGGGTCCACATAGATGGACGGTCTGGATGATCAAACCCCACTTGCTGACATTAGTACAACAACTATATTGCTGGTGTGCGGTAAGACCAGCCAATCTGCTTTCACGGTAGGTGGGGCCCACCAGATATGCATATATCATATATCATGTATATACATATATTATTATTATTATTATTTATAATTTAATATTATATTATATTTTATTTATTTTTCTCTTTAAAAAAAAAACCAGCATCTAGCATCCAGCGAGCTGGACGGCCTGGACATGGACATCATCAAGGTGGGGTTCACGGCCCGCGTGATGGACGGATGGCCTCGATAAAAACGTTACATCTGGTGGGTCCCACATGTACGTGGCCCACCAGGATTTGGATCAAGTTGATATTTGTGTTTTCCCTTTAACAGGGCCTGCCCCAAAACCGGCAGCAAGTGGACAGCAAGGTGGGCCCCGGTTTGGTCCACTTGGTTGGACGGCATGGATGAAATACATACATCATAGGTGGGCCATACAATTAGGGGAGAGAGAGAGAGACGTGCAATGGAGGGCTTCGCCACTATGAGCCCTCCCTTTAAAACAAAACATACATCAAGTGGATCCTAATACATGTGGGCCCACCAATCAAAATCAACAGTGGAGATCCCTTTTCCACAAAAAATGCAAGGTCTAGATGACCTTTTTACACTAGGAAAATAACATCATGATGGGGTCCATGGAGAATGGCCCTATCATGGGATGAACATATGAATCATGGTGGGTCATCGGCCACACTTAGGGTTCAAAGTGAGATCCATACCATCGATCGGTAGGCCCCACTTGACCCATCATCAAAATATAAATCTACTCCTACAAAACACCAACCGATTTCGCTCCTTCTTGGCTCTTTGGACTCCTAAACTCCTTGGCTTTCCCTTTGATGGAAGTTGATGAAGGTTGGATGGCTAGGATGGGAGATTGGGTGGTAGGAAGTGGGCCACACTAGGCTATTATCTTTTCTCTCCTTAGCTTGGACGTCCACACTCTTAGGTTGCTTGGGAGTGAAGAGAGAAATGAGAGAGAGAGAGAGTGATGGATGGGAGAGAAGGATGGTGATGGGTGTAAGGAAGGGATGGGCGGAGAGAGAGAGAGAGAGAGAGAGAGACGGAGAGGGAGAGGAGAGAGAGAGGAGAGAGAGAGAGAGAGAGAGAGAGAGAGAGAGAGAGAGAGAGAATTGACTTTGGATGAGAAAGGTATGGGTTGTCATTCCTTGTTGGTAAGAGAGGGATGGGTATTGTACTTATTTGATTGATGAGATTGATTTGATAGATTGTAGAGATTCTCTTATCGGGGTTTGTAATACGCAGTATTTTCTCGAAATAAACGCGGGCCCGCAACTCCTGGCCTGGGTATCGCATCGGCGCACCAGCGTGCCGTTGGAACCGCGGTGACAGCGCGGTTGCAAGGGTACAAGTCTCGCGTCGAGCTGACTCAGATCTACGAGATACGATTTAGGGTGCGCGCAAATGCCGATTACATGTTGTAGGTTGCCGGAATTTGACAGAGAGAATCGCGAGAGTCTACGGAATGGTACGGACTAGGATACGGGCCTTACATATTTTCTTACTTTTCCTCGTGGATTCGAGAAGTCTCTGTGAGGAGTCCAAAAAAGCTTCATGGATTCGAAGTAGTTATCCTTAAGGAAGACGGTGATCGACCTCATCACGTTCATCCTTGCGTCACTTAGTCATCCTACCTAACATGTATCATCCAACCCAACCTACCCTAGCTATCCAACCCATCCGAGCTAATCTAGCCATACATCCAACTATCTAATGCAGGGAGAGACGCGATGAGGTTGATCACCGTCTTCCTCGGAGAATAACTGCTCCAAATCTACAGAGCTCTCTGGACTCCTCACAAAACTTCCTCGAATCAACAAGGGATAAAAATAGAAATAATTTATAATGAATTGATTGATGATAAAAAATAAAAATAAATGAAATTACAATCCTTTAAAAGCTCAAACTTATGACTTGCTATAAATAGTAAACTTACTATTTATAGACGGTCATCATTCCTACTAGACTTCATGGTTTTTAGTGAAAAATAGTAAGTGTCCAATTTGGCCAAACCATGTTATTCTCCTAATTTTTCTAAGCCCTTTTGATGTTGGGCATGACTCCTACAACTCAAAGGATCAAAAGTTATAATCAAACTAAAACTTACTATTTATAGTAAAAATGAAAATAAAATAGACTTTTAACCGTCGATCTGATGGAATCTCACAAATCCGGCATGGGCAACCCGGCATAGTGGGGTTGGTTGGCCAAAGTAGCTTCTCCTACCCTAAAATGATCATGTATGATATGTCGGAAAACTCATCTCCTGGTTTGCGAGATACGACTGTTTTAAGGTTCCGATGGTTCGGATCATTTCTGCCTCCGATCAAACCTTCTCTGGTCCATCTTTGCCATGAAAGTGCTTGCGACCCGCTGTACATCACCATCCTAGCCAGTGATCAGGATCTCGTAAGGTTTGGTTGGGATCCACGAGCTCTAATTAGTTCTTTCGTCAAAGAGTATCAGGTTCCTTCTTTTCCTACTCACACCTAAAATGCCAGTGGTTACTCCACGTGTTTTGCTTTTATTACTTTCTTGTTTATATTTTACGTTCGGTTATACTGCAACATCTTTCTTTCATATACTTCTTAGACATGGATGTGCATTGTTTTTTTTAAAAAAATAAATAAATTATGCATTGTTTATTTATTTATTTAATTTTTTTAAAATTTGTCCAATGTATGCTTTGTCCCTTGCTGTTTTCTCAAATCCTGACACATTAGCAATCGAGAATCGATCTCATCTTGGATTCTTGACGGCATTTGAGATGAACAATAATTCATCGTTCGGTTCTCAACCAAAGTTGGGATAAGCAATAAACTCTAGAGCTTAAATCTTTTTTTAAAAAAGTACTAAATCCCACAAAACATACATCATACGTTTGTACGAGCATATGATGGTGCCTAATCTCTTCCTCATCCATCACAAGGCCTCTCGAATTTACAGTTGTAGACCTACAGTAAGAATCACTCAAATCTAGGGATTTTTTTTCTTCTTCTTATTTTTAGCTCATTGTGCTTGTACGATATCTAGCTAACTCCAACTCGAAGTCAAATCATAATATACAAACCACCTGTCATCGAGTAAAGAAAAAGTGCTCTCCACACGTGCGCACATCCACGGTGAATTGTTTGATATAGCGAACAAATTCTTAGTCTAAATATTCATGATGGAATGGAAGCCTCGCGAATTCAGTAAATATGTGAAATCCTTGCAACCAAGGCAATAAAAGTTTAATGTAGTTAAGCGAGTCAGAGACCCTTACGAGAAAGTAATGCCTGATGTTCCAACGAGATGAAACTTGATCCACATGATTCTTGAAACTGCCCTAAAATTCAAATATGCTTTTATTCATTTGGTACATCAAAATAGATGTCACTATATATAGAGGAATGGGAAAATGCAATAATCACTTGCGATTGTTCAAAGATATAGAATTTGGGACTATGTAAAGCGCAGTTCACGACCTTGTTGCTCGACATCCCTTACATTGTAGAGCATGATGGAGAAAGACAATTTTCTTCTATCACACAAATATTTTTAGGTACCAATATATAATTTCAAATTAATATTTTGTAAAGATTTGTGATTTTTTTTTTTTTTTTTTAACCACTTAAGAGAATGTTATATGTGTGAAAATGTTTTCTTTCTACGGATGACTTTGAAAATGAAAGAAAAATTAGGCAAGCATTGGAGCACCACTAGGCACTAGCTTAATTTTGACAATAAATTTTATTTTAAATCCTTGAGCGAATCAAGTATCACTTTTCATGAAAATACAGCAGTGGGATTTGGTTAATCATAAATGTCATTTCTGTTGGAACATCTCATCACCAAATTGAATATACAATTCACTCTACTTCAATTATGCATGAAAGAGACTTCGATTCAAATGTTGAAAGTAGCAATAGCAATGATAGTGGAGTGTAGGAATTTAGTGGTTTTGATAAATATATACCTTCAACAAAAAAACAAAAAAAAAATTACAATAAATGAAGCCAGACTTAGATATGTTATTAGATGAAGCTTTTCAACCCATAAAAAATTTAGACATTGACAATTTGATGCCGTGGGTTGTGGAAGTTAATTGCTCTAAAGAACCCTAAGTTCCAGATGACTCGTTATAACATTTAGGAATTTGTATTTCAACCGTTGCATCTGAGGCAGTATGTAGAGTACTCCATCAGTGTCAAAGTTCAATACACTCAAAGATTGTACATGGATTGGTATGCACCCAAAATTTGTTAAGAAAGGAAAAAAAGAAAAGAAAAAAAAAAAAGATCGATATATTTATAATATATTCATTACTTTTAGTTGCTTTAATACTTGCTTTTTTTTTTAAATCAACTTCTACGTTATATGTAGAGGATTTGGCACTTTCTATAATCCCATCAATGACAATTATGATGATGATGACAGTCATGACATTGAGATGATCTTTCCTTTAAGAAATGAAGAGGTCAATGAGTGATGATGGTGGTGGCCTTGGATTGTATTATGTTTTAGAGAATAGATAAAAATATTTTCTATTAATAATATAGAAGCTTTTTTAACATGCTTTTTCTTGGTTTATTCTTGTTTGTGAAATCATACAAATTATATGGGTAATGGTACTATGAGGTCGACCTCATGGGCTGTGTGGGCCCCACTATGATGTTTGTTGAACATCTACATAGTGCACTTGGTGGGTCCCCTTTAGGTTATAGGATATCTCAAAAATCGACCGTATACGGAACTTAGGTGCGCCATACCATCTAAAACCATGTGAAGACATGCCTAAAACATATAAAAGCACTTGGTAAGTCTCACCTAAGTTTTGCATGCAGCTGAAACTTGGTTTATACACTCATCCAAGTTGGACACACACAATGGATGGGCTGGATTTGTAAACCACATCTTAGTGGGCCCAATAAATGATTTTGAATGTTTTAATGGGAGGGTAACCCCTCTCAACTGTTGTATGTGGTGTGGCCCACCCAACTCATGGATTGACTAGCTATTTAATCGTGTGGCCCACCATGGATTAATGGTGCACCTGACTGATGGGGTAGATGTTCAATACACATCACGGTGGGGCCCACACAGCTCGACCTCATGGGATCCCCAAATTATATACACACATGTGGTTTTTAACAAGCTACCTCATTCATTTATTATGTAATTATATTAGAGAGCCTTCCATAAACAGAAGTTTATTTCAGGCCATGTGAGCAAGGGGTGAGCAGCTCCGGTGGGCCCACCATAATGTTTATGTGAAATCCATCCTATCAGTTGTGTCACTCCATGTTAGGCCCGGAAGTCAAATATCAGCATTATCCACTATTCAAATGGATCACACAATTGAATCAGCATACAAGGCAGTGCTCATCCTGACGTAGCTCACTTGAATCATGAATGGCTTGACTTATGGGACTCAAGCCTAAATTTTGGTGTGGCACCTAATGGTTGACGTGGATTTCATATGATCATGGTAGTAGGCCTTGTAAAAATCAAGTGTAGACATTTCTCTCAACTATTTCTTTTGGTGTGATCCACCTGAATTAGATGCCAAATTGATTTTATGGCCTAGGGCCTAATGTGGGACTAATGGTTAGACTTCGCTAAAAAAAATTTTAATAATCAGTGGAAGTTAGGTATAGATGAGATATGGATGCCTACCATTGAATTTTTACAGGATCTAGCGAAATTCACTCCAACCATTAGATGTATAATTCCATGTTAGGCCTAGGGAAAAAAATCAAACTGATCTATGATTCATGCGGGCACACCAAAGAAATTAGTTATGATAAAAACGTCCACCCTTGATTTTTATAGGGCCCAACATGGTAACTACCTGAAATCCACTCTAAACATTAGATGCCATGCTAAAATTTAGGACTCGGGCCCAAAAATCAGACTCATTCGTGATCCAAGTGAGCCACATTGAGGGAAATAGTTTGAAGGGTGAGCATTGCCCTGTCTAGTGTTTCCAGTTATGAGGTCCATCTAAATCATGGATGGGCCTCATTTTTGAGCCGTGGGCCTAACATGGGGCGACACATCCGGTGGTCAGGGTGGATTTCACATCAACATCACGACAAGGTTCACAGAGTTGCAAACCCTTGCTCCCATAGCCCTACCAAATAGTTTGAAAAATCTAACCGCTCGTAGGACAATTACTTGATAAGGATGGATGAATCGGTGATAGTTTTTCCTAATGGCAACCTCTTTCATTTCTTTTTCTTTTTTTTTTTTTGTATATAAGGTTCCAATTAAGTTTAGGGCAAACAAGAGCATTTACATTGTTGGGCCACCTTACAAACGGATTAGATTACACACACATGTCACGTCAACATGTGCATGGTTTGTAAATGGGCTCTCCTACATGCATGTGACTTATTTCTTTTACTAAAATAATTAATACATATTTAATTCATTAAAGGGAAAAGGTTCTATGGGGTCGAGCTCATGGGAACTTCCCATGAGGTCGAGCTGTGTGGGCCCCACCGTGATGCATGTCGAACATCTACCCCATCAGTCAGATGCACAATTCCATGCTGGACCTTGGTCTTAAAAACCAAGCCAATTGATGACTTTTGTGGGCCACATCACATACAAAAGTTGAGAGGGGTTACCCTCCCATTAAAACATTCATAATCATTTTTTGGGCCCACCGAGCTATGGTTCACAAATCCAGCCCATCCATTATGTGTGCCCCACTTGGATGAGGGGTTAGACCAAGTTTCAGATGCATCCAAATTTTAAGTGAGCCCCACCGAGTGCTTTTATATGTTTTAGGCATGTCTTCACGTGATTTTAGATGTAATATACGGATGATTTTTGGGATATCCAATAATTTAAAGGGGACCCATCAAATGCACAATGTTGATGTTCGACATGCATCATAGTGGGGCCCACACAGCTCGACCTCATGGAAAGTTCCCATGAGCTCAACCGCATAGAACCTTTTCCCTTCATTAAATATGTATAATTTTACTATCAAAACTAATGGTACCCGAGGTATACCAAATTAATTTTTCCCCACAAAATAATGCTAAGGGCCCGTTTGGATACCATCAAATAAGTTAACTTTTTCTACTTACAACAGTAGATAAGTAACTTCTTTAAGATAAGTAAGTTTTGATTTATGATCAATTATTATAAGTAAACTTTTTTATTTAAAGTTACTTAATCATTCCCGTTTAATGAGTAGAAATCAAGATAAGCTACTGGAGGCATAAATAGCTTATCTTAAATAACTTACGATCCAAACACCCCCTAAATCTTATGATAAAAAAAAGGCTTCCACAACATTTCTTTTGTGTACTTGTCTTTGTTTCTACCTAAAATTTGTAGCCATTGATTATAAGATAACAATCTAATAATTATATTAATTTTTAATGCCTCTACTACCATTACTTAGATGTCTTAGCTTTAGTTTAAAGGTTTGTAATTTCAATGTAGATAAATCAAATATTAAGTAGAGTTTTTTAAAAGGGGAAAATTGCCTTTCTAGTGTTATTTTACTATAGCTCCTTACTAGTGATAATATATCATATAACCTTTGACTAAAATTCTCCAATTTGTTATACATGACTTTTGACTGAAGAGGAAAAGATTATTTATTTGAAATGAAAATAGTACCCTCCAAAGTGTAATTTCCTCATTATTCTGTGTAAAGTCATGCACGAATTAGTTACTATTAGTTATACTATCTTACATGGAGTTAGCTAGAGATGAATGGTCATGTCAGGAGCTCTATGAGACCCAGCGTGATCTATTCTTACATATCATTTTGAGGTGCGAGCCCAAAAAGGAGGCACATCGAAGACTTAAGTGGTCCACACCATATGAAGCAATGGGGATTAAATTCCTACAATTGAAAACTTTTTAGGGCCCACCGTGATTTATGTTTGCTATCCAACTTGTTCTTGAGGTTACATAGAAAATAAATATCAGCTTAATCCAAAACTTATATGCTCCCCAAGAAGTTTTTAATGGTAGGCTTTAAATCCCCACTGCTTCATGTGGTGTGGACCACCTGAGCCTTCGATGTGCCTCATTTTTAGGCTCATGCCTTATAATGATTTATCAAAATAGATGGACAACATGAATAAAAAACTAAACACCTGACATGACCGTCCATCTCTAGCTAGTTCTTGGTGGGGGTAGTACCCAATCCGCCCCTTGAGTTGGTGATTCGGGGAGTGTGACTTAGCTATAACCCAAAACTAATCATGTGGGTGCGACCGTGATCATAGTGCCCATCTCGATGTATGCATTTTATATCCACATTGTCCATCTGCATTTTCATATTATTTCATAACATGGTCCAAAAAATGAAGTAAATACAAATTTTAGGTGGATCACACCACAAGAAACAGTGATCATTTTATGAATGATCCCAAAAATAAAGTAGAACCAGATCCATGATACAAAAAAAACAGTGGTAATCGACTATTAAAAACTTCTTGTGGGCTACAAAAGTTTTTGCATCAAGCTGATATTTGTGTGGTCTCTTCATCCAGGTCTTTGTGACCAAGTTGGATGGCAAATAAAAATTCCGGTAGCCCATCAAGTTTTTATGGCAGATAAACATTCCGATGGCCCATCAAGTTTTTAATGGTGGGGATTCAATCATGAATGTTTCCTGTGGTATGGTCTGCCTAAGATTTGAATCTGCTTCATTTTTTAGATCATGGCCTAAAATGAGGTGTCAAAATGGGTGGATGGTGTGGATGTAAGGCACATATGTCATGGTGGCCCCACAATCAAGGATCCACCCGAACCGTGCCTGTGATTAAGTGGAGAGCGATTTTGTGCGGCCCCAGTCTCAGTTGGGACAACGATGGCTCTTATTGTGGGGCCAACTTAATGTATATATATATTCTATATTCACTCTGTCCATCCATTTTTCCAGGTTATTTCAGTAGATGAGCCTAAAATGAAGGAGTTAGGCAGTCCATACCGTGAGAAATAGTGGTGATTGAACGTCCCACCGTTAAAAACTTCCCAAGGCTCATTGCAATGTTTATCTGCCATCCAAACTAGTTGAAAAGATCAGACAAACCTGGGTAGAGAAAAAAACTCAATATTAGCTTGATCCACAACTTTAGTGGCCAACAAAAAGATTTTAATGATTAATCGCCACTATTTTGACCTACTTGATTAGTGGACCAATATTAATTTTTTTTATCTGTGGCATGCTGACGATGTACCTTAATTGATGAACGACCATATCTCTAACAAATTTGGTATTAAACACGGTCTCTCAAAAGTTCTTATATCTTAAGCTTATTTTGTTAGGGTTGAGCATGGGCCCACCTTGGTGCATGTATAGGATTAAACCAGTCTGGTGGGGTAACTACAAAAGCTGGATGTCACATGAAGCACACCAATCCAACTCATTTGAATCTATATATTTTTATGAGGTTGTCATTTATATATGTTTTTAACACACCTATGTGGACAACTGGGATGCCAACATCTGTTAATATTACACGCTAAATAATGGGGGAAATCCTACTCGTGCCTTTTATTATTGTTTGCACTCAATCTAACATGCTCGGATCAAATGAAATAGGAGATGCCACGTAGCAATTGTGCAATATGTGGTGTAGATGACTTCAAGAGAAGGAAGTAAAGACGTACACATGAGAGAGAGAAAGAGAGAGAGCGTTAAATGCTACAATCCATTAAAAAATACTCTCTAAAAAAATAAGAGTTTCATTAAAGCAAGACTCTCTCTTTCTTAGCATTTAATGTCAAAATCTCATCAAATGAGAGCTCTATCTAGCATTATATGCTAGAGCCTTGTGAAAAGCTACTCTCTATGGATGTCAAATCCAAGTTAAGTAAGGACTCTAGCAACTTTCTAATGTAGGAGTCTAGATACATGGGGATTTTGGCCAACACGTGTAAGAGTATCTCTCTCATACATGTAGTCGCACGCGATAGGCTATGCTTATGTCATACATGTAGCCGCACGAGATAGGCTATGCTTATGTAGGAGAATCAAGAAATTTTGCATAGCCGAACATTAAAATCCTTCACAATGTTGAAGACTACACAAGACAACGCCTCCCAAGAACTTATATAAATAACGCTCCTTAAAGTGCTCCAGCCCCCCACACCCATACACCCAAGCACAACTTTATTTTCTCATCCACCATGGACATTTATCTTTTACTTTATTTATTTTAATTTATCCCCGTCGTTTCTCATAGCATGGGGCCTGTAGTTACTTTTATTTATTAGTTTATCCCTCCACCCTTCATCCACGACATCCCAATGGATCACAAGGAAGATCACTCAATTTCAAATGGAAGATTGCGGGGCTTTCCTGCTACATGATAGGTGATTTCGCCAGCCATATCGCCATAAAAGTATGGTCTACACTAGACGACGAATGGATAGTCGATTCACAACTGTCTTGTTATGTGCTTGGTTCTGATCATGATCATGAACATGTTTTCACCTTATCACCCATCTTGCAACAAAGCCCAGTTTCAATCGAGCAATTAATAGATTATCGAAAATCTGCCCTCCATCGGTTGTCTGGCCACAATGCCTAGTTTCAATCGAACGGTGAACAGAACGTCCATCCCGCACATCACGATCGTTCTGGTATGAAGCTCGGTCCTAATTGAGCAACGAACGTATCGTCGTCCCTCAAGTTGATTGTGAGTGTCATTATTGTAAAAATCCTGAATAAAAGAACACTTCCGGCTGATATATGTTTTTTCCATTATTTTTACTATTGAACTTCGGTAGTAAATCACGTTAAAAGGACAAATTCTTAATTCCATAGACTCATGTCTATTGTCATAAGGTAAAAAGAACTCGTTCCAAAGGATTATTAGCTTCATTTCCTTTCACAAATCGCATAAACGAAGCACAATATTAGTGGTCGAGAAGACTTTGGATCTTTGATCCCAATCTCTAATATGTCCATCTTGGTAAAGAGGACACCAACAATTCAATCAATCATTGATTCAGGTAGACACTAGTACACCCACGCATCCTGCTCACACACACGTATATCAAATTTTGACTCTTGCTCACACATGCGACCTATTCTAATTGAATCGAGTGCAACAGTCCATTGTTTTTCATTCGTCAATTTGATTTTTGGATGGCACTGATTTTTATCACATCTAATCATTATGACTAGGATCACTTAAAATAGTCAAGTAGCATGCATACAACACGGAGGGCTTATACATAATAGCAAAGCATGCACACCATCGACGAGAGACTTAGATCGCTCAATGCGTGGCATTTCCATGTGTGATGCAATAGATGTCAGTGCCAAAAAAGTTTGTATGACCGAGTTAACCTGGTACTACCCTACCAAGCATGAGACTGAGAAATGGATGATTCAAAGATGACCAACGAATCAAACTCGGCATACCCTGAGAAATGGATAGTTCAAAGATGATTTATAGTTTAGGCTCATTTTACAAATGTGTGTTACCAGACTAGACATCTGTATGGAATTTGGTGTTATCAAACATAACCTGAACAAAATATATAATCACAAAGGGCTTTGTGAGATGTGCTCAAATGCACATTTAGTGGGCCAAGATATGCATAGTATTCAATAATTGTAACATTATGCATCTAGCAATTTCCATGATGGTCTAAAAGGTCCATAGTCATAGTCAAAATATACTTGTCACTTTTATAGTGTGGGCAACACTACCATGGAACTTCTACAACAGGCGAATGTTGCTATAAAAATTTTAATGCCTCCTATCATCATCTTGGAATCAGTTATACAAATCTTATTATATCGCTTTGTTCTAACAAGGGCCATATTTTTAGTTCAATCATAGGTCATTAAGTCATTTTTCAATACTTTGGGCATTGTCTTTTCTGACCCTCCCTTTGGCCTTTTAGATCCTTCAATTTGAATTCACCTGTTCTTAATTGATGTAGTTCCTTGTCTCTTTTGTATATGGCCTAACCATTTAAATCAACTTCCTTTTATCATATTATGAACTAGTACCGTTTGCATTGTATGCCCTAAAAAGCTAATATGATTATCTTGATTGTAGATAATGATGATCATGGGCCTTATGTAGACATGTCATTAACATCATAGCTAATATTGGGTGTATCTTGATCACACTTGCATATGGGTTAAAGAAGAGTTTCCTCTGTTGTCATTGAAAACTTAAGTTTGAGAACAATGATCACTAATCAAGGTAGAATTTTGTTCCATGGATATTTGTACGTTGTTGTTCCGTGACCACCTAATAAGTTTTATGATGAACATTGGTTATTCTTAAATGGTTATCATGTCTAAGAGAACCAACAATGAATTAGAATTGAAGGTCTCCATCATTGAAATCGATGTGGAGTTAATGCTTTAATGTTGGAGTTGTAACCTGAAAAATAAAGCGCGCCTTAATCTATTGGTCACATAGATGTAATAAGGTCGATCATAGCCATTGATCTTGATGATTAATACTCACTTTGGACAATATTATGTGCCCTTACTAATATCCGATATTGCCTTAAGCTTATATGATAAAGGTTATGTGAGGAGTTATTCATCTAAAACCTTAGAAGCTTAAGATTAGACATAATGATCACTAACTGGAGGAGTATGAATCATATTTATGATAGAACTATGTGTAAACTATGTATGCTTCATGATGAATATCATGTCTTGATAAACACGGCACACCCATGTGATGGTGCGATGACAGACTTATGTATTTGAATGACATTTTACAAGGAAGCCTCTCATCCCATGTGTTATAAAAACCCACGTGGTTTATGTAATGGAATTATGAAAACCAATGTGGCTTATGTTATGATATTATAGAAACCCATGTGGTTTATGTTGAAATTGTCATGGAATATCCATATGTATGGATTATGATGAATTATGGAGGATCCAAGGGTTGGATTGTTTACTTATGATGGATTCATGTGTGGATAATGTGGAATTAGAGCCATTGTAGCATCACGGCTAGGGTATGTGCGTCCCTCTATGATTGGCTATCGTGGAAGGGTAACAACTATTATAGAGTATGGTGGACCATGGAATGGGATTAGGTGGTGACTTGATAAGTGTGGGCATTCTTGAATCGACCAGGTGCTAAACTCGATTCATTAAAGGATTGGCTTAATCTCATGCATTTATTGTGATCCAGGAGCTGAGTCAACCCCTCTTGGTGTTACAATGGAAGTTGCAATTGGAAATTTCTCACTTACAGTTGTACACTATCTAATGGAAATTGTAGTTGGGGGTTTTTCGCTTTCATTAGTTGCATTTTTTTAGTGTGAAGTCCTAATTTGGGCCACTCCCATTTCACATAATTTTGGTGACTAATGGCTATTAAGTGCATGTGAAGTCATAATTTGGCCTATTCATGCTTCACCGTCTTATTTAGTCAGGAACCCTTCATTAGAGCATGCATTTCATGCATTACATTAATTAAGATTTCTTATGAATGTTTTGTTTGTTATTATATATGAATTGAATATGCTAGTATTATGATAATTTTGGGGATGCCCTCACTTAGTTGAATCTAGGCACCTCCTTAATATGTGAAAAAACAATCTTAGACTGTGCAGGTGATGATCCAAAGATTAAGCTAAAGTTTCAAGATAAGAATTATAATGATTCGTGGCTACAAATGGGGGACGATGAAGCCAAGACGACTTAGACAAGATTATTCTTCGTTTATTTATTTTTGCTTTCTTAAACAGTAGTTCTTTAAAATTTTGAATTTGTAATTAGTCTCATGGAAGGACTGAGCATGCACTATATTGATATAATGATGGTGAATGGAACTTAGAGTAGCTATTTAATGGAATGAGATTTAATTTTCCTGTCATTTATGTCGCGATTGCTATGAAAACATGAATTTATATGATTGCATGGAATATGTGGAGCTTTTATACTCCGACATACTCAACTTGTTACTTGAGAACTTGGCACCTCGTGTTATCCACGAGAGTCAAAATTTGAGGCTTTTATGCATACTTCTCAATCTTGGATGGGCTAACGTAGACCAACACGCACTTCACCGCAATGTTGTTATTGGAGTGTTGGACAAATACATTTGACTTTTTAAAATTTATGTATTTTGGACATGTATATTTGAGCCCCAAGTTGAGTGGACTCTGTGGATTAATTGTGTCGTATGTACTTTTTGGTGATTATCGTGACTACACTTACATTGATATATATATATATATATATATATATAATATATATATATATATATATATATATATATATATATGTATTCACTATTTAGTTTAGCTCATATGATTTGTTTTGATGCTATTATAATTATAAACGAGAAATCGCATTTTTGTAAAGCAAAAGTGACACTCGGAACGTCGGGGATCGAGTGTGTGCTCGACCCTAAAATTTAGGGTGTTACATCTTATTTGAGATAATCTCCATTAGAAGATCGACATTGAATTTTTCATCGTTACGCAATCTCAATCGCTTCAACGTAAGATATGAATATCGAGCGTTGAATTAATGTAAAAAGTTTTTGAAAATCTTTCATTTTCATCGCATTTCTATTAAATTAATCAAACATTTCCCCGACCTAGCGTGTGATCGTTAGTATTAATAAGTATGGGATCTTGTTATTAGACCATTTGGATTATTGCTTTGAAAGATTATTTCAAGTCTCAAGATCAGATAACCCATTGTGCCTCATCTAAAATGTCTTATGACCCATTTAATACACATACACACACACACATACTAGCTTTGAATAATCCTTAAATCTAAGGACATATTGGGAGTTTAAATTTCTGCTGTAATGTGCTTAAACTCCTCTCATAAAATCATTTGTAATAGCTTGTATGTTGATGATGTTGGGTTCATGCATTAATATGCGATTGATGTTCATATGATCCAATAAAAGATTCACTAGTTGAGGCCTATATAACCCATTGAATAATAGATTATCCCAATTCTTTAGCTATATGATCTATATAACTCTTAGGTGAACTAATGAAACCTCACAATGTCATGTCATGTAAGGTGATGACATGTACATGAGCTACTTATTATAGCAAAGCTAGTTGTAGTAATTGCTTGTGTCCACTAAGGTACCTACCCAAGTAGAGGAAATAGTTAAATGTTCCTAAAATCCAACTAGTCCATGAGGTAAAACCCTCCTTCCACAATCCCAATGATAAAGCTAATTGAACACTCAAGTGGCCACCTAATACAAAATTATATCCAATATCTTTCAATTCATGTGGTGTGGCAGATAAACACATCATATTAATTTTGGCATGCCTATCATAATTATTTCATTTGGACATACTTTTATAATGCCTTTGATTCTACTATGATATTTACTCTATACATCTATTACGCTGGCTCATTTTACCAAGTGGACCTTAATTTACTAGGAAATTCAGACCTTAATATTAATGTTGGACTTTTCTTTCTTTTTTTTTTTTCATTTATTTCAATGGTCTACATTTTCCATTCCCACAGTTTCCTTGTGCGGCTCCCCCTAGTTTCGTGCCTGCCTCAATTTTTACAAGTAGATCACATGGAGACCAAACTCTTGGCCCAATCATGGTGCATGTGCTTCATCCACATCGTTCATCTGTTCTTTTAGCTTATCTCAATGCATGATTCTAAAAAATGAAGTAGATCCAAAGAGCAAGTGGACTACACCACAGGAAACAATGGGGAAACAGTGCCCACGGTTGAAACATTCTGAGGCCCCGTTGTGATGTTCATTTGTCATCCAACTTGTTCACTAAGTCCGACAGACCTGGTTGAAAGGAAAACACAAATATCATCTTGATTCAAAACTTCTGTTGTCCTGAAGATGTTTTAATGGTGGGAGTTCAATCCCCATTGTTTCCTTTGGTGTGGTCCGCTTGGGATCTGTATTTGCTTCATTTTTTATCACATGTTTTAAAATGAGCTGTAAAAACGGATGGATGGCGTGGATGAAACACATACATCACGGTGGGGGCTCAACAGAGTTCGGTCACCAGAGACATTGCAGGTGAGTAAGTCACCATTCAATCTGCTTCCGACTGTTTGTAATCTGAGAAATTTCCAACTGTACGACCCATTTATGGCCCATTTACTTGTTTAAGCCCACTTCTTTTTACCTCCCCAAAATAAGCCCCATACGTACGGACGGCTTCCCAAAGGTAAAAAATGCCCCTCCTATAGCCAACACACCTTATTCATGCTGCTAGCCGCTTCTCCACCCAAAAAATCTGGTTTTTTCTGCTTTCCTCTCCTCGATCCTTCATCCTAGCCGTAGATTATCATTTTCTGATTACTTCTCCCCCTCTGTGACTGTCCACCCTAGCAGTAAAACCCTCCTCATACCGCTTTCTTCTTTCCCCTTTGTCTGGTCGAAAATACACACCCCACACACGTCATTTTCGACTTTTTTGAGCCCAAGATAGGACGAAAAATGGTCCCCCCATCTAAGAAGCTTCGAATGGCAGGTATATTCAAATCCCTGCTTTCTTTTTGTCGACCCCACTGTATATAATACTATATATGCGCATGGTCCACAATCCATTTTCATTTTTTAAAAATATTGAGCTTTCTTTTTGTGGACCCCACTGTATATTATACTATATATGCGCATGGTCCCCAATTCATTTTCATTTTTAAAGAATACTGAATGGTGTGGCATATCCTGATAAATGAGCAAAATCAGGACTCAAATGGCCCACATTGAGGGTTTTTTAAATAAATAACGAAATGAGATGTGAAACTAAACGAAGACCGTGAAAGAGACCGAGCACCGACTGAGTTAACAGACTGAGGACCCACTGAGTTATTGATGAGGACCGTGAACTGAGCTAAAATGATTGTGAACTGAGTTAAAATGACCGTGAATTGAGCTAAAATGATTGTGAACTGAGTTAAAATGATCGTGAACTGAGCTAATGACTGTGAATTGAGCTAAAATGACCATGAACTGAGCTAAAATGATCATGAACTGAGCTAAAATGACTGTGAACTGAGCTAAAAATGACTATGAACTGAGTTAAAATCACCGTGAACTGAGTTAAATTGACCGTGAACTGACTTAATTCTAGCCATTCCCCGTCATTTCATGGTCAATTCCCTTCACTTCACAATCGTTTCCAATCATTTTACGGTCACTTCTTGCCATTCCCCTTCACTTCACGGTCAATTCCATGCATTTCACAGTCAATTCGCTTCACTTCACGGTCATTTCCATGCATTTCACGGTCAATTCCCTTCACTTCACGGTCACTTTCCAATCATTTCACGGCAATTTCCAACCATTCCCCTTCACTTCACGGTCAATTCCATACATTTCACGGTCAATTCACTTCACTTCATGGTCATTTCCATGCATTTCACAGTCAATTCCCTTCACTTCACGGTCATTTCCAATCATTTAACGGTCATTTCCGGCCATTCCCCTTCACTTCACGGTCAATTCCATGCATTTCATGGTCAATTTGCTTCACTTCACAGTCAATTCCATGCATTTCATGGTCAATTCGCTGCACTTCACGGTCATTTCCATGCATTTCACGGTCAATTCCCTTCACTTCATGGTCACTTTCCAATCATTTCACGGCAATTTCCAACATTCCCCTTCAATTCACGGTCATTCCATACATTTCACGGTCAATTCACTTCACTTCATGGTCATTTCCATGCATTTACAGTCAATTCCCTTCACTTCACGGTCATTTCCAATCATTTAACGGTCATTTCCGGCCATTCCCCTTCACTTCACGGTCAATTCCATGCATTTCATGGTCAATTTGCTTCACTTCACAGTCATGCATTCACGGTCATTCCCTTCACTTCACGGTCATTCCAATTATTCATGGTCATTTCCAGCATTCTTGACTTCAAGGTCAATTCCATGCATTTCACGGTCAATTCACTTCACTTCACGGTCATTTTCATGCATTTTACGGTCAATTCCCTTCACTTCACGTCATTTCCAATCATTTAACGATCATTTCCGGCCATTCCCCTTCACTTCACGATCAATTCCATGCATTTCACAGTCAAGTCGCTTCACTTCACGGTCATTTTCATGCATTTCACGGTCAATTCCCTTCACTTCACGGTCATTTCCAATCATTTCATGGTCATTGCCGGCCATTCCCCTTCACTTCATGGTCAATTCCATGCATTTCACGGTCAATTCTGACGATTCCCCTTCACTTCACAGTCAATTCCACGCATTTCATGGACAATCCCCTTCACGTCACATTCAATTCCACTCATTTCACGGACAATTTCCTTCACTTTACGGTCAATTCCATGCATTTCACGGTCAATCCCCTTCACTTAACGGTCATTTACAATCCTCAGACAAATCCACTCACGGTCAATTTCACGACGTTCTCAGCCAAAATGCAACATATAACTCTAAAAATTGACCCATAACTTAGTGAAATTGGTCGTAGACTTGTTGAATGTCACCTATGAGTCGACCATTTGACATGAAATTCATCAAAATGGATGATGACTGCTTGATATTGACATTTTTTTACTGACAACCTCGGTATAAATTTACCGACAACTATATGAAATTGACTGATAATGGTGAAACAGGCCCAAAACTTGTGAAAATTCACTAATAAGTCTTGTACTTTCATTCGAAAGTCGCCAAAAACTGACCACCGACTCTGCAGACTCACACCATACTTTATGAATTTTCACCACAACAAGTCGACATTCACATTATGTTTCGTTAAATATTGAATGTTATCGTTGATATAATTTCCAATTCATCCTTGCAGATGACAAACCCTTGCATAAGGGATTTGGCGAGTCGGCCCCCACCATCTCATGTAGATGTTCTTTAACATGGTGGTTTGATAGTGTGAAGAGTGGGTTGGAGAAGAATAACACTAGATTAAATATATTTAAGCAAACCTCATTCTAATTTTTATTACACATTCCATCATTTAGGTTTATAGGAGCCATTTTTCACTCACTTATTAAGAGATATATAGGCAATCTTGTATTCAAGATACAGGGGAACCGTGTAAAAATTTTCGAGATGGACTTCACCCTAATAATAGGCTGAAGACTGGTGACCTCTCCTTACCCAATTTCCATCGTTCGAAGAAGTCAATAAGAGAAAAATACTTCAATGAATATCCTATCATAAAGAAACATGTACAGGAGGTGTTCAATAGGATAGTTGATAGTAATAACACGAAGATGTCGTGAAGGTAGCCCAAATATTTTGTGTAGAGTGGTTTGTTAAGGGAACCGACATGAATATTATATGTTGTATAGACTTTATCGACCTTGTTGACTCGTTGGAAGACTTTAATATCTACCCTTGGGGTAGTTTGGCCTTCCAGACGATGACGGAAGGGATCGAGAGTGCCTTGATGGCATCGCAGGGGCCTCATTACAATGTCACCGGTTGCAAATTTTCCCTACAAGTAAGGATTCTTTCCTTGTCTATTTTAATTCATAGTTTATAACAAACTATATTTATTTAAGATCATCTTGTCATTTCATTGTAACAGATTTGGGCTCTTGAGAGAGTATCGACTCTCCGAGAATGTATAATTTCATACGTTCCCTCCCAAATTTCACGATTCATACAATATTAGGGATGGAAGGGTTGGAGGTATATAAAGATTCATCGAATTCTAGATAGTAAAGATGTAAGCCATTTCTATGAAGCTAAGTGGTCACTCATTCAACTATATATATATATATATATATATATATATATATATAGTATGGTGTGTGTGTGTGTGTACATGAAAACGAAGATGTTCTCTTGCAGACTGAGATCGTTCTTACCTCATAGCCTACCACTGAGGAGCTGGAGACGGAGGCCGTTCGTTTGGTTTGTGATAGATTTGACGTAAGATGTCAGAAACGTCTTCTTTTATGTTGATATTTTGTATTTAATTTGACATGTTATATAATTGATACATACATTGCTTCATTTTGTAGGGCACTAAAGATGAAGATGATGAAGATATGGAAGAGAGATCGGGATAGGGAGAGGGAGAAGAAGGGGGAGAGGAAGAGAGTACTGAGATGAGGGAGAGGGAGAGGGAGCGAGATTGCAATTGATTGGGGAGTCGAGGGAGGATAGGGAGGAGCTAGAGGCGCAGAGGCTTCAGTTGGAGAGAGACAGGGAAGAGTTGAAGCTTCTCGAATGCACGCTAAAAGAGAAAAAAAATCGATGAAGAGGGAGAGAGAAGTAGTACTCAAAGAGGTTGAACTAATGCTAAAACTGAAAGAAGCCTTGAGGTTAGAGAATGAAGAGTTGAATGAGAGGGCGGTTTTGAAGAAGGAGAGGGAAATGCTAATAAGGGAGAAGGAAGAACTGAAGAAGGAGAAGGAAGAGTTAGAGGAGGGTAAGGCGGAGTTGAAGAAGCAGATGGAGGTATTTTGTATAGAGAAGATTCAGTTTTGGAAGAAGAAGGAGTTAGAGTTTGAGAAGGAGGAGTTTGAGAAGGAGGATGAGGATGCGTTAGGCGTTGATATATGCGAGAAATCACCGTATTCCATTCCAGTATATAAGAGGAGACCTAAGAGGGTAGTGAAGCCGTCTGTCTACAAGCGTTCTCCATTTACTTCCATCTCTGTCGTGCAAACCACTCCAAGCAACGCCGCTGACAATGAGAAACGGAGAGAATTTCCTACTTCTCTGATACCCTTCGAGGCCAAGATCGATCCATTTAGGGTAATATCGGAGGACGAACTCCATGAATTGGAAAGTTGGGCCAACGCAAACAAAGAATCCCCAGAATTTGTTTAGTTTAAGACCATATGGGAGAAAAATGCATGAGTTGATAGCGTGGTAAGTAAATCACACACATATATACATAGTTATTGAACACTTATATTAGAGTAGAGCTTAATTTTCCATTTTTATTGATTAGGCTATTGACAAGTACGTTGATTTCTTGAAGAGGGATCATTTCCTACTTTATATACAAATGATTGCAAGTTCTGTCCCACATTTTTTCTGGTAATTGTATGAATTGGATCATGGTTATTATATTATTTCATTATATGATATATGTTCTAATTTGGTATGTTGTCTGTAATAGTCTTGTATCGGCATGTAAATGTCGACATTGAGAATGTATCGGGATGTTGGCAATGATGAAGTGCGTTTATTATTCGAAGGGCTAGAAAAACTCCCTGTGATCAGCATTGTTAAGTCTCGTGACGGGCAGAAGGCCATGTGGCAGCATGAAGAGGTAATGGTGTCGTTACAAGTTTTCAACGCTAGGTATACCCATTTCTATAATTTTTTGATATTGATATCTTATTTTGCCAAACATGGACAGGCATACATACCAGTCAATCACGCCAATAGTCATTGGTACCTGATGGTCATCCACCATCGAGACCGAGAAATCATTATACTTGACAGTTTATACTTGAGGGCACTCAGTCGAGACAGGGAACATATCGAGCTGATGAAGGAGACCTTGCCTATAATATTCTATGCCGCAGAAGATATGTCTGCGTTGAAAGGAAATGCTTGGATGGTCAGAGAAGATACTTCTATACCAAAGTAGACGAACAGATATGATTATGGCATTTTTGTCATAAAATATATCGACATTTTGTGCAGCGATCAGATTTTGTCAGGGAGAGACTTGCAACAATTCACTCTCAGCTTTAGGAAGTCAATAACCTATGATTGCCTGAGCAACCTCAAAATATGATATACTTGTCTTAGGCATGAGAGGAATCGAGAAATTTTGTGAAATGTTGTAAATTGTTGTAAATGATGTCTTATAAAACATTCGTGGTGAAATGATGCAAATGATGTGTTGTATATTTTGTCAAAATTTTGTAGTAAATGATGTCTTCCTAATACTGATTTTATTATGAATGGTGAAGACATCATTTTGCAGTAAATGATGTCTTCACTTCACGGTCAATTCCATGCATTTCATGGTCATTTCCATTCACTTCACGATCAATTCCATGCATTTCACGCTCAATTCCGACAATTACACTTCACTTCACGGTCATTTTCATGCATTTCATGGTCAATTCCCTTCACTTCACGGTCAATTCCACGCATATCACGGTCAATTCCCTTTACTTCACGGTCAATTTCATGCATTTTGCAGTCAATTCCGGCGATTCTCCTTTACTTCACGGTCAATTGCATGCATTTCACGGTCAATTCCCTTCACTTCACGATCAATTCCATGCATTTCATAGTCAATTCCCTTCACTTTACGGTCAATTTCATGCATTTCACGTCAATTCCGGCGATTCTCCTTTACTTCACGGTCAATTGCATGCATTTCACGGTCAATTCCTTTTACTTCATAGTCATTTCCATGCATTTCACGGTCAATTCCATACATTTCACCGTCAATTCTGGCTATTCCCCTTCACTTCACGGTCAATTCTACGCACTTCACGGTCAATTCCCTTCATTTCAGGTCAAATCCCTTCACTTCACGGTCAATTCCCTTCACTTCACGGTCAATTCTGGCGATTCTCCTTTACTTCACGGTCAATTGCATGCATTTCACGGTCAATTTCCTTCACTTCACGGTCATTTCCATGCATTTCATGGTCAATTCCCTCCACTTCACGGTCAATTCCATACATTTCACAGTCAATTCCGGCGATTCTCCTTTACTTTACGATCAATTGCATGCATTTCATGGTCAATTCCCTTCACTTCACGGTCATTTCTATGCATTTCATGGTCAATTCCCTCCACTTCACGGTCAATTCCATACATTTCACGGTCAATTCCGGCCATTCCCCTTCACTTCACGGTCAATTCTACACACTTTACGGTCAATTCCCTTCACTTCACGGTCATTTTCATGCATTTTACGGTCAATTCCCTTCAGTTCACAGTCAATTTCATGCATTTCACGGTCAATTCTGGCGATTCTCATTTACTTCACGGTCAATTGCATGCATTTCACGGTCAATTCCCTTCACTTCACGGTCATTTTCATGCATTTCACGATTAATTCCCTCCACATCACGGTCAATTCCATACATTTCACGGTCAATTCTGGCGATTCTCCTTTACTTCACGGTCAATTGTATGCATTTCATGGTCAATTCCCTTCACTTTGCGGTCATTTCTATGCATTTCACGGTCAATTCCCTCCACTTCACGGTCAATTCCATACATTTCACGGTCAATTCTGGCTATTCCCCTTCACTTCACGGTCAATTCTGTGCACTTCATGGTCAATTCTCTTCACTTCACAGTCATTTTCATGCATTTCACGGTCAATTCCCTTCACTTCACGGTCAATTTCATGCATGTCACGATCAATTCTGGCGATTCTCCTTCACTTCATGGTCAATTCTATGCATTTCACGATCAATTCCCTTCACTTCACGGTCAACCCCTGAATCCAAACAATATGACATTCCAAACTCATACTAGGGCATAAAAGCTAAACCTTGATATAGTGGAATGGCAGAACAGGATTCATGCAGCCAACCCCAATTATTTGGGATAAGTCTTACACTTTAGATTATGATGATGATGATCCTTGTGACCTCCAATTAGTTTCCCTATGAATCGTGAACCCAATATTCACTCTAAAGTATCAAGAACTTTGAAGCAGCATTCTCAGAAGTTGAAACTAAAGTGGATAGTAGAATAAATCAAGCAAGATTGGCCCATGTTCTAAAAAATCTAGCAAACGTAGTTCTATCAAAGATTTGTTTAACAAATAGAAGATGCAGCAAAAATGGTAAAACTATTCATGTGAATACATGTCAACTGTCAAGGGATAGTATCGCCAACAAAAAGCACCATCTTCCGCACTCCCAAAGAGGTGAGCGCAGAGGCTTATGATCAACAAGACTAGGGGTAGGAAAACATCAACAGTTCTAGCAACATTCACAGTTCTAGCATATTTAGTGTGAACCAATTGAACATGACTGGAGATCTGTATGACAAGAATAGTGCTAGTGGAATGATCCTGGACCACATTCACACTCAAAGCAAACGAACTCGAGACCAACAGCAGATGTGATCCCCTAAAAACACTGAAACAAAAGGCTGCAATAGCCCCAAAATGAAGGAAAAATCAAGGGCTCATTTGGCAGCGTGGATTTGAACTCCTATGGAATCAACTGGATTTTATTTTATACATAATCAAGTGGATTTGGAATGATTTAGGATTTCTCTCAACTACAAATCCCTCCAATTCATTGAATTTTATGATATATCGAATTATATTAGATATATCGAAAAGGACCCAAAAGTCTCCAGAGAGCTTGTGTTAATTTAAAATGAATTATCGATTATATCGAAGTCTATTCGATGTTATCGAACTTACGTTGTCGATTACATCGAATACTATTCGATCTTATCGTAACTAAAAAGCTCACAGCTCACCATGATATATCGAAGTCAATTCGATATACTCTTCTTCGATGTATCGAATAGAATTAGATATATCGAAAAAGGTCCAAAAGTCTCCAGAGACCTTATGTTCATTTACAATGAATTTTCAATGATATCGATTACCTTTCAATCTATCGCAGGACGTTTCGATATGTATCGACGTATACTCGATTACAAAGACCTTCAATTTAAAGCTAAAAGTAAGAATTCTTCTTCGATATATCGATACACCTTTAATATGGTACTATTCGACATATCGAAGTCCATACGATATATCGAAAAATGTCCAAAAGTGTCCAGAGACATTATGTTGTTTTAAAACGATTTTTTGATTATATCGAGTGAGTTACGATATATCGAAGATCATTTCGATATCAATCGAAAGGCACTCGATTACAAAAATACAATCTATTGAAGATTTCCAAGGTAAAATTACAAAGAGCCCTTATATGTTATCAAATTCTAATCAATGACATCAGGCTTAAGTTGTCGAGTACATCGAAGGCTATTCGATGTTATCCAACTAAACCATCATTGCAATGAATGATAGATCAAATCCAATTGGATATGTCATGTGTAGATATATCGAAAAAGATAAAAAACAGTTCAGAGACTACCTGTTCTTTTAAAACAATATATCGATAATATCAATTCCCCTTCGATATATCGTATATATGGTACCCGCAGTAGCCATGCAATACGAACGGGCGGGGTAGGATGTACCCACGACGGTGCGTCACTTACAATAGGGACCACATTGATGTATATATTTTGTATCCACTCCGTTTACACATTATTTAATACGATTTTAGTTCATGATACCAAAAATGAATAAGATCCAATTATCCAGTGGGCCATACCATAGGAAAAAGTGGTGATTGACCATTAATGGGCCACAAAAATTTTGGATCAATATGATATTTTTCTTTACCTTCACCCAGACTTATTTGAACTTAACAACGGTTTGGATGGAAAATAAACGTAACAAAACACTAAAGTATTCCCTAAGAAGTTTTTAACGGTAGAACGTTCAATAACCACTCTTTCCTAGAGTATTGTCTATTCGATATTTTAATCTTCTTCATTTTTCGTATATTTTCATAAAATTATATTTAAGAACGGATGGACGGCATGGATACAGAATAGATACATCGAGGTGGGCCCTACGGTAAGGGCTGCACCGTCTTGGGTGAGGCCGGTGTCTTACCTAATCCGCTCCCGTTTTAAAACAGAAAATCAAGAACATGGATTTCCACTCTCTAGAGCTCCAATCTGCTACTTAAATCTTCCCTCCGACGAATCTCAATTCATCTCAGTTCGATCATCAACATATTCCTCGTTCGAAAGCCCTTTCTATCACGCGATTTCGTGCTGGAAAATGTCTTGTGAGCTTGAAACTGCTCCTCCAACTCTCAGAACAGTCAAAATCTCGTATTCGGAGCTCCAGGTTCGTTTTAATTCGTTTAAATGATTATTGGGTTTCATGGATTTTGATTTTTCATCTCAATTTTGTGTTCTATTTCTTGTAATTTGGATATCTTTTGAGTTTTGTTTCACTTTTCTTTGTTTTTCTGATGATTGGAATAGGATAAAGATGGAGATTTGTCGATGAAGATTGAGAATGGTTTTGGGCCCGATGGATTGGGGATTATATCCATTTCGGATGTATGTTTTTGAATTCTGTTTATGTTTGAGTTTTTATTTATTTTAAGTTCGTATTGCAGATATGTCAGCATTTTATGATTTCTAGTTTATTAGATGAATATACACTGAATTCGATGTATTTTCTCAATTATGTTACTGCTTCCTTTTTGATATTATTTATGAAAAATCTGAATAGAGAGGGTCGCAGACACTTTCATGTCCAAGATGAACCAGAGAAGTCCCGATCAGAGGCAGAGGTGATCCGGACTGTCAGAACCTTACAACAGGCGTATCTCGCAGACCAGAATGAGTTACTCGGCGCACCATATATGATAATGGGGTAAGAGAAGCTACTCTAGCTAACCAACCCGGAATTTGCCGGGTTGCCCATGCCGAATTCGTGAGATTCCATCATATCGACGGTCAAAAATCAATTTTATTTTCGTTTTTATTATTTATAGTAAGTTTTAATTTAATTATAACTCTTCATCCTTTGAGC
The DNA here is from genome assembly GCA_021015155.1 of Magnolia officinalis. Classification (NCBI taxonomy): domain Eukaryota; kingdom Viridiplantae; phylum Streptophyta; class Magnoliopsida; order Magnoliales; family Magnoliaceae; genus Magnolia; species Magnolia officinalis. The sequence goes on from JAJHSJ010000002.1 coordinate 95,320,499, forward strand.
TTTAGGAGTTGTGTCCAACATAAAAAGTGCTTAGAAAAATTAGGAGAATAACGTGGTTAAGCCAGATAGGACGCTTACTATAAATAGTAAATTTACTATTTATAGAAAGTTACGAATTTTAGGGAGTTTGAGTTGGAGTTTGATTCTGAAACTTCTTCCAAGGTTTGGTATCACTATTTAAAGGATTGTAAATTTGTTTATATTATCTACCAATGAAATTTCAAATTTTCTAGAATTTATTTCTATTTTCTTGTTTTCCCTTTTGTATTCGAGGTACCTCTGTGAGGAGTCCAGAGAAGCTTCGTGGATTCGGAGTAATTATCCCCTTGAGGAAGACAGTGATAGACCTTATCACGTTCATCCCTGCGTCAATTGGTATCAGAGCGAGGACTCCCCTTGGACCGATGGCAAATAATGAAGGTATGGACCAAAATCCTGTGGACGGTGCTCCAAGAATGTGTTATCTTTTGGAAAGAATGAAAGCTTTCCACTGGGAGAGTCAGTTGACCATGCAAGGACTGCATGCAACCATCAACCGTATTGCAGATGTGCTACTTCCGCCCCGAGCCCAAGACGATGTTCAACCGCCTGTGGTCGCTGTACAACATAACCCCGATTTCCGCAGAGCACCACTCGATGATGGTGAATCGCAGGCCACTACTTTGATCTTGAGGAAGCCGCTATATATGCCAAAGGTAGAGATAGATTTACACCGATATAACATCTTTCAAATGAAGTGCACTGTAAACCAAAAAGTCTGTAATGTGATCATCGATGTCAGGAGCAGTGAGAATCTCGTGTTGAAAACAATGGTGGAAAAGATACAACTGAAAACAGAAAGACACCCATCTCCATACATGATTGGATGGATCAAGGAGGTTAGTAAAACATAGGTAACCGAACGATGTCGTATATCCTTTTCCATTGGTAAATATTATAAGGATGAAGTAATGTATGATGTAGTCGACATGGAAGCTTGTCACATGTTACTTGGTCGACCATGGCAATATAATATTGATGCTACACATAGAGGATGGGATAACGTATTTATATTTATTAAAGACAGTAAAAAGATTATCCCCATCCCTATGGGAACGGAAAACCAATCCAAGGCTTATAAAGTTGAGGAACAGTCTCTCATAACCAAACATGATTTCGTTAAACAATCTGAGAAGACGGGATATGTATATGCTTTAGTTGAAAATGAAAATTATATGGAGCCTGTGAACATCCCAAAGGATTTGAAACCAGTGTTGCAGGAGTTCAAGGTGATTGTGCTCGATGAACTCCCTAATAAATTGCATCTCACGAGATACACAAAACCACATTGATCTTGTCTCACGAGCAAGTCTGCTTAATTCCCCACATTATCAGAAAAAATGCGAGATCTTGCAGGCACAAGTGAAAGAAATGATCCATACTAGTCAAGTCAAGGAGAGCATGAGTACATATATTGTGTCAGCTCAAGAGCATAATGCAAAGTACAAAGAAAAGGCCGATAAACATCGGCGCTAGAAATTATTTGAGTATCATGAGCGAAGTCTCTTAAGTAACTCAAGGACAATTTTATTTTTTTCAAGTGGAGGGGTCTGATGTAGGACGTGACATTGATACATTCCTAGCATGGTTGGACTAAAAGAAGGTAAACTGTAAATTGGCCATAACTTTTGATCCGAGTATTGTTACGGTGCGCACAACCTATCAACGATAAAATGTGTTCGAGGTAGGAGACCAAGTTATGGTCCATCTACGCAAGGAGAGATTTCCCACCGAGACTTACAATAAGTTGAAGAACAAGAAGATTGGACCGGTACCAATCCTCCGAAAGATCAATGACAACGCTTACGTTATTGATCTTCCGGATGACATGGAGATTTTGTGTACTTTCAACGTCGCAGACCTGACCGAGTATCATGAACCGAAGCAGGATGAGAACTTGAGGACGAGTTCTTTTGAAGTGGAGGGGACTGATGTAGAGAGGGTCACAGACACTTTCATGTCTAAGATGATGTAACGACCTGTAAATTTCCGTACATTGGGTCGAGTACCGCCTCGACCAGAAATCGCGTAGGATTAAATCCTTTAGAAATTTAACAAAGTTAACTAAGTACTAAACTCGGTTAGCCATGAAATCCGTTGGGATCGCTTTAAATACGATCTGCAGCCAAACACCCAAAACTTGAGATATTAGTGACATCTAGGTTACCCAAGTCTAGAACCAAAACTCATTACCCGTCTGCTCTCCGGGAATGAAACGAAACACTTCGTATTAGGTCTAGCCAGACACCAATCCGACCGTTAACACGAAGCTAACGAGACTACACTGACCCCCACTGGGCTTGGCAATCATCAAAATCAGATATTCCGATGTCCCACGATTTGTTTAGATCCGGAGTGAGGGAGTGTGAAAAACTCACTATTCCCAATCATTAATAAAAAAATCCGATCAGCCAAGGGATGTCTGAGGTCAGAGTCATATTGGCCTCCTAGCGTCGCTACAAAATACCAGGAATAGCAACTCTGCCGATCATCGGTTAGCGCGCAAAACAGTAGTAAGACAACAGATCAAATTCAGACACAACTATTACATCGTTACTAGGAATTCTGATCGTGGACCCCACTGACGATTGAAATCTGAAAGTGGCCCTTGACCGCCACAACTGTCTGGGAAAGTGCGCACATGCTATCATGGGACTCGCGATGTTAGAACGAAACTATCCCACGTAGATCCATAGATGGTGAGCTTAGTCTGACGTTTGGCTTGCATAGGTGGGCCACCAACCTCCCTTTGAGCTGGAAAAGCGGGCGAAATGCCTATATAATGCAAGAACACCCTTGAACCTGAAGTCTATTTTGGGGATGTTTTTAGATATAAAAGGGGCTTAGAACAGCCCCTCTCACAGCCATACGAATTTGGGAGAAAAAACCCTAGAGAGAGGAAAGAGAGAGAAAGAGCTTGGAGTTTGTTGTGGACCACCTTCCTCCTCTCTTCTCCACCATCACGACTATCACACGTATCCCTCTCTTCACTCGCGCGTCATTCCCTGCGTTCCTATTCCCGGCTTGGGGTAACTCCATGAGAGGTAAGATTTGAGTCTGAAGAGCAACCCTAGGTCTGATTGAGGTAGGATTGTTGTAGGTTATGAAAAAGCTAATCGATTCCGCTCTTTAGGCTAGAAAACTCCCGTATACGGAAGCTCCAATACCCTTGCTGATTCGCTGAATTCCAAGGGCCAAGGTGAGACTTTAAGTGTATAAGTTACGTTTTTCACGCTTTCAATGTCAGATAATGATAGATTCATGATCTGCATGTAAATGCACATTACAAGTGCTTTCCGTTTCCTGTTTCGATTAACGTTGTAGAATATGGAATTTCACATACTCTAGATATACGTAGAAATACCGTATACGTATTTTTTTCGGGAAAATGGTTGACATGTTTATTTAATGTATGATTGTATAACATATGGATAAAATACTAGTTTGGCGAAAGGAATCGCCGAAATACATGTTCGCTTGTAAATGCCTAATATGTTGAATTGTGTATTCTAGAATACCGCATGGTGCGGATTTTGGAAATACAATTGTAATGATTATTTGCTGTATTATGATATACATGGGTAAAATACTCACGTGGCGAAGGGACAGCCCTAACACGAATTTCGCTAACATACGTCATGTATGTTGGAATAGTGTATTCTAAGTGTTTGTGTAAACGCTTGTATGAGTAAATGTTTATGTATTAGTGCCTTATATAGGCGCTGATATGGGATTCCCGACTCCCTTAGAGACATGTAGGTTTCCCCCCATGCGGTGGTTCGCTAGAACCACTCACTTGTAATGTGTACGTAATTGTATTCCTATGTGGATAGTGCTTTACTACATGCTTTAGAACATGCTTTACAACATGCTTTACTCCATGTTTTACTTCATGCTTCACAACATGCCTGCTAACATGCTTGTATTGCTTGTTTATCATGCTTTACTCCACATGCTATTGATGAAAACTGTTTGAGTTTGGGACTATGTCTGTAGTCCAAACATTCGGTACCAGACTTGCGGTTGTGGCTGAGATTCATATCGCCACAAATGATGTGTCTGGCGAACCCGAGTCGTACTTCGGTTAGCGATAGTGGTTGGCCACATGGAGTGCTTTTGCGCTCCATATCGCCCAGCTTGTGGTGCGCTCGAGCTAGTCAGGCTCGTCAAGTAAACCGAATTGTATTTGTGTGTTCACCATGTTTGGTCGCTACTGCTTGAACCTAGGGTACCAAACTTACCAGTGGCGATCCCGTTTAACCACGATACCTCGATCCGCTAAGTCGCATGAGCCGGGCATGGTGGTATGGGACACCGTGGTCGAGCTGTCGGCCTACGCTGGGGCCATGTGCCTCCCCGTATTGACCATTGCGCAACCAAACTCGTGAGCCGAATACGGTGGTATGGGACACTGTATTCGAGCTGTCGATACTTACGGCGAGAGCCGAGTACGGTGAGACCTGTGCTCGTGCTGACGGGCGATGAGTCCTCCGTAGTATCATCGAGTATACTCCAAGGTCTGTGATTGGCGACGAGTCTTTCACAGCAACTAGAGTACGAGTTGAGCCGAGTACGGTGAGACCTGTACTCGAGCTGACGGCTAATGATTGAGCCGAGTACGGTGAGACCTGTACTCGAGCTGACGGCCACAATTGAGCCGCATACGGTGAGATCTGTATCCGCGCTGACGGTGACGAGCCCTTTGCGATGCCTTCACTACGCTTCTCAAACCATAATATCGTATGAGATTAACTAGGATTGACGACCCTAGAATGGATCATGTTTGGGAATGATACAAGGGAGGTACCTTAGTTTCCCAATATTGCTGTTTGAAATGGACTAATACAAACTTGGTAATCATGAGCATCATCGCACCGCATGTGCTTTGTAGATGTGGCGCACTGAGGGTAAGCATTCGCGAACGTAAGATGATGTCGCTTGAGGGTGGTTTGGCAAGGGCATACAGCATCATGTCATATCATTTTTGCACTTAACAAGTAGTTAGAAATGTTTGATTTGTACTGCTTTATCATTACTGCTTGATTGATTTGATAACATGTTAACTTATGCTTTATTGTTCCACTGAGTTAGCTACTCACTCCCACGTTACGGGACGGTGTTTTGCAACACCTACCAGACTCTGTCGCAGGTGTAGATGGCGCCTTGGTTCAGGAGCCAGCCCGACTTTGATGAGGATCAGGAGGAGTTCTCCTTTATGCAGTATTCTGACGGCTTTGCTTAGGCCGGCTGCATCGCGGGATTTTCGGGGCCTCTCTTGAGGATTGTATTTTGGTTTTTGACTTGGAAACAATACATGTATATTGGTACTCAGTTAGTACTCATACTCTGGAGTTCAGAAAATTTTGTTACTTTATTACTTTGAATATAAATTTCAGTCTTCCGCTTGCCTTTATCCAATTGAACTGGAGTATGAATTACTGTTTTTGGTATAATCTCATTCATGTTTATTGCGCTAACTCAGACAACATTTAAACAGCATTGTGTATGTTGCATAAGTGATGCGTTGGAACTCGGGAGTTGAGTTCATACTCGACCCCCGAATTTCAGGGCGTTACAGATGAACTATAGAAGGCTCGTTCGGAGGTGGAGGTGATCCGGACCGTCAGAACCTTACAACAGGCGTATCTCGCAAACCAGAATGAGTTACTCAAGGTGCCATATATGATTCTGGGGTAGGAGAAGCTACTTTAACTAACCAAACCGGATATGCCTGGTTGCCCACGCCGAATTTGCAAGATCCATCAGATCGACGGTTGAAAATCAATTTTATTTTCGTTTTTACTATTTATAGTAAGTTTTAGTTTAATTATAACTCTTCATCCTTTGAGCTTTAGGAGTTGTGTCCAACATAAAAAGTGCTTAGAAAAATTAGGAGAATAACGTGGTTAAGCCATATAGGACACTTACTATAAATAGTAAATTTACTATTTATAGTAAGTTACGAATTTTAGGGAGTTTGATTCTGAAACTTCTTCCAAGGTTTGGTATCAATGTTTAAATGATTTTAAATTTGTTTTTATTATTTACCAATGAAATTTCAAATTTTCTATAATTTATTTCTATTTTCTTGTTTTCCCTCGTGGATTCGAGGTATCTTTGTGAGGAGTCCAGAGAAGCTCCATGTATTCGGAGTAGTTATCCCCTTGAGGAAGACGGTGATCGACCTCATTACGTTCATCCCTGTGTCAAATCACATTAACCATTAGACGCCACACCAAATTTAGGCATGGGGCCCAAAAATCAGGTCCATACATGATTCATGTGGGTCACACCAAGGGAAATAGTTTGGAGGGTGAGTGTTGTCCCATACACTATTTCCAATCCTGTGGTCCACCTGAATCATGAATGGGATTGATTTTCGGGCCTTGGATCTAACATGGGGTGACACGCCTGGTGGTCAGTGTCTATTTCACATAAACATTGCGGTGGGCCCACCCGGCCTGATTGAGAAGTGGGCTTAAATCTTAAGCCTGAGCTTGGCCCTTGGGCCTAATACTCCAGTCCAAGTCCAACCTGAGGCTGGCCAGGCCTAAAAGCCTGATGGGCCAGCTCGGCCCATTGATAGCCCTATTCCAAAGTGTAGGATGGATTCTATTTTGAATGAGAAGCTACTACCAAATGCACCCTAATTGTAGTTTAGGCAACACATAAATGGGTGATTGAAAATCGATATTGGCAGTGGTTTGCTTTGAACATGAAAAAGTTCACTAAATAGATGTGCAGGATTGCCTGGAATTTTCAGCCCATTGGCCATTCAAAGTGGAACACCTAATGAATGTTCAGTTTATTGGTTTGTCGTGGCATGTGCTTTGTTGCAGATCAAAGGATTTTTATATTGTGTACTTCTGCTTGTTTTCTTTGGAAACTCTTGACAATTTTTTTGAAACATAACTGAAAATTTCATTAAAAAGTGCTGAGGCAACGTCAAAAAGCGAAACAACAAGATGAGAAACACAAAAAACAAAGGGAGAAGCAAAAACAAAACTACTACTAGTGACCCATGGCCGCGGCCCACTCCAACACAACATCCCACACATGGTTAACAACCCAATCCATCCCGCGACACATGTTACAGAAACATCTCCCATTCCTTTTGGCCCAAATTGCCCATAAACTGGCAAGAAGACAAAGTCACCATAGTGCACGAGAACCCTTGCAGAAGGCCACCCTGTGCCAGGAAAGAAGGGCAAGAGGCATCGATCACACTAAGCTTGTAAAGGAGCAATGAAAGAGGAGGTGGTTCACTGACTTTGCATTGGACATACAAAGAAGGCAAATATTTGGAATAATCATAGATCACTTAACCACTAGCTCTAAAAGCTCGAAGGGTTCCGCTTCACACGAGGCACCTGCCTCACACAGGCCACCCACCCCGAGTGTGCTCCTGCATCCCATAGGCCACTTCACTCGAGCCTGGTGTGAAAACGCCCCTACATTAATCACCCACAGTGAGGAGTCTCGAACACAAAACCTCTTGCTCTGATACCACTTTGATGTAGGTTAACTAACCACTTGCTCTAAAAGCTCAAATTGATAGATCATGGCGAATTAATCCCTTTATCTCATAGCCAAGGCCCCACGTCCCATGCGTTAGGACCTCGGCTGAACCCCTCTCGTGGGCCCCACATCACATGGTTTCCGCCTCACATGAGCAACCCTGACGGGGACATCATGCGCACGCTCCCCACCCTACGCACATATTCAAGGAGGAGGAGGGCCCTGCTTTCGATCTGGATCGACGATGACATTTTTGGAGGGCCTCACAGTTAGAGGCTGTGCTATGGAGCATTGTAGTGGACTCGATCATCATATAGATTCTACTATCGGATCTCATGATCGTGGCCCACTACCTTAGATGATCTAGGATTTTGAGTTTTGACTATTCTTGTTATTAGAACATCATGAATGACTTTGATTACGTAGATTAGTTATTATTTTATTTACTTCAGCTTTAAGTATTAGTGTGCGCACATGGCGCAAGGGTAAAATTGTCTTTTGGGGTTTAGGGTTTTCTTATAAATAAGCAACCCCATGTAGGTATTTTCAATGAAGTTTATGAATAAAAATTCTGCATTTTTCTTCTTCTCTATCTCTTTGGGTTGAAGAATCGAATTGGGTGCGAAACCCTCCCTTCCTCGAAGGGCTAACTACTGTGGTGCGAAGCTATAACCATCCCAAATCATCCCCACTTCTTTACACCCTACATCCATCATCTTCTACATCCCTCCCATCTTCAGATTCACCCTTTTTCGTACCCAAGTTCTCTTTTACAACAGATTTTCAGATTCTGGCCCGTCAGAGGGGCTGAAACTTTGGCGGAGCACCACGCACAAACCGTGCATCGGATCGATACGAAATTTGGCATGGAAGCAGTCCTACCCTGGCCGATCCTAGCCTAGGAGTCGCTTTCTGACTTTGTGGGCCCCACACACGTGCGGACGAGTGGTCAAGCACGTGCGCCTAGGGTCAGTTGTTGTCCACCCACGTGGCTCATCTCAGGTTCTATGTTTCCTCTATTTTCCTCCTCTTTAGCCTTAAATCCAAGTCCTTAACTCTAAAGAATCTCAAATCCCAATTATCCCCAATTTTGCAAACGTTAGATTTTCCCTTGAATTGAAACATGGTGAATCTCTTGAATTGGGGAACAATCCTTTGCAAGAATGGATGAATCTTACACTCCTTTGGGCTTGTTTGGTTTATAAATTTATTTGATCCAACCTTAAACTTGTGTAGGCTTGGACCCCCATGGATTCCCCTTTTTGAATATTTGATCGTATGTAGAATGTGGAATTTTGTGATTGTTTAAAATTGGTATAATCTAAAGCTTGAACTCTTCATGCCATATTTAATTTCATATCCTGCATCAAATTTGGTATCAGAGCTTAGGTTTTTATAGGGGAATGCATTGCATGTTTAGGATTCAGTTTATTTATGTCCATTATGTATCAAGTCTTCTCATATAGGATTGTTTAGGACCCATAATTCACAATATGGGCTGCTGAATTTTCTATTGTCAGAAAATCCACAAATTTCATGGTTGAATTTTCTGTTGTCAGAAAATCCACAAATTTCATGGTTGAATTTTCTGTTAACAAATTATTTGGGCAGTTATCTTGCTGGAATTTTAGTAGCGCTGTGTAATTTCCTTCATATAGAGTCCTATAGGATCATTTAGTCCCATTTAGACGCATATAGTTGCATTAGAGGGTCTTTGAGTTGAGTGAGTGGTTGTATGCCCACACGTACTGGTTGTGGTTTTGGTTTGCACCCTGCACTAAACATGAAGCAATTGTAAAAGTCCATGAACAACATAACCCGGCAGTTTGAGTCTTTGGGTAGGCGCTTAGAACAACGTATTGACCAATGCTTGGATCAGCTTAATGTGCGCGTTACCCAACTAGAGACATTCACCTGAGCAAACCCCGTCATTGGGGAAGATGCTCAATCTCAGGCAGGTGGTCAGGAGGATAGACAAGGGAATGGGGTGGCCAAGGAAATGGTCATGGGCGCGCACCAATGCACCCACCCATTTTACTGATGATTGGAAGTTTTTTACTCCCTTTCAACTGGTTACATGGAAATCGCTGCAGAGTTTTAGTACATTCCTTCATTTCAAATTGGCTATGAAAATTATAGTAAGCAATGCGCCATTTGATTGATTTGTAAAATCAATTTTGCAAGATTTGGGATTGAGACGGCGGGTAACTCAACTGTGGTTCCTAATGCCATCAGGATGGTGTTGGCTTACTGTGCATCAAGGAACTGAAACTTGGCTTCAGAGTGGGATTTGCCAGGGGCCAAAACCTGATTGGAAATTTTGTGTGGGGGGCTACTCTTTTCATTCTCCACTGAAACTGATTTAACTACGTATCAGACTATATTTGAAAATTTGTTGTGTAGGATTTGAAGGTGAGGACAGCGAAACCAGCATTTCTTTGGTGTTAACAATTACATTCTTTCGGACATTTCATTTCTTGGTTGGGGATGTGGTTAAGAAATTGAAGTAGTCTAGGTATCGATTGAAAAAAAAAAAAAAAAAAGAGAGAGGAAAAAGCAAAGAGCTTAGGAGACCTAGCCTACTAAATTCAATATGATTTTTCTTTAAAACAAGTTTTCTTATAGACCTAATTATCTTATGAGAGTTGAAATCATTCAAATAGATGATGTGGAATTTCAGTTTGTAAATATTCATGGGAATTGAAGTGTCCATGCTAGAATGATGAATTGTTCTTTCTCAGCACAAATATGCTGCAAACATTCTCTCCATATGCAACCATCTTAGAGGATGGACTTGCAATGCTTGGATCTTTCAGATCCCTCAGGGTACCTTAGTTGGATTTGGCATGATGGATATAGGAATATACGTGTTGAAAATGGCTCAATCTTCTCAAAATTTTATACTAAAATAATTTAAAAATATAAAATGAATTAGTATAATATTTTAATAGTAGTTATACAGCTGTGTGCGCATGTGATTATGGAGTAAAGTGAGTCAAACACAGTCAAGGTACGTTACCGTTACGTACAGGCTGTAATGGTTGTTACGGTCCCCCATAATGTCCATTACGGCCAATTGAAAAAATGTAACAGCCCTGTAACAGACAATTTTTTCTGTAATGGCCATATTACGGCCTCATAATGCATACCGGACCCACTGTTTCCATTATGTAACAACCGTTATGTGACCATTTTTGGATATCATGAGCACAGTACCCAAAACCCTTACCTCTGCAGCTCTTCCTGAGTATTATTGGAAGGATATGAAATTATATATGAACTAGTTCTTAACCATGATCTGGATGACTTTTCCTTGTCATTCATACTAGTATAAAAGCTGTTACACCTCATTATTGCTTGGTTGGTCATTTCTTGTGATCTAGGAGCTATGAGCACCTTCCTAGAAGTACGAAATCACATCTTATGTTGATATGAATGTGTATGCTTCCATTACATCTATAGTGAGGACAGATATTTAGACAGCTTTGGGTTTCAAACGGCGTAATTTTTTATTGATTGGGTTCTATATATCTTTACTGAAGAGAGGCTAACCATTTATAAGGATCTGAATCTGAGAATCAGTTTTCGAAATATGAATATCGGTTTTGGGGGTGTATCACCTGCATTGACAAGGAAATACTGCAGGTCGTGTTTTGGCTAACACTGACGAAGACCTCAATAGGAAGTGGAATGGATGAATCAAACTCCACAGCCTATTCAAGAGGGAGGGATTGGATTCCCAATCTTGCTAGAACCAGTGTAAAAGGTCATGCCATTTAAAATTAGTGAACTTAGTTACCCAAAATAATTTGTCACATATGGTTTCGATACTCAGTGTCAGACTGTCTGTGGATATTATGATTATAATGTTGGTGTTTATATTTTATGGTATTATATGGTGCTCGGTGGAAATAAACAGCAATTTTCTGTTCAACCTAGCGATGGTTCAGGTGGATCCACCTTTCAATAATATAATCTGTTGATTTAGTCAATCCCATCATGGGATATGTGATGGCAAATATCTCTCCTGTGAGATGATCGTAGCCGTTCAATGAAAATGAACAGTTACAGTGAATGGTCCACATCTATGGTGCATCGATTGGATTGGTTAGGATCCTCCATTGGGGTAGATTTCAGGGTATCAACATCCACTGTGTCACCCACCATATGAATGACTGGGATCACGAAAAAGTCATTGTCCTTCTTGTACAGTTTATTGGGCTGAGCAAATGCATGTTCAAACATTGTATGCGTCCTCTCATATTTTGTTCATCTCTTTCATCTAGCAAACTAGTTAGACACTAACTTCTTCATCTCGGTAATGATGACCACAAACATCACTGGTTCCAAATAGTAAACCGATGCTCAAATTGCTTTCCCAATCATTTGTGCATTTTTTGTGTGTGTGTGTGTGGGGGGGGGGTACTAATTCATTATCGGATAAGCTGCGGTGTTGTTAGAGCCATGTATATGTGCATTTTAGTCAGGGGTGTTCATGTGAACAGATTGAGAATCCTCTTTATGCGGCTGTGGCACAAGTGTAGGACCTTTGCCATTCATCTTGTGGGCCTACTGTAAACATGCTGTTGCCCAAAAATATGTTACTCCACAAATGGAACAGATATCTATGATAAAATGTACTACAGTTGAATAAAATGATAAACTGTTTACATTCACATTGGATGCAATAATCTGAAGAGTATATTTATCCTCCCATCTAAACATCCTTTGCGGTTCTCTTATTTCTTTTAACATTCACTACTAATTTCGGTGGGCCATGTTGGTGTTGGTTATACTTATGATTTATATTATTATTATTATTTCGAGAAACATCGCTACTGTAAGCTTGGACTGTATTGATTTGTATTATTAACCATTCTCCATGTAGAAATCAGCAACGTTTGCTCAAATTGGTATGTTGATTCTCAGTATTATGCCAATTGTAATCAATTACCATCCAAAACATGAATTGTTATTATGCTGATCAATAACCTACAATGTTATGTTTAGTGGCTTGTTTATCCTCGTGCCAAAGTTCTTCTCTTTGGAAATTTATGCCTTGGCTTTTGGTCCGAACTATGAAATTTCCAGTTTCTGGCACACCATGCTTCCATTGCGATTAAAGCTAAAATATTGTATGCATATAAGTTTGGCACATCCTCAGTTGCTGTGTACAACTTTCATCCCTTAGCTTTTGTTACAGGTTCCAGGATTTCCTTTATTACGCCAAAATCTCTTACATCTTTCCCCCCGGTATGCATTTGGAGTAGACTTACTAGATGTTTCTCATATTGATTTGTGTGTGAATGCATGCATGAGTGCTTGAGGAGAAGAGGCTCAAACCTTCTTCTTCCACCCCCCCTCTTTGCTTGATCGGATAGTTCCCATTTTACTAGATTAGCAAGCCTTCCTGAAGAGGTGAAGAAGGAGCTTGAAGATCCAGATAGCAGGTAATTCTTAATTGTTTAATTGGTTAGTTTACATCCAAAAATGGCTTTAGTTCAAGTTTGGTTGCATTGGATGGAATCCCTGACCTCATGTATGCTTGAATTAGATTAGAGCCTTAAGGGCATGTTTGGATATGTGAAATAATCTGAGGCAAAAAAATAAGGGAAAAAAAAAAAAAAACACCATTAAGTATTCAATGATGATTTTCATGAGAACTATTGAAATATGGATTCCAATATAGAGTTCTTGTTTGGGTCATGAGTGGAAATCTCATATTCCTCTCATAATGCTCACCTAGTTTCTTGTGCCAAGTATCCAAATTATGGAAAAGTGTAATGATTGCTTGGTGTAACCCACCCTTTTGTTTGCTATCCCAACAACACAAATTGTCACATCAAAGGAAAACCCTTTTCCTTTTTGGCCTGGAATCCATGCTTTCCAAACATGTCCCAAGCGATTCTACTACCATGGAACTATCACTCAATGAAAAAAGTAGCCAAAGTCACTGAGTATCAACTCTGTGTAGACAAAAAGTTGCTCAACTGCAGCATATGATCACTCGAGCCTGTTGACCTTGCAACTATCTTCTCCTGATTTTTAGAAATTCAGTACTGAAAGTTCCACAAATGCTCATGTAGTATGCTACAAACTTCAGCTTATTTCTGCTATGGGCTATGGCCAATGACATCTTTGAAAGTAGCAATGCAGCTAAATATATTAAAACATGGTGCATGTGAACTATAATGTTTTAACATATTGTAAGTATCTGCAGATTGATATCAGTTTCCAAGTGAGACAGATATACTTGCTATCCATTTACTAATAATGAGGCTGAGTTCCCTGTTCGTAATTTAAAGTGGAAGAACTTCTTTGTTTGGTACCTAGCTCTCTCTGTACATGTGGGCCCAATGGTTGGTTTATCCAATCCATTGATCTGATGACCCCCGTTGTGGACGAACCATGCCTAAAACATCTCTTCATTTGGGCAACTCTGACCTTTCCATTGTTGGCATGTAAATGCATGGTTGAGAAGAAATGCAGTGTTCGAGTTGTCAGTATCGCTACAAGTTTCGCTGGCCGGAGATAAAGATATAATATCGTTATCGCCGATAACTAGAAATGCAGGGAAAATGGGGGAAACATGGAGAAAATGGTGGAATTTTTCAGTGAAACTTCAGGACATGCCTAAATACACATCTTTACATATTTAGGAATGAAAAAATTGCAAAAAGAATGCATTAAATTAGAAGTTCCATTTAATGGGGGCCAAAAGGCATGTGTTGTCGTAAGAAATCACTCAAATAGTAACCAAAATGAGTTTATATAATATAAATGCATGCTTACAATAATTAAGACATGCAAAAGTAAATGAATTAAAAAAAAAACACATTTATGGCCATGTTTCATCCCCACATAGAGTGACGAGGTGGCTCGTAATCATTGTCTGGATCCCGTGGCAATTGAGAGTAGTACTGTTGCCCAACATGTTGGCAGTACTGTTCCCAGGTCATCCTCTGCTCGTACCAATTGAGGAACTCTCTTATGTACCTCTGATAGTCATCCTCCCCAAACTGTACGAGTACGCCTAGACGTGGGAATTACGTGACATACATCGACGGCATTTGCTAAGCAGGGTTCTGAGGGAACAGATCAAGTCCAACCCCGACTCCTTGATAGTATTGCTGCCAGTCATACGGGTACCCCAAATATCCTCCTGTCAAAGGGTCATGACTCGAAGAACTATCTTCCGGCTGCTTGTACCCATGGGTAGATGAGTGTGACTGAATGTGGGGTCCACCGTGATTTATGTATTTTATCCGCTCCGTCCATCCATTTTAACAGATAATTTTAGGTCTTGAGCCTAAAAACGAAGTATATCCAAACCTCAAGTGGACCACATCGTAGGAAATAGTATGAATTGAACATCTACTGTTGAAAATTTCTTGGGGGCCACAAAAGTTTTGGATCAAACTTCTATTTGTGTTTTCCCTCATCCATGTTTGTGTGATCTTATGAACAGGTTGGATGAGAAATAAACATCACTATGGGCCCTAGAAAGGTTTTAACGGTGGAAATCACTATTCCAACTGTTTCCAATGGTATGGTCCACTCGATCTTTTGGTACGCTTAAATTTTGGTCTCAACCCCTAAAATAAGATGGAAAAATGGATGGACCGCATGGATAGACTAGATACATTCTCAGTGGGCCCAACAGAGTGTACTCAGTACGATAAGAGCATATTGAGTAACTATGTATGCAATCCCATTTCACGCCCGCCCGATCCCCAATTTACGTAAAACCCCGAAAATCCCTCTCCCCATCCAGAAATTTCAAAATTTCATCTCCTTCCCACCAATTTCTCCAGATTTTCAACTCGAAAATCCCTCTCCCTCATCCCAAATAAAAAAAAACCTCTATTTTCCAACAAGATCTCAGCCCGCAAGCGGATTCGAGAAGTTGCAGAGGATTTTTCGACGGAAAAAAAGAAATTTTTGGGTTGAATCTTACCGGAAATTGCCGATCTGCACTCAATAGTCATGAATTCGCATCTTCCTCCAGATCCGGACGAAAAAACAGGTATTTTTTGAGTTTTTGAGATTTTATCGCCGACAACTACCCCCTTTTATCGATAAAGGGGGTTGTTAGCTACAGTTCCCACCTGTGGTTGGTGGGAACAGCGAAATATCGGCGAGATTTTGAAAATACCGACAAATCGGCGAAACCTGGAAGTGATTCGAAAAAATGGGGTTTCAGTGTCGCCAATGCAGTGACACCGATATTATCGGCGATATTTCGATAATATCGCTGACAATTTAAACACTGAATGCACCAACAGTCCACATTCGATGGAGAAAAGACAAGGTTTACTGGTTGTTGTTACCTAATCTGTACATATGGGGCCTATGGTTGGTTTATCCAATCCATTGATTGGATGGGTTCCATTGTGGATGTACCATGCCCAAAACATTTATTCGTTTGGTCAATTTTAATCTTTCTGGCATGGAAATTATTATTTTCTTTATAGTTGTTAAGTTGGATATCCAAGTAGACACAACAAGAGAAGTTTCCAAGCAGTTGCTATTTGCCATTTTATATAGGTATGGCTTTGGGTGGAGTCGTGGAAAGGAGACGCTAGAGTCTGGTAAACTTGGTATGCTTTTCCCTATTTCCAATCTTGGTTACTGTAAAGTTTTCTGTTTGAAACTATTTTTTCTCATTGTTATTGAGTTTATTTCCTCTCAATTGAAATTTTTGCACAAGTATGTTTCTTCTAAATGTATTAGTGAGCATAGGAATGTCACTGATAAGAATATGGACAATATATTTCTCTCCTATTTGTTTTTGTTTTATGGGAAGAAAAATGGTTTTATGCCTTCCTTTTTTAACCCTGAAAATGTAAAGCTTGCCACTCAGAAGACATTTCAACTTATGTGGCTTTAGGATTGATGGAATCATGCACTTCTGTATTTTGGGAGGATCATGATCTAATTATGTATTTCTAATATAGTCTTGTCTTGGGAGAAGTTCTCAAGTCCAATTGGGTGGACACTTGAGAATAACTACCAACCTTTAATGTGCATGCAACATCCAATCCTTCCAATAGGTTGGCCTCATCACAAGGATCACTTTGTGCAAAAATCAGCCACATCCATTCATTGCTCCACACTTTTGTTTTTCTATTTATCAATGGCAATATCTTTTTTTCCGATGGTGTGGCTCACCTTATGAGTATATTGGGGCTGAATTTTGCACTAGGTGATTCACATGGCAGGGCCAACCTATTGAATGGGTTGGATGTTGCATGCACTTGATAGGTTTGAAGTTATCTGTTTGGTGGACTGTAACTTTTATGGTTGGACTTGAGACCTCATCTTTTGGTATGTCGCATCATGTTTGTGTAAAAAAAACGAACACGACAACTTTATCTTTTATATAGGTGAAACTCAACAAGGTTGGTACCCTAAACATTAGCATGCTTTTAGGCGAGCGCTTCTCCATTTGCATCTATTGACCTCTTTGTTCTGCATAATCTGTGATGGAGCACCAAAGGTCTGAGGAAAATGGCTCATAATGTTCCCTAGAACAATCTTACGTTGTTAACTTCGGACATCAAATTATGCTTCAGTCTCATGTTTGTGCACCCATTGAAGAGCTCTTGCATGGTGGATGCGAGTTTCCTGTTTGAGAAGGGCGCACAAATTGAAGGGACAGTCCAATGAGCTTTGTTGGATTTCTGATCATTAATAATTAAAAAGAAGTAAATGAATGAGTTTCAAGGTCAACGGTTTCTGCTTCAACTTTTCCAATCATGGAACATCTTTCAAAACCAGTTTGGAACATTAGTAAGGTTGACTTTTAAGGAGAATTCAAGTTCAGGCTTTGCTGTTAAGATCTTTGTTATTTTTTTGTAATTAAATTAGGAACAGAAGTCTTATGAGAAAGCTGAGCAGTTACAAAGAGGGGATAGAATCCACAATGAACATCAATCACATGCAGCTCCTTAGATACTAATTTTATAGTGAGGTCAGCATGGGTCAATGAGTTACAAACAGGTTGGATCATACTTCAGCTGTTAAGAGTCTCACTTTTGTCCTCGTCAGCCGAATATCGTGGTCTTTGTGGAGGCTTGGAGATATTTCTTCCTGGTTGCTTTAACAGACTGTTTATGGATGTGCTATTGGATTTACTTTTCTTTCTTTTTTATCTTTAAATTAAATTTAAGACATTTTAACTTCTTTTATCTAGGAAGTACTCTAAATTTTATGACTTATGATATACCATCTCCATGCGCTGTTATGAACTTATGATAAATGCAATTTCAAATTGTCTGTAAGGACTTCCAGATAATTTTAGTACCTGTTAGTCATCATCGTTACAAGGTATGCCCTAGTAAGGAGTGGAGCTTGTAGTAGGGTTGAAGGGCCTGATAGGACCAGTAGAAGACCTAAAAGGACATGCATCAAGGTGGTGAGAAATATACAAGCTTGTTCACTTACTGGGGAGAAGGCCACAAGATTCATAAAGCCAACCCCAGATAGCTGGGACAAGGCTATGATGATGATGTCCTGCTAATCATATCAAAGTCGCATGTCATTTGTCCATCTATTTTCCGTCAATGTCTATTTATGAGGTTAAATCCAAGTCTGTGGCATAGAAGTTTCTGTGTTTGGGGATTTAAAAAAGTGTTTGGTTGCGGTTACTGCTACTTTGCTCTTCTTGAAAATCCTTAATGTGAGAGGGATGGAGATTCAAGGCTTTTCTATCTCACTTTGATGTTTTGTTTATCGAGATACCCAATTCAAGAGCAAATCAGTTGGGATATTCTAAGAAAGACTTGGAAGATATTGTGCTTGTCTCTTTTGAGAGGTTAAGCTCATGTCATTCTGTTCATATTTCAACTTCTCGGGTCGATGGACTGTCCGTTTGAATTCTGCCTTCTTTTGCTTGTGCAGACATGTTGAAAGGCTCTTTTTACGCAAATCCAGTTTTAGACACACCAACGACCGAGGCTTCCCTTATACAACGGTAAAATTCATGCCAATGGATATTCTACTTACATGCATTTTGACCAATCTAAAAGCACTATGATGCTACAACCTATTTCCTCACGCAGACTTCTTATGTCCTTCTTCAATTTTCTATGATTAGAGTTCCTGGTTTCTGTTTGTTCTCTGAATTCCATTGTCATTATGGTTACAATGTTAGAAAATTCATCTTTTTTGTGAAGGGAACATGATTATTTTGTGCTATCAAATCTGATATCGTACTTTTAAAGCAAAAAAATAAAAATAAAATGTCACTATGAACAGCAACACTGAAATCTTCTTGCATTTCAGCAATGATTAATAACTATTATATTGCCGAAAGAATCATGTCCTATACTGTATTCATGAAAGCACTGTTGAAATTCTCAATGTGTGAGTTCAGTAAAAGCTGGAGCACATTTGGAAGGTGAGGAAAATATCTCATAGTTCTTATCTCTCAGATATTAAAAATAAAATAAAATAGTACAACATAAATATGCCACGCATGCAGATAAAAGAGATGATGGGGCAATCGAGGGATGCAAAGTGATTTTCATAACTAAGTACAAGATGTAGTGATTGCAATATTGATAGTATTGGCCAATATATCGGTTGATACTATTTGCACGTGGATGATGCGAAACCAAGCTTAAGTTCACTTTCTTCCCCATATCATGCGATATTTCCAAATATCATAATGTATCGGTGATATATTGATACATTACAATGTTTTGAAAATATCGCAGTTATATACTCCTTTGTATTATTGATACCATTGATATGTATCGTTGATACCATTGTCAGCTCCCTTTGCAAAAAATTTGGATAATTTGCCAAAATCCCCCAAAATCCGTTTTTTTTTTTTTTTTTTTTTTTTTTTTTTTTTTTTTTTTTTTTTTTTGTGATTCCCCCCCTTCCTTCAGTTAGCTTCCTAAGGTGATTTTGACTACTCCTTTTCAATTGGTTGGAGAGAAGGGGATTTGGGTGTGGAAATCTAAATCGGAGAGCACGCGGTGGTATAGGAAACGAAATCAGTGAGTTTTATCAAATTTGAACACTTTTTTCTTATTTAAATCACTTGGAATCAATGATGCTCAATCATGGATTTTGACATATGATTCTGAATTTGGGAAAAATGGAAAATTAAGGAAAATATGATTTTTTATTTTGGCCTTTCATTTTTGACTTTATACATGTCTTTTATGATCTATAAATTATATATGAAATGATTTTGAATATAATTGCATCACTTCTGTCAGACAACACATCATTCAGGTCACTAAACAATTTTTATTTTTTTTGGTGATCTTTTGAGTTATAAGTATATAATAATGTCGTCTTTAACATCCCCTGAAGTTTTATTGAAAATTTCAACTAATTTCCTAATGTTTCCCAAAAAACAGCAATATATTACACGATACATGTGATATTTGCCATGCAATAACCAATATGTTTCCACATCCCAAGGGTGCGATACATGCGTCTGATACTGAAAACACTAGATGTAACCACCCCCATTATGGTGGAGCACATTGATCAAGAACATACTATTTCCCAACCAAAACCAACTTACCAAAAGAAAATGCTATTGTCAACTCATGGTTGCAGTGAAGAAGTTTACTGCTTTCTATGAAGTAATAGGTTTAACAAGTCTATAAATTTCTTGCTTAAAATCTTATTCAATTTCCATATTCCAAGTACAAGCATGTGAAATAGGATGGAGGCAATCACTATTGGCCATGAGTGGACAAATTCACAAGATTTTCCCTTTATTGGGGACTTAGAGGCTGGAGGTCTTTTTGTGCCAACTTTTTGTATGGTTTTTGTGATAGAAGCCTATCAGCAAGGGGCAAATGATGTAGAGTTTTGAAGGTGTGTGATTGGTATGATGGTGAATTTGGAACGTCGATGACACCTAACCATCTATCTAGGGAGGAATGTTAGTGTGGCTTGACCTGAGCTCGTGCAGGAGGGGCAGACAGAAGATGTTTCAGATTAAGATGTTCTGTGTTGAAGTTGCTCATTTGTATTTGCCTAATATATATAAGAGGGGGAATTGCATAGAGACACCTTTAGTGGCTTTGTACTCAATAAGGCAGTGAAGTCGGTAGTGGTAGCTGTTGACAAGCAGAGAATCTTCCCAGATTGCAATCAATCAATCCATTTAAAAGGCCATCAAGTTTATTGAGACGTGCTATATAAACCAGGTTGTTGTCCATCAATCTGTCTTCCATGAAAAAACAAAGCATATTGAGGTAGATTTCCATTTTGTGATGTTAGAAGTGGAAGGAAGGGAACTATTGTTTTCAAGGGAAAGTAAAAGAAGTTTTTATTGTTTGTTTCTAATAAGATTTTCAAGGGAAAGGAAAAGAATTTTTTATTGTTTGTTTCTAATAAGATTTTCCCTGAAAATTGAGGCCCATTTTCAAATTTGTTGTTTGGCAAAACAAAACTTTCCATGGGAAATTTCCTTGGCAGTTGCTTGTATGTACCACATTGTCACATAGGGCACGTGGTGGGGTGCTAGAAGATGGATGGTGGCACATGGGGTGCTTGAAGATGGACTCTGGCACATGTGGGCCGCTTGAAGATGGGCATTGGTACATGTGGCACATTAGGGGTGCTTGAAGGCAGACGGTGGTACATGTGGCACATGTGAGGCACGTGAAGGTGGATGGTGGCAATGTGTGGGGGTGCGTGATGATGGACATTGGCACATGGGTGCAAGCAAAGATGGATGGTGGTACATGGGGCACATGGCACATGTGGGGCACTTGAAGATGGATGGGGGTACATTTGCACATGTCACATATGTGGGCCACTTGAAGATGGATGGTGGAGCATGTGGCACATTGGCACATGTGGGCGCTTTGCTAAAAGATGGATGGTAGCACATTGAAACATGGCACATGTGGGGTACTTGAAGATGGATATTGACACATTGGCACATATAGGACATTAGAAAATCTGACACATGTGAGGCACTTGGACATTGGCATGTGTGACTCACACATGCATGGTATATTGGAATATGTGGCACATTGGAAATTCTCCTCCACAAGTGTAGGAATAAGGTGGGAGATGAGAAAATAAATTATCTAAATTCCAACAAATTTCTGCTGTGAGAAAATGCCTTTCCTACAAAGAAGGTGTCACAAACAAAGAAAATTATTTTCACAGGAAAGGACCATTGCTTTCCTTTCCTTTCCATGAGTCCAAAGGGAATTTGAGGCATCCTATGTAATAACTATGGTAGTCATTCTATTAGAATTGCGAGAAGGCCTTCGTAGACAATTTTCTTCTTTTCCCATCATGTCATTATCATATTCTTCTTTCAAGGGTTACAACAGTAGTTTTGACCATTTCTGTTAGTGCACAGATTCTTCCAGAAATGAATCATTACTTTTAGCTAACCGGTGGAACAAAAGTGGTGAAATTGATAAAATATATCTAGTACTTTGAAATTCTCCTAGTTTTTCAGAAAATGATATTTACTCAATAGTCCCAATATTTTCAAATAATCTCCATAGCCCTAATATCACGATAGTATCCAAATATTTTCCTAATGATGTCACAATAATATCTAGGTATTCAAAAGTTCTGTTCCCCTGCTCTTTCTTTTTTACATTTATTTATGTTTTCCATTTTGCTTTCTTTGTTACTTAAAAAAAAATCGGCCAGATCTTCTTGAATATATCCCAGGAAATTTGAAGATATCTTGAGAAATTCCTTCCTGAGAAATTGCTGAGAATGAGATTTCTGACTATGGACCAACAAGTTCTTTAGTTTGAGTCTCAGCTACACAGTAACTTGTCTATCATGTTTATAGTGCACAATTTTGATTTTAAGATTCTTTTTAGTCTATTTAGACTTCTTTTCAAACTTAATCTGAATATTTTTTATAGATATAACCAATGCATGTGCTAGTAAAAAGATTTCAAACAACAAATTGGCCAGAGAAAAGTTTCTATTCCCACCACATATTGATTACTCATATGCCGCATATCCTCTCTATAGTAATAATGGATATCACTTGATATCTGAATTAAGGCCTCTTTTGTCCACAGGAAGTTTTTTTTTTTTTTTTTTTTTTTTTTTTTTCTTTTTTTCAACATTCCTAAGGGGTTGGGGTGGTAATGGGCTGAGTATGGGCAATGCCAGACTAGGTCTAGAGCTGGCCCCACACTTAAGACCCGAAGGCCAAGCCTGGCATGGGCCTTGAACAGAATCCCCAAGCTTGAGCCTGGAAAAATTGGTTGGACCTGGACGCAACTTGCCTGGCCCAAAATATGATAAATCCCTATTTCTCGCTTGAATTTTCCTAATCTATCCATTGATGAAGTTGGCCACACATGCACAAAAAAAGACATTTCAAAGGAAGGAAATGAACAGTCTACATTCAAGATAAATGGGTTACCTAACCGAGGATTAGAATGACATGTTTGTAGGGTATGCCAGTGACATATAAAGTCAGGTTGGGCTGGGCCAGACTGGGTTGGATTGGGCTAAAATGACTTGAACACAAGTCCAACCCGAACATTGATCGGGCCATGCATGCGAGGCCCAAGCCTGGCCCAAAGCCATGTGCATGCTGGATGACTCCCACCATTTAAGGAATGATGGAAAACTCACTCTCCTCTGGCACAATATCAACATTATTTATTTATTTATTATTATTTTTTTAATACATGCACACATACCACCACACACTCACGCCGTAGTGGAGTTTCACCACATATGGGTACTCGAACCCTTGATCAGGAGTTGAAACTCCTAAGAGTCTACCACTGGGGCAAGAGTAAGGACCCAATATCAACATGTTGCTTATTTAAGGGTTCCATCATATACTTGTAACATTTTCGTGTTCCTTTTTTTTTTTTTTTTTCTGCCAAAAGATGAATGACACTATTTATTTTTTACTTTGTGGTAATTGATCTAATTGTGCTGAGGTATAAAAACTCTAGATTGCATCTTACATAAATGATTCTTCACTTGAGTAATGAGAATATTTGGTTTTCTTCTAGGTATCCATTATATTGTAGGCCAAATATATGGCCTAGCAATGCTTTGCCTAAACTTGAAGAGGGTATGTGAAAACCTCAGATTATAAATTCTTACCTGTGAATCGTAGACATTTATTTTAATCCTTTAATTTATCACCATATGCTGAGGACTTGTGCTTGACTCCTTTTTTGGATATAGTAAGACGTACTTTGAAGACATGCGTGGACTTTTTTTTATATTATTATTGCTACAGTCTTGCCCATAATGCAAGATACTTTGAATTTATTGGGTAGTGAAAGGTCATATTATTTAGGTCCGTGTCCAAATTGACAGTGTAAGAAAAATGAGTCACTAAATCAGAGCTACTTAAATTAGAGATCTTTGTAATTTTTAATTATTACAGATGAGCCATATCCAAAACAGACCCCGTTCCATTCCCATGATTTGTCATATCTGACATGCAAACCTTGAGGATTGGTCAGATTAATCAATGTGGGGGGAGTATTGGGGAAGCCTCCTGCCTGATTGTCACAGAGTTTTTACCACAAAAGAAAGAGCCATAAGTGTTCAATGCAACAAGGGTTTAATAATATATAAAAGCAGCTTGCGTTCCCTTTCCCATGCCTAGATAGAAATAACTATTTAGTCCTCGTCAAAGTTTGATGGGATTCCAAGTTGTATGAATTGGTTGACGTTGACTTTTCCAAATAATCGAACACTTACCAGTGACAATAAAAATCAGCGAATGGTTCCTAGAAATGTTGGGACTTTGGAGTCAATTTTTGTTATTGAAGAAAAATATTCAAAATTTGTCAGCTACTTCCACTTTCATTGATCCAACACTCTAAAATTCTTGTTTTTCACAATCCAATAGTGTAGCCTTCACTCTCATCTTACATGATCCTAGAGAAATAGTGAAGCTTTTTTCATATATTTTGTTTCTCCCAATATGGTGACTGTAGACATCCCACTCAACAGAGTACTTTGGCTAATTAACCCATGCATCATGGAGAGAGGGAGTCTTGCATTGTTAAGCTGAAGGGTTTGCAGAATTTTCACTTAGTATGAAGCTCATCTTCAAGCCCAAGCCAAATCCAAACCCAACCAAAGTGGCCTAGACCCAATCCAAGCCCAACCATAGCCCAGAAGCTCACCCAAACCCTAGAAGCCTAAGGAATGGGACCTGCGGGTGAACCTAGGACGTTGTGGGCGCGCAACTTATGCCAAGGGTGGGCATTTTTTTTAATGAAAATTCATTGGATGCGGAAAAAGTTTTTCCGTATCTTAGAAAAGAAAAGAAAAGAAAAAAAAGGGCCCCGGACACTTTTCCACATCCAGGGCTAGATTCAGGACCCACTTTGATCCCCAATTTCTTAAGCTTATGGATTTCAAACCCCATGATCCATATTTCCATATTGAAGCTCATCAAGTTACCTTTCCAACGAGCCTAATTTCAGGACGATCCAATCCGCGGGTACGAAGTTATGATCGAAATACCAGACCATGCGCGGGATCGGTTGACAGTGACAGAATCGGAATTTGACCTAACTTGTGGACCCAACATCTCCCTAACCTTCACGAATTTGTCCCTAAAACCAAAACCATTAGCAAGTTAAACAAGTTCCCTTTCCAACCAGCTATAGATCACCCAAATCCAACACCCGATTACCAAGTTGGTATTAAAAAACCAAAATTGCATGGCGGATTGTTTACCGAGAACAATGTCTGAAATTATCATCTTGACTTTTTCAAGGAAATCAAAACGTAATTTCCATTTTCCTTTAACCTTAAATTTTTTTTTTTTTTTTTTTTTGAAGATACTGAATTTATTCAGGCCAAAGTGCCAAAAAAGAAACAAGCAAGAAAAGAGGAAAAGAAAAGAAAAATACAACCAAACAGAAAAGGAAAACAAGGAGGAAATGCAACCAAGCTTGTTAAAGCACCCAATCCCTTATAAATTGATGAACTTTACAGATAACCCCCAAGGCCGAGTGACTCCTATTTCGGAAGCAGTGGTCATTCCTCTCGCCTCAAAGAGACCAAATAACTGCCAGCATAAGAGCTCTCCAACTAGGAAACTCCTTCTCCCCAGCCCTCTTGAGTGCCAAGATCGATAAAAATCGGTGATAGAACTCGGCATTGCCTAGGAGAAGCCAAATTTCAGCAAGACATTGCTCCAAACTTCCCTCTTTAGGCAACAATAAATGAGAAGGTGATGCACAAATTCCACATCCTTTGACCTTTTGGCCCATTTTTCACCAAAATATCCTTAGGACCCTTAATTTGACTCTAAGCTACCATTTATATATATATATATATATACACACAAAACTATCTCCCTTAACTAACTTAGATAGTGATATCCCAAAACTGCCCCTCTTTCAAGCCATGTGATTTTCCAAAGTGTCTTAATCCCAACCATTCATTTCCTAGCCTCTAGAAACCTCTTAGAACCATCCCTAAACCCAATTGACCCTCAATTCCCTACAACTTGTACTCAAACCACCCAATTAACCTCCAAGATCTTGCCACTTGTCAATGATCCATAACTAGCCTTCCCTTAGAGCACCCTCAACCTTCCTTCAAATTGCAAGAATGTCGCTCCTCTCTTCTATATATACAGGTCTCTTGCTACAAGAGAGGGGTCTTGCCTCTTGAATATCCTAAGTCCGAAAGCCTCTCTAGGAATCCTACACTTCCTTCTAGCCATATTTAGCTAAAATTCTGGAAGAGAGAAGATACTATGGAGAGAGCAAGGGAAGATCGATTGGGGTTCGAGAGCTTGGGCAGCTCTTCTCTCTAGGCTAAGGAGTGCAGCTTCACTCTTAGGAGTGGCATGTGATGGCTTCTGTAACCTCTTGAGGGAAAGAATTCCCTTGTTCTTTTACTTCTCTTAAGTCCTTTAAATATCAATCTACAAGATAAGACACTTCTTCACAAATCTATTCCACCCCACCAAGAAGTCATGATGCAGGGACATGTGATGAGCTAACCCTAGATGCATGTATAATCAGGTTAAAGAATGTTCAAATAAATACATGAATCAACTAACCGTTTCCACTCAAAGGGATTAGGTAAATTTCAACACAAAGATGAGGTCATTCCGTCAGGATCATGCCCCTTAGCATAAAATCGCGTAAACAGTACAAATGGAGGACCTAGGGATATGAAGATATCCCGGATCTAGCCTAAGTCAGTCCACGGTCAAGTTTGGATCTAATTCTACTGACTAACCATCCCTCTTTTCCGTTCAAACTAGAAAGGGGATATCTAGAGAGGAACGAAAGGGGTGAAGAATGAAGGGTTCGAGATGAAGAAAGTACAGGTCCTCTTGTCGTTAAAAGAAAA
The DNA here is from genome assembly GCA_021015155.1 of Magnolia officinalis. Taxonomy (NCBI): domain Eukaryota; kingdom Viridiplantae; phylum Streptophyta; class Magnoliopsida; order Magnoliales; family Magnoliaceae; genus Magnolia; species Magnolia officinalis. The sequence goes on from JAJHSJ010000002.1 coordinate 95,347,382, forward strand.
TGAGTATAATTCTTACCTTCTCCTGCACCTCGAAGATCTAGAAAGAAGAAACCTGAAATCGGGGTGGAATTCTCAACACCCAAGGGGTCAATCCTGAAACCCTAATATCTTGAATAAAGAGGAAGAAAAATACTAATTTCTATTCATTCAATAATAATGAAAATAGGGTTTCTCACAACGTATATATAAGCTATGGAAAAAGTAAAAGTGCACTAAAGCCCATGAAACAAGAAAAAAGAACAAAACACTTAAAACTAAAACACCCATGTGGTAAGGTGTGAAATCCGACCTATGGATCTATGGTCAGGGTGCGGTCATGCCACTCCTGCACTCGTAGCGCGTCAAAAAATGGGTCCGATGGACCCAACGTCCATCCACATCAACTCCTCTACTCCGGTACTTTGTTGGTGATGCCTCATCTGGTACACTCTAAAGGGTGCACCACTGATGTCCGCATCAAGTTGCTACTTGAACTTCAGTTCGATCCAAGCCTAGTTCAAGTTGGTGAGGATCTCGAGAGAAAACACCGGAGGTCAATTCGCTACATTCCCCTACCTCTCTAACTTCTTTCCCTAATCCTAAAAAAATCTCTTTTTTCTTTATTTTGTCTTGCTTTTGGGGACCTAGTCAACTATTCGTTGAAATTCCAATCGCCAGAATCTCATTATCCTCGTATAGATTGCTTTGCGGAGTAGGGTGTCTAACCCCTTTGTTCTTTATAACTGTGGTCCTTACCTAGGATCAATGTTTTAAATATCGACGAAATCGGCCGATATATCTCACCATATATCTTGTATCCCTCCTGTGCGATACGAAACGCACAGGTAGTGCTGATATATCCCACATGTTCGAGCCGATGAGCATTTTCAATTTTCGATCTCTTTTTTATTTTGTTGAAATTATGTTAAATCAGTGTCAAATGGTTATAAATCCATTGGTTCTTCATGTTTTGCACAAAAAATCATGGAGTTGGAGCTTTGATTTTGATATCCATTGGTTCTTCATGTTCTCCACACCTTTTTTTTAGAAATTTTCCTTTAACTAGCTATCAATTGAGACTAATTTCGGAGTATTTAGGATTATTTAACGAAATGATCATCACATACACTCTAATTTTGAAATTTGAGTATCGGTTGCCTGATTTGGCAAAAATTGGAAAAAAATTGAAAATTTCCCAATTTCTCCCAAATTGCTTGCAATGTTACACTCCAAACATGAAATCAAACATGTATGAGCGTTGATCTACTGATTTGTTAAGTCCATGTCAATTTTTGAAAAATAAAAATCATTTTTTAAATAAAAAAAAGTTTTTTTAATCAAAATTTCCCTTCAACCAGCTGTCAATTGAGACTAATTTTAAAGTATTTAGGATTGTTTGATGAAATAATCATCACATACACTCTAAATGTTATGTATTCGATTTGAATATAAGTTGCATTAGTTCAGTCAGACAACGCATAGCTAAGGATCCTATACAAAGGAAACCTATTATGTGCACTTTCTTTTTGAGATGTCATGATTTAAAAGTGTGTATTAGGGTCTCTTTTTAACAATCCCTGAAGTTTCATTGAAAAATTCAACCATTTTCCCCAATGTTTCCCCATGTTTCCTAAAAAGTGCGATAAATTACCCGATACAAATGATATGTCATGTGCGATAACCGATATATATCTGTATCCTAAGGATGTGACACGTAACGCGATACTGATATTTCGAACATTGCCTAGGATTTTGGTAAAAAAACCTTTGTGGAGTCTATTGCTTGCAAATATGAAGGTTTCTTACAATTCTATTTCCTGGCAACAAACAAGGATTCTAGCCGTCCTTGAATTATACAAACAAAAGACTAGTGGCAACTCCAAAATTGACCCCATAGGCTCTACCACACCCAGCTGGCCTTTGTCGCTACGTTGATAGTGACCAACACTTAAGAGTGTAAACTACCTTAAAATTTAATTGCTGTTTTTATTATAATCTCACTACCATAACCTTTAGTTGCTGTTTTCATTTTAATGTCACCATTAATCAATTTTAAATATCTAGATGTCTAACTATGCCAATGCAAGGGCATCATGTAAAATCCTTTTGTAACAAACTGTGCAATAAGGCATTTTTATTGATTCTAAGATGCATCCAGCATGCTTTTGTCAATATTTTAAAAAAGCACCTTCAGTGAAGGTAATGATGAATCTAATCATCAATTGACTTTCACAGGAACAAGTGTTGATTTCAACTTCCAAAAGATGGGGTAGAGTGTTGAATTTCAACAATGTTTATTGAATTCGCTTCACTTGGAAGTACTGCATTTCTAAAAGGGAGCATTGAGGTGTTTGCTTTGAATAAATTACTACTCAAGTTTATCTATTGAATATTTGCTACTGTACTTGTAGCATTCAAGGCTCTTGGGAAGCTGATGTTGGATGTCGGATTGATGTTGGCTTATCACTGTGACCGATATGGTATGCTTATTGCGTTTCATTTTCTGCATTTAGATAAACAATGTCGAAGTAGATTTGATTCTTTATGCCTCTTAAAATGGAGATCTAGACAATCTGCTCAGTTAGAAAATGGATGTTCTGTGAAATTAAACTTTTTTGTCAGTTCTAAATAGCATCTCAGTCCATGCATCAATGCATATGGTTTTTCCGTTGAAGAGAAACAGGAACAAGCTGGGTTGATGTTTATCTTGGAAAATCAATAGCTAGACAAGTAGAGGAACGCTCCTTTCTCAAACCTCATAGCATGCTTTTATTCTATTGTTGCTTAATAACTTTACTACCATCATTTGATAAATTTTCCATGTTTGGAATGCTATAAAAGACTAATTAATGGTCTTTGTAATGCAGCACATACTAACGTCCTTGCTGCACATTTCATGGGTTCTTTGATCATTAAATTACTTCTTTTCTTTTTCTTTTTCTTTTTTCGAAAGGGAACATAGATTACCATTGTTTGTTGATGATTGCAATAATCAACTACAGCTTATTGTGTTTTGCTTTGTAGAATTCTTTGTACCATTGCACAAAAAAAATCAGCTAATTATTGATTTTATAGAAGGTGAACAAAAGGTCATGGAAGAAACTTTGTATTATATTTGTAAGTTTCAGATGCTTATGCCTGACTATAGAGCCTCAAAAATTGAACTTTCAAACCTGAATTTCGATAATAGGTGTTCTATATCTCATAATCATAAAGAACATTAATGGAGACTCTTTTCTCTTTTGGGTGAATGAGTTCTTTATGGAAAAGTTCTCTATTCTGATTAGGACTTGTTGATAGATCCACTGTTGCTCTCTCTCCCTACCATGTTGCTTGCAATGATCATCAACCACTTCTCACAGTAAAAAAAGTATTGAGTTTATTCTGTTCTATAACCAGTGGTTATCAGCCTATTCTTTGAGACTTGATGGTAGCAAGAGGTTGATTTCTTTCTTTATTAAGTTTTGGGCCCTGTTTGTGTACGCCTGAAATTCGGGGGTCGAGTATGAACTCAACTCCCGATTCCAACGCATCACTTATGCAACATACACAATGTCGGTTAAATGTTGTCTGAGTTAGCGCAATAACATAATGAGATTAAAAAACCAAAACAGTAATTCTACTCCATTCAATTGCATTTAAAACAAAGCGGAAGACTGAAATTTTATATACAAGTATGTAAAGTAACAAAATTTTCTGAACTTCAGAGTATGAGTACTAGCTGAGCACCAATATACATGTAAAGTTTGTATTAAAAACCCAAAATACATCCTCAAAGAGGCCCCAAAAGTCCCGCGATGCAGCCGGCCTAGGCGTAGCCGTCAAATACTGCATGAAAGAGAACTCCTCCTGGTCTCATCAACGTCGGGCTCTGGCTCCTGAACCAAGGCGCCCTCTAATCCTGCCCAGAGTCTGGTTGGTGTGTACAACACCGTCCCGTATCGTGGGAGTGAGTAGCTAACTCAGTGGAACAATAATGCATAAGTTAACATGTTATCAAATCAACCAAGCAGTAATGATAAAGCAGTACAAATCAAGCATTTCTAACTACTCTTGTTAAATGCAAAATGATATGACGTGATGCTGTATGCCCTTGCCAAAACCACCCAAGCGACATCACTTACGTTCGCGAATGCTTAACTCCCTCAGTGCGCCACATCTACAAAGCCATGCGTGCGATGATGCTCGTGATTGCCAAGTATTATTAGTCCATTTCAATCAGCAGTATTGGGAAACTAAGGTACCTCCCTTGTATCATCCCAACATGATCCATTCTAGGGTCGTCAATCCTAGTTATTCTCATACGATTTTATGGTTTGAGAAGCTTAGTGATGGCATCGCAAAGGGCTCGTCACCCGTCAGCGCGGATACAGATCTCACCGTATGCGGCTCAATTGCTGGCCGTCAGCTCGAGTACAGGTCTCACCGTACTCGGCTCAATCACTAGCCGTCAGCTCAAGTACAGGTCTCACCATACTCGGCTCAACTCACACTCTAGTTGCTGTGAAAGGCTCGTGACCAATTACAGATACTTAGAGTACACTTGATGATACCACGGAGGACTCGTCGCCCCGTCAGCACGAGCACAGATCTCCACCGTACTCGGCTCTCGCCGAAGTATCGACAACTCGAATACAGTGTCCCATACCACCGTATTCGGCTCACGAGATATTGCGCAATGGTCACTACGGGGAGGCACATGGCCCCAGCATAGGCCGACAGCTCGACCACGGTGTCCCATACCACATGCCCGCTCATGCGTCTTAGCGGATCTAGGTACCACACGGTTAAACGGGAATCACCACTGGTAAGTTTGGTACCCGGTTCAAGCATAGCGACCAAACAGGGTGAACACACAACTACACTTCGGTTTATTGGCGACCTGACTAGCTCGAGCGCACCACAAGTTGAGCGATATGGAGCGCAAAAAGCACTCCGCGTGGCCAACCACTATCGCCACCGAAGTACGACTCGGGTTCGCCGGACCCGTCCTTTGTGGCGACATGAATCTCAGCCACAATCACAAGTCTGGTACCGAGTGTTGGCTATAACATAGTCCCAAACTCAAACAGTTTTCATCGTAGCATGTGAAGTAAAGCATGATAAACAAGCAATACAAGCATGTTAGTAGGCATGTTATAAAGCATGAAGTAAAATGAAGTAAGCATGTTACAAAGCATGTTGTGAAGCATGTTGTGAAGCATGTAGTCAGGCACTATCCACATAGGGATACCATTACCTACACATTACAGGTGAGTGGTTCTAACGAACCACCGCACGGAGGAAGCCTACTTGTCTCTAAGGGAGTCGGAAACCCCACATCAGCACCTCTCTAAGGCACTAAAACATGAGTATTTGCGCACACGAGTGTTTACACAATTACTTAGAATACACTATTTCAACATACGCGACGTATGTTAACGAAACTTGTGTTAGGGCTGTCCCTTCGCCCCGGAGTATTTTTCCCGTGTATATCGTATTCATACAGCAAATAATCATTACAATTACATATCCAAATCCGCACGTATGCGGGATTTCTAGAATACGCATTTCAACATACATGACATTTACACATGAACATGTATTTTTCGCGATCTCTTTCGCCAAACTAGCATTTTATCCACACATGATATAATCAAACATTAATAAACATCAAACATTTTCTCAACACAAAATACGTATACGGTATTTCTACGTATATCAAGAGTATGTAAAATTTCCATAATCTTTATCGCTAATCGAAACAGGAAACGAAAGCACTTGTACATGTGCATTTGCATGCAGATCATGAATCTATCATTATCTGACATTGAAAGCGTTGAAAACCGACTTATACGCTTAAAGTCCTCACCTCAGCCCTTGGAATTCCAACAATCAGCAAGAAGGTTGGTGCTTCCGTATACGGGAGTTTCTTAGCCTAAAGATCGCATTCGATTAGTCTTTCCTTAACCTATCACTAATTAGGCTCAAATCAGACCTAGGGTTAGGGTTTCTTACCTTCAAATGGGGTGGAAACCGCCGGGAAACCTCTTGGAATAGCGCGGTGTAGGCCGTGGGAGAGGTGGGAAGCAGCAGGAGGAAGATCGGCTTCGATCTCCACAAGTTCTCTCTCTTTTCTCTCTTTCTCTCTAGGTTTTAACCCAAATTCGTATGGCTGTGAGAGGGGCTGTTCTAAGCCCCTTTATAGCCACAAACCTTCCCAAAATAGACTCAGGTTCAGGGCAATGCTTACATAGGCATTTCGCCAATTTCCAAGCTCAAAAGGGGTGTTCTGGTGGCCCTCTTTGAGCCAAACGTCGGACTTAAGCTCACCCACTGCGGATCCACGTGGGATTACGTTTTCGGCTCGATCGGATTCCCAGATCGCACGTGGCGGACCACTTTCATTCAACGTCCGTGGGCCACGATCGGAATTTCTGAGTACATGTAAATGTTTCCTGAAATTTTTCTTAATCCGAGGGTGTATTTGGTCTGATTCCGACGGTCAGGTTGCTTAATACTGACGCGCAACCGAAAGGTGCCAGATCACTATTCCAGATATTTTATCTTGGATGGAAATAGTGTTTTTCACACTCCCTCGCTCCGGAGTGAAAATAATGGCCGTGGGACATCGGAATCATCTGATTTTTGAGATGATTGTCAAGCCCAGTGGGGCGGTCCTGGTTCCTTAGCTTCGTTTAATCGGACTCCCGATGTGCGATTTAGACCTCATACGAAGTTTCGTTTCAGTCCCGAGAGCAGACGGGTAATGAGTTTGGCTCTAGACTTTAGGGTAACCTAGAGTCACCAATTCTGCAAGTTTTGGGTCTTGCAGATCGTATTTAAAGCGATCCCAACGGATTTCATGATTTACCGAGGTTAGTACTTAGTTAACTTTGTTAAATTTCTAAAGATTAATCCTATGTGATTTCTGGTCGAGGTGGTACTCGGCCCATGCACGGAAATTTTCAGGTCGTTACAGTTTGGTAGACGCCCTAAAATGAGTTTAATCTCATTTAGTTAACATAGTTATAATAGAACTCTTGATCTCTAATACATAATTACTGTTACTAAAATGAGATTAGCTCATTTTTAGGCGTCTACCAAACAGGACCTTAGTTTTTTAATCCATAATTTGGTCAATGAGAAAGGTTGAAGTTTTAACAAAACTTATGCTGGACAGTTTTTGATTACCTTTGTTCCTTTGATTATTTCACGTTAGACTTCTCCTGTGAATCTAAATGTCAGCTTATAACTTGCTTGATTTTGTTTTCCTGAGTTATAACATGTGCTTGGTGTCTTTTTTTATAGTATAAGATGTACCTTGTGTGTTTTTTCCCAGTTAAATGGCCTTTTCATATGAAAGTCGAACTCAATTATATTTCTACCTGCCCCACCATTGTGATATTGTCCGCTTTGCCGAAGCTCACGGATTTAAAACGCGTCACACAACAACGTTAAAGGAGAGCTTCCACATATAACCACCACAACTAGACGGCGCTTCCGATGTGGGACAAAGGTTCCACCCCACTGCCAGCACAATAGCCTGCCAACCACTGTAGCTCGCCCAGGTCCTTTTCATACCCCCCTACTCAACTTCCGCCCACATGTGCCATAGTATTGTGTCACAAAAATACCATTCGTAACGACCCACCCCACACATTGTGATATTGTCCGCTTTGTCGCGTTACACCGATTAAGGGAGAGCCTCCACATATAACCACCACAACTTTAGACGGTGCTTCCAATGTGGGACAAGGTTCCACCCACTGCCAGTACAGTAGCTTGCCAACCACTGGACTAGCTAGCCTAGGTCCTTTTCAGACCCCGCCCACTCAGCGTCCGCCCACATGTGCCACAGTATTGTGTTACAATATCCCCCACTGAGGGCAAAGTCGTCCTCCGCTCTGATACCATTTGTAACGACCCGCCCCACCATTGTGATATTGTCCGCTTTGCCGAAGCTCACGGATTTAAAACGCGTCACACCGTTAAGGGAGAGCCTCCACATATAACCACCACAACTTTAGACGGCACTTCGATGTGGGACAAGGTTCCCCCCACTGCCAGCACAGTAGCCTCTGCTAACCACTGGTAGATCGCCCATGTCCTTTTAAGACCCCGCCCACATGTGCCACAGTATTGTGTCACAATATACCATTTGTAACGATCCGCACCTCCATTGTGATATTGTCCGCTTTGCTGAAGCTCACGGATTTAAAACGTGTCACACCGGTTAAGGGAGAGCCTCCACATATAACCACCACAACTTTAGACGGCGCTTCCGATGTGGGACAAGGTTCCACCCCACTGCCAGCACAGTAGCCTGCCAACCACTGGTAGCTCACCCAGGTCCTTTTCAGACCCCGCCCACTCAGCGTCCGCCCACATGTGCCACAGTATTGTGACCTTTGAGCTTATTTAAATTGGCTGGTTGTAATTGGACTAATAACGGGTTGGCTAATCATGCATACATGGCACAGACCAGCATTTATTGTTATCGTACGTGATGAACGTAAGGCAGTCATTACGCCGCACATAGTATGCTTTCGCTGACGACTAGCCTCTTTCCGACTGGATGATTTTCCCAGGTTCGATGATTGCATGGGTGACGAGCCCAACTTCCGCATGGATGTGCATCCCCGGGGCGACACAATACTGTGGCATATGTGGGCGGACACTGAGTGGGCGGGGTCTGAAAAGGACTTGGGCGAGCTACCAGTGGTTGGCAGGCTACTGTGCTGGCAGTGGGGTGGAACCTTGTCCCACATCGAAAGCGCCGTTTAAAGTTGTGGTGGTTATATGTGGAGGCTCTCCCTTAACCGGTGTGACGCGTTTTAAATCCGTGAGTTTCGGCGAAGCGGACAATATCACAATGGTGGGGCGGGTCATTACAGTATCGTAGGTTTATTTGTTATTTTTATTCTGTTTCTTTTGTCCATTTAGTAGTTTCATCTAAGATCCCAAAACATGAAAGTCTCGCCCAAAACATATGATAAATGAGGAAATATAATCTTTGAAAAAATAAGTACACAATGTTTGATTATAACTTTGCTTGCGCAAAGTTATATATGTGGGGCCTACCATTTGTTGATCCAAATTGTTCAGATGGAGGGCCCGTGGTGGACGGGACATACTTGAAAGGTCTCCCCTGCGGTTGATCCTGTCTAATTGAGCCTCCATTATATGTGGGCCATTGGTTTTAATTGTCCTTTTTCATTGATGGATAGGATCATCTGATGGAGGAGATATCAGAGAATGGTCCATCCAATTAGGTTATGGCACGGTAGGCCATACCTATACCATCTCTGCACCAAACAAAATTGCGCTTTCCTTCCAATCAAACATCTTATGAATCTTCATAGTAGAGAATGGTCCATCCAATTAGGTTATGGCAAGGTAGGCTGTACCTATACCATTTCTGCACCAAACAAATTGCGCTTTCCTTCCAATCAAACATCTTATGACACTTCATAGTAAGTATCATTCTTGTAGATCCATCATGTCGCTTTAAATGTTACTTTGCAAAGAACCTTCTGTGCATGTGAGATTTCTGATTCTTTATATTTTCAATTAGTAACCAAGGGGACCTGTTGTGCAATGACGAAAGCCTCAAGCAGATACTTCTGCGTTCTCGGTGCCACAAAGGTCGTCTACTGCATTACTTTCCAGCACCACAGAGGTGATCATTGCTTCTGGTGTTTTTATGTTATGAGGTTGGAAATTAATGTTTGGCTGAATCATTTCAAATTGCATTCACATGGGTTATATATATGGCAGTGTGTTTTTCGTATGTGGCTGATTTGATTTATAGCTTCACTGCTTTCCATATTGAAATTAAAAATACAGCACAACAGAGGTGATTATTGCTTTCAGTATTGTTATGTGCTGACATTGGAGACATCTGTTTGGCTAAATGATTTCAATTTGCATTCACATGGGTTACATGGCAGTGTGCATATGTGGCTGATTTCATTTATAGCTTCACTGCTTTCCATATTGAAATTAGAAATACAGTAGAGTTACAATAAATTACACGATGAATAGGCATAGATGCTAGAATTCAGTGAGATTTTTGTTCTACTTGTTGGTGATAGATGTCTTAAATCTGTTAAACAGGCTCGATGACATCGAGCAGGCTTTGGGTGAAATTTTGCGGAAAATTCGGCCAGCCCGAGAAAGTTCGGGTGAAAATCCAACAACATATTCTTTTGGAACTTGCAGGATATTCGGCCAGCTTAAGGACAAGTTTGGTTAGCTCGAGCTTTGGTTCGACTAGCTTAAGGTTACGCAAATTGTGCATGGACTGCGTAAATTTGAGGCAGTTTCCGGATTATTCCAACTCAGTGTGAAAGTTGGAGTTCCTAATTTATAAATAGGAGTTCCTAAGATGCTCGATGTGCCCTTCTAAGATATTGCAAGGCTTCCTAAACTATTCTAAAGGGTTTCTAATAGTTTTAGGGTTTCAAAGGGTGTAGCAAGGGTGAGATTTGAGGATTGCTCAAATCGGGTAAGTCTTTTCTCTTAGTAATTTCTTCTTTCATAGTGGATTTCTGTCGCTTTGTGCCGTGGTTTTTTTCCCGAAAGGGTTTTCCACGTTAAATTGTTGTGTTCTCTGTGTTTGCTTGGTACTTTTGGATTGCAATCCTAGATTCATCTCTGTGTGATTCCATTCCACGTTTATCCCAACAAGTGGTATTAGAGCTCTCGTTGGGGCGTAGGCTTGAATCTGAAGGATTAGCATTAATGGGAAATACTAGGTATGATATTGAGAAGTACTTAGGTAAAAATAACTTTGAGTTATGAAAGATCAAGATAATCAGTTCCTTAACCAAGCAAGGTGAAGATGGTGCTCTTGAGGAGGGAAAGCTGACTATGAGTGATGATGATTTGAATACTCTTGATAAGAAGGCCTTATCCCCAATCCGTTTGTGTCTCAGGAATAAGTTTCTCTATAATGTTTTGAGAGAGAAAACTGCAGCGGGTTTATGGGCAAAGCTAGAGGATATTTATGTAAATAAATTCACTGAGAATCGCCTACACTTGAAGCTACAATTGTTCACCTTCAAGATGGCAGAAGGAGGAGATGTGGAGGCCTACATCAGTTACTTTAATAAATTGATTTGCAAGTTACTAGATATGGAGGAAGTGGTTAAAGATGAAGATCAGGCATGCATGTTGTTGAATTCTCTTTTGGCATCATATGAGTCATTCAGGGGCTCATTGTGCACATCAAATAAATCCTAAGTGTGAACACCGTTATCTCAGCCCTTCAAGGGAAGGCCAGGCAGTGTTCGCAATATCGATACTATTGGCTGATATATCAGCCGATATTATCGGTATCGCAACCCAGCGATACAAAACCCGTCAGAAGATACTAAGAATTTTTTTTCAATTGTATGTAAATATCCAAAAAAATCGGAAAAAAGAGAGAAAACTTTCAACAATGTGGATTTCCGTACCTGTAGAAGAGTTTGCGCTGATCGAAAGCTACATTTAGTGGGCCATTCGAATCAAAGTGCGTTGTTCGTAGGGAATTGATTTTGGAAGTTTGTAGGGAATTGATTTCGGAAGATAATGCAAAAAAAAATCCAGAGAAATCCGGAGATTTGGGAGAGAAATTAGGGTTTTGGGGACCGAAACCCTCTCTGCTTTGAAATAGGGCTTCCGAGCCTTTTTTTTTAATCGCACAATCGAAAGTGGATTTCATGCGAAAGATATTCGCTCATGAAGTACATGCGTTGGGATGATAGGTGGGGCCCATTGTGATGTTTGTGAGAAATTTGCCATGTCCCATCTGTTTTGCAAGCTCATTTTAGGACATGCGACCGAAAATGAGGTGGATCCAAAACTCAGGTGGGCCGCACGAGAGGAAACAGTAGGGATTCAGTGACCATCGTTGAAACATTTTTTTGGCCACATAAGTTTAGAATCAGGATAAGTTCTTATGTTTTCACTTCATCCTAGTGGGAATGACCTCATAAACGGTTTGGATGGCATATAAACATCAAGGTGGATCCCAGGAAAGTTTCAACGACAGGAAACTCTTTTCCCAGTTTTCCCTCTCATATGGCCCACTTGAGTTTTAGATCCACTTCATTTTCGGTCGCATCTCCTAAAATGAGCTCGTAAAATGGATGGACGGGGTGGATTTCTCACAAACATCACAATGGGCCCTACCTAGCATCCAAGCGCAGGAACTTCCTGTGAAAGCCTTTTGCAGGAAATATGTGTTAGACGCAGATTGAACGGATGGTCCTATCAGAGGCTCTGTACGGCCCACCATGATGTATGTGTTTTATCCACACCGTCCATCCATTTTGATAGGTCATTTTAGGGTATAAGCCTAAATGTAGTTAAATATAAGGCTCAAGTGGACCACATGACAAGAAGTCGTCGTGGTGGCAATGATATCCATCGTTGAAGCTTTCGTAGGGCCCATTGTGATGTTTATTTGTCATCCAGTCTGTTCATAAGGTTTGACGGACCTAGATGAAGGGAAAACATAAATATTAGCTTGATCCAAAACTTTTGTAGCCCCTAAAAAATTTTAAACGGTGGCCATTCAATGGCCACTTTTTCGTGTGGTGTGGTCCACCTCATTTTTGGATTTGCCTCATTTTTTGGCCCATTCCCTAAAATAATATGCCAACATGAATTGACGATGTATATACACCATATTACGTCGAGGTGGCCCCACAGCCAGGGTACCACCATATTACATACATCCTTTGATGTGGTCCACTTGATCTCTGGATCTGCCCCATTTTTTTCTCAGGCTGTAAATTATCCAAAAAAATGAATGGACGGCATGGATATAATTCATGGGGCCCACACAATCTGCCTCATTTTTTAGCCAATACCTATCAAAAAGTATAGATATCAAAGTCAGGAATAGGAGAGCGGATAAGGCGAGACCCAATACTCACCCAAGACGGTGCGGCTGCAGGGCCCACCTTAATGTATGTATTATGTATCCATGTCGTTCATCCGTTTTTCCAAATCATTTTAGAAAAACGAAGCACATTCAATTTCAGGTGGACCATACCAAAAGAAAAAGGTTGTGATTGACTATTAAAGGGACACAAAAGTTCTGGATCAATCTGATATTTGTTTTTTCCTTTCATCCAAGCTTATGTGAACTTATAACAGATTGGATGGTAAATAAACACTATGAAAACACTAAGGTGAGCCCTAAGAAGGTTTTAATGGTAGGGCCTTCAATCGATATTGTTTCCTATGGCATGGTCCACTTGATAATTGGATATGCTTCATTTGTGGTATGGTGCAGTAAATTAAGGTGTCAAAACAGATGGACGGTGTGGATATACATGTCTTGATGCATTTATAAATGTTATGCAACACATATTGAATATAGTTGTTTTAGTTCAATCAGACAGCGTATAACTTAAGACCCTATACAAAGGAACCTATTATGTGTATTTTTTTTTTGAGATTTATGATTTAAAACGTATGTATTAAGGTCATTTTTAATAATCCCTGAAGTTTCATTGAAAAATTCAAACATTTTCCCGATGTTTCCCAAAAAGTGCGATAAATTACGCAATACAAACAATATATCCCGTGCGATAACCGATACGTATCTGTATCCCAAGGGTGCGAATGTGCGATCTATTGCGTGATACCAATATTTCGAACACTGAGTGTAAGGGCATCTTCTGATGCACTATTTATGAGAGGCAGAAAGCAAGGTACAACATCTTCAAGGTCAAGATCTAAGTCAATGGGCAAAGGCAAAGGTAAGTTAAAGCGCTAGAATTGTGGGATGGGAGGACACATGAAGAAAGATTGTACAAATCCTAAATCTAAGAGAGAAGAATCTGAGGCTTCGTACAGGGAGGCCAACGTTGCCACTTCTAATGAAAGTACGAGTGGATGTGAAGGTGATGTTTTGTCTATGTCTATGATCGGACACTTATATGATGATCGTAGAAACAAGTGGATTCTAGACACAGGGGCATCCTATCACATGACTCTTCATTGGAGTTGATTCACTAGCTACAGATAGTGCGATGGTGGACAAGTCTTTATGGGCAATGATAATGCCTATAGTGTTGTTGTAAGACCCTATACCCCAGAAATCTGGTTTGTACACTGGATAGCCATTGGTTGTAGGTCCATTGGCCCCGAGAATATTTTGACTTGATCATAATGTTGTTCCATTATCGAGCCGCAAGCTGTATGTCAACCCGATGTCCGAATGTTAAGATACGGACTTAAAATTAAACAATCTGAGAATGACCATTATGTCCTTATTTTAGGTGGGGCTTCGCCAACATCGAGTTTTCAAATCCGTTAGGTCGGAGAGCCTAACCGTTGTGGTCGTAGTCAAGTTACGGAGTTACTGACGAAAACGGCATGTCAATATTACACTTGGATTATAAGTTACGCATCGATATGTACATGTATAGTTTAATAAATAACTCAAACGATACTGTTCATCGTCAGAAAGCACATGAATTTGAGTCGTTGGTTCAGGGTGAGCTGTCTGTTGCTGACTATGAGGCTCGTTTTATAGAATTATCTCGTTTTGCTCCACATTTAGTAGCCGATAATGATCTGAAGGCGAGGAAATTTGAGGATGGTTTACGTCCTAGTTTGCAATCTCGAGTGAGAGGGTTTGAGTTGTCAACTCTTGAGGGAGTAGTAGCGAAAGGCACAGATTTTTGAGTCTGATTGGAACCAACAACAAAGTATGCATCCATCTACTTCTAATCAGCAAAGGAAGAGGAGATTTATGTCAGAGAGTGGTAGTTTTCAGCCCTTTTATCCCCAAAGAGGCCTACATTGAGATATGATAATGCAACCAGACCTGATGTAAGACCCCTAGTATCACCATCTGTTCCTCCACGACAGGTTTTAGCCAGACCTGATGTCAGACCCCCAGTATTACCGTCTGTTCCTCAGCGACAGTTTTTCGGAGCCTGTTATAATTGTGGTGGTATAGGGCACCGTAAAAAGGATTGTCCAAATCCACAGAAACAACAGCCAGGTCCACCACTTAGACATCAGCAGCCCCAGCAGCAAAGGCCACCATATAGGATACAATATAAGCCTCAACAACAACAGTCTCAACAGCAGTTACAGCGGCAACAAGGTAAACAACCCGTACCCCTTCAGACGCAGCCTCGTGTTTATACAATCCAGAAGGGATTCTCAGACTAAGGGAGGAGTCATAGAAGGTATTCTTGTAGTATCATCCCTTTTTGCACGTGTCCTTTTTTATTCTGGCGCATCACATTCATTTATAGCAGATAGTTTTTGTCAGTCGTTGGAATTGCCGAGAACATCGATGACCAAGGGATTAGAGCTCTTGACTCCTTTAGGGAAACGAACGGTGTTGAGTTCTATATGTCGGGACTGTCATGTTTACATAGCAGAGCATGCCCTTCCAATCAATTGTTATGTTTTGGAGTTGTTAGAATATGATGTGATTTTGGGAATGGATTGGTTATCCAAGTATCATGCAGTGTTGGACTGCACCGCTAAGACCGTCACCTTTTCTATACCTGACCATCCTCGATTTCAGTTTGTGGCTGATCCTAAAGATAAGTTTATAGAGACTTTGATGTCCTGTGTTCATGACGAGTCCAAAGATATAGGTATTGAACAATTGCTGTAGTACGTGATTTTCCAGATGTTTTTCAAGAAATTCCAGGTTTGCCACCTATTAGGCGTACAGAATTTCGAATAGATCTTATCTTTGGCACTGCCCCTATAGCAAGAGCCCCTTATCGTATGGCACCATTAGAGTTGCGTGAGTTGCAAAGACAGATAGATGACTTACGTCGTTTGGAGTTTATTCGCCCGAGTACTTCACCTTAGGGAGCGCCTGTGCTTTTTGTAGAGAAGAAGGATGGTTCTTTACGGTTGTGTGTCGATTATCACGGACTTAATAAGGTTACAATTAGAAACAAGTATCCGCTCCCAAGAATAGATGATTTATTCGATCAGTTGAGTGGTGCGCAGTATTTCTCGAAGATAGATTTATGGTATGAGTATCATCAGATTCGGGTTCGAGAGGAGGATATCTCGAAGACAGCTTTTGTGACTCGTTATGGACAATTTGAATTTCAGGTCATGTCATTTGGTCTGACAAATGCACGGCAGTCTTTATGCAGTTGATGAATGAGGTCTTTCGTCCTTATTTGGACCAGTTTATTGTTGTTTTTATTGATGATATTTTAATCTATTCAAAGACAAGGGAAGATCATGAGTGTCACTTAGAGATGACGTTGCTAACCCTTCGTGCTCACCAACTATATGCTAAATTGGAAAAATGTGAGTTTTGGCAGGAAGAGGTAAATTTTTGGGGCACACAATGTCGAAGAATGGAGTTTCAGTTGATCCAACTAAGGTTGAAGCAGTTTTGCAATGGAAACAGCCAAAGAATGCATCTGAGATTTGGAGTTTCTTAGGGCTAGCAGGGTATTACGGACGTTTTGTTAAAGGATTCTCTCGTATAGCTGCCCCACTGACTCGATTGACTCGAAAGGATGTAATATTTGTTTGGAGTGGAGCCTGTGAGCGGGCATTCGCGGAACTAAAAACTCGTCTTACGACGGCACCGGTTCTCACTCTTTCATCTGGGAGTGAGGGATTCGTTGTTTATACAGATGCCTCGCTTATAGGTTTGGGGTGTGTCCTAATGCAACAGGGAAAGGTAGTAGCATATGTATCTCGCCAGCTTAGGCCTCATGAGCAGAATTATCCCGCACATGACCTAGAGTTAGCAGCAGTAGTTTTTGCCCTCAAAGTATGGAGGCATTACTTGTATGGGGTTCGATTTGAACTTTTTTCGGATCATAAGAGCCTGAAATACCTCTTTTCCCAAGACGAATTGAATATGAGGCAAAGACGTTGGATGGAATTGATGAAAGACTATGATTTTGATCTTCAGTACCACCCAGGAAAAGCTAATGTGGTGGCGGATGCGTTAAGTCGTCAGCCACAGGCCCAAGTGGCACAATTTTGATGATGCGAGAGTGGAAAATGGTAGAAGATATAACTGAATTCGAGTTTGAGATGACTCTACAGTCCTCAGACTTGACGGTTCAGCCCTCTTTGATATCCCAAGTAATAGAAGTCCAACAGTTTGATCAATGGGCGTTGTTTTGTAAAGATGTGATAATAGGGAAAAGTCAACCGGATAGGTTTTTGGATGGTGGACTTCGGTTTCAGGGCAGATTATATGTTCCAGATATCTCAGAATTGAAGAAGACCCTTATGGATGAGGCACATCGCACTCAGTTTACTATCCACCCAGGATCTACGAAGATGTATAAGGATATGAAAAGGCAATTTTGGTGGACTGGAATGAAACGTGAAGTTGCTAGGCATGTGTCAGAGTGTGATGTATGCAAACGAGTAAAGGCAGAGCATCAAAAGCCGGCAGGGGAATTGCAACCTTTGGAGATACCAGTATGGAAGTGGGAACATATAACTATGGATTTCATTGTGGGTTTACCAAGAACCTTACGTCGACATGATGCTATATGGGTTATTGTAGACCGTTTGACAAAGACAGCCCACTTTCTTCCTATTTGTATTTCTTGGTCTACAGATCGACTCGCAACTTTATTTATAAATGAAATTGTTAGATTACATGGTGTACCTGTGTCGATTGTATCTGACCGAGATCTGAGGTTTACATCAAAGTTTTGGAAGAGTTTTCAAAAAGCAATGGGGACGGCTTTAAAATTTAGCACAGCATATCATCCACAAACAGATGGGCAGTCCGAAAGAGTTAACCAGATTCTCGAGGACATGCTTAGATCATGCGCCTTAGATTTTTCTGGTAGTTGGGACGACCACTTGCCGTTAGTAGAATTTGCGTATAATAATAGTTTTCAGGCTACTATTGGCATGACACCCTATGAAGCGTTATATGGTAGACCTTGCAGGTCCCGAAGTTGTTGGACTGAGATTGGTGAGCGATGTCTTTTAGGTCCTGATATTGTCCGGCAAACGTCTGAAAAGATTGATCTTATTCGACTATGTACGCTTACAGCTCAAAGCCGACAGAAGAGTTTTGCAGATCGCCGGCGTAGACCCTTAGAGTTTGTCGAGGGAGACCGAGTATATCTCCGAGTTTCACCAGTAAAAGGTGTAGTACGATTTGGTGTTAAGGGAAAGTTAGTCCCGAGATTTATAGGGCCCTTTGATATTGTTGAACGAGTTGGCACTGTAGCTTATCGTCTTGTTTTGCCACCCCAATTATCTGGAGTTCATAATGTTTTTCACGTTTCGATGCTCCGTAAATGTGATCCGAAGATAATAGTACCTATTATTGACTGGCAATCCTTAGCAGTTCGAGAAGATGCATCCTATATCGAGCAGCCAATTTGTATCGTGGATAGAAAAGAACAAGTTCTTCGTACGAAAGTCATTCCCTTAGTTAAAGTCCAATGGGGTTATCATTCTGTAGAAGAAGCAACCTGGGAACGGGAAGCAGAGATACGCAGTCGTTACCCTCATCTATTTAATTCCTAGGTACGTATAACTCTGATATGGTTATTGTTATATTGTACTGTTATGATATGTTTTGAAATAAATTTCGAGGACGAAATTGTTTTTAGGAGGGAAGAGTTGTAAGACCCTATACCCCAGAAATCTGGTTTGTACACTGGATAGCCGTTGGTTGTAGGTCTATTGGCCCCGGGAATATTTTGACTTGATCATAATGTTGTTCCATTATCGAGCCGCAAGCCGTATGTCAACCCGATGTCCGAATGTTAAGATACGGACTTAAAATTAAACAATCTGGGAAATGACCATTATGTCCTTATTTTAGGTGGGTCTCCGCCAACATCGAGTTTTCAAATCCGTTAGGTCGGAGAGCCTAACCGTTGTGGTCGTAGTCAAGTTACGGAGTTACTGACGAAAACGACATGTCAATATTACACCTGCATTGTAAGTTACGCATCGATATGTACATGTATAGTTTAATAAAATAACTCAAATGACCTCGGGTTTTTTTTTAAATCCTTGGAATACTTTTTGTTAAATCACTTGCATAACATTTTGTTTATTGTCACCATAAGTTTAAACTTCTAAAATATTATCACAAAACATCCCAGAACCCCTTTTTTTAGCTAAAAGCCATTTACAAGTCTATAAATAGGTTAAACCTCTTTCACACATTTCATTTCCAGCCCTTTAGTTGAGGAGAAGAAGAAGAAGAAGAGGAAGAGGAAAAGAAGAAGAAGAAGAAGAGGTTGAGGTGAGTGCATATCTGTTTTAAGGGTGTACGTTGAGGTTTCTTTCACAACCCTAGCGCTGAAATTTCTATTTAAGGGTTAGGGTTTTGTTGGATTTTGTTTAAGGGTTAGGATTTTGTTGGATTTTCAGTTTTAAGGGTAAAGAATTGCTGGATTTTGTTTAAGGGTTAGGATTTTGTTGGATTTTCAGTTTTAAGGGTAAAGAATTGCTGGATTTTGTTTAAGGGTTAGGGATTGCCGGATTTTCAGTTTTAAGGTAAAAGAATTGCTGGATTTTGTTTAAGGGTTAGGGTTTCGCTGGATTGCTGGATTTTCAGTTTTAAGGTAAAAGAATTGCTGGATTTTGTTTAAGGGTTAGGGTTTCGCTGGATTTTCGGTTAGGGTTTCGCTGGATTTTCGGTTAGGGTTAGACGATTGCTGAAATTGTTGTTTTAAGGGGAACTCAGTGCTGGCTTTTCTGTTTGAGGGTTCGGTTATTGCTGGATTTTCTGATGGAGTTGGTTAAGCTATTGCTGGATTTTCTAAGTTAGTTGACTAGGTTATTAATGGCGGAGTAAATTATAGTTGTTGTATCCTTGTATGCTTGAGAGTGACTGAATCATATCATGATGTGGTGATCATAGTGGGTTGTGGTGCGACACACGATATGTCTATGATGAATATGTAAACTGTCTAGATACATGTGGTATTAAATGAGACCCTTATGAGGAACTTAAATGTGGAACACCCTTATGAGGAACTTAAATGTGAAACTTAAATGTATGAGGAGACCACATGAGGAAGGTCGTCCTATGCTTGCCTTGAAAATCATGACATATTGTGCTTGTATGTGGGCTTATGCATATGAACATACGTTGTTATAACTTGAGTTGGACACCACACCGGAAATGTGTAATTCGACAGGACATGATTAGAGGGTCCGTGGGTGAAAGTCCCTAAACCCCGATTGGTACCATTGGGAGCGACCAATGCTTAGTCCGGGTGGAAGAACAGAGCGCTGAAATGCTGAAATACCAAAGTAGGCAGCGACTCCCACCGACGTGTGTCGATTGGTTGAGAGGTTTGACCTGACCTGCTTATGGGCAAGCAAAGATAGGTTGTGTGTGACGAGCTCGTAAATTGTCTGCTATCGTTTTGCCAGGCGACTTATGACTTCTCGCTGTTAGGCAGATAGTGAGGTTCAATACAAGTGGGTTAGACTAGTTCGGCCCGTGAACTATGTAATCCCACCTCTGTAGTTGACCACGGTGGAAAAGTCTATACAAGTGGGTAGAAGTCCCACCTCTGTTTTAGACTTTGGTGATCCAATTGGGAAATATGAAAAGTTGTGGAAATGTTGAAAGCGTGTGTATGGTACAAGTAGGTAGAAGTCCCACCTCTGTATATAAAAATGATTGGGAAGCCTGTGCATTCATGTGCATTAAATGAGCATGACATGAAACATGCATTTTCACGGCACACACGCACTCACTGGGCTTAGTAGCTCAAGCTTTCCTTTCTATTTTTTCAGGTGAGAGTAGGGAGCTACAGGAGTAGAGGCTACAGACTCCAGTTGTCCTTTTTGCTTTGTACATATCAGTGTGTATTTTTTTGTAATACCCTGCATATGTACATCATGTATAGTAAATATGACGTGGTTTATGTTTTGGTTTTGCCCTGATGTGCTCAGTTGTACACAGTGAATATGATGAAATTTTGAGAAATGCAACGTGTTTGTTGGTTTTACTTTCAGAAATCCTCCTTGTAGAGCCCCGCTTATGGGACTTAGTATGTGCTACTTGAAAGTCCCAAGAATCAGAGTTCTACGGAGGCTGTCAACCAAAAATCCGGTGTGTAGTAGTCGTGGATTACCAACACTAGATTTAGGGTCGTGACAGTTGTGGCTGATGGTACAGTGCGCATCAAGATGTTTGATGGGACAAAGTGTACCCTGACTGAGGTGAGGCACGTTCCCGACATGAAGAGTCTGATTTCTCTCGGTGCACTAAAGGCAGTAGGATGCAAGTTCACCAGATTTGATGGTGCCCTTAAAGTATCTAAGGGGGCACTTGTAATCATGAAAGTGCAATGACTCGGTAACATTTATAGGTTGATCGGATTCCACCTACCCAAGGTATTCGACAGGTGGAGCTGCAGTGACTGTAGCGGATTCCACCTTTGCATGTGTGTGGCATGCTGGACATTGCCACATGAGCGGGCAGGGCATGAAAGCTGAGACGTGCGAACAGAGATACGGAGCAGGTAGAGCAACCACCTGTGAGAAGAATCACACCGCATAATCGCAGGTTACCAGCAAGGTACATGGATGACTCCAATATCGCATATGCTCTCGTTACAGACGAGGGGGATCCGTCTACTATTCAGATGACTCTTGGAGAGCCTGGTGCTGAGAGGTGGAAGGTGACTATAGAAAATATGATGGACTCGTTGTACCGGATCGACTCATGGGAGTTGGTGGAGCTTCCAGTGGGCCGGAAAGCGATTGGATGTAAGTGGATCTTCAAAAGGATACAACATAGATACAGTGCGAGGTTGATAGTGAAGGGTCATGCCTAGAGAGAAGGAATCGACTTCTCAGAGATATTCACGCCGGCGGTATAACAGGTGTCTATTAGATTCGTATTGGCGTTGGTTGCCCAATGCGATCTCAAGCTGGAACGGATGGATGTGGAGACTGCACTTCTGCACGGGAAATTGGAAGAGTTGTTCTTCATGAAGCAACCAGAGCAGTTCAAAGTTTAAAAGGGGCAGAGAACAAGGTTTGCAGGAGGTCGTTGTACGACCTGTCGCCTAGGCAATGGTATAAAAATTTAATTCCTTCATGGTGAGTCAGCAATTTTCTAGGAGTGAATACGATCATTGTGTCTATTGCAAGACACTGAGTAATGGCACGTTCATCATCCTGGAATTGTATGTTGATGACATGTAGACCGCCAATCATGACATGTCTGAAATCAATGTACTGAAGACTCGGTTAAGTGGGACATTCGAGATGAAGGATCTGGGGGCTGCGAAGAGGGTTCTCGGCATTGATATTCATAGAGATTGGAAGAGGAGCAAGCTTTGGTTATCTCAGGCAGAATACCTTGGGTAGGTATTGATCAAGTATGCGGTGAACCAGGCAAAGCCGGTGAGTATTCCCTACGCGGCTCACTTCAAGCTTTCCTCAGAACAATGTCCCAAAACAGATGAGGAAAAGCAGGATATGTCTCATGAGCCTTATTCGAATGCGGTTGACAGTGCATGTCATGGTCTGTATTAGACAGGTTATTTCACAGGCAATTGGTGTTGTGAGCAAATACCCCGACAAGCAACATTGGGAGGCGGTGAGATGGTTACTTCGATACATTCAAGTTACAAAAGACTGTCTTAACTTTTGAGAAGACGAGCAAAGTCGGTAGGGTATGTGGATTCAGATTACGCAAGCAATGTAGATTCTAGAAAGTCGACTTCAGGTTACTCGTTTGTACTAGTGGGTGGAGCAATTAGTTGGATGTCGAAGCTTCAGTCCGTAGTGGTTCTTTCCACGATCAAAGCATAATATATGACAGTGACAGAAGCATTTAAAGAAGATGTTTGGTTAAGAGGCATGATAAATCAGTTGGGGCTTCAGCAGGAGGCCATGCCGGTTAATTGTAGCGAGAGCGCTATTAATTTGATTAAAAATTTTGTTTATCACTCACGTACTAAACACATTGATGTTCGTCACCATTTTATCCGACAGGTGCTTAAGGAATGAGGCGTAACACTGGAGAAGATTCACACCAGCGTGAATCCGATGGACATGCTCACCAAGGTCATTACTATAGAGAAGTTCAAGTTTTGTGCAACTTCTCTGGGTTTGGCGATGGCATAAAAGGAGGACAGAGTGTGCACGAGAAGCATTGTGAAGCTATGATGCGAGGCAGAAGTAAGAGAAGAGGTCAAGAAGCTACACATTTGAAAATTGAAAACATGGTGGAGATCGTTGTTGATAGGTGTCTAAAATCTGTCAAACGGGCTCAATGACATCGAGCAGGCTTCGGGTGAAAATTTGCTGGAAATTCAGCCAACTCGAGAAAGTTCGGGTGAAAATCTAGCAACATATTCTTTTGGAACTTGCGGGAAATTCGGCCAGCCTAAGGACAAGTTCGGCTAGCCAATGTGTCGGTCGGTAAGCCCGAGCTCTAGTTCGGCCAGCCCAAGGTTACGCGGATTGCGCGCGGACTGCGTAAATTTGAGGCGATTTCTAGATTATTCTGACTCGGTGCGAAAGTTGGAGTTCCTAATCTATAAATAGGAGTTCCTAGGATGCTCCAAGTGTCATTCTAAGATATTGCAAGGCTTCCTAAACTATTCCAAACGGTTTCTAAATAGTTCTAGGGTTTCAAAGGGTGTAGCAAGGGTGAGATTTGAGGATTGCTCAAATCGGGTAAGTCTTTTCTCTTTGTAATTTCATCTTTCATAGTAGATTTATGTTGCTTTGTGCTGTGGTTTTTTCCCGAAAGGGTTTTCCACGTTAAATTGTTGTGTTCTCTTTGTGTTTGCTTGGTGCTTTTGGATTGCAATCCTAGATTTATCTCTGTGTGATTCCGCCATTTATCCCAACACTACTCTTCTAGTCTTTCACTGGCTGAAGTGTGTGACCAATCAATAGCTTGTTGAATTGAATTCTATTATTCTTAAAAATCCTGTTGACCATATTTCTTTTTCTGAAAGAAAATGGTGACTTATGCAAGGTAAGAGAAAATACATGAAGAAGGGGAAACAAATTTCCTATGAGAAGAGCAGGGGGAAGAATTCTCTTCTAAATAAAATAATATACTAGCAAATTCACCTCTGTGTCATTATGGACAAACACAATGTACAGCCTTGAAGGAAAGAAATGAGTTTCATTGAACACAAAGAAATGCCATTGTCATGAAGGAGCCCTCCCATGCCACGGGGGCCAGGAATCCTGTTTTCTAGATGAGAATAAGAAAGAAGGAAGTGTGCCATATGCTTTTGAATTGAGCTCATATTAATTGTGTTTGTTGATATTGGAAAGGGGTTTTGTAGATTCCTACAATTATATGGTGTTTGCAAATACTCACATTGTTAATTTGCCGTTGTTGCAAATACCCACATTCCATAAGTTTTTTGTAACTTTTTTGATTAAGCTACACCCCACACACTCACGCCGAAAGTGGAATTTCACCACCTATGGGTACTCGAACCCTTGACCGGGTGTTGAAACTCCTAAGAGTCTACCACCTGAGCAAGAGTAAGGACCTCACTCCTAGTTTTTTGTAACTTTCATTAGCAACTGTTAGAAAATGACAAAAATGCCCATTTGGAACTTACCACAAAATTATCCTCCACGGGAATGTAAATCCTTTAATTCTTCTCCATATGCAACATACCATAAAATATTTTTAATTCTTTTTTTTAGGTGTAGAGAGAGGTTTTAGGGTTGGGGTAGTTTCGTCATTTTTCAAAATATGTGAAAAAGTTAATGGCCATTAGGAAATACTAACTGAAAGCGGGTACTTGCAATACCATGGATTAATGATGTGGTTATTTGCAAACGTATTATTTTTATGTGGGTATTGCAAATACCCTATTATTTAGGTTGTTATTTACAAAAACCTATATTGGAAATACCCAATTGAAATATGGATCTGCTTTCACATGTTTCCAACTGGTCCAACGGTGAGAATTAATAGAAACCATGTCAGTATTGGTCAATCCAAACAGCCATTGCATCAATCATTTTTCAGTCAGCTAAATTACTAGTAATGCTACTGTGTCTATTCCATGGAACATCTGGAAGTGGATGACACTAGTCTCTCTTCAGGAGTTATTTGAGTAGATTGCCACCTAAAATCCTTGTGAAAAAATTGTTGTCTCTAATCAGAACATTGATATAAGGACCCGGCATATGATAAAATTACAAATTTGTTTCAGCCACAAGGAATGTTATGGATGATGTGATGCAGGACATGAAATTAAATATGACATGCAAGATTTCAAGCTTTAGATCATACCAATTTTAAACAATCACAAAATTCCATGTCCCACATACGATCAAACATTCAACAAGGGAAATCTATGAGGGTCCAAGCCTACAGAAGTTTAGGGCTGGATCAAATAAAATTATAGACCAAACAATGCCCAAAGGAGCGTAAGATTCATCCATTCTTGCAAAGGATTGTTCTCCTATTCAAGAGATTCACCATATTTTAATTCGGGGGAAATTTAGGGTTTGCAAAATATGGGAATACTTGGAATTAGCTAGGGTTAAGGCTTGGGATTTAAGGCGAGGGAGGAGAAAAACTGAGGAAAGATGAAACCTGAGATGATCCACGCATGTGGACAGCCACCAGGCCTGGGCGCAAGTGCGTGGATCCTTGTTTGTACATGTGTGGGCCCCACGAAATCAGAAAACGCCACCTAGGGTAGGATCGGCCAGGGGAGGCCCACTCCCACACCAAATCTCGTGTCGATCCGCTGGTTTCAGCCCCTCTGGTGGGCCAAAATCTGCTGTGTAGGAGAACTTGGGTACAAAAAAAGGTGAATTTGAATATGGGAGGGTTGTGGAAGATGATGGATGTGCGGTGTAGGGGTGAAGATGATTTGGGATGGTTGTGGCTTCGCACCATGGTAGTTAGCCCTTCGAGGAAGGGAGGGTTTCGCACCCAATTAGATTCTTCAACTAGGAGCGATAGAGAAGAAGAAAAAAATGCA
The DNA here is from genome assembly GCA_021015155.1 of Magnolia officinalis. Taxonomy (NCBI): domain Eukaryota; kingdom Viridiplantae; phylum Streptophyta; class Magnoliopsida; order Magnoliales; family Magnoliaceae; genus Magnolia; species Magnolia officinalis. The sequence continues at coordinate 95,373,286 of JAJHSJ010000002.1, forward strand.
AAATTTTTATTCATAAAACTTCAATGAAAAATACCTACATGAGGTTGCCTATTTATAAGAAAACCTTAAACCCCAAAAGCCGCGCCATGTGCGCATACTAATACTTAGAGATGAAGTAACTAAAATAATAACTAGTCGACAAAATCAAAACCGTTCATGATGTTTCTAATAATGATAACAGTCAAAAATCAAAATCCTAGATCATCTAGGGTAGTGGGCTACGATCATGAGATCCAATGGTAAAATCTATATGATGATCAGGTCCACTCCAATGCTCCATAGCACAACCCCCTTACTAGGAGGTCCTCTATAGATGCCGTCGTCAATCCAGATCGATAGTGGGGCCCTCCTCCACCTTGAGTACGTGCGTAGGGTGGGGGGCGTGCTCGTGCGCATGATGTCCCCATCATGATGTTACAACAAAGTTTTTTCACAAACATATCCAATAGGTCATTACTTATTTACCAGTCTGTTGTCAAACCATGTGCCACCCTTCTTCTTCTTTTCTTTTTTTTTTTTTTCTTTTTTTCTGTTTTCTGAGGGCAAGCTATTTGTTGGGATGCTGAGCAGTTTCTAGGGGAATCCTGTGACTAAAGGTGCATTTTGATGTACTGTCAAATTGCAACTGGCTGGACCAAAAAAATCCTCAATATTTTGAACTATCTTCCATAGCACAGTTTAAATTATCTTCAAACTATGATTCTTCACTAGAAACTATTCCTCATTTTAAAGCTTGTCTATGTTCTTCATTTTCTCTCCATGTGTGGGATGCCATTGTTATGTCCTCATTCTAGCTCACTATGTGCCTTTTATCACCATAAGTGACAAATAGATGTCCAATTAGCTTATTGCCTATTGGAACTATTTCATGCTCCAAAAGCCAGATGAGTTGTAATAGGCTTGCCGGGGGCATCAAATGCTGTGAATGTAGCTACTCCAGAGAACTCGTGTTAACTTTTAGCCATGTAATTAACCAGCTAGTTAATCTATTATATACTTATTCAACTACTTATCCCAAATTCCAAGCTTGCACAATTCTCACTAATGAGGGCACTAATTTAGCCTTTGTCCCTGGACGTTGATTGGGATGAACAAAAGTTCGAACTGAGCCTAGCACTAATTTTGAGTCAAGGGAAAGAAACCGTATAGCTGAAATAACTCACTTAGAACACCTTTTAAAAGATTAAGTGGTACGGTTGGATCAAATAAGCCCTTGTGGAATGAATATTCAGCTGCTTGTGAACTGTTGGGTACGGTCTTATTCCATGTTTGTTCAATTACTCTTTCACCCGCAAGCCTTTGTCCATTTACAATCAAAATTAGGCCCTTTACTATTTGGGCAGTCTTTTTTCACCATATATGTATGCATTTGATGGGCTAGACTACTACGTGCATTTTTGCCATTACTTAAATGGTGTACAGATGACATACATGTAAGTCGATCAAGACCATCCAAATCGTGGAGCTTGCTATCTTTGGAGCATATTTCAAATAACTACAGACCGTATGATCCTAATCATGTAATTGGTGGCCATCAGTTGGTTAAAAAATGGTCAGCAGTCAAAACTCAACAGCAAATATCTGATGGATAAAATCATCTGATCAGTGTGATTTACTTCCATAATGGGTCCCATGATTTGGACTGTTCTTTATTGATGTACTCGTCTGCAATGTGTATGTTGGATTTGTCATGACTGTGTCTAATCCATATTCGATTGTATTAGTTATGTTATTTAGTATCATCTATCAATTCATGTTATGATGTAATGAAAGGGATGTGTGGGAAAACTAGGTTGGTTGGAATTAAGAATAAGGTTATTCGAAGCAACCTGGGAGTAGCCCTAATTGGAGATAAAATTATGGAGAGCAAATTGAGATGGTTTGACCATGTGCTAAGAACACTGGATAAGGCCCTGGTAAGGAAGGGAACCTTGATTATAGTTGAGGCGCCTAAAAGGAGGACAAGAGGAAGATCTAAAAAGGCTTGGATAGAGGTTGTCATAACTCATAAGAAGGTTTTGTCACTTACAGAATATAGGTCATAAGGAATTTTTGGCGAAATAGGATTCATAAAGCTGATCCCAACATTTTACAATGTGTGGCACAAACTTCTCTCTTAGAAGATTGTTTCTTCAGTCACAGGTTGTAACTTCTTTTTTTCATAGAATTCTGAGTACAGATATAAAAAAGATTGCTGCTTTTGCTATTCTCATAGATGAATATTTAACAATTCCTGGAATATTTTCCTATTATCTTACAGTGATTGTACCCAAGATCTTGGCACCTTGTCATCATGGTGTGGATGGCATACTGACTTTGGTTCTCTTACAGGTGGTAGATTTGCTTCCACAACCTTTCTGCTTTTTTTTTTTTTTTTCTCGTTAAATCTTAGAAGGGTACGTAGAATTCATATTTTCATTTCTTCTCTGCTCCCAAACATGTGTCTGCCTAGTGTCCATTTTTGCAAGAAAGAGTCAGATATATATTATTCTTTTCATGTCTAAAAATATCAATACTGTGAAATTTCTATTCTGTCTATCCGTGGATAATTGTTTATATCTGTAGTTAAGCAGCTTGATAAGTATTCTGACCAGACATTACATTTCCTTTATCAGGAAATCTCTAAATTTGTATAATTATTAATCTCGATTGAGGCATTAACTTCCCGTTTTTAATGCCATATGTAGGTCTTACGTGTGGTATGCTTACAAGAGATGGTGTAGAAATAGCATGTCCTGATAGTGCTGCTGGCCTTTATATTCGAACTCGAACTGATCAGATTGTTAAAGTAAACTTTCCAGTTCCTTCTTTGGCCTTGAAATTTTTGTAGTACCTTACAAATGTTCATACTGTCCTAGATTCATTTGTCAGTGAGTTGATGAATATTTCTTGTTGATGCATTGTGTGACCACACGTGTGCGCCACCCTGGCCAGACGTGGTCCCATGGTCACTCATGTGGTCCTCATATGTTTGGGTTTATGTTGGGCCTTTGTCATTTGTTTGGACTATAATCTTTAGGCCTACAAGTCATGGTTTATTTTATCTTTTAGTGAAAGGGATATAATTGTAATTTTCTTGTATTAAGTGATTGCTCTAATTATAATAAAAGAGATGTGAGTACATGTAGAGCATTCTAAGCTCTCTCCTCTCCTCCTTTTCCTCTTACTTTTTTCTTTTATTTATCATTTTCAACATGGTATCGGAGCGTAAGTTATCCGATACCTTACTCTTCTCTCTCTCTCTCTTATCATTTTCTCCTCTTTCTTTTTTCTGTCTTCTTTGTGAGGAAACCTTAACGTGCTTGGGGCTGACCCAATTTAATCCCTTTCCCTTGTTGCACCACCACTTGGTGGGTGGTGTAATCATGTTAAACAAAGGGATGTAAGGCCCACTTTTATGTTTCATCCAGTGTTTCAAATAGCACTCGTAGCGTACGCTATGTAGTGTAGCATAGCCGTAGTGCTACGTAGCATAACTAAATAGCGCAAATCTCCCAGAACGTACGCTACAGGGGTCTTAGTGTACACTACAACTACGTGTTGTGTAACGTTTTTAGCCTACACACTATAGTGTATTTTTATTCTTTTTTTTTTTTGTTGTTGTTAAAAATGGTGTAAAACTCACATTATAAAAAAACTTAAAATGTCAAATTAAAACCAAACCTTTCTTTGTTTACTTTCAATTAAAATGGTGGTGATCCTTTGTTAAAGTTTGTGTGAAACTCACACTCTAAAAAACCTTTAAAACTAAACTTAAAAGAAAAAGGTTTTCGAAAGAAGGTTTTTGAAAACTCCTCTTTTGTACAGATGACATTTGTATTGTACTCAATACTCTTTAACCTGTGGGATTTTTATTTCTTTTCATACTCGTGAGTTGTGACTTGTAGTTTCAATTAGACATTATTAATTAAAGTGGTTTTCTTAGAAAGCTGTTGATGTGATAATTATTTGATTTGGTTTATGACTTTATACGTGGATTGGCTTTTGATAAATGATAATTAATAACTTGTTTGAACATGCTTATACTTGAAAAAATGAATCATCTTTTACGCATTTTTATAATTTTTGTTTTTTTTTTTTACTATTAATTATATTTTTCTTATTTTAAAATTAAAAATAGAAGTGTCATGTAGCTTATGCTATATGTTACGCTATCTACGCTACACGCTACAGAAGGTTGAACGCTACACAACATGCTACCGCTATTTAAAACACTGGTTTCACCCGTGTGATGGGTTAAAAGTGGGCCATCTCTTATTTACAATTGAATCTACGTTCGGAGCATATTTTCATTCTGGTAGGGAGATGAGTGTGTGAGAGTACTATTCTTCCTTGGGGGGTATGTGGGAAGAATTGAATGTGTATCAGTCAATTTCAACAATCATTAAGACTGTGAAAGCATAGAGGGTGGAATTCCGTGTTGCCAGATTTCTTTTTGGCCTCCGACCTGAGTTCGAACTCGTGAGAGCTTAGATTCTTAGAGGAAGTGAGATCTCATTAGTCATAGAGGCTTTCGTCTGAGTTCAATGTACAATTAATATGACCACACAGGGTTCCTCATCATTTGATATGCAATTGGCAAAGGTGATGGAGGGAGCTGAGGTGGTCAGTTTGGGGGAAGAAACTCAAGGGAGGTCATGTTGGAGGCAGGAATACTTGTGGTGATCGTGGCATGGATTCCAGTGATGGTCATCATCATGGTAAACGATATTGCACACATTTTAGCCTCAACAATCACATAGTTGATTCATGTTGGGACCTAGTGAGAAAGCTGGCTTGGGCTAATCAAGTTTGCTCATTGGATGATGGTTCTGAAGGGAAAATTTTCCACTCCTGTTGAGTCAAGTACTTCAGGTGACACAGTTACTGTGTCTAAGGATGAATATACCAAGCTTTTGAGAGATCACTCAACCTATGCCTCCTCTACAGTTACTTTTGCCCAATCTGATACAAATTGTTTTACTTCTTCCAAGAGTGTCCCTTGGATTATTAATTCTGGCACTTCCGATCACATGACCAGTAAGCGTAGTATGTTGTCTCAATTAGTCCAGTCCTCATCCATATCTTTTGTGACAATAGCTGATGGTACATCAACTCGTGTATTTGGGGCTGGCATGGTCTGTCCTACTCCAAGTCTCTCAAATTGTTTTGTCAAATTCTATCCTTCCTATTGTGAGTTTCAGGATCTAAAGATGTGTATGATGATTGGTTGAGGACATTAATTAAATGGACTCTATTACTTCGATCTTGAAATAGCAAGGACTGGGGTTACATTGCAGACCAAGATCGCTCCTCATCAGTGGCATTCTAGGCTTAGTTACCCATCTTTAAATAGTTTGAAGAGTCTTAACCCGTCTTTGTCATATGTGTCTAGGGTAGAGTGTGAATCTTGCGAGTTAAGAGAGCATCATAGAGTCTTTTTTTTCTTTTTTCCCTTTTTAGGTGAGGACAAAGTAAGTGATAAGCCCTTTTACTTGGTACATACAGATATTTAGGGTCTAGTTTATGTTTCTAGATTGTCTAATTTTAAATACTTTGTTATCTTTGTGGATGATTGCTCTAGATTGACATGGTTATATATGATGAAAGACCATTACTTGGAATTTATGTGTTTTAAAGAATTTCATATGCAAATACAAACTCATTTTGATGTTAAAGTGTGTTTTCTAAAATCTGACATTGCTAAGGAATATACATTGAAATATTTTTGTTCCTATCTTTTATTACATGGCATCATTCATCAAACTTTATGTGCACACACACCACAACAGAATGGAGTTGCAGAGCATAAAAATCATCATTTATTAGAGGTTGTTAGGGCATTGTTGTTAAATATGAAGGTTCCGAAAGGCTTTTGGAGTAATGTAGTTTTGATTGCATGTTATCTCATAAACCGGATGCCTCCATCGGTCTTAGGTGATAAAACTCCTTTTTCTATCATATATTCCCAATGTCAACCGTTTTCAACTCCTACTAAAGTTTTTGGGTGCATATGCTTTATATATCAATTTGACCATGTTTCTTATAAATTGAACCCAAGGTTGTAAAGTGTGTTTTTCTATGATAGTCCTATGCTTGGTAAGGTTACAAGCAGTGTTCGAAATATCGATATCACGTTATGTATCGCATTCTTGGGATATGGATACATATCAGTTATTGCAAGGGATATATTGATTGTATCGTGTAATGTATCATTGTTGTTGGAAACATGGGGAAACATTGGGAAATTGGTTGAATTTTTCAATGAAACTTCGGTGATTGTTCAAAAAGACAACAAAACACACTTATAAATCAAAACATTACAAAAAAGTACACATAATAGGTTTTCTTTACATGAGGTCCTAATCTATGCGTTGTCTAACTGAATTGATGCAAGTATATTCAATGTCTATTCATATAATTTATAAATGTAAGAAGACGTGTGGAAACACAAGCAATACATTCAAAAGCAAAAGAAGAATCACTAGATTAGGTTACATGCATGTTTGATTTGATGTTTGGACACAGAACGATTTGCAAGAAATTGGGAAATTTTGATTTTTTTTTTTTTAATTTTCCGCAGCTCGGCCCCATTTCCTCCGAATCTCGAAATCGAAGCTCTCAATCCATGATTTTTTCATGCAAAACATGAAAAAATCATGGATTCATAACAATTTGACACTAATTTAACATGATTTACAGAAAATAAAAGGATCGAAATTCGAAAATGCTCACCAGATCGAACATGTGGGATATATCGCACTACTAGTGCATTTCGTATCACACTGGTGGGATACAAGATATATTGTGGGATATATCGGCCGATATCGTCGATATTTAGAACATTTGGTTACAATTGTTATAGTCTAGTCAATCTCGATGACTCAGTGGATCATTTAAAGGCTCGACTGGTTGCAAAAGGATACACTCAGACTCAAGGGTTTACTACTTTGAGACCTTCACCCCTATGGCCAAGGTTCATTCCGTACATGTGGTGATCATTGTTGATGCAAATTTAGACTGACCTCTGTACCAACTTGATGTGAAGAACACCTTTCTTTATGGGGATTTGCTTGAAGAGGTGTATATGGAGCAATCGTTCGACTTTGTTACTTAAAGGGAGTTATAAAGTCCGTCATCTGAGGAAATCAATTTATGGATTAAAACAGTCTCCTCATGCTTGGTTCGACAAATGTAATAAGGTAGTGTTTTAGTTTGTGATGAAAGGCAGTCAAGCATATCAAGCATACCATCGTGTTAGTTCTATATGTGGATGATATCATTGCTACTAGTAGTGATAGTACATGTATTTACGAGTTAAAGAAGTTCTTGCAACAACACTTTTGCACAAAGGATTTGAGTTGCCTTTGTTACTTTCTGGGTATTGAGGTAGCAATGTTGAAAGTGTGAATTAATTTGTCACAATGGAGGTATGTGATGGATTTCTTAGAAGAGACAAGTCTGTTGGAGGCTAAACCAATTGAAACTCCCATGGATACTAATTTAACATTGACTATAGATGAATGGGAACTATTTGATGATATAGGGTAATATCCCAGATAATTGGCAAATTGATCTATTTGACGATTACACGAACGGATATCTCTTATCCAGTCAGTGTAATTAATTAGTTTATGTGTGATATGGAAGTCGTGTTTCACATTCATAGATATTTAATATGAGCTCTTGATCGTGGAATCCTCTACAAGCGAAATGGACATCTTAGAGTAGAAGGGTTTTCTAATGCAGATTGGGATGGCTCTCCTTCTAACAGGTAGTCGACCACAGGTTATTGTATGTTGTAGGAGGAAATTTAGTTACATAGAAAAGAAAAAAGCAAATTGTTGCTCGGTCTAGTGCAAAAGTAGAGTGCAAGGCTATGGCCCATGCAACATGCGAACTTTTTTGGCTAAAGACATTAATGTGTGAGCTCGGGCTCGTGGTGAATGCTTCTATTAGATTGTATGGTGATCATCAAGCAACATCTTACATTGCCAACAATTCAGTCTATCATGACAAAACCAAGCACATTGAAGTCGACTGTCACTTCATTAAGGAGGTGATTGCTGACAAGGAAATATTCACGCCGTTTGTCAAGTCCCAAGATCAAGTGATAGACATGTTTACAAAGGCTTTAAGTTGGGCTCATCTAGATAGATTCTTTGTCAAGCTGGCCATCTATGATATATATGCTCCATCTTGAGGGGGATTGTTGATGCATTATGACCACACGTGTGGTCCCACAGTTACTCATGTGGTTCTCATATGTTTGGGTATATGTTGGGCCTTTTTCATTTATTTGGGATAGTCTTTAGGCTATAAGTCATGGTTTATTTTATCTTTTTAGTTAGATGGTATAATTGCAATTTTCTTGTATCAAGTGATTGCCCTAATTATAATAAAAGAGATGTGGGGGCATGTGGAGCATTCTAAGCTCTCTCCTCTCCTCCTTTTCCTCTCACTTTTCTTCTTCTCTTTTCTTCATCATTTACTACGTTTCCAAACAAAGGATAATTTTTATTAGTTTTTCTTCTTTTGAGAACTCATGACTTATGGAAGCTTTTCAATTCAATGATTTCTCCTCTGAAAACTCTGGTGGTGTTAATTGTTTTTCTTTTTTCCTTTTTTAAATAAAATTTAATGTGCAATGCTGGTGATGATATGGTGACCTGGTGTAAATGTGAATCAGCCTTTCATAAAAGGGTGCTCTCTAGGGTACCACTACCTTACAGTGGTACCAGCCAGATGTGGGGCCCACGTGATGTATTCACTATTCACACTATCTAACCTGTCCATTTTACATGTCACCTCAAGAAACCCCTAAGGCCCAGTACTCTTCCTGATCCAAAATTGAAGTGGGCCACAGGAAAGGAAGCGAGCTGAGAGGGAAATTTCACAGGGGCATGCCTAACTCATAAAACAGCTTGATTTTTTATCCGACCCTTCATCTGGCCTGGATGAAGGGTCTGCACAGACTGGATTCTTTATATACAACCCAATAGGCCCCTCACTACAATAAACTGTGGGCATTCCCTCTCAACATGTTCCATGTTCTATTACCCACCTGAATTTTGGATTTGGCTGATTTTTGGGGTTGGTGGGTTTCTTGAGGTGAGTAGGTGACACATGTCATGGATGGGGGTTTGGATTCCTAAAACACATGACTGGGTCCCACATGCGTGCCTCTTTTATTAATAACATGTATAAGTCAATCGCTCAAAGTGCCTTTAAGGCTTTAACTTATGTGTGTATGTCAATCAGGGAAAAAGGAGACAGGATTTGTGCATTATCTCTGTGTATTGGCCATAGTCACACACCACATATTTTTCCCTGTACTATCACATAAAGTAGCTTTGTTGATGTGCTATGGAGAGTTCTCTTGACTGGTCAGAGAAACCCAGTCCAGATCTTCATTGTGGAGATGACCTTCAAGCAAACAAAGATTGTTATTAGAGGGCTCATCATCACCTTGATTGTCTGAGTTAATCCAAACTTTCAGAAAATCCTGTAGCTTCCCGGATTTACCAGATAACAACCACACATATTGCAGTTCATCCAAACTGTCAGATATTGCAATTGCCAACCGTCAGATATTGCAAACTGGCCCAGTTAATCCAAACTGTCAGATAGAGCAGAACGAATTTGATCATGCAAAAAGATAGCAGACACAAACAGTTTGGTGATCATGGCATTCCATGCATGTGGGGCCCTGATTAGGTGATCCAGACCATTGGTCAAATTTCTGCCACTGTGGATGAGGTATGCCCCTTAAAACCTTCCAGATCAGATAATCCATTCTTTCGCCTTTTTCAGACCATTGTTGTTTGTAGCCAGGTGCATGAAGGGTTAGGATCTTTCAATCTTTAAGACTTTTGAGTCATCCCCTAACCACTGTGTGCCCATCAGATTTTTGAGGCATTCCTCATACAGGATGCTGAAGGGCTAGGGTCTTGACTACTTTAGTTCATCTCCTTGTGTCTTTTTTTTAAAAAAAATTAAATTAAATTACTGTGTAGGAATTCAGAATGCATTTATTGGTACTTGCTAATACTAGGGCTGTACATCGAGCCAAGTCGAGTCGAGGTGGGCCAAGCTCGGCTCAACTCGTCTGTGCTATACTCGAGTTCAAGCTCGAGCTCGAGCTCAACATTGAAGCTTGGCTTGTTTGCCAAAGCTTTCGAGTCGAGCTAGTGGTTCGAGTCGAGTTGAGTTTACCTCGAGTCGTGCTCGGTAGGGTTAGGGAAAGAAAGAGAGGGAATGGGGACGGTCGGGTAGGGTTTTTTTTACTTTTTACTTTTTAGTAAAAACTTTTAAGTTTTACTTATATATATATTTTTTACTATATATATATATATATATATATATATATATATATATATATATATAAAATTTAATATTAATATAATATTTTTTATATATAATATAAATATATTATTAAAATATATTATTTGAGCCGAGTCGAGCTCGAGTTCGAGCTTTGAGTCGAGTCGAGTCGAGTCGAGTTGAAATGCACCATGGTCGAAGTCGGCTTGAATTCAACTCGAGCTTTAGAAAACAAGCTTGACTCGGCCCGAATCGGCCTTTCAAGCCGAGTCAATCCAAGCTGACTCGAGCCAAGTCGAGCGAGCTTTTCGAGCTAGCTCAACTCGTGTACAACCCTAGCTAATACTGATGGATTATCTTAAATTCCCATGTTCAAGCTAAATTGCAGAGAATTATAGATTTGACTAAATGTGCTTGATGTAACATTCTCGACGATATATCACTCCTATCATTTATAGGTTGCATGAGCTTCATATCCAACTTTAACGTCCTTTTGGGGGCATGTGAGAGATGGATGATCTGAATTATTAGACTTTAAGTGGTATTCAAAAATAACTGTTTGAATTGATGTGGCCTCAGAAATTTGTAATTATTATACTGTAAGTAGAGCAGAATTACACATTAACTTTATTGTCTTCTTAATGCATTAGGTTATCTTTGGAGAAGATGAAATTGCATACCAAATTGGCGAAACTGCAGAAATACTATCAAGAGGTCATCTTTGTGCAACACCGCATTGTGTTCGGGTGATTTCCGTACTATATTTGTACTTCTATTATGCATCTTATCAAAAGCAGCTTTTGTAACGTATAATCATGAAAACAGATAGATTTTCTTTATGTTCATCATTTGTCCTAGCTACTCGGTGCAGTATACTTCGGATAAAATATATTTTAATGATCGACTACCGTTATCTAAATATAGCATAATTGAAAGACTGCCCGTTTTAGTTAACAGTATGTATTAGAGATGTTGATAAGGATTGAAAATAACCTTGATGACCCATAATTTATATAGGGCGTGCTCCTATGGTACTGGTACCACTGTAAGCTTACGATGGTTCTGGGTAGACCGTAGATGTGGGGCCCACGCGATGTATTGAAACTATCCAACCCATCTATTAGATTTGTCGCCTTAGAAAACCCTTAGGACCCAAAACTCAGCCCGATAAAAAACTAAGGTGGCCATAGCAAATGGAATGAGTTGGGAGTGAACACCCGTGCTTGAATTTCACAGGGGCCTACCTAAGTACCATTATAAGCTTATGATGGTACTGGGTAGATGTGGGCCCCACGTGATGAATTCACACCATCCAACCCATCTATTAGATTTGTCACCTTAGAAAACCTTTATGACCCAAAACTCAACCCGATCAAAAAGTAAGGTGGCCACAACAAATGGAATGAGTTGGTAGGGAACACCCATGTTTGAATTTCACAGGGGCCTACCTAAGTTGCAGAACAGCCTGAATGTTGGCCTGGCCTTCATCTGGAATGGACAAAGCGTCTAAAAAGCCTTGATTTTACATAATTAATATGACGGGCTCTCCACGCTAATTAATGGTGGACATTCTGCCCCAACATGTTCTTTCTGTGGCCTATTTGAGTTTTGGATATGTGATGCAGGACATGGAAATTAAATATGATATGCAAGATTTCTGTAACGCCCTGAAATTCGGGGGTCGAGTATGAACTCAACTCCCGAGTTCCAACGCATCACTTATGCAACATACACAATGCTGGTTAAATGTTGTCTGAGTTAGCGCAATAAACATGAATGAGATTATACCAAAACAGTAATTCATACTCCAGTTCAATTGGATAAAGGCAAGCGGAAGACTGAAATTTTATATTCAAAGTATGTAAAGTAACAAAATTTTCTGAACTCCAGAGTATGAGTACTAACTGAGTACCAATATACATGTATTGTTTCCAAGTCAAAAACCAAAATACAATCCTCAAGAGAGGCCCTGAAAATCCCGCGATGCAGCCGGCCTAAGCAAAGCCGTCAGAATACTGCATAAAGGAGAACTCCTCCTGATCCTCATCAAAGTCGGGCTCCGGCTCCTGAACCAAGGCGCCATCTACACCTGCGACAGAGTCTGGTGGGTGTTGCAAACACCGTCCCGTAATGTGGGAGTGAGTAGCTAACTCAGTGGAACAATAAAGCATAAGTTAACATGTTATCAATCAATCAAGCAGTAATGATAAAGCAGTACAAATCAAACATTTCTAACTACTCTTGTTAAGTGCAAAAATGATATGACATGATGCTGTATGCCCTTGCCAAACCACCCTCAAGCGACATCATCTTACGTTCGCGAATGCTTACTCCCTCAGTGCACCACATCTACAAAGCACATGCGGTGCGATGATGCTCATGATTACCAAGTTTTTTTATAGTCCATTTCAAACAGCAGTATTGGAAACTAAGGTACCTCCCTTGTATCATTCCCAAACATGATCCATTCTAGGGTCGTCAATCCTAGTTAATCTCATACGATATTATGGTTTGAGAAGCGTAGTGAAGGCATCGCAAAGGGCTCGTCACCCGTCAGCGCGGATACAGATCTCACCGTATGCGGCTCAATTGCTGGCCGTCAGCTCGAGTACAGGTCTCACCGTACTCGGCTCAATCACTAGCCGTCAGCTCGAGTACAGGTCTCACCGTACTCGGCTCAACTCGTACTCTAGTTGCTGTGAAAGACTCGTCGCCAATCACAGACCCTTGGAGTATACTCGATGATACTACGAAGGACTCGTCGCCCGTCAGCACGAGCACAGGTCTCACCGTACTCGGCTCTCGCCGTAAGTATCGACAGCTCGAATACAGTGTCCCATACCACCGTATTCGGCTCACGAGTTTGGTTGCGCAATGGTCACTACGGGGAGGCACATGGCCCCAGCGTAGGCCGACAGCTCGACCACGGTGTCCATACCACCATGCCCGGCTCATGCGACTTAACGGATCGAGGTACCGTGATTAAACGGGATCGCCACTGGTAAGTTTGGTACCCTAGGTTCAAGCAGTAGCGACCAAATATGGTGAACACACAAATACAATTCGGTTTACTTGACGAGCCTGACTAGCTCGAGCGCACCACAAGCTGGGCGATATGGAGCGCAAAAGCACTCCGTGTGGCCAACCACTATCGCCAACCGAAGTACGACTCGGGTTCGCCAGACACATCATTTGTGGCGATATGAATCTCAGCCACAACCGCAAGTCTGGTACCGAATGTTTGGACTACAGACATAGTCCCAAACTCAAACAGTTTTCATCAATAGCATGTGGAGTAAAGCATGATAAACAAGCAATACAAGCATGTTAGCAGGCATGTTGTGAAGCATGAAGTAAAACATGGAGTAAAGCATGTTGTAAAGCACTATCCACATAGGAATACAATTACGTACACATTACAAGTGAGTGGTTCTAGCGAACCACCGCATGGGGGGAAACCTACATGTCTCTAAGGGAGTCGGGAATCCCATATCAGCGCCTATATAAGGCACTAATACATAAACATTTACTCATACAAGCGTTTACACAAACACTTAGAATACACTATTCCAACATACATGACGTATGTTAGCGAAATTCGTGTTAGGGCTGTCCCTTCGTCACGTGAGTATTTTACACCCATGTATATCATACATAAAGCAAATAATCATTACAATTGTATTTCCAAAATCCGCACATATGCGGTATTTCTAGAATACACAATTTCAACATATTAGGCATTTACAAGCGAACATGTATTTCGGCGATTCCTTTCGCCAAACTAGTATTTTATCCATATGTTATATAATCATACATTAAATAAACATGTCAACCATTTTCCCGAAAAAAATACGTATACGGTATTTCTACGTATATCTAGAGTATGTGAAATTCCATATTCTACAACGTTAATCGAAACAGGAAACGGAAAGCACTTTGTACATGTGCATTTACATGCAGATCATGAATCTATCATTATCTGACATTGAAAGCGTTGAAAAACGTAACTTATCACTTAAAGTTCTCACCTTGGCCCTTGGAATTCCAACGAATCAGCAAGGGTATTGGAGCTTCCGTATACGGGAGTTTTCTAGCCTAAAGAGCGGAATCGATTAGCTTTTTCATAACCTACAACAATCCTACCTCAAATCAGACCTAGGGTTAGGGTTTCTTACCTCCAAACGGATGGATAACCGCCGGAAAAAACGCCAGGAATGAGGCGGTGTAGGCCGTGTGATGAGTGGAAGCAGTAGGAGGAAGGTGGTCCCACAAATCCAAGCTCTTCTCTCTCTTTTCTTTCCCTCTCTCTCTCTAGGGTTTTTCTCCCAAATTCGTATGGCTGTGAGGGGGCTGTTCTAAGCCCCTTTTATAGCTAAAAACATCCCCAAAATAGACTCAGGTTCAAGGGTGTTTGCATATATAGGCATTTCGCCACTTTTCCAGCTCAAAGGGAGGTTCTGGTGGCCCTCCTTGAGCCAAACGTCAGACTTAATCTCACCATCTATGGATCTACGTGGGATTACGTTTTCAACTCGATCGGATTCCCAGATCGCATGTGGCGGACCACTTTCAGTTCAACGGTCAGTGGGCCACGATCAGAAATTCCAAGTACATGTAAATGTTCCTGAAATTTTTCTTAATCCCGGGTGTAATTTGGTCTGATTCTGACGGTCAGGTTGCTTAATACTGACGCGCAAACCGAATGATGCCAGATCACTATTCCTGATAATTTTATTAGGATGGGAATAGTGTTTTTCACACACTCCCTCGCTCCGGATCGAAACAAATGGCCGTGGGACATCGGATCATCTGTTTTTGAAATGATTGTCAAGCCCAGTGGGGCGGTCCTAGTTTCCTTAGCTTCGTGTTAATCGGACTCCCGATGTGCGATCTAGACCTAATACGAAGTTTCGTTTCATTCCCGAGAGCAGACGGGTAATGTTTTTGGTTCTAGACTTTAGGGTAACCTAGAGTCACTAATTCTGCAAGTTTTGGGTCTTGCAGATCGTATTTAAAGCGATCCCAACGGATTTCATGGCTAACCGAGTTTAGTACTTAGTTAACTTTGTTAAATTTCTAAAGGATTTAATCCTACGCGATTTCTGGTCGAGGCGGTACTCGACCCAATGTACGGAAATTTACAGGTCGTTACAATTTCAGACTTTAGATCATTCTAATTTAGAAACATTCACAAAATCCCACATCCCACATAAAGTCAAGCATTCAACAAGGGGGATCTACAAAGGTCCAAGCCTACACATGCTAGGGCTGGATCAATTAAAATTATAGACCAGACAATGAAAGGAGAGTAGATTCATCTACACATGCAAATGATTATTTCCCCAATCCAAAGGATTCACATGTTTCAATTCGGGAGGCCCTAGGGTTGTAAAAGGGGAATAAAACTTGGGATTTAGGATAATCTAGGGTTAGGGAAATATGGCGAGAGAGGAGTGAAAGAGAGGAAAGAGAGAACCTGGAATCAGTCCACGCGTGTGGGACAGCAAGCGGGCCTGACACGTGTACGAACCCAAAAAGGGTTAGCAAGGGGTTGGTCGGCCAAGGATAGGTCACCCACACAGCCAATTTTCAGATCAAACGGATGATGTTTGAGCACGGTGCTCCGCCGAAGTTTCAGCCCTCCTACAGGGCCTATTAGTTCTGGAATGTCTGCTGTAGAGAAGGATGGGCTGCTAAATAACGCATCGGGGGAGACCGGAGAGGGGGATGGGAGGTGGGAGAACACTTGTGAGCCTTGGCTCTGTAACAAGGCAGGAGGGGAGGTTTCGGGAATAACAAGGGGGCTTAGAGAAAAAGGAGGCGTGTGGGGGTGATGAAAGGGGATAGGGGGAAATCTAAGGAGGGGGGAGGAAGGGGGAGGTACCCGGTGGCAGTGATGATTGATGGGAAAGGTGAGCACATAATTAAGAAGCATAACAGGACGGAATAATTCGTGATATGGAAGAATGTTATGAGCAAATTGAAGCCAGGTCATTGGGGGCCTTGGGTACGAGGCAGCAAGATGGACACATTGTGCAGGACCGGGGAACAAGGGAAAAGCGGATGACAAAAAGAACGAAATAGATGCATCGAAAGATGGAGGGGGTAAGTGATAAGCAACAACGGCGAGAGAAGGGGGAGACATTGGGGGAAGCTTCTGAGGCAGGAAAAGCTCAGGGGAGGGAGTCAGAGTAGGAAGGAGGCTAACGGGAGTGAGTCTAGAAAGGGAATGTAATCAGGGGGGGGGGTAGGGGGGTGAGGTGAGTGGGGCCATCACTGAGCGGGGTGTCTTGAGAAGGAGGCGGAGATAGGACTGGGAAAGATGAGGTAGGTGAAAGGGGGGGCGAATGGGGGAAGGAAAAGGAACGGGAATGAACGGGGCGCGCCCGCAGACGAAAATGTCTGGGTTGGATGCCCATCGCACAGGGAGTGGATAGGAGGTTGCCAGGAAGTTGGAATGCTGTGGGGAAAGGGAAATTAGGAACGGGGAAGGTGTAGATTCAAGATTATATCTTGTGGGTGATGGAGGGCCAGAAGGATTAATGTTTCCTTGATGGGGCTAAGGCAGGGCAAAATTGAATAAGAATGGAGATAGAGGGTAGGAGAGGAGGGGACAAGTGGGGCGCAAGAGGGTTAGGGATGGAAAAAGAGGACGCAACTTAGTGGCGGAGTCGGGTGGCGGGATGAAGGGAACAAAAGGAGGACGGTCAGGCGGCCACGATTTGCGATGCGTTTGGAAAAGTTGTTCTTTTCTCTTTATGCCGGCCTTTTCCCAGTAGTGCTTCTGCGGGAGTTGGTTGCTTTAGAAGGATTGGCCTGCCAAAATAACTTTTCCGTTTGGCCTTGTGGGTACCCTAAATCTGGCTGGTCGCGGTTGGGGGGTGCTTTGCGCTGGAGATGTTGTGGCTTACGCACCACAAGTCGTAGCCCTTCGAAGAAGGGGGGTTCGCACCCATTAGTTTTCCACCAACTCAAGATTTAGAGAAGTAGGAAAACACCAAATGTTTATTATCATCTTTAATGGAAAAAAAAAACCTACAAGGGGTTGCCTATTTGTAAGAAAAACTTATACCCCAAAAGGCGCACCATGTGCGCATACTATTACTTAAAGACAAAATTATCAAAAATAACAACTAATCAATGCAATCTAAACCATTCGTGATATTCCTAATAACAGTAATAAGCAAAACTCAAAGTCCTAGGTCACCTAGGGTAGTGGGCCACGATCATGAGATCCAATGATGGGATCTACATGATGATCAGGTCCACCCCAAGGAACCAAAACTCAGTCCTCTAACTAGGAGGCCCTCCATAGATGTCATCATCGATCCAGATCGAAGGTGGGGCCCTCCTTGCGTACGTGCGCGCAAGATGTCCCCATCAACTCTCCCCGGCTGCGAAGATTTCACCACTGGCGAAACAAAACTCTTGAACCCCTCTAAGATGTCAAGATCAAGTCTCTGAAGCTCGTCCTTAGTGAGTCACGTACCGTCTGAACCTGGGCGTGACTTCCACTTGACCAGGAACTTTTGAAACCCGCCGTCTAACGTCGATATTATCTGATGGTTTAGAATATCCTCTATCTCATCTCTGGGTGTGGGAAGGGTAGGTATGGGAGGTATAGGCTGGGAAGATGGGTCGAGAAGGGGCCATGGATCAAGGAAAATGTCTGGGGAATCAGGATGGTTATGTATCAGTGGTCCCCTGAAATGCAACTAGATCCTCCACATTGAATGTGGAATTAATTCCCATGGAAGGTGGAAAATCTACCACATACGCATTGAGACCGTTTCATTTTATAATTTTGAATGGTTCAGCGCTACGCGCATGTAATTTACAAATGGCTCCCTGAGGGTACTGCTCTGGCCTGATGCGGACCATCACAAAGTCCCCTACATTGAATTCCTTGAATCGTTTATGTTGGTCAGCAGAAATTTTGTAATGTTCATTACTAGTATTGATCTTTCGCCTGATTTCTTGATGCAATGAATGAATGTGATGTGCAAAGGATCTGCAGACTCTGATGCCTATGGGACAGGACAAGGGATAAGATCATAGGCTCCTAGGTTTATAACCAGTAACGACTTCAAAAGGACTTAAACTGTGGATTTATTGACAGAACTATTAAATGCAAACTCGGTGATAGGTAGTGCAGTGTCCCACGTCCTGGTGTGCTCCCCCACTAAACACCTGAGCAAATTTCCCAAACTCCTATTGACCACCTCAGACAGGTTTGGTAGAGTTGCCCCAGGGACTAAATCAATAGCGTGTCGTATATCCCTCATAAGGGGAAGCTCATCTGGAAGATTATTGGGAAAGATATCATGAAACTCATCCACTACCGGAATGGCCTCAGTGGGTAACTCTGCACTAGCCTCTGGTGCACTTTCCCTAGCCACAAAGGCATACATCATCGAGTCCAACTCAGTCTCTCGCTCAAAGTCTTTGAAATTTAGAATATGGGGAGGCTTAGACTTGGACTTCAATTCCTCAACCAACCTCAAGTGATAAGAGAAAGGTATGTATTTTTTCTTAAGAGTTTCTTTCATTTCTCCCCAATGGACTATTGGGGGTTCCCTCAACCTCTCTTTCTTTCACTCCACAGTAGCCCAAAACCTCTTTGCTTGACCCACAAGCTTCATCTTGGCAAATCGGACTCAACGAGCATCCGACATGTCGTATCACTCAAAATAGTGGTCCATATCCGCCAACCAATCTAGAAAGTGGCCATTAAACGTAGGGGCCTCTACTCTAACTCCCTTGAGAAGTTGCACATCTGGGTCATAATGATCATGATGCCCCTCGCGGGGTGGGTACACGGGTGCTCGCCCATGTCTGTTTCTTTGGCCACCCCCATTCCCTTGTCTATCCTCCTGACCACCTGTCTGAGATTGAGCATCTTCCTCAATGGCGAGGTTTGCACAGGCGGAGGTCTCTAGTTGGGTAACACGCACATTAAGCTGATCCCAGCGTTGGTCAATACGTTGTTCCAAGAGCCTACCCAAAGACTCAAACTGCCGGGTTATGTTGTCCATTGACTCCTATAATTGCTCCATGTTTAGTGCAGGGTGCAACCCAAAACTGCGACCAATACGCGTGGGCATACAACTACTCACTTAACTCAAAGGTCCTCTAATGTAACTATATGCATCTAAATGGGACTAAATGCTCCTATAGGACTCTATATGAGGGAAACTACGCAACGCTCCTAAAATTTCAGCAACATAACTGTCCAAACAGTTTGTTAACAGAAAATTCATCAATAAAAATTGAAGAATTTCTGACAATAGAAAATTCGGCTGTCTATGTTGTGAATGATGGATCCTAAACAGTCCTATATGATGAAATTTAATGTAAAATAAATGCGAGTAGACTAAACCCTAAACATGCAATGCATTCCCCTATAAGAACCCTAAGCTCTGATACCAAATTTGATGCAGGACATGGAAATTAAATATGATGTGCAAGATTTCAGACTTTAGATCATACTAATTTAGAAACATTCACAAAAATCCCATATCCCACATAAAGTCAAGCATTCAACAAGGGGGATCTACAAGGGTCCAAGCCTACACATGATAAGGTTGGATCAATTAAAATTATAGACCAAACAATGATCAAAGGAGAGTAGATTCATCCACACATGCAAAGGATTATTTCCTCAATCCAAGGGATTCACATGTTTCAATTCGGGAAGCCCTAAGGTTGTAAAAGGGGAATAGAACTTGAGATTTAGGATAATCTAGGGTTAGGGTTAGGGAAATATGGTGAGAGAGGAGTGAAAGAGAGGAAAGAGAGAACCTGGAATCAGTCCACGTGTGTGGGACTGCAAGCGGGCCTGACGCACGTGCATGGATTGTGGCCCGCACATGTGTGTGGGGCCCTCAAACCCAAAAAGTGTCAATAAGGGGTTGGTCGGCGAAGGATGGGCCACCCACATACCAATTTTCAGATTGAGCGGATGACTGGTTTGAGCACGGTGCTCTGCCGAAGTTTCAACCCTCCTGCAGGGCTTGATTCTGGAAGTCTGCCATAAAGAAGGATTGGCTGCAAAATAATGGTGGATTTGAAGGTTGGATGACTGTAGGAGAAGATAAATATAGATGGTAGGAGGTAGGGTGATTTGAGATGGGTGTGGCTTCGCACCACGGTAGTTAGCCCTTCGAAGAAGGGAGAGTTTGGTACCCAATTAGTTTTCCACAACTTAGAGATTTAGAGAAGCAGGAAAACACAGAATTTTATTAATCATTTTCAATGGAAAAAACCCTACAAGGGGTTGCCTATTTATAAGAAAAACCTATACTCCAAAAGTCGTGCCATGTGCGCATACTATTACTTAAAGACGAAGTAATAAAAAATAACAACTAATCAATGCAATCTAAACCGTTCATGATGTTCCTAATAACGGTAGTAAGCAAAACTCAAAGTCCTAGGTCACCTAGGATAGTGGGCCACGATCATGAGATCCAATGATGGAATCCACATGATGATCAGGTCCACCCCAAGGAACCAAAACACAGTCCTCTAACTAGGAGGCCCTCCATTGATGTCGTCATCGATCCAGATCGAAGGTGGGGCCCTCCTCTTTGCGTACGTGTGTAAGGGGGGCGTGCATGTGCGCGAGATGTCCCCATGAATATGGCTGATTTTTGGGCCATGGGGGGTTTTTGGAGGTGACACATCTTATTACGGACTAGTCAGATCCCATGAAAACATGATGGGACCCTGCAGCTGCTTGGTACCACAGCAGGGCGCCCATTTATATAAACTATGATCTCTAATACATAATTATTGTTAACTAAAATGAGATAAAAATTATATCAGAGGTCGAATATGGCTCTGATACCATATACTGGGAAAAGTCTCAAACTCGGAAGACATGTACTGGGAGATCATCATACCGAACAACGATTTGACAAAAAACTTCTCATATCTATCTCTCAACCAGACCGGTGAGTCCATCATACCCAAGGACGACCGAATACCTTGGAGGCAAGATAAGAGGCTCAACAACTCAACCACCTTAACATCATTGAGATTACGCCTACAGGAGGTACCTAAGGACCACTGTCACATGTACTAGAGAAATACTGGGTGATCGACAAATCCGGATAAGTAGAGAGGCAACAAGGTTAGTGAACTCCGATCTAAACGATGATTCCCCGATCTAGATATCGTCCTAGAACCTAACCCACACCCCGTCACCGATCGAGAAACCGATCCCCTCGAAAACATTGCAACCAACTAGCCAATAACCTTTCAGATGTAAGAAGCTTGTGGACGGAGGAAGCGTTGGTCCACCAATCCATGGAAGAAATGCTGCATTTACCTGTGATGATGGCTCTCCAAATGCTATCCTCTGCAATCCCAAATCTCTAAACCCACTTGCCCAGTAAGGCAGACTTCACATCTTCCAGCTGCTTAATATCTATGCCACCTTCTTCATATGGCCTGCACACTTCCTTCCATTCCCACAAATGGAACTTGCCTTTTGCCACGAAGCCTTGCTAGAGGAAATCTCTTTTCGGCCTTTCAATTCTAGCCAAGACCAAGGACGGACACTTGAATAAGGACATGAAATATAAGGGCAAATTTGAGAGTGTGGTTTTGATGAGCATAATTCTACCACCCAAGAACTGATGCTTGCTTTTCCATAACAAGAGCTTCGCCTCCTTTCTCTCAATGACCTCATCGCACAGGTGCTTCGGCAGCTTGCCAGTGAGCTAGCTTTATAGCCGGAAACTTCAACCATCCTTAAAACTTCCGCATCAAACAAATCTATCCTGAGAATTATGCTCTTGGAGATGATGGCTTTCAAACTCGAGACAAACTCGAAGCACTTCATGATTTTACACAAGTTGTCCACCATAGACTTGATAGCTCCACAAAAGATAATTGTGTCATCTACAAATTGGAGATGGGAAATCCTAAAAGTGGCATTCTCTACCTTGAACCCTTCAAAAAGACCCACGTCCTTATCCCTAATCAACATTCTGCTCAGCACCTCTGAAACAACCATGAACAGGAAGAGGGAAAAGTGATCCCCCCGACGGAGACCCCTCGAAGCTTGGAAGAAGCCAAATAGGGAACCGTTAATTAAAATGGAGAATTTAGCCGATCGAGCGCATGCCTAGATCCACTTACTCCATCGAGCCCTGTAACCCATCCGAGACATCATATAGTTGAGGAGCTTCTAGTCAACATGGTTGTAAGCTTTTTTCATATCAAGTTTGCAAATAATACCTTTACTACCGACCCTATGGCAGAAGTTGATGCACTCAAGAGCCACCAGCATACCATCATTCATGATCTTCCCACCCAATGTTTGTAGTATCGATATCGCGTTACGTATCGCACCCTTGGGATACAGATACGTGATATATCGTTTGTATCGGCTAATATATCTCACTTTTTGGGAAACATAGGGAAATTGGTCGAACTTTTCAATGAAACTTTAGGGATTGTTAAAAAAGACCTTAATACACACTTTTAAGTCATAACATCTAAAAAAAAAGTGCACATAATAGGTTTCCTTTATATATGGGCCTAAGCTATGCGTTGTCTGACTGAACTAATGCAACTATATTCAAAGTGAATTCATAACATTTATAAATGTAAGAAGACATTTATGAAAACACAATCAATACATTCAAAAGCAAAAGAAGTAGAAATTGAGAAATACACATATGAATGAGGTCATTGGCTATGGCCTAGACCTACATAGAGCCACCTACACTCAGAATTTCAAAATTAGAGTGCATGTGATGATCGTTTCATCAAACACTGCTACATACTTTGAAACTTAATTGATCATTGGTAGAAGTGAAATTTTGGAGGAAAAATTTATATTTTAATAATTTATATTTACTTTTTAGTTAAATTTTTATTTTTTTTCTGGAATTTGACAAAAACTTAAGAAATCAGTAGATCGAGCCTTATACATGTTTGATTTCGTGTTTGGAGTGAAACATTACTAGTAATTTGGGAGAAATTGGGAAATTTTCAAATTTCCCTATTTTCCCTTAAATTGGGCCACCTGCACTCCAATCTCGAAATTAGAGTGTATGTGATGATCATTTCATCAAACACTCCTAAATACTTTGAAATTGGACTCAATCGACCACTAGTAAAAGGTGAAATTTTGAAGAAAAAAAAATATTTTTTTAATTAAAAAGTTATTTTTTCCCCAAAATTTGACAAAAACTTAATAAATCAGTAGATCCGGCCTCATACAAGTTTGATTTCATGTTTGGAGTGCAACATTGCAAGTAATTTGGGAGAAATTGGGGAAATTTTGAATTTTCCCAAGTTTCCCTCAAATCGGGCCACCTACACAAAATATTGAAATCGAAGGTTGAAATCCTTAATTTTTTTTTGCATGTTTTCTTTGTATCTAATGTTGAAGAATATGACACTTGCATTGTACTTGATACTTTTAACCTATGGGATATTTAGTTCTTTTCATAATTGTGACTTGTGGTTTCAATTAGACATTATTAATTAAAGTGATTTACTTAGAAAGTTGTTGATGTGATAATTATTTGATTTGGTTTATATATGTGGATTGGATTTTGATAAATGATAACTAATAACTTGTTTGAACATGCTTATAATTGATAAAATGAATTATCTTTTAGCCATTTATATATATATATATATATATCTATATATATATATATATAGATATATATATATAATATTCCTTTTTTCCACTATTTATTATATTTGTTCTATTTTTAATTAAAAAAATAGAAGTATCATGTAGCTTACGCTACATGATATGTATTTACGCTATACACCGTAGAGGGTTGAGCGATATGCATCACGCTACCGCTATTTAAAACACTGCACCCTTGAAAACAACACTAACAATTTTGCACTATAAATAGTTAATAATATTTTGTTTATTTGATGAATATTTTGCTTAATTGAAAACATAAGGATTTTCTAATAATTTGTATTTTGTACATGTGTGTGTATTACTTCGAGAAGGTCTCAAGTCCAGTTGGTTGGACCACAAGGTATGGTCCACCCAGCGGATAACTTCCGACCTATCAATTGCATGTAACATCTACCTCTCCTAGTAGATTGGCCATACCATAAGGATCATTTACTCACTAGGTGGGCCACACCATAGAAAACATTTTCTGGCCATTGAAAAATAGAAAAATACAAGTGTGGGCCACTGAATGAGTAGTTATGGCTGATTTTAGCACAAGGTGATCCTCAAGATAAGGCAAACCTTTTGGACGGGTTGGATGTTGCACACATATAAATGGTTTGAAGCTATTTGCCGAGTGGATTGCTGTAGTCCAACTAGTTAGATTTGAGATCTCTCTCTCTCTCTCTCCTCTCTCTCTCTCTCTCTCTCTCTCTCTCTCTCTCTCTCTCTCTATCTATCTATATATATATATATATAATATATATATATATATATATATATATATATATAGTTTGGTGCAGAAATCTGGTTAACCCTCGCTGGACGTCCAAGTACCTGCACACGAAGAAGACAAAGGAGATCCTAGCTTTAGCAGGGGGACCCTTCGATACCTAAGTCAGAATCAAGCAATCTGGATCCATTACGGTTGAGGGTTCACTATTGCGTACCTTTCATTGTAGATAAGGCCTCTATTTATAGGCCACGAGTCGATTACGTGTAGAGAAACACTTCCTGAATCATAAGCGTGCGTTTAGTAGTTGCTTCGCAACTGTTTAGCAAGATCATCAGTGATGATAAGATCAAGTGGTCGAGATCTGAAGTCACGTGGTAGGAGACTGAGGTCGATCAGCCAAGCTGATCTTCACGGCCGTCCTGAGAAAGAGGTCCCTGAGCTAAGCTCTTTGGTGGACTATGGTCGACGTCCTAATCGGATTACCGACCTGCCCGTGAAGGCCACGTCCGAGCACTGAGACCGAGCTCCCTCCCTTGACAAAACAGGCAACATTGCG
Source organism: Magnolia officinalis (assembly GCA_021015155.1). Lineage (NCBI taxonomy): Eukaryota > Viridiplantae > Streptophyta > Magnoliopsida > Magnoliales > Magnoliaceae > Magnolia > Magnolia officinalis. Next base: position 95,398,540 of record JAJHSJ010000002.1, read on the forward strand.
GATGACTATCCTCTTCATCTTATCATATGAGGCAGGAGCTCGGAAATGGACGTGGGAGGGCTCGGTGCTCGTCCTCTTCCAAAGAAGGTGGAGGTACTTCATTACTTGGCGGGTAGATCCGTCAGATGGGTAGATCTTTGCACAATGGATTACCGCTTCTTGCCATTGAGGAGCTCGTTAGTCGTGATTGGTAGCAATTGACCACCCGAGCCGACCTCATGTTTCTTTCTAGTTCATTTTTACCCATAACAATAGCCCCCCCTACTTCTGAGCTGACTGTGTAAGCTCGGGAAGTAAGTCGGTGTAGTGAGGTCGGATTATTTTGCGCGTGGGGGGTCGAGCCTACTCATTAGTAATGCAGAGTGAGGCGGCAGGCGCGAAGATCAAGGAGGATCTGCAATGATGGTACAAGACGCTCGAGGAGGCGTGCGCTGGCAGGGTACCTCTTCGGTTCCCGACCCATGGGATGTGGACGCATGGTACTACCTCGGAAGTCGGGTCGCCTATCGAACGGGAGGCCTCCACGTGGCCACACGCACGTGTCGAGGAGCCTCTTCAGCTGCTACATTAAATGCAAGCCATAAATGAAGGTGGTCGAGCTCCCTTTAAAAAGGGGAATGCCCTAGTAACCCCAGCCATTTGCTTTTGTTGCTTCTCCCCGACTTCCCAGACTTGGCGATTTCCGGTAAGTCGGAAATTTTCTCCTCCGGCGAGCTTTGCTTCCTCTGATCTTTCTTCATTCTTCCAGATGGGGACATCACTCACGCACGCCGCCCCCTACGCACGTACACCAGAAGGAGGACCCCGCTGTCGATCTGAATCAATGATGACGTCCAGGGAGGGCCTCCTAGTTATGAGACGAAGTTTTGATTCAAGAGAGTGGGCCCGACAATCAAGAAAAACCCACGATGGGATCTCATGATCGTAGCCCACTAGTCAGATTGATTTCATATTTTAGGTTTTGCTTATTAATGTTATTTAGAATATCATGGACGCTTTAGATTTCTTTGATTAGTTTTTATTTTGGTTTACTTCATCGCCAAGTAATAGGTTGCGCACATGGTGTGAGTTTTGGGGTATATGGTTTTCTTATAAATAAGCACCCCTTGTAGCTTTTTTTCATTCATTGAAGATTAAAAAAAAAATTCTGCGTTTTCCTACTCTCTGAGTTGTGAAGCCTAATTGGGTGCGAAGTCATCCCTTCATCGAAGGGTTAACTACCGTGGTGCGAAGCCACATCTATCACAATTCGCCCCCATCCATCACCATATCTACTACCCATCTTCTACCATCCCTTCTTCTCATCTCACCCCATCATCTACACTTCGAATCAATAATCTATTGCAGCAATTCTTCTCCCCACAGCAGAATTTCAGAATCTGTCCCTACAGGAGGGCTGAAACTTCGGCGGAGCATCACACACAAACCGTGCATCGGATCAAGCTGAGATTTGGGGGTTTTGGAATCCAACCCTGGCCGACCAGGGCCAAGGTGGCCTTTTTCTAAATAGTAGGCCCCACACATGTGCGGTCGTGATCGCATGCACGTGCGTTTAGGCCATTGTTGTTGTCCGCGCGTGGGAACTGTTTTTCAGTTCAGATTTTCTTCTTATTTTACCCTCTTATACCAGTTTTTCATAAACCCTAATCCTAGATTGCATTATCCTTAATTTATTTGCCCATTTTCTCACCCTAGGGTTCTTTGAATTGAAATTGGTGAATCCTTTGGATTAGGGACTGATTGTTGTGCATGTGTGGATGATTACTGCTTATCTTTGAGCATCGTTTGGTTTATAATTTTAACAGATCCAGCCCTAACATGTGTAGGCCTGGACTCGCACTGATTCCCCTAGCTTGAATGTTTGGACTTTCATGTGGGATATGGAATTCGTGTAATTGTTTCTGAACTAGAGTGATTTTAAGCCTGAAATCTCAAACATCATGTTTAATTTCATGTCCTGCATCACTTCCCTTTTCTTTCATTTTTCCTTCCTGTTACTGGTTCTGTTTCCGATCATTTTTCGGTCTGAGATGTCTAATATGTCGAACGACTGGGAAGAACCCATGGCCTTCCAAGGCGATTCAGAGGCGAAAGATTGGGATTTTCTGCCGAAGGCTTCTCGTGATCCACCGTCCCCGATCCCATTGTTGAATGATCGGGAGATTGTGCTAGCCTTAACAGAGAGGGCGGTGACCCAGTCCTTGGCAGAGCAGCCCGTAGAAGCTGAGGTGGGGTCGACTCCAGCAGAGGGAGAGGCGGCTCGGTCCCCCGCAGATGGGTTCGAAGAGATCGGCCTATTCAGGTCGAGATTGAAGGAATCTGACCTGGTGCAAATCATGTCGGAGTACCACATCCCTAACTCGGTCGTACTCTGAGCTCCTATACTTGGTGAAATTCCAAGTGATCCTACCGAGGGCGAGGTGGTCGTGTTCTTGGTCGCCTTGCAGTGCGGCCTCAGACTTCCCTTTCATCGCATTGTTAGGGAGGTCATCTCTCGTTTGAGATTGGCCCCTGGCCAAATGATCTCGAACGCCTAGAGGGCTTTGCCGGGGGACTTCATTTTGTGGTTTCAGCTCAGGCAACCCGAGCTAACTACCGATGAGCTCCTCCATCTATTCCAGGTGAAAGCCAACCGTAAGCACACGGGTTGGTATTACTTCTCGGCTTGGCCAAGCAAGGGTAAGGCCCTCATTACCGACAACCCATCCTCCAACAAGAATTGGAAGGACAAGTGGTTTTGGGTGTCTGGAGATTGGGAAGCTTTGGCGGCTACAGGGCTACGACCTCGGGTTCCGACCCGCTTTAGCAATTCAGGTCGGGTATATCAGAATTGTTGACCTTGTAGTTTGTATTCATCTTGTTTTGCTTCTGACTGTAGTGGTCTTTTTGCAGTGCTGCCCCAGAAGCCTGTCGAGGTAACTGTTTTGGAGCGCAATCGGATCACTCACACAAGGTTGGTAGACGCTTCTAAGAGATCTTGGAAGCTGTTGATCACTCCCGAGCTCCTCCATCAATCCGGTCTCGCCCCATCCATCTCGGGAGGTAAACGCACTGACCTCTGAACTTTGACTTTTCCTTTTTCATTTTTGACCGGCCTTTGTCATTTGTGCAGAAATGTCTGATCCCTCGCACCCTGCCAAGAGGATGTTGTTGAGGTGACTCAAAAGAAGCCACTCGTAAAAAGGAGAGCAATCGTACCTCCGGTGAAGCAGGCGGGGTCTTCCACGGTCGTGGGGTTAAGGTCAGAGCCCCGAGTGGAGGAGTCTGCGACTGAGCAATTATCCCTGGCTGCCCCGGCCGTGACCGAGCAACCACTCCCGGCCGTTCCGAGTGAGGGGGCTCAGGGCATCTCCTCTTCTACTGATCCTCCTCACTCGATGACTCCGGAGGTAGTAGACTTGGAATCTCCTCCAGCTCAGGAAGAGATTCCCGCTGCTGGGGATCTTCAACTTACAGTGGTTGAAGTCTAGGCCGATGAGGGTGAGACCTCGGCCCAACCGGCGAACAAGGCTGAAAAGACGAGCTCCCTCCTTGTCGGCTACTGCTTGAATAGCCTAGCCAAGTGGACAGCTAAGCATGCCTCAGAAGATGAAATCACTAAGATGGTCAACACCCATCCTCAGACAGTATTGGGCGACTTGGCGACTATGTGCTACAAGGTTGGTTTCTCTTCTTTATCCTTGTTCTGTCTTCACTATTGGTGTCTTAATAGGTTTTGTTTTCCAGCTCGTCTCTACTATCCTATTGGTCCGTCGTTTGATGGTGCGGGTCGCAGAGGAGTGCGAGTAAGCCAAGGCCAGCCTCAAGTCGAAGACTGAGGAGGTCGAGGCCCTCTGTGAAGCCCTAACGAAGTCCACAGAGGAGTAGGTTGTTCTGAGGCCTTCGTTGGAGGAGACCCGAAAGAAGTCTGGGGAGGAGCAAGTCACTCTGAAGATCCAACTAGAGGAGGCTTGAAAGAGCGGGAGTTTAGCACGAACCAAGCTGGAGGAGGCTCGGAAGAGCGAGAGCTCGGCGCGAACCGAGCTGGAGGGGGTGAGGACATGCCTCACCAAGTCTGAGGAGGGAAGGACCGAAGTGGAGGCCAATGCCGCGAGGTCGGAGGCGAAATTGGTCGACATAATAACCCGCTTGGTCAAGGTGGAAGTGTCCGGTCTAGTCGGCTCGTGCTGCAGCGGTGGTGGAGTATAACGCCTCCAAGGAGATGGTCGTTCTGGTAGAGGTTTATTATAACATTGGTTATGATAAGTGCATCGAGGAGGTCACAAGAAAATATCCCGAGCTCGACCTAAGTGGTTTGGATGAGGGATCTTCCCAAGGTCCCCCTTCTGAAGCGGCCGAGCCTGAGTAGCCTCCTCGGACTGATTAACCTTACCCCCCATACCTATAATCTTTTCTTTTATACTTTGAAATTTCATCAATCGAAATTTTACTTTCTGAAAGATTTATGTTATTCCCTTTTTGCATGATTGCCTGTTAACCGTGCATGTAGTGGCTGAGCTTATAAGCCCGTAGTCGATAAATCGTTCATAGCATGACTAGTATGTAGGGCGGACAGTATCAGGTCGGACATAATGGCCCAAGTAGATAGGTCAGCAAGATGGTCAGTCTTTGAAATAGCCGACATAGTCATAAGTCGGGCTCAAAGGACATTATTTCCTTTCACAAGGGGTCCGCCCAGCTCGAATAATAGATTCTGAAAGAAATTCTCCTCCCCTGACCTGAGGGGTCCTTTCATAGTAGAGTTCGGTGGAGGACTTTCTTCCTTTGTATCAAGGGAAATCCTCATATTCGGTAATGCAGCTAGGGTGGTCAAAGTGTTTGGGAGGAGTTCTTCCCTTTTCTTTAGGAAAGCCCGACCCCTATAAAACACACAGAGAATTCAATGCATCGACCTATTCACAATAGGCTAAGCAGCTTGACAAGAGGATTATTTTCCCTTGCACTAAGGGAAATCCTCGTAATAGGCCGTGTAGTCCGAGTAGCGAAAACAACAAGTAGAATTTTAAACTTCCTGAGCTTAGGAACTTTTATTGTAGATTATGTGATATAAGTAGACAAGCCGTTCTGACCTCATAGGTCAATTATTTCCGTCCTAAGACCTGATCAGTCTTCACGAATAGTAGATCTTCAAGTGTTCTGCATTCCATGGGTGCGGTAGAGGTCACCCTCCATATCTTCAAGTCGATATGTCCCTGGTCAGGTCATACCCGTTATCTTGTAGGGCTCTTCCTATTTCGGCCCTAGAGTTCCCGAACTGGGCTCCTTGGTATTTTGGAAGGTTCTTCGAAGGACTAGGTCTCCAACCCGGAACCTTCGCACCTTCACTCGGGAGTTGTAGAACCGGGCGACCTACTGCTTGCGAGTCATAGTCTTCAACTGCGCTTGCTTCCTTTCCTTTTCGAGTAGGTTGAGGCTCAAAGCCATTTGTTCGGCGTTATGAGATTCATTATATGATTGAATCCACGCAGTAGAGAGCCCTATGTCAACTAGAACGACGACCTCTACCCCGAAGGCTAGGGAGAAGGGAGTTTCTCCTATAAACGTCTGAGCAGTAATTCGGTATGCCCAAAGGACATAGGGAAGCTCCTCGGCCCATGCCCCTTTTGCCTTTTCGAGCTTAGTCCTAAGGTGGTTCTTGATAATCTTGTTAACTACCTCTACTTGGCCGTTAGCTTGGGGATGCCGAGGTGACGAATAAGCGTTACGAATCCCGAGCCCTCCACACATGCCTCGGATCGATCATTGTCGAACTACTAACCGTTGTCTGAGACGATTGTATGCGGGATCCCGTACCGGCATATGATATTTTTCCAGACAAAGTCGGTGATCTTCTGCTCAGTAATCTTGGCCAGAGGCTCAGCTTTGCCCCATTTGGTGAAGTAGTCGACTGCGACGACAACGAACTTGGTCTAACCTTTGCCCATTGGGTGAACGGCCATGGTCCAGTCATGGGGGTCAGCTACTCAGGTGGTTAACGAGGTATCGCCGCGAATCGTTGACACTTATCGCATCTCCTGGTATACTGCTTGGCATCTTCCCGGATGGTCGGCCAAAAGTATCCTTGTCGGATGACCTTATGGGCAAGGGCTTGGCCGCCGCCGGAATGGTTACCGTAAATTCCTTCATGTATTTCTCTTAAGACGTATTTGGCCTCCTCAGGTCGGAGACACCTCAAATAAGGTGAAGAAAAACCTTTTTTGTAGGGTGTCTCCCACCATGGTATACCGAGCTGACCTGGCTCGAACCCTGCATGCCTCGAGCCCGTCTTCGGGTAGCTTGCCTTCCCAAAGATACTCGGTGATTGGGTACATCCAGATCGGGGTCGAGATGACGGGACAAGCAGTTTCTTGGTTGGACTCGTTGATGCTCGGATCTGACAACAATTCGATGGAAATTGATTTCGGGATGTCATCTTCGGTCGCCATGGCCAATTTTGCCAACACATCCGCCTTGGAATTTTCTGCCCTGGGAACCAGGATGACTTCACATTTTCGAAACTTACTGATGAGTTCCCATGCTTTCTGGAGATAAGCAATCATTTTCTCTTCCTTGGCCTGATACTCGCTGACGACCTGGTTGACGATGAGCTGTGAATCGCTGTGGACTTTCATAGTCTGGGCCCCCTTTGCTGCTGCTGCCAACCTGAGTCTGGCAAGTAGTGCTTCTTATTTAGCCACATTATTCGACGTCTGTAATCCAAATCTCAAGGCATATCGCGTGCAGGTCTGGTCGAGTGCCTCGAGGACTATTCTGGCCCCGCTGCCTTTAGAATTGGAAGAACCGTCAACGTACAATGTCCAGACCTGTTGGTCAACTTCACTCTTCAGATCAGTTGGAGCTTCCAGGTCCTGTCCATTAGTGAATTCAGCAATGAAGTCGGCCACTACTTGACCCTTAATGGCGATCCGAGGTTGATATTTAATGTCGAACTCACTGAGCTTGATTGCCCATTTCGTGAGCCTTCCCGACACCTCGGGTTTCTGGAGCACTTGGCGGAGAGGTTGGTTGGTCGGGACTATGATTGTGTGGGCCTGGAGGTAGGGCGGAGGCGATGAGACAACATAATCAAAGCCATGGCGAGCTTTTCGATGTCGGGGTATCTGGTCTCGACTGGGACCAGTGCTTTGCTGACGTTGTAAACCAGGAGTTGCTTCCCTCGTTCCCGGATGAGGGCTGAGCTGACTGCTGCAGCAGAGAGTGCCAGATAGAGTAACAACGACTCCCCTTGCGCAGGCTTGGAGAGCAGAGGAGGTGAGCCCAAGTACTGGTTGAGTCGTTGAAACTCTTGCTCGCGGTCCTCGGTCCATTCTGTCTTCATTTTTCATTTCAACTGTTGGCAGAATGAAAGACACTTGTCAGTAGCCCAGGAGACGAAGTGATTAAGGGCGGCGACTTGCCGGTAAGGCACTAAATCTCTTTCGTTGTCCTGGGCGAGCTCATGTTCAACAGAGACTTGTATTTTGTCGGGGTTTGCCTCGATTCCCCTCTGGCTCACCAAAAAGCGGAGGAATTTTCACGAGCTGACGCCAAAGGTGCACTTGCTCAGGTTCAACTTCATCTGGTATTCTCGCAGGATTGCGAATATCTCCTCGAGGTCGGCGTTATGACTTGACGCTTTGACACTCTTGACAAGCACGTCGTCAACGTAAACTTCTATGGAGCATCTGATCTGCTACGCAAACATTTTATTAACGAGACGTTGGTACGTGGCCCCAGCATTTTTCAGCCCGAAGGGCATAACCTTGTAGCAATAGAGCCCATTTGTCAGTGACGAAGGTTGTCTTCTGCTTATCATATGGGTGCATGGTGATCTGGTTATACCCCGAATATGCATCCATGAAGCTTAAGAGCTCGTGTCGTGCTGTACTGTCAACCAACTGGTCAATCCTCGGGAGGGGGAAACTATCCTTGGGACGGGCCTTGTTCAGGTCTGTGTAGTCAACACAGACCCACCATTTCCCATTGGACTCTTTCACCAGGACAACGTTGGCGATCCAGTAGGGATAATAGACCTCTTCAATGAATCCAACTTCCAGGAGCTTGCCGACCTTCTCCCCAATGATGGCATATCGTTCCGTTTGGAAGGCTCGCCGTTTCTGCCTCATCGATTGATGGTCGGGATCAACATTTAACTTGTGGACTATTACTTCTAAGCTGATGCCAGGCATGTCCTGATGGGACCATGCGAAGATGCCGGCATGGCGTTGCAGAAGGTCCATGATTTCTTCCCGCAGATTCGAGGGTAACAATGAGCCGACCTGTACAATATGGGTCAAGTTGGATTTGAAAAGAGGGATGGCCATGAGGTCTTCCACAGGAGAGTCTCTCTCGAAGGACTCTTCCCGGGGGTCAAGGAAAGTGATGGCCATGGCGGGGTGTTGCACGCCTGTCCTCAAAGTTGTGGAGTAACATTGATGAGCTTTGTGTTGGTCTCCTCGGACCTGTCTGACACCGTGCTCGGTTGGAAACTTCATTGTGAGGTGGTAGGTAGAAACCACTGCTCGCATGACGTTGAGGGATGGTCATCCGAGGATGACGTTATAGACGGAAGGACAATCAACCACAAGAAAATCGATCATTGTCGTCGTCTGATTTTGTCCCTCTCCTGCTGTAATTGGAAGTAGTATAGATCCTTCAGAAGTGACCGTTTCCCCCACGAATCCGAGCAGAGGGGTTCAGATAGGTCAAAGTCGGGATCTTCCAATCCCCATTTTGTCGAAGGCGACAACGAAGAGGATGTCGGCCGAGCTGCCGGTGTCCACCAAAATTCGAAACACCTTGCGGTTGGCTATAGTCATGGCCACCAATAGGGCATCATCATGGGGATGGTGGATTCCACGGGCATCCTCTTCGGTGAACATTAGTTCGCAAAGGACCATCTTTTGCTCTTTCGGAGGTCGGCAGGTGAGGTGGATGCGGTGTTCCGAGCTAGTGTGGTTGATGCTTCGTGCATGAGCCTTGCGAGCTCAGTTTGAATCTCCTCCTCCCGCAAGCCCACCAAAGATAGTGAGGACTTCACCCGTAGCCTTGTTGTCGTTCCCATTTCTGTGCTGCTCGTTCCTCCAATCTGGCCATTCTTCCCTCCTACTAACATACTCGCACAGGTGCCTGGCACGGATGAGGGCTTCAATCTCCTCCTTGAGGTTGAAATAGTCACTGGTGGCGTGATTGTGGTCGTGGTAAAAGTGACAGTACTTTCGCTTGTCTCGCTTGTCGGCATTAGTTCTCATCCGGTTCAGCCATTTCAAGAGCCTCTTGTCCCGAACTTCCATGAGGACCTGCTCGGACGTAGCGTTCAAGGGGGTGTAAGACTAAAACCTGCTCTCAGGTCGTCGGCTCGGACGTTGTCTTACCGAGTCGTCTCTTCTCCTCTTATGCTAACGCTGGGAGGGGGCTCTTCTTTGCGCTTCTTTTCCTTAGTCGAGCTCCCGGCACTCCGAGTAGCCTTGCAAGAGCTGAACAACTCTTTGGCATTGGAATACTTTTGAGCTCGGTTTAGGAGGTCGGCTAATGTTGTCGGGGGATTTTTGCCGATTGAGAAGAGAAATCCCCCTCCTTCAGGCCAGCCATCATGGCTACCAAGGCTATTTGATCTGAATAGCCCTCCACTTGCATGGCTTCTTGGTTGAAGCGTTTGATGTAATCCTTGAGCAACTCGTCCTCCTTCTAAGTGATAGTAAGGAGGTAGGTCGCCGGCTTCCGTCTGTCCTTTCCTCCAATGAATTTAGTGATGAAGACCTTGCTGAGCTGCACGAACGAACTGACGGATTTCGGCTTTAACTGCTGAAACCATTTTCGAGCTGCCCCTGATAAAGTAAAAGAGAATGCCCTGCACATCACCGTGGTCAAGGCACCATGAAGTTTCATCCACGCCCTGAAGGATTTTAGATGCTCGGCCGAGTCGGCGAACCCGAAGTAGGGGGAAATCTGTGGCATCCTAAACCTAGATGGGAGCTGGGCTTGCATGATATCGTCGGTGAATGGTGATTTAGTTTCCTCCATCATTGCTTTTATCGAGATCGGAACCTGAGCGCGGTAGGCTTAGCGTATGTCGCCGATCTGACCTTGTAGCTCTTTGAGTTCCGCTTCCCATAGAACTTCGTTTTCTCCACCGCCTCGGGTGTTTTTCCACGCCTTCGATTCTCTAGCAAGTGACGCAAGTCGGAAGCGGGGAGAGCAGCCATTCTTGCAGTTCGAGCAGGCATATGGCTGGGCTGCCTTAACTACGGTCTGACTTCCCGCGGGATAAGGAGGTAATGTGGAGGTCGGGACTGCTCGGTTGTTGCGCAATCTTCTGCCTCATTGCCAAGGAGGGGGTTCTGCCTCTCTAGAATCTACATCAATCGATTCATGTTGTTATTCAATGTCTTGACACGATTTTCTAGAGAAACCAGCCGACCTCCCCGGTTACGTGATCTGGGCGCAAGTGCCGCCGGAGCGGAATCAGCTCATTGTTGAGAGGATTGTCCACCTTGCTCTGCGGATGATTCTGGTGGAACCAGGATATCCGCAGCAACAATGGTGGGCAGAGCTTTCTTCCTTCCTTTCACCATCATGAACTCTGGTAAGATGAGAGCGGCTTTAATGTCGTTCCCACAAATGACGCCAAACTATTGATGCAGAAATCTGGTCAACCCTCGCTAGACCTCCGAGCACCTGCACATGAAGAAGATAGAGGAGATCCTGGCTTTAGCAAGGGGACCCTCCGATGCCTAAGTTAGAATCAAGCAATCTGGATCCAGTAGGGTTGAGGGTTCACTATTGCGTACCTTTCACTATAGATAAGGCCTCTATTTATAGGCCACAAGTCGATTATGTGTAGAGAAACACTTCCTGAATCATAAGCGTGCGTTTAGCAGTTGCTTCTCAACCGTTTAGTGAGATCATCGGTGATGATAAGATCAAGTGGTCGAGATCTGAAGTCACGTGGTAGGAGACCGAGGTCGATCAGCCGAGCCAATCTTCATGGCCATCCTGAGAAAGAGGTCCCTGAGCTGGGCCCTTTGGTGGACTATGGTCGAACGTCTTAATCAGATTACTGACCTGCCCGTGAAGGCCGCGTCCAAGCTTTGAGACTGAGCTCCCTCCCTTGACGAAAAAGGCGACATCGCGGATAACCATCCTCTTCATCTTATCATACGGGCCAGGAGCTTGGAAATGGACGTGGGAGTGCCCGGTGCTCGTCCTCTTCCAAAGAAGGCGAAGGTACTTCATTTACTGGCGAGTAGATCCGTCAGATGGGCAGATCTTCACACAATGGATTACCGCATTCCGGCCGTTGAGGAGCTCCTTGGTCAGCCGACCACACGACGTGCACAGATGCCCGATCCAACCTCATGTTTCTAACTAGTTCAGTTTTACCCATAACATATATATATATATATATATATATATATATATATACTTATACATATATATATACACACATACACACACACACACACATACAAGCCAACCTCATGTTTCTGACTAGTTCAGTTTTACCCATAACATATATATATACATACACACACACATATTTGTATGTATGTATGTGTGCGTGCGTAATAAATAAACGCATTCCATCCATACAAAAATTTGTTCCAACAAAAATGAAACTCGTTTCGACCCTAACTGAAATGGATTTCAATTACTTTCCAAAATGTACCAACAACGACCACTCTCCTGAATTGGGACAATGCTTATGGGGTATGTCTCCCCAAATATGATTTATCGGTTACTATTTTCTATTCATTTATCCTGTAACAAGAACCTAAGTGGTTGCAAGATGAATGACTATCCCCCCCCCCCCCCCCCCCCCCCCCTTCTCTTTCTCTCTCTCATTTTTATCTGGTCTTTTGGCATATTATACAGGAATCTACTTGACATTTTCTTGGTTTCTTGGTAGGCGCCTAAAGGAAAAAAGGCTTTAGGTGTGGAACGTTCAACTTTTGTTCTCTTCATGCAACCTGACTGGTAAGTCCAGTATGGATGTTTACTGATTGAAACAATTCTTGATGTAGAATTATTATCTTTTCTAGGATAGGTTATTATTATAGCCCTTGTCACTGTTCTTTATGCTTGTGTTTGGTTGAACAGCTAAAAAAATGATCCATCAACCGATACATTATCATGAAAACAGAAAAACAAATACAATAGGGAAATGAAAATCAGCAACTGCTCAATGAAATACATGATGCCTTTTAAATCCTACTTTTGTAATTGGTAGTTGGGCAAAATATTTTTAAAAAGTTACATAATGGTTGTTACATGACAGTAACGGATCCATTGCACAATACAGGGCTATGATGCCCAATCTGAAAAAAATGGGGCCTGTAATGGGGCTTTAACAGCTGTAACGGCTTTTACAGGTTTGTTACGGGCCGATACCAGGTGATGCAAGGCCGATACATTTTTTCTTGCAAAATATTTTTTGACCGCTATAGGGACATAACATGCATTACAGCCTGTATGTTAACGGTCATACAGAGGCAGTTATTCCAGCTGTTTCAGTTGCCGTTGCCATTGCTGTTGCCAAGTACCATGTAATGAGCGTCAAGAAACAGTTACCCAGAAAACAGATAGTTTTATTACAAGTTTAAGGGTAAAATAGTTAATTAGAGCCGATTTGGTAAATTTTAGTTTTATTATGTTTCCTTTGTTTGCCTTAAAGGTAAGAATATTCTTTCTAATATTCTTTGCTGCACTCCTTTATTGATACTGCTTGCTGAATTTCAGTTACAAGTTGTATCTGACTTTTCAATCCTAATCATGGGATCTTGGGGACATGATAGATGCTTTCGTGGTGCCCTTTTTTTTTTCAAATAATTGGACAGCATTTCATCTGTTTGACATCGATTTAATTTTGTTTCTTCAACATAAGTGATGTAGTATTAGTGACTCACTTTTTTATTTAAAAATAAATATATATATTTAAATTTTTTATTATTATTATTATTTTCATCTGTACAAGATTTTGGGCTTTGTAGCCATGTAAACTATCATTTTGTTCAACCTTTCTTCTAACATTATAAATTAAGAAAAAAAATTCTATAAATGGCAAATTTGATAGCGAGCACCAATCTCTGTAGAGTGTGGTTTTTGGCATGACCACATTGATGGTGTTGCTCAGCAAATGAACAGCCCGAATCTCGAATATGTGCACCTGCACAGAGATTGGTGTTTGGTAACTTAGATGTTAGAATTTTAGCACAGGATTCTATTGAAATACTAGTAACTAACAATACTTGTTTCTTAGGGATGAGAATCTTCATTTTCCTATGGAGGTACATCATCATCAGGAGGTATGTTTCTGGTATCTACACACTCCTTATATTGTTTATTGTGACTAATCTTTTACCATTCTAGTGCATATGCACGTGCAACGACTTCACCACAATAGGGCTGCAACTTTGGTTCAGGTCAACCCGAACATGGTTGACCCAACCTGAGTTTGGGTCGGGTTGGGCTGGGTTGTCAAGGTCCCCTGGTTGGGTTCTGGTTTGAAAATTCCAATCTCATTTAAAATTGGGTTGGGTTTGGGTTGAGCAATTTCGGGTTTGTTTGGTAATCATCACATGTATTTGGGTCGGGTATAGAGGAATTCAGGTTGGGTCCTCTTGAGGACTGGTTGGACTCAAAATGACACTCAACCCAACGCAACTGACCCGAGTTGCACCCCTACACCATAATGGCATTTTCTGACAGGCTGGCAACTATAACTCTCTAAATACTATAACATTTGATTTTGAGGATACTTGAATTCCCACTTATTGCAAAGTAGGAAATAACAAATTGGTATAAAACTATAGAGCTGGTTAGCAAACCAGTTTTCATGGCCACTTGCATTCCTTTTATAGAAATTATGATTTTTCTCTAAAAATGATTCTTGTGTTTTCAGTTAATCCCACAGAACAGAACTCTTACCTTTGGGGAATACTCTGAGATTCTCCTAAGCAAGTATTACCGCTGATTACATTGAGAAACCTTGTGTTATTTGCCTTCGATTGGCTTCATTATAAACATGTATTATAAAATAATTGCCTTCTTTGGCAGGTTTATCTTTTGAACATGATTGATTTTCCCTAATTTAAGAAGCTTTTCTACTTTCTTAAGAATACCTTAATCTCCCTTTTTTCTTTAATCTTTTGGGTATGCCATAACAAATAGGAAGGATCATTGTCATCTATGAATCTGGAAAGGCTGTCTGCAAGCCTCCATCGGTAAGTTCTATTGTCATTGGAGAATTTAGTGTGGATTCCATGCTTGTGGAGGCCATGCTGTGATGCTCCAAACCATTGATCTAACAAGCTGGACTGTGGATGAGGGATGTCTCAAAAGTCTAAAGATTGGGATCTTCCAACCTTGGAGATTATAGGAGCATGTCCCGTCCACAGTGGGGCCCACCAAATCTTTGACTTGGATCACTGAATCATTGTCCCTACATGTGCAAATTCCTGCGCCTGTGCAAACGGTATTTTTGCCATTACTCCAGACCCTGTTGTTGCTCCACGCCAGCTGCATTTTCACTGAAGTTACGTAAGTGAGCAGCTAATGCTTCTATGACTTTTTTTTTTTTTTTTGGATTAAACAGAAGTACCCAATTCAGATATTTACACTGTTGATGTCAAAATCTGGGTCACCCTCCGCCGAGCCTTGAGTGCTCGGAGCGAACCCCAGTCCTGCACAAAACAATAAACAAAGGAGACCCTGGCTCAAGCAAGGGACCCTCCGATGCCAAAGTCAAGCTAGGAAAACTGGGTCTAAGTTGAGTAAAGTGAGGGTGCGAGATCTTGCGTACCCGTATAAGTAGAAATGATCTGTATTTATACCTGGGGGTTGCCTTGAATGTGTCTGATAATCTCGGCACGGTCATTGCCACTACGCGAGAACTACGCCTGTGCGGTCGTCGGCCGTTACCCGGAGATCGTGCGCTAGGCATTACTCCAGTCGTGCGTTATGGGGTTGCTCATTAATACTATCGCTAACCGGGTTCCCATTCGAGCCGACCTCATGATTCGGATCTTAGTCGTCGACCCGAGCCCATGGATAAGCGGATTATTGGCTCGGCTCGGAGGAACACTGGATAGGTAGGTGATGCTCTCCTGCATTTTGAGTCGACATAATCGGGTCGGACGTGTTGTTGTTGCTCTGAGATTCGGCTTGTAGGATATGCAATGACTCCTTCCGAGTCTCAGGTTGGCATTGTAGTTCTACGTGAGCTACTGGGTCAGACGTTCACCACACCTCAGACGCTAATCAGCCCGAGGCCTTGCTCATTGGTGCTAGAGTTAACCTCGATGCAGCTCGGTTCGGATTTAACCATAACAGTGGCGCTAGAAGGAGGGCAAGAGTCAGAAAAAGCTAAAGAGTATTCGGGCGCAGTGTTGAAGTGATAAAAGTCCCTTGATATACATTGATACACCCCACTCTGACAGCTTAAGCTTTTAGAGTAAATGGTTGTTTGCAATGGTATCAGAGCAGAAGGTCCTATGTTCGAATCTCGAGAGCAGCAAATATGCCTCGCTAATATATTATTCTCCCACGGGGGGTCAGGAAAAATCAGGTCCGGCCCAAGGACTGGGAAATTAAGCCCGGCTTATTTATGGTGTGAGTGTCCCTCCACCCTCATCAGTACGTTCCCGTGCGGAGTTCCCACCCCACACGTGCAGGGGGGTGTTAAAGTGATAAAAGTCTCTTGATATACATTGATACACCCCATTCTGACAGCTTAAGCTTTTAGAGTAAATGATTGTTTGACACGCAGGAGAGATGAAATGAAAGAAACCTCAGGAATTTTTATAGCCCGAGCCTGCCGCCCGCAATCATGACAGACAACTGTCGCCGAAGCTGAAACGGCTCGGATCCGAGCTCAATTGTGCACGTGGCGATCCGCGATACGCACAACCAAACGTCATTCCGACCCGTACGCTGCTAACATTCAATGCGTCGACGGCGCCCCTTCGCATTTCTCCGACCCGTGCGCTGCCAATATTCAATGTGCCAACATCTCTTTGCATTTCAAGGTCCACGTGGCATCCCCTGATTCATCCAGACGAAACGTCCCGACTTCCTTGGCCACGCGTGCGATGCCCATCATGGCAACGCTTCGGTGCCCCATCATTACGAGGGTGGCGGCTCGCCTCCCCAGGTTTTGGTTCGCTCTTTTAAGCCTCAGTTCGCTTCTCTACATTACTCTTTGAGTCCGAGAGCACTCAAGGCTCGGCAGAGGGTGACCCAGATTTTGACATCGACATACACCATTTCACCAAAATAGAGAAAATCAATATATGAAACCACCCTTTCTACAAAATCCTTTTGCATTGTCCTTCAAATTTCCTTATAATCCTCACGCACCTGTTTCTTAAGATGCTGCTCTTCCCAACAAGACTCATTTCGACCACAACCTGCATGAAACCATCCAAGGTCCTAAAAACCCACCTTACTTTCATACTATAACGGACCAAGACCATGATCATAAGACCAGCTCTCTACTGGCACTTGGGTTCTTCTTCTTTCAACAGAACTCCCACTAAAATCTCTGGCCTCAAGACTCCACACGCCTCCAAGACCTCCTCCCCCCTCCTCTTTTTCTGGCCTCAAAACCCCCCTTACTTTCATACTATAACGGACCAAGACCATGATCATAAGACCAGCTCTCTACTGGCACTTGGGTTCTTCTTCTTTCAACAAAACTCCCACTAAAATCCCTGGCCTCAAGACTCCACGCACCTCCCGAGAAGGCAGGCACTCAAGATACAAAGATATTTGAATCTCTCCGCCTTCTCACTCTCCTGGACCATATCGAACACTGAATGCACTGTTGAGAGCCTAATCAGGAGATTGAGATTTTCAAAACAGGTTGATAGATTGAGGGTTGAAATGGAGGCTGTCTTTGCTGATGCTGACGCTGTCTTTGAATTGCTGAGCATGGAAACTAGGATTTGTAGAGCAGGAGAATAAGCAATGATTGGTTTGTTGAGATCTAGTGTTGAGAGTTTTAAGTAGTAGAAGTGCAATGAGTTCATTGGCTTCTATAGACTATTTGAGGTCTGGTGGGAGTAAAGATTGGAGAGCTTTGATAGGGCCCCACCTTCCAGAATTGTTATTTTGGCACCGTAAGATAGATATTAGAGAATTAGTTTTTTTTTTTCACACACACCACATGGGTACTCAAACCCATTATCTCAGTGTTGAAACTCACAGTCTACCACTGAGCCATGAGTTAGGGACCCAGATTAGAGAATTAGTTCGTAGTTGGGAACATGAGAAGGTGGTAAACAAAAACTTGCAGGTTTTTTGTTAGAGCCATTCCAAGCATGGTTTTTAGTCAGTCGTTTCATCTTGAGTCGAGTTGCGACTCGCCCAAGTTGTGGGGTGTATTTGCCTGACTTGCCCAAATAGACTCGGGTCTCAAACCATACTGCTAAGTGGACTCATGTGAACCCCGTCTCAAGCAGCTTGTTGTTCATACAGCATGTATGTGAGACCCCAGCTGCAATTCCTGCAGGACCCATTGCATCAATGCTCGTCCAAAAGTTCAACCAGTCTGTGAAAGAAATGGATGGCTAAGAAAAAAAGACTGGTCCACATTCAACATGCATGTGTGACCCACCAGATAAGTTGACCCGCCTGGCTTTTAGGCCAGGGCTACTACACAATGGGGCCCATGTGATGATCGCTGTGTGCCGCATGTGAACTGCGAGTGCCTTGAGACTAGAATTTTGGCCCGAGTATGATTTGTTGCTCATTTTATTATCTACTTTTTTGGGCGAAGGTGGAAAACACATCTGAGCCATCTAATGAAAATAAACTCATTGTTTTCGTTCGGATGCTTGTAAAATTCCCAAGTTGTAAATACTTACTCACCATGCGTTTGGATGGGAGAAAAATAGCATAAAGTGTTTACAATGTGTAAATGGTTTCACCAAAATCCCTTCAAATGCTTGTATCCAAAAAGTTGCATTTCAGTTTGCATGTAAACTCTTTACATTAAAACGGTTTCTTTTCTTTTTTTTTCATCTTCTTCTTCGTCTTTTTTTTTTTTTTTTTTGCAAACTTATAACAGTTCTTTCTAATTCATAATAGCATTTTTTTTTTCATTACCCAAATATGGAAAACCGTTTCTCTGGTAAGAACTTTACCAGTTAGCCAAACATGACAGAACGAAACAACGGTTTACACCTAGATCCATAGCTCAACTGGTAGACTGAGTGGAGATACCTCGTTTCAACACTTGAGGTCTTGGTATTGATCCCTAGTGGGGGTGGCTAACATGGAGTGTATGTACTGACATGGGTGTGTACTAACAAGCTAACCCAAAAAAAAAAAAAAAAAAAAAAGAATGAAACAACGGTTTACATATAAGTAAGATTTTACAGGCATCCAAACGACTCCGTGTAAGAAGAATGTTCAGCTGGCAATGCATAAACA
Source organism: Magnolia officinalis (assembly GCA_021015155.1). Lineage (NCBI taxonomy): Eukaryota > Viridiplantae > Streptophyta > Magnoliopsida > Magnoliales > Magnoliaceae > Magnolia > Magnolia officinalis. Next base: position 95,416,951 of record JAJHSJ010000002.1, read on the forward strand.
CACTGTAACTGTTAGAATTCATTGCAGTAAATGTCACTTTCCAAACATCACCACCATCCCTAGTCGTTTTGGGGCTTTTTGGTCCTTTTCCCTTGCTAGGCGGTTAAATGGGAATTTGTGAATAATAGCTTCTTGAAAGCATAGAGAAAATAGAGAACTATTTAGATAAGGACGTGTTTAGTTGCACCAAATATCATGAAATTCATGATTAAATCAAATACGATGAAATTATATATGAACGCTGCCCGCGTAGCCACAATCACTTTTACTTTTACTTTCAATTTGCACGATTTTTTTTTATTTTTTTTTGGAATCACCACTAGCCAAACGAAACTTACAATTAACAGTCAGTTAGAAATTGTACAATCGCTTGGGGGTTGGGGAATTACAAAATTCCCCGAACCAAGTGACTCTTGCGGTTGATTTTCAACCGTTGATTTTGAGTAAGGGTCTCGGTGACAGAAGAAGAAGCGGTGAGGCACTCTCTTTTGTCCACACAATGTGCAGTCTCTACTCTACGGAATATTGTGATTGTTAAGGGGATTCAGCAAAATTTTGGCGTTAAATATCTAGGTTACTTCGCTTTTCTACGATATAGGCTGCTTCACTTTTCTAAGGAGTGTGTGCTGCAACCCTTGTTGAATTAGGAGAGCTTTCATCTTCAATCTCTATAATTCAAAACTATTTTTACCCATGAACTTCTCTATCTCGAACTTCACATTCAATCCCCTCGATAACATATCTAAGATTCAATCTGAAAACCCAACGTTCGCTCTGATACCACTTGTTGGAAATGCAACAAGTCCTAACACGACTTATTGGGCGTGGAAGCAACCTCAAACAGAATCAAACAATGCAATAAGGAAAGAAAAATCAAGCAATCACAGAGAATGCACAAATTTTATGTGGAAAAACCCTTGCAGGAAAAAACCACGGCACAAAGCGACAAACGATCCACTATAATCAGAAAGTTATAAGAGATGGAATGTAATACACCGGCCCTCCGATACTCAGGTATCGAATGTCCTCGGGTGTTACCTAAAGAGGTTCTTCAAATGATCCTGCATCCACACGTGTATACACATGTTTAAGCTCAAAGTCCTTAGAGATTGTAAGCGAAACCTTAATTCTAAAAACTCCAATTAAGAGCCCTAGCTTGACCAAGCCAAAATCTTGCCTAAAATATTAAATTTTACTAAAAATAGAATATCATATTCTAACTTTTCCAAATGGTTCCTGTCATGATAAGAAGCAAATCTTAATAAGACATCACATAATTTAATTATAAGATAAAAGAGGTACTTTCAACCTAAGCTTACAAAAAAATAGTATGTTGCCGTAAAACTGTAATTTTAAAGGTCAAGGTGTCATTTTCTTACGAAACAGAGCAACATGACTCACTTATGGGGTTGGTTGTCCCCAAATGACCTGTTCCAGTCAAAATTCACAGGTTGTGCATCCTGTAACTCATCCCAGATCAAAAGTTATAGTTGATTTATGGTTCACTCTTAAGCGAAAACATCGTTGGTCAGATGCGTTGTTAGTTCGACTGACAATGTGTTCAACGAAAAGTTGGCATTTTGTTGGTCTAACTGACCAAACCGTAGGTCCCTGTCAATTCGACCGAAAGCATCGTTGGTCCGATCGAAAGTATCGTCAGAAGTGACCAATTTGGGAGAAATTTTTGAAGGGTATAAATACCCATTCCTTCCTTTTTCTCTCATTCAAGCGACCCTACTCAAAATTTTAGGGTTTTTTAGTGGGAAAGGAAATGAGAAGAAAGAGAGAAAAAGATGGGTGATCAAGAAGGGAGACAAGATGGGGAGAAGAGATCTCCCGTACGTGGACCGTGGGAGCTTCGTGGAACCCTTCTCGGCTGGAGAACCTTCAATAGAAGCTAGATTTCAGCTCCCTTGGCTAGGTAGAAGGTCTCTAACCTTGTTTAGGAGATTTTTCTCAATTTCCTTGTGCCTGGAAGCTGTTAAGGTTAGAAAACACTATATATTCCTTTGATTCTCGAAACCCTAACATTAAGGTTTACTCATGTTAGGGTTTGGGGCCTTGATAGTTGATTCGTGGCGGTCCCTCCTCTAGAAACTGTATTTGGATGCGGCTTCACTTGGGTTTTGGTTGTGCGCCATTTCCGGGCCCTTGTCCACCAAATCGAGTCGGAAATCGATCTATGCAAGGTAGGTAAGCCATAATCCCTTGATTTATGTCTAATTATGGCCTAATACAAAGTCATTAACTGTATGTTGTGCTTTAATTTAGGTTTAAAGCATTTTCCCCTAATTTTTAACGCTAGGCCCGCATCCAAGTTGAGGGCTTTCAACTCCAAGGTGAAGATCTACCCTTCAAGCTTTTCCTCAACATTTTTAGTCTCGGAATAGTCTCAATACTTGGATAATCATGTTAATTAGCCTGCGAATCATGCAATATCTCTTGTAATTATGCTACATGTGTTGATTTAAGATAAATTGCTAGAATTCTTACATTTTTATAATCTTGTATGCAAACACATAACATATTTAGTGTCCTATATAGGTTAAATCGTACACGTTCACTCTCTAACATGTTGTAGAGTGAATTACATGTGTTGCGAGTTAAAAGTTTAGATTAGTGAGGCGCAACAATCGGAATCCACTTGTGAGATCCACAAGGATTATGGGTGATTATAGATACCCCGTTTATGATGCCATCCCTAGGACAATAGCGTTGGAATGGTGATTTATATCATTTGAGACCACACATACGAGATTGTGCCTCAAATATTAGCCACCTTGCAATTTCGAAATTAAATGGATTTTGGTTGGAGACTTACCATCTTGGTGTATCATTATGTAAGACCCGTAACCTCGTGAGACCTTACGTATGTTTCTCCTTCGGCAACAGCATGTTCTCGGCGGACCAGATCAACAAGTTTTAATCACGATCCTATTTTAGTACCGAAATACCCCAAGACTTGTACCCTAGCGACCGCGTGGACGCTACGATTCCAACGTCGCGTGGCATGCTCTATTTATATCCCTAGATCAGAAGTTGTAGTTTTGGAACAATCCAAGGTGGGCTGTGTTATGCATGTGGACCCCACTTGCACAAATCTCAATGTTGTCAAGTCAATCAATCCATCAAGCCATTAATCAAACCATCCATCACTCATGTCTCTCCCTCCCCACTAGTCAAACAAGTCCATGCCTTGCTCATGCAACCGATGCCCTCAACCATGCTTAGTCATCATTCTTTCCTTCTTTTTCTCCCCATTTTGCCCCTCCATCTTCTTCTTATTCCCTCTCTATCCTAAAAGTTCTATCACAAAATTCCCTAACTCTCTCTCATTTATACCATTTGCTAGCAAGAGAGTAGAAAGATATTAAAAGATAAAAAAAAAAAAAAAAAAAAGATTAGAGAGAATTAGGGAGAGATTAAGAGAGAGAGAAAAAAAATAAATAAAGATTAGTGAGAGATTAAGAGAAAAGTAAGAGTTTGAGAGAGAATTAGGAGAGATTGAGAGATTAAGAGAAAGAGAGAAGAGGAAAGTGAGATTAGAGGAGATTAGGGGTGGAGAGGAGCTTGGTGGACCATCCGATCACCGATCCGAGTCGATCCAACCATTCATTCATTGTTGTGAGTGCATGGAAGGGTCAAAACCCTCCCTTTCTTTGTTATTTTTTATTTTGGTGGGCCCACAAGGGTGGGACCCACCTTGATCATCTCTATATTGTATGGTGGACCCCATAGTGGCAGGGGCCCACCCCCATGGTCGGATCCTTCCCTTGCCTTTTCCTTTCATTTCTTCCTTTTCTTTCCTTATTTTGATGATGTTGTGGGGCCCACAAGGTGGACCACACTATTGGAGAGTGTGCCTCACACGCTATCACAGCGTGGACCACCTTATGTGGCCCACCATGATGCTTACTTTCATTTTAATATGCTAATTGGTTAATAAAGAATTGGATGGTGGAAAACACACAAAATAAAAATATATATATAAAAATAAAATAAAAATCGGTTTGATCCAAAGCTACTTGGGCTCACCTTGAGTTGGTCGACTTGTTGGACGGTTCGGATTTCTCATGTGGACCCCACCCACATGTCCATTTAAAAAATAAATAAATACACAAAAAGAAGTTCAGACCAGCGTGCATACACCACCACTACATAAAGGAAGAATGGGCCTCCACTCATGGGCCCCGCCATGATGCATATGTTTCATCCACTCCATTCATTAGATTCTCCATCCCATTTTAACCATTGAGCCCAGAGCTTAAGCCAATCCATATCTTAGGTGGTCCACACCATAGCAAACCAACGGGCCGAAAAGTCCGGCGTCATTGACTCCCTATGTATGAGCTAGGAGAGTGGGTTTCCACTCATAGGACTGTAACGCCCTGAAATTCGGGGGTCGAGTATGAACTCAACTCCCGAGTTCCAACGCATCACTTATGCAACATACACAATGTCGGTTAAATGTTGTCTGAGTTAGCGCAATAAACATGAATGAGATTAAACCAAAACAGTAATTCATACTCCAGTTCAATTGCATTTAAACAGCGGCGGAAGACTGAAATTTTATATACAAGTATGTAAAGTAACAAAATTTTCTGAACTTCAGAGTATGAGTACTAGCTGAGCACCAATATACATGTAAAGTTTGTAAATTAAAAACCCAAAATACATCCTCAAAGAGGCCCCAAAAGTCCCGCGATGCAGCCGGCCTAGGCGTAGCCGTCAGAATACTGCATGAAAGAGAACTCCTGGTCCTCATCAACGTCGGGCTCTGGCTCCTGAACCAAGGCGCCCTCTAATCCTGCAACAGAGTCTGGTTGGTGTGTACAACACCGTCCCGTATCGTGGGAGTGAGTAGCTAACTCAGTGGAACAATAATGCATAAGTTAACATGTTATCAAATCAACCAAGCAGTAATGATAAAGCAGTACAAATCAAGCATTTCTAAACTACTTGTTAAATGCAAAAATGATATGACGTGATGCTGTATGCCCTTGCCAAACCACCCTCAAGCGACATCATCTTACGTTCGCGAATGCTTAACTCCCTCAGTGCGCCACATCTACAAAGCACATGCGGTGCGATGATGCTCGTGATTGCCAAGTTATTATTAGTCCATTTCAATCAGCAGTATTGGAAAACTAAGGTACCTCCCTTGTATCATTCCCAACATGATCCATTCTAGGGTCGTCAATCCTAGTTATTCTCATACGATTTTATGGTTTGAGAAGCTTAGTGATGGCATCGCAAAGGGCTCGTCACCCGTCAGCGCGGATACAGATCTCACCGTATGCGGCTCAATTGCTGGCCGTCAGCTCGAGTACAGGTCTCACCGTACTCGGCTCAATCACTAGCCGTCAGCTCAAGTACAGGTCTCACCATACTCGGCTCAACTCACACTCTAGTTGCTGTGAAAGGCTCGTGACCAATACAGATACTTAGAGTACACTCGATGATACCACGGAGGACTCGTCGCCCGTCAGCACGAGCCCAGATCTCACCGTACTCGGCTCTCGCCGAAGTATCGACAGCTCGAATACAGTGTCCCATACCACCGTATTCGGCTCACGAGATAGTTGCGCAATGGTCACTACGGGGAGGCACATGGCCCCAGCATAGGCCGACAGCTCGACCACGGTGTCCCATACCACCATGCCCGGCTCATGCGTCTTAGCGGATCTAGGTACCACGGTTAAACGGGAATCACCACTGGTAAGTTTGGTACCCTAGGTTCAAGCAGTAGCGACCAAACAGGGTGAAACACAACAACTACACTTCGGTTTAATTGGCGAGCCTGACTAGCTCGAGCGCACCACAAGTTGAGCGATATGGAGCGCAAAAGCACTCCGCGTGGCCAACCACTATCGCCAACCGAAGTACGACTCGGGTTCGCCGGACCCGTCCTTTATGGCGACATGAATCTCAGCCACAATCACAAGTCTGGTACCGAGTGTTTGGACTATAAACATAGTCCCAAACTCAAACAGTTTTCATCGCTAGCATGTGAAGTAAAGCATGGTAAACAAGCAATACAAGCATGTTAGTCGGCATGTTATAAAGCATAAAGTAAGACATGAAGTAGAGCATGTTACAAAGCATGTTGAGAAGCATGTTATAAAGCATATTGTAATGCATGTAATAAGGCACTATCCCCATAGGGATAGAATTGTGTGTGCAATACAATTAAGTGGTTGCGGTGAACCACCGCATGGAGGGGATCCTACATGTCTCTAAGGGAGTTGGAGAATCCATATCAGCGCCTATCTAAGGCACTAGTACATGCACATGTACACCTACATGCACATACACAAACACTTAGAATACACATTTCCAACATACACGACGTATGTAAGGCAAGTTCGTGATTGGGCTATCCCTAAGCCCCGGGAGTATTTTTCCCGCGTATATCGTATTCATACAACAAATAATCATTACAATTACATATCCAAAATCCGCACGTATGCGGGATTTCTAGAATACGCAATTTCGACATATACGGCATTTACACATGAACATATATTTTCGCGATCTCTTTCGCCAAACTAGTATTTTATCCACACATGATATAATCAAACATTAAATAAACATGTCAAACATTTTCTCAACAAAAATACGTATACGGTATTTCTACGTATATCAAGAGTATGTAAAATTCCATAATCTTTATCGCTAATCGAAACAGGAAACGGAAAGCACTTTGTACATGTGCATTTGCATGTAGATCATGAATCTATCATTATCTGACATTGAAAGCGTTGAAAACCGTAACTTATACGCTTAAAGTCCTCACCTCAGCCCGTGGAATTCCAACGAATCAGCAAGAAGGTTGGTGCTTCCGTATACGGGAGTTTCTTAGCCTAAAGATCGCATTCGATTAGTCTTTCCTTAACCTATCACTAATTAGGCTCAAATCAGACCTAGGGTTAGGGTTTCTTACCTTCAAATGGGGTGGAAACCGCCGGGAAACCTCTTGGAATAGCGCGGTGTAGGCCGTGGGAGAGGTGGAAGCAGCAGGAGGAAGATCGGCTTCGATCTCCACAAGTTCTCTCTCTTTCTCTCTTTCTCTCTTAGGGTTTTAACCCAAATTCGTATGGCTGTGAGAGGGGCTGTTCTAAGCCCCTTTTATAGCCACAAACCTTCCCAAAATAGACTCAGGTTCAAGGGCAACTGCTTACATAGGCATTTCGCCAATTTCCAAGCTCAAAAGGGGTGTTCTGGTGGCCCTCTTTGAGCCAAACGTCGGACGTAAGCTCACCCACTGCGGATCCACGTGGGATTACGTTTTCGGCTCGATCGGATTCCCAGATCGCACGTGGCGGACCACTTTCAGTTCAACGGTCCGTGGGCCACGATCGGAATTTCTGAGTACATGTAAATGTTCCTGAAATTTTTCTTAATCCGAGGGTGTAATTGGTCTGATTCCGACGGTCAGGTTGCTTAATACTGACGCGCAACCGAAAGGTGCCAGATCACTATTCCAGATATTTTATCTGGATGGAAATAGTGTTTTTCACACTCCCTCGCTCCGGAGTGAAAATAATGGCCGTGGGACATCGGAATCATCTGATTTTTGAGATGATTGTCAAGCCCAGTGGGGCGGTCCTGGTTCCTTAGCTTCGTGTTAATCGGACTCCCGATGTGCGATCTAGACCTCATACGAAGTTTCGTTTCAGTCCCGAGAGCAGACGGGTAATGAGTTTGGCTCTAGACTTTAGGGTAACCTAGAGTCACCAATTCTGCAAGTTTTGGGTCTTGCAGATCGTATTTAAAGCGATCCCAACGGATTTCATGATTTACCGAGTTTAGTACTTAGTTAACTTTGTTAAATTTCTAAAGGATTTAATCCTATGTGATTTCTGGTCGAGGTGGTACTCGGCCCAATGCACGGAAATTTCAGGTCGTTACAATCTACCCCCCTTAAACAAAAAATTTCGTCCTCGAAATTTATACCTTTTCGTAGTCCTCGAGAATCTGAGGGTAGTTCTTTCTGACCTCGGCCTCAGTCTCCCAGGTAGCTTCTCCTCGGAATGATGTGTCCACAGCACCTTCACAAGTGGGATGACCTTGCTACGTAGTACCTGCTCCTTCCTATCAAGGATACGCGTCGGGCGCAGCTCGTACGTAGCATCCTCGCTCAACTGTACCTGCTCCCATCTGATGATATGCGTAGGATCAGGAACGTACTTCTTCAGCATAGAGACATGAAATACGTTGTGCACAAAGCAAGCGGCGTAGGCAAGGCGAGACGATACGCCACATCACCCACTCGATCCAGTATCTGAAATGGACCGATAAATCTCGGTGTGAGCTTCCCCTTCTTCCCGAACCGAAGGACTCCCTTCATAGGGGAAACTCGAAGGAAGACATGATCCCCGACATCGAACTCCAGCGGTCGCCGCCTCGTATCGGCGTAACTTCTGTCTGCTCTGCGCTGTGCGTAATCGACGCCTGATGATATCAATCTTCTCTGTAGTCGTCTGGACCAACTCCGGGCCAATCAGGCTGCGCTCGCCAACCTCTGCCCAACAGTGCGGTGCCCTACAAGGTCGACCATATAAAGCCTCATAAGGCGTCATGCCAATAGTCGCTTGGAAACTGTTGTTGTAGCGAACTCTGCGTACGGAAGACAGTCATCCCAGCTGTCCTTGAAGTCCAACACGCATGCTCGCAACATATCCTCCAAAATCTGTTTACCCGCTCTGTCTGCCCATCAGTCTGAGGATGAAACGCTGTACTGAACTTCAACTTCACACCCACCTCCTGGATACGAGTCCAGAAGATGGATGTGATCGCGTGTCTCTGTCCGACACGATCTCTAAGGGAACTCCATGCAGACGAACGATCTCTCTGATGTACAGTCTAGCAGCTCGTCTGCAGAGTTCGTAACTCTGATGGGGAGAAAATGGGCTGATTTGGTCAACCGGTCCACAATCACCCAAATAGAATCATGTCCCTTCCTCGTCTTCGGCAGCCCAGATATGAAGTCCATGGAGATGAAGTCCCACTTCCACTCCGCTATAGGCATGGGCTGAAGCAGTCCAGGAGGTCGGCGATGTTCTGCCTTGACCTGCTGGCACGTCAGACACCGAGATACATACTCAGCGATGTGGGCCTTCATGTTGTCCACCAGTAAGTCCGTCTCATGTCCTGGTACATCTTCGTGCTACCAGGATGCATCGCAAGCTTCGAGTTATGGGCAGACTCGAGAAGCTCGCGTCTCAAGTCACCACATCAGGAACACATAGGCGGCCACGGAATCGTAAACCCCCATCAGAACCAACTCTCCACTCGGAATCCACGGCGTCGCTAGCCTGCTCTCGAAGCTCAGACAGCCGTATATCGCCCCTTTGGGCCTCAACAATCCTGTCGTCAATAAGTGGCCGCGCCGAGTGCGCACTCACAAACACACGACAAACACTCGACGTCGCACTAAAGTCTCGACGTCTGCTCGAAGTCGCGCACAAACTCCATCATGTCCCACTCGGCTATCATCAGCGGTGCCGCAAATGCAATCATCTTCTTGCGGCTCAACGCGTCTGCCACAAGGTTCGCCTTGCCAGGATGGTAGGAAACCTCGAACTTGAAGTCCTTCAAGGTCTCCATCCACCGCGCTGTCTCATATTCAAGTCTCGCTGCGTGATATATACTTAAGGCTCTTGTGGTCGCAGAAAAGCTCGAACTCCTCTCCGTAGAGGTAATGTCTCCAGAGCTTCAATGCAAAGATGACCGCTGCTAACTCAAGGTCGTGTGTAGGGTAATTCTCCTCGTGCTTCCTTAATTGTCTCGAGGCATACGAAATCACCCTATCCTTCTGCATCAGCACACAACCCAAACCAACGCGAGACGCGTCAGTATATACCGTGTACTTCACCCCTTGCTCTGGCAATACTAGCACAGGGGCGGACGTCAACTTGTCCTTCAGCTCCTTAAAAGCTGCCTCCGCCTTCTCATTCCAGGCGAACTTCAGGTCCTTCCTAGTCAACTGACAATGGGCCTGGCGATCTTCGAGAAATCCCGAATGAAACGTCTGTAATACCCAGCCAGACCAAGGAAACTCCTCACCTCAGTAACCGACTCAGGCTGCTGCCAATCCTGAACCGCGGCTACCTTAGCAAGGTCCACTGCTATCCCATCCTTGGACACCACATGTCCCAGGAACTTGACTTCCTCCTGCCAGAAGTCGCACTTCTTGTATTGCGCAAACAACTGGTTCTCTCTAACGTACCCAACACTGCTCGCAGGTGCTCCTCGTGCTCCTCCCGACTCGTGGAGTATATCAAAATATCATCGATAAAAACGATGACGAATCGGTAAAGGAAGGGCCGAAATACCCGGTTCATCAGATCCATGAACACGGCTGGTGCGTTCGTCAGACCGAACGACATCACAAAAACTCATAGTGCCCAAAGCACGTCCTGAAGGCTGTCTTCTGTATATCTCCTCTCTCACGCGCAACTGATGGTACCCTGACTGAAGGTCAATCTTCGAGAAATACTTCGCCCCCCTCAACTGATCAAACAGATCATCTATCCTGGGCAAAGGATACTGTTCTTCACCGTGACCTGGTTCAACCTACGGTAATCAATACACAACCGTAGCGACCCGTCCTTCTTCTTCACGAACAACACAGGTGCTCCCCAAGGAGACACACTAGGTCGAATAAAGCCTTTCTCTACAAGTTCGTCAATCTGTTTCCGCAGTTCCTCCATCTCGCATGGAGGCATACGATAGGTCGGCAACGAGATGGGCATCGCACCAGGCGTAAGGTCGATCGTAAAGTCAATCTCGCGCCGAGGAGGTAAACCAGGGATAGTCTTAAAGACTCCAACAAACTCCCTAACCACTGGCGTACCCTCCAGTGTCGGACCATCAATCGGCACAAGTAATGCAGCATAACAATCAACTCGACAGGGCCAACTGACCTGCACTGAGAACGTGAACGCTGTGCCGTCAGGTCCATAGGCGGTCACGATCCGAGCATCGCAATCTATCTCCGCCCTCATCTTGGCGAGCCAATCCATGCCAAGTATAACATCGTAGTGCCATAGCGGAGCAACAATAAGGTCGACGTGCTCCGTGCTGCTACCCAAATCTATCGCGCAACTCTCGCACAACGCGTGACATCCGAGAAGGTCCCGGTGGCCGTAGTGAGTCTCGTTCCCTTAGTGGGAACAGAATGCAAAGATAGGCGTTTCACCGCCCCACATGAAATGATAGAGATAGTGGACCCAGTGTCCACCAGTAGAGAAACGGGAGTACCATGGATATGAGCCGTGCCCTCGAAGGCCGTCGGTGTCGATATCGACGTCTCAGGTGCCTCAGCAACGAGGGTATGCACACGGGCCTGCTGCTGGCGATTCGGCTGAGGAGCCTGGGGTCGCTGTGGCGGTCTGAAGAACGGCACAGGAGGTCGGAATGAAGGATGTGCAGGAGCGGTCTGTAGCGGCGGGGCTGAAATGGCCTGGGGATAAGGGCGACCCAATCTCTGCGGTGGCGCAAATCCGCTAGCCCTCATGCGCGAGAAGCAGCTCTCGGCAGGGTGTCCTGGTTTCCCGCAAAACGTGCAGGTCACCAACGGGCGTCTCATGGGAAGCATTGGCGCTGCAGCCCTGGGGGGAGAATCGGCTCGAGGCCTCTTGCCTAAAATAGGCCTGCTCTGTGTATCCTGGCGCGGTCTCGCAACCATAGTACCGCGTGATCGGGCCAGACGGTCCACATCCTGCTCGGCCGTCATAGACATGTGGACCAGTGCTGCATAAGTAGGGATAGTGTGGCAGCAAAGCTTCGACCGTATATCAGGTCGCAAGCCTCCAGTAAATCGTCGCATCCTCATCTGCTCATTGACGAGGATGGTCGGGACAAAGCGGCCCAACTCGGTAAATCGGTGCTCATACTCCGTCACGTCATGTCTCCCTGCCTGAGGCGTAAAAACTCGTCCTCCCGCTCATGTCGATATGTCTGCGGGTAATATTTCTCGTGGAACCGAGACTCGAAAGCCTCCCAAGTCCACACGAAGTCCACTGCGACCGTGCGCAGCATACTGTCCCACCATAAGCTGGCCTCCCTCTCAAACATAAAGGTAGCCAGCTCAACCTGCTCCTGCTCCGTACAGTGGAGCATCCGTAGCATCTTAGAGATGCGGTCAAGCCAGTACTCAGCCTCCTCGGGTCTATGAGAACCCGTAAATGTGGGAGGCCTCAAGCGCTGAAATCGCTCGAGTAATCCACGCGTACCAACATCTCCAATATGGTACGCAACAGGTGAAGGCGGAGGTGCGACCTCAGCCTGAGCAGGAGGCTCAACAGTCTCGGCTGGGCGTGTAGGTGGTGGAGGTGGAGCCGCACTGCCACCCTGAGATAAGACTGTCATGAGCTGCTGGTGCTGCTGTTGCATCAGCAACATCATCTGCTCAAACCTGTCAGGAGGTGGAGCAGCCTGTGGCTCATGTGGGGCCGAAGAAGATGCCCGGTTCTGCTCACGAACCGGAGGTGTAAACGGTGGCAGTCCACCAGAAGAACCAGCAGGAGGCTGGCCTGAGCCTGAACCCGGCTCAGCAGGACCACCCCTGCGGGAAGGAGTCTGATCCATAGAGTCAGTGAGCAAGAGGGGTGTCGTGCGCCTCGTATAATATCGTGGCATGCCCTATACAACATAGGGTAGATCATTTGTGAGAGAAAGCACAACACACTTCATAAAGCACTTAAGCATTCCACACTCATCAAACAAAAGAGGCTACATGCTTTTCATTTACCCAAAATTGTAATACATGGAATACAGAGTTACATGAATCACGACAGAAAATCACATGATAGCCAATACATCTACTACATCAAACACCTAGACATGCTACTACCTATACAACATCTGCATGAAAACATAAACCGCCTATCGCGGTAACCAAGCAAACACAACATACAACAACATGGATGTCTAAGCATCCGAAGCAGGCGGTGGAGGACGAGCATTCTTGTCCTGCGCACGGCACAGAATGGCCTTCAATGTACGGGACATCTTCTTAAAACTCTTCTTCATGTAGGCTTCATTCTCTTCAAGTTTGGCGCGTACTTGACCAATCTCTTGCTGCAAGGCGGCTTGACCCTCCTCGAGACGGGCCAAACGTGCATCCAGATCATCTCATCCATACCTGCTCCTAAGCCGCAGGGGGTGAACTCTCTCGGTGTCCTGAGCCTTAGGTCTTCTTCCTGTATATCATCATCGCCCTCCTCATACTCTCCTCGCGGCACTATCCGACTCATCACCAGAGTCGTCGAGTGGGCTTGCCGCTGTTGAGGGCCGATCTTCATATTCCTGAGTGTCGCTTCACTTATGATTCGGCCGGTGCAAGATCTCCATGTTCACCTGTAGCCTACATCACGAGCCATCCTGCAGATCAGACGGCCAAATGGGAGCGAAAGATCGTTCCTGGCAGAACGAACAACCTGAACTATCTGATTTTTTTATTTTTTTTTTGTGATTTTAACGAATTTTGGGTGGACATTGACCTGGACACGTCAATAGACGGTCTAGGAGTGATTTAGAGTACGTATGTGCGGTCAGGATCGAGTTAGACTCGATCAACGCGTCCGTCTTTAATGAATTTCACCGAACGGTGAAATCGGGGAGAACCCTAGGACTGTTTCTATAATTTTGCGCACCCTCCTAAGTATAGTGCGTCAGCGTACGTAGTGGGGACAGAACTCAGGTCCGGTTTAATCAAAATCATGCTCTGATACCAACTTGTAACGCCCTGAAATTCGGGGGTCGAGTATGAACTCAACTCCCGAGTTCCAACGCATCACTTATGCAACATACACAATGTCGGTTAAATGTTGTCTGAGTTAGCGCAATAAACATGAATGAGATTAAACCAAAACAGTAATTCATACTCCAGTTCAATTGCATTTAAACAGCGGAAGACTGAAATTTTTATACAAGTATGTAAAGTAACAAAATTTTCTGAACTTCAGAGTATGAGTACTAGCTGAGCACCAATATACATGTAAAGTTTGTAAATTAAAAACCCAAAATACATCCTCAAAGAGGCCCCAAAAGTCCCGCGATGCAGCCGGCCTAGGCGTAGCCGTCAGAATACTGCATGAAAGAGAACTCCTGGTCCTCATCAACGTCGGGCTCTGGCTCCTGAACCAAGGCGCCCTCTAATCCTGCAACAGAGTCTGGTTGGTGTGTACAACACCGTCCCGTATCGTGGGAGTGAGTAGCTAACTCAGTGGAACAATAATGCATAAGTTAACATGTTATCAAATCACCAAGCAGTAATGATAAAGCAGTACAAATCAAGCATTTCTAACTACTCTTGTTAAATGCAAAAATGATATGACGTGATGCTGTATGCCCTTGCCAAACCACCCTCAAGCGACATCATCTTACGTTCGCGAATGCTTAACTCCCTCAGTGCGCCACATCTACAAAGCACATGCGGTGCGATGATGCTCGTGATTGCCAAGTTATTATTAGTCCATTTCAATCAGCAGTATTGGGAAACTAAGGTACCTCCCTTGTATCATTCCCAACATGATCCATTCTAGGGTCGTCAATCCTAGTTATTCTCATACGATTTTATGGTTTGAGAAGCTTAGTGATGGCATCGCAAAGGGCTCGTCACCCGTCAGCGCGGATACAGATCTCACCGTATGCGGCTCAATTGCTGGCCGTCAGCTCGAGTACAGGTCTCACCGTACTCGGCTCAATCACTAGCCGTCAGCTCAAGTACAGGTCTCACCATACTCGGCTCAACTCACACTCTAGTTGCTGTGAAAGGCTCGTGACCAATTACAGATACTTAGAGTACACTCGATGATACCACGGAGGACTCGTCGCCCGTCAGCACGAGCCCAGATCTCACCGTACTCGGCTCTCGCCGAAGTATCGACAGCTCGAATACAGTGTCCCATACCACCGTATTCGGCTCACGAGATAGTTGCGCAATGGTCACTACGGGGAGGCACATGGCCCCAGCATAGGCCGACAGCTCGACCACGGTGTCCCATACCACCATGCCCGGCTCATGCGTCTTAGCGGATCTAGGTACCACGGTTAAACGGGAATCACCACTGGTAAGTTTGGTACCCTAGGTTCAAGCAGTAGCGACCAAACAGGGTGAACACACAACTACACTTCGGTTTAATGGCGAGCCTGACTAGCTCGAGCGCACCACAAGTTGAGCGATATGGAGCGCAAAAGCACTCCGCGTGGCCAACCACTATCGCCAACCGAAGTACGTACGACTCGGGTTCGCCGGACCCGTCCTTTGTGGCGACATGAATCTCAGCCACAATCACAAGTCTGGTACCGAGTGTTTGGACTATAAACATAGTCCCAACTCAAACAGTTTTCATCGCTAGCATGTGAAGTAAAGCATGGTAAACAAGCAATACAAGCATGTTAGTCGGCATGTTATAAAGCATAAAGTAAGACATGAAGTAGAGCATATTACAAAGCATGTTGAAGCATGCATGTTATAAAGCATATTGTAATGCATGTAATAAGGCACTATCCCCATAGGGATAGAATTGTGTGTGCAATACAATTAAGTGGTTGCGGTGAACCACCGCATGGAGGGGATCCTACATGTCTCTAAGGGAGTTGGAGAATCCATATCAGCGCCTATCTAAGGCACTAGTACATGCACATGTACACCTACATGCACATACACAAACACTTAGAATACACATTTCCAACATACACGACGTCGTATGTAAGGCAAGTTCGTGATTGGGCTATCCCTAAGCCCCGGGAGTATTTTTCCCGCGTATATCGTATTCATACAACAAATAATCATTACAATTACATATCCAAAATCCGCACGTATGCGGGATTTCTAGAATACGCAATTTCGACATATACGGCATTTACACATGAACATATATTTTCGCGATCTCTTTCGCCAAACTAGTATTTTATCCACACATGATATAATCAAACATTATAAACATGTCAAACATTTTCTCAACAAAAATACGTATACGGTATTTCTACGTATATCAAGAGTATGTAAAATTCCATAATCTTTATCGCTAATCGAAACAGGAAACGGAAAGCACTTTGTACATGTGCATTTGCATGTAGATCATGAATCTATCATTATCTGACATTGAAAGCGTTGAAAACCGTAACTTATACGCTTAAAGTCCTCACCTCAGCCCGTGGAATTCCAACGAATCAGCAAGAAGGTTGGTGCTTCCGTATACGGGAGTTTCTTAGCCTAAAGATCGCATTCGATTAGTCTTTCCTTAACCTATCACTAATTAGGCTCAAATCAGACCTAGGGTTAGGGTTCTTACCTTCAAATGGGGTGGGAAACCGCCGGGAAAACCTCTTGGAATAGCGCGGTGTAGGCCGTGGGAGAGGTGGAAGCAGCAGGAGGAAGATCGGCTTCGATCTCCACAAGTTCTCTCTCTTTCTCTCTTTCTCTCTTAGGGTTTTAACCCAAATTCGTATGGCTGTGAGGGGCTGTTCTAAGCCCCTTTTATAGCCACAAACCTTCCCAAAATAGACTCAGGTTCAAGGGCAACTGCTTACATAGGCATTTCGCCAATTTCCAAGCTCAAAAGGGGTGTTCTGGTGGCCCTCTTTGAGCCAAACGTCGGACTTAAGCTCACCCACTGCGGATCCACGTGGGATTACGTTTTCGGCTCGATCGGATTCCCAGATCGCACGTGGCGGACCACTTTCAGTTCAACGGTCCGTGGGCCACGATCGGAATTTCTGAGTACATGTAAATGTTCCTGAAATTTTTCTTAATCCGAGGGTGTAATTTGGTCTGATTCCGACGGTCAGGTTGCTTAATACTGACGCGCAACCGAAAGGTGCCAGATCACTATTCCAGATATTTTATCTTGGATGGAAATAGTGTTTTTCACACTCCTCGCTCCGGAGTGAAAATAATGGCCGTGGGACATCGGAATCATCTGATTTTTGAGATGATTGTCAAGCCCAGTGGGGCGGTCCTGGTTCCTTAGCTTCGTGTTAATCGGACTCCCGATGTGCGATCTAGACCTCATACGAAGTTTCGTTTCAGTCCCGAGAGCAGACGGGTAATGAGTTTGGCTCTAGACTTTAGGGTAACCTAGAGTCACCAATTCTGCAAGTTTTGGGTCTTGCAGATCGTATTTTTAAAGCGATCCCAACGGATTTCATGATTTACCGAGTTTAGTACTTAGTTAACTTTGTTAAATTTCTAAAGGATTTAATCCTATGTGATTTCTGGTCGAGGTGGTACTCGGCCCAATGCACGGAAATTTTCAGGTCGTTACAAGGACCCACTATGATTTATTTCTTAGATCCACACCATCCATATGTCTCCCGGCTCATGTTAGTCGTGGGGCCCAAAAAACAAGACAATCCAACCATCAGGTGGACCACACCAAAGGCGACGTGGGTGGGGGTGTCCCAGCCATGGACCCCACCTTGATATATATATTCCACACCATCCACCATCTTCTCTAGATAATTTTAGGCCAAGGATCGAAAAATAAACCATACCAGAGTCTCAAATGGACCGCACGAAGGGGAAACAATTCATGTATGTTGAAACTTTCCAAGGCTCCGTGGGGTCCCTGTTCGTCTAAACGAGCCCAAATCAAGGTCATTGGCCTCTAATCCATCTGGCCTACGCGATGGACGAGTTAGCTTATCCACTTGGGGCCCACCTTGATGTTGAAATTGTACATTTCCACGTGCAACCACTTATTGATGACCGAATCATTATGACTCAGAAAGAAGATGAACTGTTGGTGAAGATGCGTGCTAGCGACAATGAAGAATCAGAATGGCGGATTGGCTTAGATGGAGGTTTGAGGTATCATGGTTGCCTATGCGTCCCGAACCTTCACGACTTAAGGAGAGAAGTTTTAGAGGTCGCATACAATTCAAAGTTGGCGATGTATCCGGGTAGTACGAAAATGTATCGAGACGTAAAGCGTTCGTACTGGTGGGGCAACATGAAGGCCCAAATAGCAAATTTTGTGTCACAATGCCTGTAAGACCCGTATCCTAGTTCGTACTGTTCTGATGAATCCTGCGATCATTTCCGTCAAAGTCTGGCAAATCCGTGACTGATAACGACGTTGCGATCGATCGTAAGTCGTATCCTTTAGATTCGAGTCTGTTTAATCCGAGACCTGTATCATTGCGACCGCACCGTCGCCGCGGTTCCAACGCCGCGACTCACGCACCGACTCGATACCCAGGCTAGAAGATGTCGGCCTGCGTTCAATTCGAATAAAATACCGCACGTTGCGAACTTCGAGGGAATCTCTACGAGATGTCCCATCAATCAAATCAATCACTCATGTCAAGTACAAGTCAAGTCACACCTACCCAAGTACAACAACCCATGCCTCTCTCTTACACAAGCAAGCCCAAGTCAACTCTCTCTCTCTTTTTCAACTCTACCCATGCCCATGACATCATCCCCCATCCCTCCCTCTCCTTTTATTTTATTTCTTTTTTTTTCTCTCTCATTCTCCCATTCTCTCCCTCTTATACGTCCAAGCAATCTCCAAGCTTCCCAAAAAAAATTCCCCAAAATCCTAAGTGTGGCCCACCTCCTCATCTTCCATCCCAACCGTCCGATCATCATCCGCACCGTTAAAACCCGATCAACGTCCATAAGAACCGTAGGTGAGGAGTTTCCGGGCTAAGGGAGCAAGGAAAAGGCATAATAAGGTGGTGATCCACCGTTATTTCTTATTTTAGGACCCACTGTTGGTGGGACCCATTGATGTATGTGATTTAACCAAGAGGGGCCATAGTGGCGGAGTCCCTCTATCTCACCGTGTATCTCTCTCTCTCTCTCTCTCTTCTCTCTCTCTCTCTCTCTCTCTCTCTCTCTCTCTCCCTAGAATGAAGTGGGCCCCACCAAATCATGTTAAATTCACTCCATTCATCAAATGGTGTGGCCCACCACATTTTAGGCGAAATCCACCGTCCGGTGGAAAGTCTTCATATAATATAACATATAATATTTATTTTATATTAATATTATGCTATATATGTATATGTATGCATGGTGGGCCACGTGCATGTGGGACCCACCATGAGGCCTGTGTGTATACCGTCCAGCGTCCAGAGACGCTGAACGTGATGGTAGGCTAACATGGAATACGTGTGCTGACATGGTGGTGTACTTACAAGCTAACAAAAGGAAAAAAAGTGGTTTTGGGGTGGGCCGTTCATGCAGGCCCCACCTTGATGTATGTAGATGATCCACGCCGTCCATTCTATTCTCCAGCCCATTTTAGGCGTTGAACCAAAAGATGAGGCTGATCCGAAATAGATGGGTGGCCTTACCATAGGAAACAGTGGTTTTTGCCGTTAAAACTTTGAAAAATGATTGCTGGGGTCCACGTAAAGCTTGGACCCACCTGAAATTTGGTTTGGACGCTTAATTTTGTGGGACACATACAATGGACGGGGTAGATCTGGTTAATGTGGGTCCCACCTAGGTAACAAATATAATATATATATATATATATATATATATATATATATATATCAGAAAAGGTAGCAGACACCTTGCTGCCATGACGTGCACAAAAAGGAATGGGTCCCCATTGGCCCTAGTTGTGGACCCCACCGTGATGTGTGTTCTAAATCTCTGCCGTTATTTGTTGGGACCCTTCAATGAGGCGTCGATTCCAAAAATCAGCCATGAATAGTTCTTAGATGGCCCACATCGCCACTGTCTATACGAAGGTATGTTAAACCACTCGGAAATGATTGCTAGGGTCTACTTGAAGCTTGGACCACCTGAAATTTGGTTTGGACGCCTAATTTTGTGGGACACATATAATGGGCGGGGTAGATCTGATTAATGTGGGTCCCACCTAGGGTAACAAAATTTTTTACATATGAGAAAAAGGTGGCAGGAACCTTGCTGCCATGACGTACAGAAAAAGGTGGTCCCCGTTGGCCCTAGTTGTGGACTCCACCATGATGTATATTTTGTATCCACACCGTTCATGAGGTGGACCACCCTCTGAGGTGGGTCCCCGCCAAAGATCAGCTCGATCCAACGTTCAGGTGGCCCACACCACAAGAAACAGCGGTGATTGAACTCTACCATTGAAACCTTTCTTGGGCCCACTGAAGTTTTGGATCAATCTGAAATTATTTTCCTCTTCATTCAGGTCTACGTGTGACCTCATGAACGGATTGGATGGCGTATAAATATTAAGGTGGGCCCCACATGGGACCCACAATGATGCATGTGTTTTATTACCACCGTCCGCCCGGATGGTGGTACCCACTGTGATGTTTTTGTTTCAAAACCCACCGTCCAGGGAACGGGGCGGGTGGGGTGTGCACGTGTGTGTGCATAAGTGTGGGGTGTGCACGTGGTGTGTGCATGCGTGTGTGATGGTGGGAGGTGTGTGCATAACGTGGGGTGGTGGGTGCACGTGCGTGTGTGCATGCGTGTGTGAGTGTGTGTGTGTGTGTGTGTGTGTGTGTGTGTATATATATAATATTATATTTTATACAATATATCTCTGATGGTGGGCCTCTATGGACCCTACCACGATGCATGTGTTGCATCCAACCCGTCCACCCATTCTGAAAGCTCATTTTATGCCATGAATTACAGAATGAATTAGATCCATAGTTCATTGGACCCACCCTTGATGCATGTGTTGTTTCCGAATGGTCCAACCATTTGGCGAGCTTGTCTTAAAGGGGTTTGAGACTAAAAATAAGATAGATCTATAGTTCAAATGGGCCCACTTTGGTATATATATAAGGCCATAGTATTAGGCCCATATTGATGTATTGTGGCCCGTTGTTGGGGCCCACTTGAGTAGATACATGGGGCCCAATTGGTGTGGCCCATCTAATGTACATAAGGCCATGTGGTTAGGCCATATTGATGTATTTATGGCTCACTGTTGAGGCTCACCGTAATGTGTATGAGGCCGTTGTTGAGGCCCACTTTGTTATGTTTAAGGCCTATGTGATTAGGCCCATTTGATACACATAGAGCTTATGTGATTGGGCTCATTTTAACGCATTCTCAGGACCATGGGTGATGGCCCATTGCAATGTACCTAAGGCCCATTGGTGAGGCTTATTGAGGTGGCCCAGTTGATGAAATAAGGCCCATGAAATACGGCCTATTTGATGTATTTAAGGCCAATGGGATGTACCTAAGGCACATTGCAATGTGTAATCCCACCACGATTTATTGAATGGCATTTAAGACGAGCCGAGCCTTGGGGACAATGTTGGTTTGACGTCCACATTGTACGAGTAATGTTGGTTAGATGTCCACATATAACTCTCCCTAAGGTCACTGATAGACCCGTATCTGTTTCATGTAGGCCGTCTAGGCCCATCTTCGGCGTAAGGATAGTCCATTACTTTATAACATGCTTAGTATAGTTCCATGATTCATGTCATACGCATCATATGTATACTTGATATGAGGAATGTTTGACCATAGCATAAGCCTACGGGCAGATCATTTATGGGCTCCCCGATATGTGGAGTTGCCTTACATGAGCGCACGGTATGCACAGGATTGATGCATGTCTGGCCGTATGATTCATGCATTGCATCTGTATGAGATTGTTGTCTATGATGATTGCACACATCAGGGCCATAGCCTCCACAGATCTATCGTGGGTGGCTGGTTGGATACCGAAAAATCTTGCAAGCAATTGGGGCGCCATAGATGTCCCTGGGTGAGAGTCCCTGAACCCGATGGTACCAGAGAATGACTCCAACGTCGAGACCGAGTGGATGTACAAGCGATGAGGGCCGAATACCAGGAGGCCGTGTCTCCCACTGTGTCGTGGTCGGTTGGAAAGGGGTGTGGCCTTACTCGCCCGAGAGTAGGGGGCATTACTAGGCTGAGTTTGACCAGCTCGGAAATGGGTTCGCTATCGACGTGCCGGATAGGTATTGGCTGACTATTGGCTAGGCGGATAGTGAGGTTTCTTACGCTCACTTGGACTGTGCTGCTTGGAGAGAGACAGTGCCATTTGGAGTGTACTGAACCCCGGTGATTATCCAGACTGAGAACCGTACTGATTTGATGCTCTTGTGAGGAGTTGCATTGGTATGAGGATGACATGCTTGACTTACATATTGCATCGCATGGCCTTGGTATGGCCGATAGCATTCACATCTTGTACGCATAGCCTTGGTACGGCTGGTTGCATTTTCGTACTCATCAGCATGATTCCGCATACTCCGGCATTGCATTCTGAGCACGTTCGCACACAATTACACCGCCCTCTAAGCTTTCTACAAGCTTATGCACGATTGATGCGTGCAGGTGACGCCAGGACGCAGCTGTAGTCTCGCCGCTGTTGGAGCGTGCGCCGAGCTTTTGGAGTTTTGATATTACCACTATCTTGTATTTCCCTTTATACGCACTGTATTCAAAGTTTTTGTTCATAGTGGATTTTGTGATGGTGTTCTTGTGGTTATTGTTCGTGGGTTATGCTTGTGGTTATGCTCATTACGAATCAAATGGATTATTAGAAATTCTCCTTGTAGCATCCAAGGATCGGAACCTGGCGTATGGGCGCTGGGAGCCGAGAATGGGGTACTACGAAGGCTGTCGGCGCCGGATTCGGCGATCGGGAATTTTGTGAACCCGGTTTTCGAGTTTGGGGCGTGACAATGCCTCACATGCCAGCAAGTCAAGTCCGAACACTGCCGACCCCCTGGTTTACTTCAGCCCATGCCCATAGCAGAGTAAAAGTGGGATTTCATATCTATGGATTTCATTTCCGGGTTACCAAATATGAGAAAGGGGCATGACTCCATTTGGGTGATTGTGGACCGATTGACGAAATCGGCCCATTTCCTCCCGATTAGAGTTTCTAATTCGGCAGATGATCTAGATAAGTTGTACATCAAGGAGATAGTACGACTGCAAGTGGTTCCTATAGAGATTGTGTCGGACCGAGACACACGATTCACGTCTATTTTCCATTCCATTAAGTTAATCGAACATTTGCCCAACCTAGTATGCAAGCATTTGTATTAATAAAATGATATGTGTTATTAGACCCTTTGGATCATTGCTTTAGAAGATTACTTCAACTCTCTAAATCAGAAAATCGATCGTGCTTAATCTAGAATGGCCTATGTATATACTACATTTGAATGATCTTTTGATCCAATTACATATTTGGAGTTTAAATTTATGTTGTAATGTGTTCAGGCCCACATCACAAAATCAGGTGTAATGGCTCATACATGTATATTGTTGGGTTCATGCATTAGGATATAATTGAAGTCATATATTCTAGCAAAGAAATGATTATCTGAGGTCTAATGTAGAACAGGTCGCGGATAATTTCATGACCAAGATGGACCAGAAAAGGCCCGATCGGAGACGGAGATGATCCGGACCGTCAAAACTTAAAACGGACTTATCTCGTAGACCGGAGTTATCGGATGTAAAATACGTGATTTTGGGGTTGCGCAAGCCAGATTTGTGAAATACCATCAGATCAACGGTCGTTCCCTGTTTTAATTCCATTTTTACTATAAATAGTAAGTTTTAGTTTGATTATAACTCTTCATCCGTTGGGCTTTAGGAGTTGTGCCCAACATGAAAAGTGCTTAGAATAATTAAGAGAACAGCGCGGTGAAGCCAAATAGGACACTTATTATTTTTGGCTGAAAACCTTGCGCACTAGTAGACATCATGACCGTCTTTAAATACTAAGTTTCCTATTTATAGTAAGTTGTGAATTCTAAGAGTTTTAGTTGTAGTGTGATTTTGAAATTTCATTAATGACTTAGTATCCTTATTTAAAGGGTCATGAACTCATTTATTTCATTCATCAATCAATTTCAAATTTTATAGAATTTATTTTATATTTCTTGATATTTTCCTTATGGATTTGAGAAGTCTCTGTGAGGAGTCCACAAAAGTTATGTGGATTTGGAACAGTTATCCCCTTAAGGAAGGTGGTGCTCGACCTCACATCCTTCCCCGCGTCAAGGTCCATAGAACTTATGGAATAATAGACTATCCTAATTCCTTAGTTATGCCATCTATATACAAGTAGA
Organism: Magnolia officinalis; assembly: GCA_021015155.1. Lineage (NCBI taxonomy): Eukaryota > Viridiplantae > Streptophyta > Magnoliopsida > Magnoliales > Magnoliaceae > Magnolia > Magnolia officinalis. The sequence continues at coordinate 95,441,005 of JAJHSJ010000002.1, forward strand.
GGTGTACACGAGTTGAACCGAGTCGAGCTTGGCACAGCTCGACTCGGCTCGGCCACTTGCTGACCCAGCTTGAACTTGGCTCGGCTCAGTCCTCGAGCCTGACTGGCCAGCTTGGCTCGGTTCGGTCAGTAGCTCGGTCCAGTTCGAGCGGAGTTCGCCTATGCAACATTTTTACAAATTCATGGAATGCACTTTCAAATTCTCACTGTATGTAAAACAGCAGTGGTTTTACAAGTATTTCATCAAACACCTTGGAAGCAACATCAAAATCAAGAAAAAAGGCTTTTCTTTCATGTACATACTTTCCCTGTCACCAGCTAACACTTCGTTGAGTAATTTCATTAAACACTTGGTGATAAACATCAACATCAAAGTAACCGAGTCACCGAATTGGTTCGATCCGAGTCTGACTCGAGTTAGGGTTCGATCCGAGTCGAGTCGAGCTCAAGCAAGCTTGAACTCAGTTTGAAATTTTTTTGAGCTAAAAAAATCAGCTCAACTCGGATCGAACTCAGTTTCAAACCGAGTCGAATCGAGCTTTTTCGAGTCGAGTCGAGCAAGCTAACCAAGCTAACTCGGTTTGCATACAACCCTATATACAAGTGGACCCCACATGAACGAATGGGATGTCATTGTCATGTTATGTCATGTAAGGTGATGGCATGTACATGATCTACCTGGTATAGCAAAGCTCATGTACCTACGGAGAGGAGAGGAAAATGACTAAACGTGCATAAAATTCAACTGACATATGTAGTAAACCATTGTCCAGTTCAAGCCGAGTTCGCCTGTGCAACATTTTTACAAATTCATGTATTGCACTTTCAAATTCTCACTGTATATAAAACAACAGTAGTGGTTTTACAGGTATTTCATCAAACACCTTGGAAGCAACATCAAAATCAAGAAAAAAGGCTTTTCTTTCATATACATACTTTCCTTGTCACTAGCTAACACTTTGTTGAGTAATTTCATCAAACACTTGGTGATAAACATCAACATCAAAGTAACCGAGTCACCGAACTGGTTTGATCCGAGTTTGACTTGAGTTGGGGTTCGATCCGAGTCGAGTCGAGCTCAGAAAAGCTTGAACTCAGTTTGAAATTTTTTCGAGCTAAAAAAATCAGCTCAACTCGGATCGAACTCAGTTTCAAACCGAGTTGAATCGAGCTTTTTCGAGTCGAGTCGAGCAAGCTAACCAAGCTAACTCGGTTTGCATACAACCCTATATACAAGTGGACCCCACATGAACGAATGGGATGTCATTGTCATGTTATGTCATGTAAGGTGATGGCATGTACATGATCTACCTGGTATAGCAAAGCTCATGTACCTACGGAGAGGAAAGGAAAATGACTAAACGTGCATAAAATTCAACTGACATATGTAGTAAACCATTGTCCAGTTCAAGCCGAGTTCGCCTGTGCAACATTTTTATAAATTCATGTATTGTACTTTCAAATTCTCACTGTATATAAAACAACAGTAGTGGTTTTACAGGTATTTCATCAAACACCTTGGAAGCAACATCAAAATCAAGAAAAAAGGCTTTTCTTTCATATACATACTTTCCTTGTCACTAGCTAACACTTGGTTGAGTAATTTCATCAAACACTTGGTGATAAACATCAACATCAAAGTAACCGAGTCACCGAACTGGTTTGATCCGAGTTTGACTTGAGTTGGGGTTCGATCCGAGTCGAGTCGAGCTTAGAAAAGCTTGAACTCAGTTTGAAATTTTTTCGAGCTAAAAAAATCAGCTCAACTCGGATCGAACTCAATTTCAAACCGAGTTGAATCGAGCTTTTTCGAGTCGAGTCGAGCAAGCTAACCAAGCTAATTCGGTTTGCATACAACCCTATATACAAGTGGACCCCACATGAACGAATGGGATGTCATTGTCATGTTATGTCATGTAAGATGATGGCATGTACATGATCTACCTGGTATAGCAAAGCTCATGTACCTACGGAGAGGAGAGGAAAATGACTAAACGTGCATAAAATTCAACTGACATATGTAGTAAACCATTGTCCAGTTCAAGCCGAGTTCGCCTGTGCAACATTTTTACAATTCATGTATTGCACTTTCAAATTCTCACTGTATATAAAACAACAGTAGTGGTTTTACAGGTATTTCATCAAACACCTTGGAAGCAACATCAAAATCAAGAAAAAAGGCTTTTCTTTCATATACATACTTTCCTTGTCACTAGCTAACACTTGGTTGAGTAATTTCGTCAAACACTTGGTGATAAACATCAACATCAAAGTAACCGAGTCACCGAACTGGTTTGATCCAGGTTTGACTCGAGTTGGGGTTCGATCCGAGTCGAGTCGAGCTCAGAAAAGCTTGAACTCAGTTTGAAATTTTTTCGAGCTAAAAAAATCAGCTCAACTCGGATTGAACTCAGTTTCAAACCGAGTTGAATCGAGCTTTTTCGAGTCAAGTCGAGCAAGCTAACCAAGCTAACTCGGTTTACATACAACCCTATATACAAGTGGACCCCACATGAAAACGAATGGGATGTCATTGTCATGTTATGTCATGTAAGGTGATGGCATGTACATGATCTACCTGGTATAGCAAAGCTCGTGTACCTACGGAGAGGAGAGGAAAATGACTAAACGTGCATAAAATTCAACTAGCATATGTAGTAAACCATTGTCTTCTCCTCTTCATCACAGTAATAAGGTTAATCAAACATTCAACTAGCCAACCCAGTATAAAAATTTATCCAATATCTATAAATTCAAGTGGTATAGCTTACTCCAGTTACAACTATTTTATCAAGCAAATTAGACAAATGGGTTGGATGGCTGATAAACATACAAAACTTCAGAATTCTTTCCTTCGACATGAGGCCGACCTTTTATGACCGTCCATGATTACACGGTGAAAATGAGGCAGCTTACCTGATCACGAACGCGGCTCTAGCTGGAAGCTGATTATGTGTGGCCCGGGGCCCACCTCGATGTATGTATTATATATCCACATCATCCATTCATTTCGCTAGATCAATTTGGGGGCATGAGCACATAAATGAAATATTTGGATAGTCATTTTCGTCCCCACCGTTACCTTGGTATGGCTTCCACGAGTTTTGGACCTGCATTATTTTGTGCAAGGTCGTTAGGGTATCCCTTGACTTTCTTGGTAAGAGATAACCACGTCATATGAAACAAGGTGGATAATGATGTCTATTGTTGAAACCCTCTAAAGGCCCCACCGGGATGTTTATTAGTCACCTGGCCTGTTCACTAGGTCCGACATACCTGGTTGAAGGGAAAAGACAAATAACAGCTTGATCTAAAACTTTCCATTGGCCTTGGGGCGTTTTTAATGGTGAGCGTTCAATTTCAATTGTTTCATCTGGGGTGGTTTATTTGGGATTTATATCTAATTTATTTTTAAAATAATACTTTAAAATGATATGAAAAAATAGATGAACGGCATGGATGAAACACATACATCACAATGGACTCCACAGAGTTTGGAGAAACGGATTGGCTACCCCCTCGGCCACCAGTCCGATGGCTTATGGTCAGTGCTCTGGGCCCCACCATGATGTATGTGTTTCATCCATTCCGTTCATCCATTTTTAAAGATCATTTTAGGGCATGATCCAAAAAATTAGAGGGATATAATTCTCAGATGGACCACACCATAAGAAAACAATAATGACTATAATGTTTATTTGACATCCAATCTGTTGATTAGGTCATAAAGACCGAGATGAATATAAAAAACAAAGATCATCTTGATCCAAAATTTGTATGGCCCCCAAAACGTTCTATGCTCATTCAACATTGTTTCTGTAATGTGGTCCAATTGAGATTGATATATACCTCATTTTTTGTCTTATTTATAAAATGATCTAGAAAAATAAATGGACGGCATGGATGAAATAAGTACATCATGGTGGGTCCCACAGAGCACCAACCACAGCCATTAGCCGGTGGCGGGGGAGTAGCCAATCCGTTTCCGTTGTTTGGGCTCCCATCCGGACACGGATTTACTGGGAAAGCCTTTCACAGGAAGTTCCTGTACTGGCATGCTAGGTGGTGCCCACGGTGATGTTCGTGAGAAATCCACATCATCCATTCATTTCGCTAGATCAATTTGGGGGCACGAGCGCATAAATGAAATATTTGGACGGTCATTTTCATCCCCACCGTTACTTTGGTATGGCTTCCACGAGTTTTGGACCGGCATTATTTTGTGCAAGGTCGTTAGGGTGTCCCTTGACTTTCTTGGTGAGAGACAACCACGTCAGGTAAAACAAGATAGATAATGATGTCTATTGTTGAAACCTTCTAAAGGCCCCACCGGAATGTTTATTAGTCACCCAACCTGTTCACTAGGTCCGACATACCTGGTTGAAGGGAAAAGACAAATAACAGCTTGATTTAAAACTTCTGTTGGCCTTGGGATGTTTTTAATGGTGAGCGTTCAATCTCCATTGTTTCATCTGGGGTGGTCTATTTGGGATTTATATCTGCTTTTTTTTAAAAAAATAATACCTTAAAATGATATGAAAAAACGGATGGATGGGGTAGATGAAACACATACATCATAGTGGGCTCGACAGAGTTTGGTCATCGCTGGTGACGGGGTCATCACGCAATCCGCTTCCTGTTGTTTGGGGAAACGGATTGGCTACTCCCTCGTCCACCAGCCCGGTGGCTGATGGTCGGTGCTCTGGCCCCACAATGATGTATGTGTTTCATCCATTCCGTTCATCCATTTTTAAAGATCATTTTAGGCATGATCTCAAAAATTAAAGGGATATAATTCTCAGATGGACCACACCACAGGAAAACAATAATGATTGGATATCCACCATTAAAATCATCCTAAGGCCCACTGTAATGTTTATTTGACATCCAATACGTTGATTAGGTCATAAATACCCAGATGAATATAAAAAACAAAGATCATCTTGATCCAAAATTTTATGGCCTCCAAAACGTTCTATGCTCATTCAACACTGTTTCCAGTAATGTGGTCCAATTGAGATTCGTATATACCTCATTTTTCGTCTTAGTTTATAAAATTATCTAGAAAAATAGATGGACGGCATGGATGAAATAAGTACATTATGGTAGGTCCCACAGAGCACCGACCACAGCCATTAGCCGGTGGCCACGGGAGTAGTCAATCCGTTTCCGTTGTTTGGGCTCCCGTCCGGACGCGGATTTACTGGGAAAGCCTTTCCCAGGAAGTTGCTGTACTGGGATGCTAGGTGGGGCCCACCGTAATGTTTGTGAGAAATCCACCCCGTCCATCCGTTTTTCTAGATCTTTTAGGACATGATCCCGAAAATGAGTTGGATCCAAAGCCTAAGTGGGTCATATGAGATGGAAAAATAGGGAAAGAGTTTTCTACCGTTGAAACCTTCCCAAGCTCTACCTTGATGTTTATCTGCCATCCAAACCGTTTATAAGTTCATTCCCACTGGGGTGAAGTGAAAACATGAAAATCCTAGCTTCATACGAAGCTTTTTTGGCCATAAAAATGTTTCAACAGTGGTTACTAAATCCCCACTTTTTCCTCTCGTGCGGTCCCCTTGAGTTTTGGATCCACTTAATTTTTGGTCTCATTTTTTAAAATGATCTCGAAAAACGTATGGACGGTGTGGATTTCTTACCAACATCACGGTGGGCCCCACCTAGCATCCCAGCTCAGGAACTTACGGCTAAAGCCTTTAGCAGGAAATCCGCGTCCGGTCCGAGCATGAGCTGGACGAAATGGATTTTACGGGAACTTCGCGGGCGGAGTCGATGGACCAGGGAACTTGCGTCCGGATAAAGCAAGGTCACGATTCTAAGTTCTAACACGTTATCTTTCCAAGCTACGGAGATGGTTCCCTTATCTTTTATGTTGTGGTGTTTCGCACTACGCCTGGCGTACATGCATGTCAATCTGGACCGTCCAAATTGCAGGACCCATCATGTATTATAGACGGAGTAACTATCCTGACCATCCAAATGAAAACTAAAAACTAAACAACCGGGGGTTTATAACTTATAATTCAAAATGTGAAATCACATGCTCAAAATCGTCCAGTAAGTATCCAATCGCAACAATCGATCGGTCAAAATTGCTGGAGACCTCTACACGTACGCTCAACGAAACTCAAACTGGTGGTGAACTATCACCACAGTCCTTACTCTTCATAAGACCAGCTTGATACTGTGACAGACTATGATGTATGATGCAGAGGCACTTGGAAATCACTTGTAATTTGCATACTTGGAATATAAATAACTCAAAATAAACTGTCCAAAATATATTTCCCAGATTAGATGTATCATTAACCGAAAATTACAGTTATTTTGATTATCTAACCAACCGATTGGAGGATATTTTTTGGACGGTCATCCTAAGGTCCTAGTTCCACAAACAGGTGTCCACTAATCAGAGGTTACGATTGTTCAAACAATTGATATTTGAGATTGTGACTTAGAGAAAATGTTTTCCACAGTTTAGTCGGTTTAACTTGAGTTAATATGTTCCAAATGTACAACTTCCGAGAGCCTGTGTATCAAGAGCCGTCTGCAGCCTGAGTATTATATGACTCCTGCGTTTACTTCGCGAGGTTGAAGAACCGCGAAATGACGAACATTCGCTGCTCTACCCTTTTTAAAAAGAGAAAATCAAGAACATGGATTTCCCGCTCTTTAGAGCTCCAATCTTCTACTTAAATCCTCCCTCCATCGAATCTCAATCCATCTCAGTTCGATCCCCATCATCTTCCTCGTTCGAAAGGCGTTTCTCTCACGCGATTTCGTGCCGGAGAATGTCTTGCGAGCTTGAAACTGCTCCTCCAACGCTCAGGACAGTCACAATCTCGTATTCAGAGCTCCAGGTTCGTTTTTATTCGTTTAAATGATTATTGGGTTTCATGGGTTTTGATTTTTCTCCTCAAATTTGTGTTCTGTTTCCTGTAATTTGGATTTCTTTTGACTTTTGTTTTGCTCTTCTTTGTTTTTCTGATGTTGTTTTGATTGGAATAGGATAAAGATGGGGATTTGTCGATGAAGATTGAGAATGGTTTTGGGCCCAATGGACTGGGGATTATATCTGTTTCGGATGTATGTATTTGACTTCTACTATGGAAATCCCATGCTATGTTTGAGTTATTATTATTGTTATTATTATTATTATTTTTAAAAGTTTGTATTGCAGATATAATAGCAGTTTATGATTCTAGTTTATTAGATGAATATACACTGAATTCATTGTATGTTCCGAATCATGTTACTGCTTCCTTTTTGTTGGATTTGATGTCATTAGCTTTTCATGTATAGTTTGAAACTCAAGTCTTTATCGTCGTCGCTATCACTCATTCTTTGGAGTTTGAAATTGTTATCTGTATGTGTTGCTTTTCTAAAAATGGACACATGGACACAATAGTTATTGATGCGAACCATTGATCTTGTATGATCTTCTATGAGTGGGTCATGTAGTGGTACATGGATAAAAGAGGAGATCACTGTCTTCTTCTCAATAATAGCGCTTGAATCCATAAGGAGAGATGAATCTCTAAAAATGATAGAAAAAATTGATATTATTTATGAATCCTAAATTTGTACTTACCCAAATTAGTAAACTTTCCTAAAAATTGCCAGTCACTAAAAATAATAAAGTTGGACTAAAAACTCAAAATTAACCTCTAAAATGACCTAGTTTTGGAAAACCCAGGTGTTGATTGTCTTTGGCATTGATCAGGGCATAGAGCTCTCCGTTGGAAAATAGCTTTCGAACGACATATAATATGTGTGAAACTGAGAATCAGTCGCAAAGTTATGGCCATTAGAAGCTATAGTGTGCATTATGCCTTTTTGCCCCATCTCGGCATATGGCCTAAATTCCTCTGGTCTTGGTAGTCCATGTGATTGTCCTTGACACTGCCCTACATCAGTGGGCCAGTGTACACAAATTTCAATGTGCAGACAATATTAAGGGTGCATTCGGTAACACCACTAGAAGCTACTTCGGGTATCTTCTCTTACAAAATAGAAGTTTTTCCGAAGTAGGGGTGTCAACGGGCTGGTCCAAGCCCTATTCAAGCCTGGCTCCTATTGTTCAACTTAGTCTTCAATTTGGCTTGGGCTCGTGACTGGCCAAAATAGTGCAGGCTAAGCCTAACCTGAAATGTCTATGCTAGGCCCGAGCCCTAGCTTGAGCGTTTTCTCAGATGGCTTGCGGAGAGGCCGCGTGCATTGGCCTGGTTGTTCGGTATTTATTAGGCAAGAATGGCATCAGATTTAGGGCGAATGTCGATGAAAACCATACTTATTAAATACTTACAAATTAAGCTTTCGAGAGGCAGAGACAAAGCAATACTCTAGCTTGCCAATCAAGCTCTCTCTGGGACTAATAGTAAGCTCTCTATTCGAACTCTGATTTACAATAAGAGGAACATCCCTTTATATGGAGGGATTTACATTTGCATGAATTAGAAATTTGGCCTCAAATTTACATATAATTTACTATGCAGAAACTGTTGGCGGATTCTACGCGCCCAAATTTGGCGACTACAGTTTTACTGTATGGTTTTGTTTTGCTACAGTAAAAGTGCTACAGTAGCTTATTTGGATTTTGTGATGATTTTTCTTTGCCGTAGCTTCGGCTTGTCGCTGAGGTGGCAACAAAGTCTTGACATAGTCAGTGCTCAGAAGTTAAGCAATGACTTGTTTTGGTGCGGCTTTTGGCTTAGAAATAGATGTCGGCGTCAGGGTCTTCTTCAAGTGGAATGGTAGAAGAGCCTTCAGACTCGGCATAGGTTGATCCATGTTTACTGGATACTTGCTCTTAGAGTGCTATGAAAGCAGATTTGAGTTCAACTAATTCCTTTTTTAAGATTGCTGCTTCATCCGGAGTTTTGACAGAAATGATGGCTTCTTTGAAGCTTTTTGGTAAAGCTGATTGTTTAGTTGCCTCGATAACTATTTCACAATCAAATTTGTTCCACCATTTGATATATGTAGTTTAGAAAAGGACTTTGGCATTTTGATTCTCTGAAGGAAGGGCTTCGTACTTCTATTTTAATATCCATGGGAGTCCATATTTGGCAAAATATAACATTACAGAATGCGCTGTATATTCAGGATTCTGTAACTTTTCCATTTTTTGGCATAGTGAGAACAATGAGCTTTTCAGGGAGAATTGCACAATGTGCTCCGAACAGTGTCCAACATTGCGAATAAAACCATGGCGATATGTCTTTGGTATATGGTCTTGAGAAATTTAAGAACCAAGAATGGCCTTTTTCTGAATTTTGGAAGAGGAGTAGAGGTGTACGCGAGTCGAGATTGTCCAATCAATTTGAATTTTGGGCTATTTCCCATACACATGGTGGCCGACCAAATGAATAGGCCTGATTGCCATACACTGGCATGGTTTCTCCCCTTTCGTTTCGCCAATAGACGAAGTCATCCTTGACGATTTCCCTTTGTCATGTGTATGGTGAGGACCAGTACTTCATAGACCTTTTATGGCCATGCCTCATCATAAAATCCTTTGTGTTTGTAATCAGAGTAAAAATGCAAATGGCTGGCATGATACCCATTATATTCATTTTACTGACGATTGGAAGTTTTTTACTCCCTTTCAAGTGGTTACATGGAAATTGCTGTGAATATTTTGTACATTCCTTCATTTCAAATTGGCTATGGAAATTATAGTAAGCAATGTCCCCTATTTGATTGATTTGTAAAATCAATTATGCAAGATTGGGGATTGAGATGGCAGGTAAAACAACTGTGGTTCTTAATGCCATCAGGATGGTCTTGGCTTACTGTGTCTCAAGGAACCGAAACTCAGTTTTCGAGTGGGATTCGCCAGGGGCCAAAGCCTAATTGGAAATTTTGCGTCTGGGGGGCTACTCTTTTCATTCTCCACTGACTGATTTAACTGTGTATCGGACTTTGAAAAAATGTTTTGTGTAGGATTTGATGGTGAGGACAATGAAACAAGCATTTCTTTGGTGTTAACAATTACATTCCTTCCAATTTTACTTCTATTGGTGGGAGGTGTGTAGTTAGGAAATTTAAGTAGTCGAGGTATGGATTAAAAAAGAAAGAAAGAAAAAGCAAAAAACTTAGGGGACCTAGCCCACTAAATTCAATATGATTTTTCTTTAAAACAAGTTTTCTTAGAGACCTAATTATTTTATGAGAGTTGAAATCATTCTAATAGATGTGAAATTTTAGTTCCTAAATATCAGCCTACCAAGTAGGATTTGGCATGATGGATATAGGATTCATGTTGAATATGGCTCAATCTTCTCAAAAGGTCCGGTGAATCGATGCCCTATGAGTGTGGTTTGGACTTATGGAACCCCCCAAGGTTGCGGCTTTTGCTTGGCTAGTTGGGAGAAGTCGAGTGCTTATGATTGATAATCTTTAGAAAAGGGGAACGGTCCTTCCAAATATGTGCTTGTTATGCAAGCAAGAAGTAGAATCAATAGATCACTTGTTTCTACATTGTCCTTTTGTTGCAAGTATTTGGTTCCAAGTCTTCGCTCTAGCTAAGGTTTCTTGGGTGATGCCTCTATCTATGGAAGGTTTCTTGGCTGCTTGGCACGGAGCGGATGGCGAAAGTCTAGGTTGGAAGAAGTGGAGGTTAATTCTTCTCTCAATTCTCTGGTCCATTTGGGGAGAGAGGAATAACTGGTGCTTTCGCAATAGTAGTATTGGCGTCAGGGGTGTACAACAAAGTTCTTCTACTGTTTTGCAATTGGGCACCTTGAGTGGTTTTGTTGTTGTCAGAAGGGTCTTCCTAGCCATGGGGTTGGTGGTTGTTGTATTTTATCTCCGTTTTGTAGCTTTTTTCCTTTTTTTTTTTTTTTTTTTCCCCTTCTTCTTTTCTTGTTTTTTGTCCCCTTGTTCTTGTTTTTGCTTGTCCTCTTTTTGGCTTTGGCCTAATAAATCTCATCTTTCAATATATTATATATAATTATAATATATATAATATATATATAATTAATATAATATTTTAATAGTAGTTATACAGCTGTGTGCTCACGTGATTTCGAGTAAAGTGAGACAAAGACAGTCAAGGTACGTTACCGTTACGATACAGGCTGTAATGGTTGTTACGGCCTCCATAATGGCCATTATGGCCCCCCCCCCCCCCCCCCCAAAAAAAAAAAAAAAAAAAAAAAAACTGTAGCAGCCCTTTAACGGATCGTTACGGACCATTTTTTTCCGTAATGGCCATTTCGGCCACATAACGCGTACCGAACCCACCGTTACCGTTATGTGACCATTTTTGGATACCATTAACACAATATGCAACCCCCCGTACCTCTACAGCTCTACCTGAGTGTTATTGGAAGGATATGAAAATAAGTATGAAGTAGTTCTTAACCAGGATCTAGATGACTTGTCCTTGTCTTTCATACTTGTATAAAAGCTGTTATGCCTCATTATCACATGGTTGGACATATCTAGTGATCTAAGAGCTATTAGCACCTTCCTAGAAGTACAAAATCACATCTTATGTTGATTTGAGTGTGTACGCTTCTATTACATCTATAACTAGGAAAGAAATTTAGACAACTTTGAGTTTCAAGCTGCTTAATTTTATATTGGTTGGATTCTCTATATGCTTACTGAAGGGAGGCTAAACATATACAAGGATCAGAATCCTAGAATCAGTGTTCCAAATATGAAGATCAGTTTTGGGGGTGTATCGCCCGCATTGATAGTGAAATATCGTAGCTGGTGTTTTGGCTAACATTGACATAGATCTTAATGCGAAATTGGAATGGATGAATTAAACTCCACAACCTATTGAAGAGGGAGGGATTGGATTTCCCAATCTTGCTAGAAGCAGTGTAAAAGGTCATGCCATTTAATATTAGTGAACTTAGTTGCCCAAAATAGCTTGTCACATAGATTGGTTTCCATACTCAATGTCAAACTGTCTGTGGATATTATGATTATAATGTTGGTGTTTATATTTTATGGTATTATATGGTTCTTGGTGGTAAGAAACAACATTTTTCTGTTCAACCTAGTGATGGTTCAGGTGGATCCCCCTTTAATAATATAATCTATTGATTGATGGGATGTGTGATGGCTAATATCTATCCTATGAGATGATTGTATCCATCTAATGAAAATGAACAGTTACAATGAATGGTTATGGTGGCTCTCGATCAGATTGGTTAGGATCCTCCAATGGGGGAGATTTCAGGATATCAACATCCACTAGCTCTCCCACCATATGAATGACTGGGATCATGGTCCTGCTTGTACATTTTATTGGGTTGAGCAAATGCATGTTCAAACTTCGTCCAAATATCTCCTTCATCTGGCGAACTAGTTGGACATTAATTTCTTCATTTGGGTAACGGTGCCTACAAACATCGCTGGTTCCAACTATTAAATTGAGGCTTAAATTGTCTTCACAGTCTTCTTCTTTTTTTTTTTTTTTTTGTGGGGGGGGGGGGGGGGGGGGGGGGGGACTAATTCATTATCGGATAAGCTGGAGTGTTGTTACGCCATGTACATATGCATTTTAGTCAGGGGTGTTCATGTGAACAGATTGAGAATCCTCTTCATGCGGCTGTGACACATGTGTAAGAGTTGGGTCATTCATCATGTGGGACTACTAACATCTTGTTGCCTAAAAACATGTTACTCCACTTTGCAAATGGACCACATACCTATGATAAAATGTATTCTATTAAACAAAATGGTAAATTGTTTACATTCACATTGGATGTTATTGTGTAGGATGCCTTGGATTCTGTCAATCTGAGAGTGTAGAGAAAGCCACTTTCGGTTCAATCGACATCCCATCGGTCCAATTGAATAAGTCGCTGAATCTAAGATCGCACGCTGGGAAGATTTGCACGTTTTCAGTTCAACCGATATGTGTGAGTTGATTTGTTTCGGTCCGACCGAAGGTCTCATTTGGTCCGACCGACATGTTACACAATTTTGCGTTGTATTTAAGTTCAATTGTGATTATGGCTTAATACGGGAAAGTGTTTTCTCTCTAAGGGCAAGGGTTTTGCGAGGTGAGAGGTAGAGCTGGGCATCGAGTCGAGTCGGACCAAGTTAGGGTTGACCTAACCTGACCCGAACTCGACCCGACTCGTTACTGAGTCTAGCATGCTTGACCCGATTCGAGTCCGGGTTTGGACTGGACTAACCTAGACCGAGTCTGACCCGATCACAAGGACCGAGTTGAGTCGAGTCAGCACTGAGTTGGGTTGAGTTCAGTTTTTTGTCCCTGTCATTTTTTTTTTCTACTTGAGTTAAGTTGTTCAAAATAAATATTGTCAAAGACTCAAAAGTAATTTGTAAAAAAAAAAACCGAACAAAGTAAATAAACACGGTCAAAACTCAAAAGTGTATTCGTAATCTCAGATGGAGTTCCACATACAAACCAATAAACCATTCATTCATTCAATATCCTCTGTATGATGAATGCCTTGTTGGCGTGTAACCCGAGTAACCTTGTCCATAATAGTAACCCTCTCCTCCACCTTCGACGCTAGAATCATCTTTTGATTCTCTTTTTACGGCTTGAACTGCGGGAGAACTCCAGGCTAAGTCCGAGCTGGAGGTGTCTAAAAGATGGTTGTTTACCTCTTTTGAATCGGATGGTGGAGATGCCTTTACATCGTCCTCATTCATAGATTTAACGAGTTTTTTCAGCATCTTTTTATGTTTCGATTTGTACAGGATTCCTAACCGCCTATAGAATGCTACGAGACTTTCAAGAAACTTTGATGATTTATCGCCTGGTTTATGCCTCGTACTCGTGTCTGCTTCGGCATCATATTGTCTCGGAGGGGGTTGATGTTGTCTGGTCCTGGATGCCAATTACAAGTTTTGTTTTACGACTTCTTTATAATCTCGTTCTTTTTGTTCCCTTAATAGTCTGTCTTCTTCTTCTTTACTAAGTGTTGGGACTCTTCCTCCGCTTGACCCTACTTCAATTATAATATGGCTACTTCTATATCTTCTGTGGCGGTTGTATTGGCTGTAGGGGAAAGGGTGGTAGAAGCCTTTGTATTTGAGTCCAAAATGGCTCGAAATAAATACCAGTGGAATGCTGTTAAGTGGATTCTAAGGTATCTCAGGGCCATAACCGACATTGGGATCATGTTCGGGGCACATGGAGCTTCAAGTGGAGTTGTAGGCTACGTGGATTTTGATCATGTAGGTGAGCTCAACAATAAGAGGTCCACTACGGGATATATTTCCACATTAGCAGGCAGACCGATATGTTGGAGATTTATGATACAGTCTATGATAGCGTTGTCTACAACCGAGGTGGAATATATGGTTGCGACAGAGGCGTTAAAGGAGGCATTATAGTTGAAAGGTCTGATAGGAGAATTCAAGTTGAAGGGGGTGATTCAATTGCATTGCGATAGTCAGAGTGGTATCCATTTAGTAATGAATTAGGTGTCTCATGTGAGAACCAAGCACATCGATGTGAGGTTCCACAAGATATGAGAACTCATTACTTCAGGAGAGATTCTATTTTAGAAGATTCACATGGACGAGAATGCTGTAGATATGTTGACAAAGCCGATGACCATAGACAAGTTCAAGCACTGCTTGGGCTTGGTCAATCTCATTGACCATTGATGAGATTGGGCACCCTTGCACATGGGTGCGGATGGAGTTGTGTCCCAGGTGGAGAATACAGGGAGTGGTTTGCACTCAAGGTGGAGGTTGCACGGGAGATCTATAGGGTGACATGGCAGAATGTTATGTGGGATGCCTTGGATTCTGCCAATCTGAGAGTGCAAAGAAAGCCACTTTCGGTTCGTCCGGTATCCCATCCGTCCAATCGAATTAGTGGGTGAATCTCAAATTGCACGCTGTGAAGATTTGCATGTTTTCGGTTCGACCGATATGTGTGAGTCGGTTTGTTTTGGTTTGACCAAAGGTCCCATTCGGTCCAACAAATGGGTTACGCAATTTTGTGTAAGTTGGGGTATTTAAGTCCGATTGCAATTAAGGCTTAATACGGGCGAGCGTTTTCTTTCTAAGGGCAAGGGTTTAACAATGTGAGAGGGTTTTAGACACTTGTAAGGGCTTGGGAAGGGATTTTCTCAAGAGGCTAGGGTTTTCCTAGGGTTGCCCATCGCAAGGAGAGATCGGGTGCTTCTGTAATTGAAGAAGGTGAGTGGTGTAAAGTCCAAGGTTTTGATTATAGTGGATCTCTGTCGCTTTGTGCCGTGGTTTTTTTTTTTTTTCCCGCAAGGGTTTTCCACGTAAAATTTGCGTTTTGTGTTTGCTTGCTTGATTGTTTTGGTTATTCTGTTTATTGTGATTATTCTATCTTTGTCGAACGTGCTTCAGCAAAGCGCATGGATTGACAGTAGTATTAGATCCGGATTTCTAATACCTAGGGTTGATTTGGGTTTGTTGCGGCTCGAGATTACATCATAGTGGTGTGAGATAAGAGCCGGAACTCCAACAGATGCAATAATCTTAAGAATATATTTATCCTCTCCATGTAAACATCTTTTGCAGTTCTCTTATTTCTTTTAACCTTCACTACTAATTTTGGTGGGCCATGTTGGTGTTGGTTATACTTATTATTATTATTTTTGAGAACCATCCCTACCATAAGCTTGGACTATATTGATTTGTATTATTAACCATTCTCTTTGTAGGAATCAACAACATCTGCTCAAATTGATATGTTGATTCTTCGTATTATGCCAATTGCAATGTTAATTTGCCTTGAAATCACTTACCATCCAAAACATGTACTTTATCATGTAGATCAATCACCTTCGACGTTATGTGTTATGGCTTGCTTATCCTCACGCCAAAATACTTCTCTTTGGAAATTTATGTCTTGGCTTTTGGTCTGAACTATGAAATTTCTGGTTTACAGTGCTTCCATTGCGATTAAAGCTAAAATATTGTATGCATATAAGTTTGGCACCTCAGTTCATGTGTAAAACTTTCACCTTGTCGCTTTTGTTACAGGTTCCAGGATTTCCTTTATTACGCCAAAATCTCTTACGTCTTTCCCCCCGGTATGCATTTCGAGTAGACTTACTAGATGTTTCTCATGTTGATTTGTGTGAATGCATGCACAAATACCTGAGGAGAAGAGGCTCAAACCTTCTTCTTCTTCTTTTTTTTTTTATTTTTTTTTTTTTTTTATTTTTTAATTATAAATTTTAATCCTCTTGATTGGATATTTCCCACTTTACTAGATTAGCAAGCCTTCCTGAAGAGGCGAAGAAGGAGCTTGAAGATCCAGATAGCAGGTGATCCTTAATTCTTTAATTGGTCAGTTTACATCCAAAATTGGCTTTAGTTCAAGTTTGGTGGCATTGGATGGAATCCATGACACTATGTATACTTGGAGTAGATTAGAGCCTTAAGGGCATGTTTGGACATGTGGAATCCAAGGGAAAAGAAAGGGGAAAAAAACCATTAAGTATCTAATGATGATTTCCATTATAACTATTGAAACATGGATTGGAGTTCTTGTTTGGGCCGTAAGTGGAAATCTCATATTCCTCTCATAATGCTCACCTAGTTTCCTGCGCCAATAATCCAATTATGGAAAAGTGTAACGATTCCAACGTTTTCTTTGCTATCTGAACAACACGAATTGTCACATCAAAGGAAAACCCTTTTCCATTTCCGCTGTTTGGCCTGGAATCCATGCTTTCCAAACATGGCCCAAGTGATTCTACTACCTTGGAACTATCACTCAATGAAAAAAGCAGCCAAAATCACTTGGGTATCTACTTTCCATGGACAAAAAGTTGCTTAAGTGCAGCATATGATCACGAGGTCTTGGGTTCGAGTCCTTGCCGAGTGGTAGACTCTGAGGAGTTTCAACACGAGGTCTTGGGTTCGAAACTCATAGGTGGTGAAATCCCACAACGGCGTGCGTGGGTGTGTGGCGAGTGCGTGTGTTAAAAAAGAAAAAGAATGATCACTTGAATCTGTTGACCTTGCAACTGTCTTCTCCTGATTTCTAGAAATTCAGTACTGAAATTTCCACAAATACTCATGTTCTGTGCTATTAACTGCAGCTTATTTCTGCTATGGTCAATGACATCTCTGAAAGTAGCAATGCAGCTAAATATGTTAAAACATGGTGCATGTGAACTGTGATTTTACCATATTTTAGGTATCTGCAGATATATCAGTTTCCAAGCAAGACAGATGTGCTTGCTATCCATTTACTAGTAATGAAGCTGAGTTCCCTGTTCATAATTTAATGTGGAAGAACTTCCTTGGTGGTACCTATCTGTACCTGTGGGGCCAATGGTTGGTTTATCCAATCCATTGATCTGATGGCCCCTGTCGTGGACGAACCATGCCTAAAACATCTCTTCATTT
The DNA here is from genome assembly GCA_021015155.1 of Magnolia officinalis. NCBI lineage: Eukaryota > Viridiplantae > Streptophyta > Magnoliopsida > Magnoliales > Magnoliaceae > Magnolia > Magnolia officinalis. Next base: position 95,458,365 of record JAJHSJ010000002.1, read on the forward strand.
GGGCAACTCTAACCTTTCCACTGTTGGCATGTAAATGCATGGTTGAGAAGAAATGCGCCAACAGTCCGCATTCAATGGAGAAAAGACAAGGTTTGATGGTTGTTGTTACCTGATCTGTACACGTGGGGCTCATTGTTGGTTTATCCAATCCATTGATCTGACAGGCCCCATCGTGGATGAACAATGCCCAAAACATCTCTTCGTTTAGTCAATTTTAACCTTGTTGGCATGTGAATACATTGTTAAGAAGAAATGCACCAACAGTCCACATTCGATGGAGAAACAACAAAAGATTTGATGGTTGGGGTCTGCCAATTTGGGAGATTTTTTGAGCATGGTTCATCCATGATGTGGGACATCAGATCAATGTCTTGATAAACTAATTACAGCCCCACGCATACAGATTAGGCACACCAAACAGGGAAGTTTCCTGTTTGCTACGAACAGGAAACTTGGCCTCTAACAATATAGGGTTACTAGGTAAGTTGGTATTTATTGTCTTACGGTAGGTTAGTTTTTTCATCTTCATTGTCTTACAGTAGGTTAGTCTTTTTCAACTCCATTGCTTTTACTTTAGTCATATGCACATTAAACCTTCTGGACGGAAGTTATTCTTCAAAATTGAGTTTTTGATTGATCTTGATTCTTGACAAGGGATTGTGCCATTTTTTTTAAAAATCTGACGAAACCCTAGAGCCTCTAGAAAGAGTGTTGAGGAACTAAAGATTTTGTTAGTGCAAATTTGTGGATCTCATCATATATCTCCTTCAGACCATGAGGTCCACTTCCACTTTGATGGAGCTAATATCCTGCTTATTCGGATTAGGAAATCTTGATTTGGTTAACCATAAAATGTATTGAGATACTTCCATGAATCATGTGCCTCTGAGAAGCTGGAGCAATCCTAAGAGATGGGGTTTCATGTAGACAAGAATGCAGGTGGCTGCAAGTTCATTGATCTCTCCTAATATCCATGTCTTTGTCTTTAGAGTATGTCCAATGTTGAATGAGCTGTCAGAATTGCCATGAAGACTTCTGCAATGAAAAAACATACTATGGAAAAGCATTGAATCCCATAATTCTTCTCATTACATTTAAAGCTGTAAGTGTTTGAAGCCGGCTTTGACATACTTTCATGTCCAATAACAAAGAAAAAAAGCAGAAAATGTTTTCATTCTCTTTGTTTTCTCATTTCCTCACACCTATTTAAAAATTACCTCAGCTGCTGCCTCTTACTGTCTAGCCAACCCAAACATCCTACTTTTTTGGATTCTTGTCGTTTTGGATGAAGAATCCAAAAGAGAAAGGTAATCAACCCCTGCCCAATAGGCCTTAAAGGAAAGGTCCCCTTAAAAACAAAGGTGAACACAAGAAAAGGAGAATAAATATCCTTATTGTAAACATATAAAAACTTTTAGCATCAGCTGCCACCTTTTAATCCTTTGTTTTACTGCTTTCATTGGGAACATGCTTTTTTACTTGAATTTTATTTTGCTTTTTTTCTTTCAATGAATTGTCAGTGGAAATTATTATTTTCTTCATAGTTGTTAAGTTGGATATCCAAGTAGACACAATGGGAGAAGTTTCCAAGCAGTTGATATTTGTCATTTAGGTATGGCTTTGGGTGGAGTCATGGAAAGGAGACGCTAGAGTCTGGTAAACTTGGTATGCTGTTCCCTATTTCCTATTTTGGCTACTGTAAAGTTTTCTGTTTGAAACTATTTTTCCCCACTGCCACTGAGTTTATTCCCTCTTAATTGAAAATTTTATACCAGTATGTTTCTTCTAAATTTATTAGTGAGCATAGGAATGTCACTGATAAGAATATGGGCAATATATTTCTCTCCTAAGAAAAAAAAGCATTTGTTTCTTTTTTATGGGAACAAAAATGGTTTTATGCCTTCCATATGTGCATTCAACTGAGCTGTTTTTTCACTTTCTTCTTTCAATATCTTTTTTTTTTCCCTGCACTTCCGTATTTTGGGGAGGATCATGACCTAATTACGTATTTCTAATTTAGTCGTCTTTTGGGAGAAGGCCTCACGTGCAACCGGGTGGACAATAGGTTATGGTCGACCCAGAGAATAACTTCCAACCTTTACTGTGCATGTGACATCCAATCTGTCCAATAGGTTGGCCTCATCAAAGGGATCGCCTTGTGCAAAAATCAGTCACATCCATTCATTGGACCACACTTTCATTTTTCTATATATCAGTGGCAAGATGTTTTTGATGGTGTGGCCCACGTTATGAGTATATGGGCCTGTTTTTTGCACTAGGTGATTCACATGGCGGGGACAACCTATTGAATGGGTTGGATGTTGCATGCACTTGATAGGTCTGAAGTTATCTGCTTGGTGGACTGTCTGTAACTTGTGGTCCAAGTGGTTGGACTTGAGAGTTGAGACCTCATATTTTGGAACGTCGCAGCTTGTTTGTGGAAAAAAACATGAACGCTGCAACTTTATCTTCTATATAGGTGAAATTCAACTAGTTTGATACTCTAAACATTAACATGCTTTTAGGTGTGTACTTCTCCATTTGCATCTATTGACCTCTTTGTTCTGCATAATCTGTGATGGAGCACCAAATGTAACGCTCTTGAAAATCGGGGGTCGAGCATAAACTCAACTCCCGAGTTCCAACGCATCACTTATGCAACATAATGAATGATGATTGAATGTTGTCTGTATTAGTGCATTGAACATGAGTGAGATTAAGCCAGAACAACATATCATACTCCAGAGACAAGTGAGATAGCAAGCGGAAGACTGTGATAGATATATAAACTATATAAACTGTGGTAAGTTTCCAGAGTGTGATAATGTTACCAGGTTAACTATTTACAAGTACAATTTCAAAATATACCAAATTGAGGAAGTGTAATGTCTTCTATCCCAAATACCATAGCCCCGTCAATGCAATTCCAGGTCTTCATAGACCCGTCAGAGAGTTACATGTAGGACTCCTCCTCAACATCATAGTAGTAGTCCGGCTCTGCTTCATAAGCATCGTCATCACCTGCAGCTAAGACAGTCTGGTTGGTGTTGCAAGCACCGTCCCGTAACGTGGGAGTGAGTGATCAACTTAGTGGAACAATAAAGCATAAGTTAACATGTTATCAAAACTGTCAAGCAATAATGATAAAGCAGTACAAACAACAATCCTAAGTACTATTGTTAATGCAAGTATGAAATGCTGTCATGATGCATGCCCTCACCAACATACTCCCTCATGCGACACCATCTTACGTCCGCGGCATGCGTTCATCCCCTCAGTGCTCCACATCTTCCAGGCACATGCAGTGCGATGATGAGCATGATTACCGAGTTGTTATTAGTCCTTTTCAAACAGCAGGATTGGGAAACTAAGGTACCTCCCTTATATCATTCCCAAACAATGATCCATTCTAGGGTCGTCAGTCCTAGATACTCTCATAAGATGATGCGGTTCTAGGTCGCTGTAAAGGGCTGCCAGGGCTGTTACACGCACTCGTTGCACCACTCCCCCATCACCTTATCAATACAGGCCTAGTTTATACTCTATTTACTACGGGAAGGCTCGTCGCCTCGCTGTAGATTCAGAGTATGCTCGAGGTCACTACACCGGGTACGGCCAGGGCTGCCAGGGCTGTTACACGGAATCGTTACACCACTCCCCCATCACCTATCAAAGCAGTGTAGACCGACAGCTCGAATATAGTGTCCTATACCACCATAATCGGCTCACGAGTCTAGTTGCTCAATGGTCACTACGGGGAGGCTCGTGGCCCCAGCGTAGGCCGACAGCTCGACCACGATGTCCCATACCACCATGCCCGGCTCATGAGTCTTAGCGGATCGTGGTACCATGGTTAACGGGATTCCACTGGTAAGTTTGGTACCCTAGGTTCAAGCAAAGACGTCCAAACATGGTGAACATACATAAGACAGATCGGGTTACTTGACGAGCTCGGCTAGCTCGAGCGCACGACAAGTTGAACGACATGAAGTACATAAGCACTTCGCGTGGCCAACCACTGTCGCCAACCGAAGTACGACTCGGGTTCGTCGAACACATCTCACGTGGCGAATGAATCTCAGCCACGAATTCAATCCCGTTACCAATTGCCTGGACTATACAATAGCCCCAATCACATTCAATTACGGAACAGTTAAAGCAATAATGGATCAAGATTTCAAACCACGCAATCAAGTCTGATATGGTCCGCTTAGGGCTGCCAGGGCTGTTGCACGGAATCGTTACACCACTCCCCCATCACCCTTCACGGCCTTTATGGAATACAACTTAAACGTAAATTTACACATATGCATTACATAGATAAAATCATACAATCAGTTGAGCATGTTATGAAGTACAACATAAGCATGAGTTTGTACATATTCAATTCCTAATCACACAGATATCTAAAGAAATCATACACATAGTTAAAGGAGTTGAGAATCATATCTCAACACCCTTATACATTACAATTTTCTAGCTACTACTCATTCAGACCTTTCAACAAACACTTTAGACTACATACCTCAACATACATGACATATGTTGATCACATAGGTATTAGGCCAAATCCTTTCACTAGGGAGTTACCCCAAGTATAACACGTGTGCACCCACGACGGATAGTCATGGCAAGAAGGAATCCAAGTTCCGTATTCATTCAGCCATTTCCACAAACACTTGGGCTACACATTTAACATATATAGCGTATAGTGGCCGTGGCGTGATTTAGGGCAAGTCCTTTCGCTAGGGAGTTGTCGCATACATACAAGCATATAGTCACGACAAATAATCATGTTAAACACAAATCCGTATTTTTTACGTATACGAGGAATACAGTATATTCAACATAGTTAACGTATAACCGAAAAACGAAACGGACAACACTTTGTACATGTGCAATTGCATGCAGATCATGAATCTATCATTATCTGACATTGAAAGCATTGAAAACCATAACCTATACGTCTAAAGTCCGCACCTTTTGTCGTAGAATCGTAACGAACTCGATAGATTTGTTAAGTCTTTGTATACGGTAATTTGGCAACCTATAGAATGAAATAGATTAGTTATTTCATCATTCGCAATGATTATCACCCTAGAACAGATTAGGGTTAGGGTTTCTTACCTAGAAACGAAGCTGGAATCGCCGGGAAAGCGATTAGAACGGGATGGTTAAGCTTGTATAGCGGCAGGGTAGAATGGCAGGGAGATGCTCCCACTTCTCCCACACTTTCTCTCTCTTTTCTCTCTTTTCTCTCCTAGGGTTTCTCTCAAATTCGTATGGGCTGAATGAGAGAGGGTTTAAGGTCCTTATATAGGCTAGAAACTCTCCAAAATAGACTCAGGAACAAGGTATACTTAGGTTATGTCCAAAGCAGGTCCGTTTCGATCCAACAGAGCACTTCTGGCGTCCCCTTTTCTGTGTGCGGTCGGACTGAAGCTCACAGACATTGGATCTAGGTGTAGTTAAGTTTTCGTTCTGGTCGGATTCCCAGATCACGCGTGGCGGACCAGGTTCAGTTCAACGGTCTCGGAAACTCGATCAGGGCCACAAGTACACTGACCTGTGTTGGAAAATTTCCCTGATCCGAGGGTGTAATTGGGTCCGATTCCGACGGTCTGATTGCTTATATTTGGCCCGCAAGCGACAAGTCTCAGATTACTTAAAATTGGACTTTATTTCTAAATAATTTCACATTTCTCACACTCCTCACTCTGCGCTCAAGCGAATAGCACTGGGACACTCTGGATTTGATTTCCGAGATGGGTGTCAAGCCCCGCAAGGCGGTCCTAACCGTTTAACTTCGCGTTAATCAGACTTTCGACCTGCGGTCCAGATCTGATATGGAGTTTTAATGTGCTCCCGAGAGCAACTGGGTAATGAGATTGATCCGAGATTTTAGGGTAACCTAGCGTCAATGATTCTACAAGTTTTGGGTCTTGCAGATCGTATTTAAAGTGATTGGTGCTAATTTCGCAGGTACTCTAGTTTAACACTAGCTAATTCTCGCCTAATTTCTAAAGGATTTAGTCCTGAGTGCTTTCTGCCTGAGGTGATACTCGGGCCTTTGGTACTTTTTATAGAAGGAGATTCAAGTTATTAATACTCAACTGAATCGTGCCCTAATTACAACAGGAGAAGGTCCTAGGGCAGGAGAGGCTAATGTTCCAAATAGCTTATTCGTTTGGTGGGGTTCCATAAGGGTAATGGTTAAAAGCCCATTTTATTTCTGTATTTACTAGTTACAACAATTTATAGTTTAAGTATTATTCTTCATCACCTAAACCTTAAGATTAGTGTCTAATGTAAAGTACTTAGAAAGATTTAAAAAAATGAGGTGGTGAAAGGTGAGATATGTGCAAGAAAAAGGTTAAAAAGCGATTTTAGATTATGGGATTGGGTTCTGACAAGTTAATAAGGTGCTAGGAGCAACCCATTGCCTAAGGACGTCTAATTCCAGGTTGGCAAAAAATCCGGGATGTTACACCAAAGGTCTGAGGAAAATGGCTCAGAATGTTCCCTACTACAATCTTACATTGTTAACTTTGGACATCAAATTATGCTTCAGTCTCATGTTTGTGCACCCATCGAAGAGCCATTTTTGTTATGCCCCTTATGTTCTTGCATGGTGGATGCCAGTTTCCTGTTTGAGAAGGGCTCAAAAATTGAAGGGGCATTCAAATGAGCTTTGTTGGATTTCTGATCATTAATGATTAAAAAGAAGTAGAGGAATGAGTTTCGAAGTTAACGGTTTCCGCTTCAACATTTCAAATCATGGAGAATGACTCTTCTAGCCATCTGGTGGTCGGTGTGGGAAGAAAGGAATGGCAGATGTTTTAATGGCGATTCTAATGAGGTGGGGTCCATAGTGAAAAAAATTCAACATTATATCATAGAGTGGACCTCCAATGTAGTTCAGTTAAGGGACTGTAATCTGTTTCTGTTTGGAGGGTAATCGATCCACTATCTCAGCGGGTTGATTTAATCCTTGTATTGTTTCCCCTGTTTAATGAAAGTTACTGTTACCTTTCAAAAAAAAAAAAAAAAAAAAAACATTTCAAATCATGGAACATCTTTCAAAACCATTTTGGAACATTAGTAAGGTTGAATTTTAAGGAGAATTCAAGTTCGGGTTATTATATATATATATTAAATTGGGAACAGAAGTTTTATGAGAAAGCTAAGCAGTTACAAAGAGGGGATAGAATTCACAATGAACATCAATGACATGCAGCTCCTTAGATACTAATTTTAGTGAGGTCAACATGGGTCGATGAGTTTCAACTAGGGTGGATCATACTTCGGCTGTTAAGAGTCTCGGTTTTGTGCTCCTCAGCGGAATATCGGGGTCTTTGTATAGGCTTGGAGATATTTCTTCTTTATTGCTTTAATAGACGGTTTATGGATGTGCTATTGGATTTACTTTTCTTTCTTTTTTTATTTTAAAATTAAATTTAAGACATTTTAACTTCTTTTATCTAGGATGTTCTCAAAATCTTATGACTTATTATATACCATCTCCGTGTGCTGTTATGAACTTATGATAAATGCAATTTTGAATTGTCTGTAAGGACTTCCAGATAATTTTAGTACCCGTTAGTCATCATCGTTACAGAGGATGTCCCTGGTAAGGAGCAGAACTTGTAGTAGGGTTGAACGACCTGATAGGGCTAGTAGAAGACCTAAAAGGCCATGCATTGAGGTGGTGAGAAATATACATGCTTGTTCACTTACTAGGGAGAAGGCCACAAGATTCATAAAGCCAACCCCAAATAGCTGGGACAAGGCTATGATGATGATGTCCTGCTAATCATATCAAAGTCGTATGTCTTTTGTCCATCTATTTTCCATCGATGTTTATTGATGAGGTTAAATCCAACTCTTTAGCATAGATGTTTCCGTGTTTGGAAATTTTCAAAAGTGTTTGGTTGTGGTTACTGCTACTTAGCTCTTCTTGAAAATCCTTAATGTGAGAGGGATGGTGTAACGCCCTGAAAATCGGGGGTCGAGCAGAAGCTCCACTCCCGAGTTCCAACGCATCACTTATGCAACATAGATAATGATGATTAAATGTTGTCCGTGTTAGTGCGTTGAACATGAGTGGGATTATACCAAAACACTATATCATACTCCAGAGACAGTTAAATTACGCAAGCGGAAGACTGTGATAAATATATAAAGCATATAAATGGTGGTAAGTCCCCAGAGTATGATCAGATTACCAGGCTAAATGATTACATGTATAATTCCAAAATCTACAAAATGATATAGTATAATGTTCAACTAGTTGTATTTCTGAAATCCTGGTAATCCCCGTCGATCAAGACACGGTTCACATGAAACCGCCTGACAACTGCATGTAGGAGAACGCCTCCTCGTCATCCTCGAAGTCTGGCTCCGCCTTGTAGGCATCGCCATCACTTGCAGCTAAGACAGGGTCTGGTTGGTGTTTAAAGCACCGTCCCAGAACGTGGGAGTGAGTGATCAACTCAGTGGAACTATAAGGCTAAGGTTAACATGTCATCAATTCAGTCAAGCAGTAATGATAAAGCAGTACAACAAACATGTCCTAGATACTCTTATTAATGCAAGAATGATATGTGATAATGATGCATGCCCTCGCCTGCACTCCCTCAGCGTCTTCATCTTACGGCGCGCATGGCAACCACCCGAAAGTGTTCTTCCTCGCCAAAGCATATGCAATGCGGTGCATGCTCATGTTAGCCAATACTTAATTAGATTTATTTATACAACAGTTTTAGGAAGCTAAGGTACCTCCCTTGTATCATTTTTCAAACAATGATCCATTCTAGGGTCGTCAGTCCTAGTAAATCTCATACGATGTTGTGGTTCTAAGTCACTACAAAGGGCTCGTCACCTGATCAGTGTAGGCCTAGTTTATACTCTAGTTGCTACGGAAAGGCTCGTCGCCTCAACGCAGTCTCAGAGTATGCTCGAGGTCACTACAAAGAGCTCGTCACTTGATCAGTGTAGGCCGACAGCTCGAATACAGTGTCCCATACTACCGTATTCGGCTTATGAGGCGGTGTTGCTCACTGGTCACTATGGGGAGGCTTGTCGCCCCAGCGTAGGCCGACAGCTCGACCACGGTGTCCCATACCACCATGTCCGGCTCATGAGTCTTAACGGATCGAGGTACCAAGGTTAAACGGGCTTTTAGCTGGTGAGTTTGGTACCCTAGATTCAAGCAGTTGCGTCCACACATGGTAAACACACGATAGGCGAATCGGGTTACTTGACAAGCTCGATTGGTACGAGCGTACGTTGAATGGATCGACATAAAGCGCGTAAGCACTCCGCGTGGCCTAACCACTGTCAGCAAACTCCGTACGACTCGGATTCCTCGAACACATCTGTTGTGGCGAAGCTAACTCAGCCACTCGTTCAGGAACCGTTACCGATAGCCTGGACTACGTAGTAGTCCCAAACGCATGTAAATATAACAGGATAACACATGTGGTTGGCATATCAAAGTTAAACAATTAATTCAAGTAACGTAACCAATTGAACATTTCACAAAATACAAGGTAAACAAAATTTGCACAAATGCATTTCATGCTAAATCACACAAATTTAATCTAAGTCACATGAAGGGATATATACACATAGCGAAGGTAGTTGAGAATCTCACCTCAACACCTATATAACATACACTTTACTAAATATTTACTCATCCAGACATTTTCACAAACACTTAGACTACACACATCAACATACATGACGTATGTTGATCACAACATGTATTAGGCAAATCCTTTCACTAAGGAGTTGTCACGAATACAACACGCATATATCCACGACGGATAATCATGGCAAGCAGGGATTCAAATGCCATACTCATTCAATCATTTCCACAAACACTTAGACTACACATTCCACTTACACGATACAACTACGATACAACTCAGTTATAAGCTATATTAGGGCAAATCCTTTCATAAGGAGTTGTCACGTATTCAACAATCACATGTTCACGGTGAATAATCATGGCAAGCACAAAATCAAATTCCCGACATATCCAGTCATTTCAACCTACACATGGAATAACCTATATTCAACATAGTTCATATATAACTGTAAAGTGAGGAAAACAGCGTATCTAACATGTGAAACGGCAACCCAGTCGGTGATAAATCATTAACCGACATTGAAAGCCTTGAAAACCATAACCTATACGTTTATAGTACGCACCTTTCGCCGGTAAACTCGTAACGGATTCAGTTTGAACACTCCGCCTTCGTCTACGGCATAATGGCAACCTATAGTATGAAATAGGTTAGCTATTTCATCACATACACTATCTGAATACCTAAAACAGATTAGGTTTAGGATTTCTTACCCGAAAAAGAAATCAGAATCGCCGGAATAGCGATACGGTAGTGGTAGCTAAGCACGTGGAACAGCGGGATTGAATCCCTAGAATAAGCCCTAGCTCTACCTCTCACTTTCCCTCTCTTTCCTTTTCTTTCTTCTCTCTTCTCTCTCTAGGGTTTAGAAATTCGTATGTGAAGGGAGAGAGAGGGTTTAAGGTCCTTATATAGGCCCAAAATCGACCTCAATGGCCCCAGGGCCATGGTATATTTAGGTTATAGCCAAAACCTGACTGTTTTGGCTCAACGGAGCTGTTCTGGAGGCCCCTTTTCTGCATGCGGTCGGACTTAAGCTTCCTGACATTGGATCTAGGTTAGGCTAAGAACTCGGCCCGATCGGATCAGTGGATCGGCCTCGGGAGATCTGTTTCAGTTCAACGGTCACCGGTGCTCGATCAGGGTCACAAGTACACTGACCTGTGTTGGAAATTTTCCCTGATCCGAGGGTGTAATTGGGTCAGATTCTGACGGTCTGAATCCTTAGATTCGGCCTGCAAGCGAACCGACTCAATTCACTTAAGTTTCAGTTCATTTCCTAAAGAATTCGCGTTTCTCACACACTTCACTCCGGGCTCAAGTTGTGCGTTTCCGGGTACTATTAGGACTTGATTTCCGAGATGGTTGTCAAGTCCAGCAAGGCGGTCACAACCGTATAGTTTCGTAGAAATCGGACTTTCGACGTGCGGTCCAGGTCCGATATGGAGTTTCATGATGCTCCCGAGAGGAACTGGGTTTAGAGATGGATCCTAGATTTTAGGGTAATGTAGCGTTAACAATTCTACAAGTTTTAGGTCTTGCAGATCGTATTTAAAGTGATTCAAGCTAATTTCACAGATAATTTAGTTTAATACTTGATTAATTTTCGTCTAATTTCTAAAGGATTTGGTCCTGAGCGATTTCTGCCTGAGGTGCAACTCGGGTCTGTGTATGGATTTTTCCGAGACGTTACAGATGGAGATGCAAGGCTTTTCCATCTCACTTTGATATTTTGTTTTCTCAGTATGATGATGATGTCCGGCTAATCATATCAAAGTCGTATGTCTTTTGTCCATCTATTTTCCATCGATGTTTATTGATGAGGTTAAATCCAACTCTTTAGCATAGACGTTTCCGTGTTTGGAGATTTTCTAAGGGCGTGTTTGGACGGGCAAGGTGGATTGTATTAGGTTGTATTAGGGTGGATTGGAAGGAGCAATCCCGGGATTTGGCCGGGCGTGCCAAACAGGCAGAAGTTGGATATAGCAATCCCATGGGATTGCTAGCAATCCACTGACATCACCATCATTACCTTGAAATCCACCCAATCCCACCCAATCCCTCCTAATCCCAACTATTTTGCCTGGACATGTTTGGATAGCCGGAGCAATCCCAGGATTGGCCGGTGTAATCCCGGGATTGGCCAGGTGAGCCAAACATACTCGTGGTTAGTTCCCTGGATATAGCAATCCCATTGGATTGGCACCAATCCACTGACAGAGCCATCATTACTTTCCATCCACCCTAATACAATCCAATCCCACGGGATTGGCCCGTCCAAACACGCCCTAAAGTGTTTGGTTGTGGTTACTGCTACTTAGCTCTTCTTGAAAATCCTTAATGTGAGAGGGATGGAGATGCAAGGCTTTTCTATCTCACTTTGATATTTTGTTATCGAGATACCTAATTCAAGAGCAAATCAATTAGGATATTCTAAGAAAGACTTGGAAGATATTGTGCCTGTCTCTTTTGAGAGGTTAAGCTCATGTCATTCTGTTCATATTTCAACTTCTTGGGTAGTTGGACTGTCTGTTTGAATGCTTCGTTCTTTTGATTGTGCAGACATGTTGAAAGGCTCTTTTTACGCAAATCCAGTTTTAGACACACCAACGACTGAGGCTTCCCTTATGCAACGGTAAAATTGGTGCTAATGGATATTCTACTTGCATGCATTTTGACCAATCTAAAAGCACTGTGATGCTATAACCTATTTCCTCACACAGACTTCTTTTGTCCTTCTTCAATTTTCTATGTTTTGAGTTCTTGGTTTCTGTTTGTTCTCTATCCATTGTCATTGTGGCTACAATGTTAGAAAATTCATCTTTTTGGTGAAGGGAACATGTTATTTTGGGCTATCAAATCTGATATCGTACTTTTAAATAAAAAAAGTTAACTATGAACAGCAACACTGAAATCTTCTTGCATTTCAGCAATAATTAGTAACTATTATATTGCTACAAGAATCATGTCCTATACTGTATTCATGAAAGCACTGTTGAAATTCTCAGTGTGTGAGTTCAGTAAAGGCTGGAGCACATTTGGGAGGTGAGGAAAATATCTCATAGTTCTTATCTCTCAGGCATTAAAAAAAGAGAGTCGTACAACATAAATATGCCACGTGCAGATGAAAGATATGATTGGGCAATCAAGGCATGCAAAGTGATTTTCATAGCTAAGTATGAGATTTAATGATTTCAATATCGATAGTATTGGCTGATACATCGGTTGATACTATTCGCATGTGGCCTGTGGGTGATATGAAACCGAGCTTAAGTTCACTTCTTACCCGTATCATGCGATATTTCCAAATATTGTAATGTATCGGTGATATATTGATACATTATGGTATTTTGAAAATATCTCAATAATAAACTCGATGTAGGACCAATGCATGAAGCCAAATAATGAGTGATATATATTAAAAAAAATTAATAAAAATCACAAATCATGCTAACATCACCACAAATCTCAAGATTCTAAGAAGAATTTATACATAGTTCAAGGCTAAGTTGTCAAGCATCGTCCTACATGATCATTAAATATGGAAAACTAGGATTTAATGTATATAGGGACATCCAAATAGCATAGGGTTAGGTCTAATTGAAGGAGCAAAACCTAATACTACCTAATACTACCTACGGTTTGCTAAATCAAGTTAAGGGTAAGTCTAGGGTTAGGGAAATTTAGGGAAGAATGAAATTAGGCTTAATTTTTCCAATTGGATGAGAAATTTTTTGGGGATTTAGGTCCTAATTAAAAGGAATTAGGGTTTGGATGATTGGGTGTTAGGGAATTGAAGTGAATTAAGGGAATTAGGTTTTTAGGGGGAATTTGGGGGATTTGGGAACTTAGGGTTAGGGTTTAGGTCTAGGATTAAGAGGGTTTTGATGGGGAATCAAAAGGAAAACAAAAGGGGAAGAGGGTGGCGATAGGGACCAGCTCACGAGGTCCACACGTGTGGCCATACGGTCACACGTGTGAGGCTTGGGTGGCTAGGGTTTGGTCCGTAGTGGAAGGGGTTGATGGGGAAGGGCAATGGGAAAGCAAAGAAGGGGTATTGAAAGGCTATTGAAGGTTTGGAACAAGAAGATGGAATCTCAACAAAATACCTCGAATGGAGAAAGAAAAATCAACGGTTGATTGTTGCAAGCCTCGCACTCCCGTGGTTGAAGAAGGGCATCGCACCGATCTTCGTTCCAAATTGCTTGGAACAAGTCTTAACATGACGTGAAGAAGAACAAAGAGCCTTCGTTGTTTTTTGAGAGAAATTCCACCATTAGAGAGGTCACATGCTGCCCCCCCTCCCCCCCTTATATTGTCTCAACATCTTTTCAAAATTACAATAAAATCCATATTTCATGTATTTTGACAAAATAACTCTATTATAAGAAAAACATATAAAACCTCTCATAACTAGTCTAAAAACATAAATCAAGCTGAAAAATGAATCTTAAGACAATCTTAAGTATATATGATGCCCTTTGATGAAAGATGGCCCACGATCAACGCCCCGATCATGTACTCCATGTGATCCGACGGTCTGATCGTCGCGTCCATCAAATTTGCCTGTCTGAATCACTCCCTCAAGCAACCCATATGCATCTTCCCGGTGTGGGGTCTTCCAGATGCTCGTATATGCAATATGGGGTCTTCATCACGGATACTCCCCTTGCCACAAAGAGACCGGGGCCCTCCTCTTATGATATGTGCGTAAAGGCGTGCGTGATGTGATGTCCTCATCAAAACTCCTTTGTATTAGTGATACCATTAATACGTATCGTTGATACCATCGCCAACCCCCTTTGCAAAAATTTTGGATAATTCCCCAAAATCCCCCAAAATCCTTTTTTTTTTTGTGATTTTTTTCTTCCTTTAGTTACCTTCCTAAGGTGAATTTGACCACTCCTTTTTTATTGGTTGGAGAGAAAAGGGGATTTTTTTTTTTTGCGGAAATTTAGATATGAGAGCATGCATTATTGGAAACGAAATTGGTGAGTTTTATCGAATTTGAACACCTTTTTCTTCTTTAAATCACTTGGAATCAGTGATGCTCAATAATGAAGGCCTCTGATTTTGAATTTGGGAAAAAGGGAAAATTCGATTTTAGATTTTGGCCATTGATTTTCATCTTTCATACATGTCTTTTATGATATATAAATTAAATATGAAATGATTTTGAATATAATTGCATCACTACTGTCAGACAACACATCATTTAGGTCCCTATACAATGGAAACTTATTATGTGTACTTGTCTTTTTGTGATATTTTGAGTTCAAAGTATATAATAATGTCGTCTTTAACTTCCCCTGAAGTTTTATTGAAAAATTCAACCAATTTCCTAATGTTTCCCAAAAACAGCGATATATTACGCGATACATGCAATAACCAATATGATTCCGTATCCCAAGGGTGTGATACATGTGTCTGCTACTGAAACACTGGATGTAACAACCCCCATTATGGTGGAGGACATTGATCAAGAACATACTATTTCCCAACCAAAAGCAGCTTACCAAAAGAAAATGCTATTTTCAACTCATGGTTGCAGTGAAGAAGTCTACTGTTTTCTGTGAAGCGACAGGGTTAACAAGTCTATAAATTTCTTGTGTAAAATCTTATTCAAGTTTCATATTCCAAGTACAAGCATGTGAAATAGGATGGAGGCAATCACTATTGGCCATGAGAGGATGAATTCACAAGATTATCCCTTTATTGGGGACTTAGAGGCTGGAGGTCTTTTTGTGCCAACTTTTTGTAAGGTTTTTGTCATAGAAGTCTATCAGCAAGGAGCAATTGATGTAGAGTTTTGAAGGTGAGTGATTGGTATGATGATGAAATTGGAATTTCGATGATAGGGAGGAATGTTAGTGTGGCCTGACCTGAGCTGGTGCAGGAGGGGCAGATAGAAGATGTTTCAGATTTAGATATTCTGCGTTGAAGTTGCTCATTTGTATTTGCTTAATATATCTAATAGAGGGAATTGCATAGAGACACCTCTAGTGGCTTTGTACTCAATAAGGCAGTGGAGTCGGTAGCGGTAGTTGTTGACAAGCAGAGAATCTTCCCTGATTGCAATCCATCAATCCATTTAAAAGGCCATTAAGTTTGTTGAAGCACACCATCTAACCAGGTTGCTGTCCATCAATCTGTCTTCCATGAAAAAACAAGGCATATTGTGGTAGATTTCCATTTGGTGATGTTAGAAGTGGAAGGAAGGGAACTATTGTTTTCGAGGGAAAGGAAAAGAAGTTTTTGTTGTTTGTTTCTAATAGATTTTCCATGAAAATCGAGGCCCATCTTTTGGCCTTGGCCTTTTATCAATAAAATTGTAAATGTTATGAAAAAAAAGAAAAAGAAAAGGAAAAAAGAAAAGAAGAAAATTGATGCCCATTTTCAAATTTATTGTTTGACAAAACAAAACTTTCCATGGGAAATTTACTTGGTAGTTGCTTGTATGTACGACATTGTCAGTTGTCACATAGGGCACATGGTGGGGTGCTTGAAGATGGACTATGGCATGTGGGGTGCTTGAAGATGGGCATTAGCACATGTGGCTCATTGGCGGTGCTTGAAGGTAGACGGTGGCACATGTGAGGCACCTAAAGATGGATGGTGGCAATGTATGGGGTGCTCAATCATGGACAGTGGCATGTGGGTGCAAGCAAAGATGGGCGATGGACCGATGGTACATAGGCCACATGGCACATGTAGGGTGCTTGAAGATGGATGGGCACATTGGCACATGTTACATATGTGGGCCACTTCAATATGGACAGTGGAGCATGTGGCACATCGGCACTTGGCGCTTTGCTAGAAGATAGATGGTAGCACATTGGTGCACGGCACATGTTGGGTGCTCGAAGATGGACCGTGGCACATAGGCACATGTAGGACATTGGAAAATCTGACACATGTGAGGCACTTGTACATTGGCACATGTCACACATGCAAGGCATATTGGCATATGTGGCACATTGGAAATTCTCTTCTCCACAAGTGTGGGAATGGAGTGGGAGGTGTGAAAATAAATGATCCAATTTCCAAGAAAATTGCTGCCATGGGAAAGTGCCTTTTCTACAAAAAAGGTTACACAAACAAAGAAAGTTATTTTTGTGTGAAAGGACCATTGCTTTCCTTTCCTTTCCTTTCCATGAATACAAAGGGAAGTTGAGGCATCCTATGCAATAACTATGGTAGTCATCCTATTAAAATTGCAAGAAGGCCTTCAAGGACTATTTTCTCCTTTTCCCATTATCTCATTGCCATATTCTTCTTCCTAGGGTTACAACAGTAGTTTTGACAAATTCTTTTAGTGCACAAATTCTTCTAGAAACAAATCATTACTTTTAGCTAATTGGATTTTGGAGGAAGAAAAGTGGTGAAATTGATAAAATATATCTAGTATTTTGAAATATTGTGACATTCTCCTAGTTTTTCAGGAAGTGATATTTTCTCAATAGTCCCAATATTTTCAAATTATCTCCATAGCCCTAATATCACGATAATATCCCAATATTTTCCTAGTAATGTCATGATAATATCTAGGTATTCAAAAGTTCTGTTCCCCTGCTCTTGTTCTTTTTTACATTTATTTATGTTTTCCATTTTGCTTTATTTGTTACTTTCAAATTTTATTTTTATTTTATTTTTATTTTTTTTAAAATTTTTTTCAGCCAGATCTTCTTGAATATATCCCAGGAAATTTGTGGATATCTTGAGAAATTCCTTCTTGAGAAATTGCTGAGAATGAGCTTTCTGACTATGGACTGACAGGTTCTTGAGTCTCAGCTACCGATTAACTTGTCTATCAAGTTTATTGTGCACAAGTTGATTTTAAGGTTCTTTTTAGTTTATTTAGATTTCTTTTCAAACTCAGTCTGAATATTTTTATAGATATAACCACTGCATTCACCAGTAAAATGATTTCGAAGAATAAATTAGCCATAGAAAGGTTTCTTTTCCCACCACATATTGATCACTCATTTGCTACATATCCTCTCTATGGTAATAATTCAATTGATATCTGAAATAAGCTCTCTTTTGTCCACAGGAATTTTTTTTCCCCCCATTTTTCCTTTTTCTTTTTCCATCATTCCTGGGGGGTTGGGGTGGTAATGGGCTGAGTTTGGGCCAGGCTAGGCTGACACTTAAGACCCAAAGGCCAAGCCCAGCATGGGCTTCGAACAGCAGCCCGAAGCTCGAGCCTGGAAAAATTGGTTGGACCTGGACCCAACCTGCCCGGCCCATAATTTGATAAATCCCTATTTACCACTTGAATTTTCTCAATCTATCCGTTGATGTAGTGGGCCACACATGCACGAAAAATAGACATTTCAAAAGAATGAAATGAACAGTCTGCATTCAAGATAAATGGGCTACCTACGAGGATTAGAATGGCATATCTACGAGCCGGCCCGAACTAACCCGTTTAGGATTTCCAGGGCATTTTTGTTCTATATCATGCACGATGGGGCATACCTATGACAGCCTACAGCTTGCACAAAAGTGGGTGGCCGGGCTCTTGCTTGGGCTGTGCATAATCACATGGTTGAGGTTTGGGCCAATTTGTTTTAGCCTGTCATCAGTCCGGACCGGGCTCAAGCCTAGGTTTTACTATGCGAGCAGGCGGGCCTGGATCCTTTTATAGACATTATCCCAGCCCGATCCTATTACAACCCTAAGCACATCCGATGAATCTAACTGACGGGGTATTCTTATACTTACCACATCATATTAAACAAGAATTATACGACCTATTATTTTCTATTTGACCATTCATGTGATGGCCACCAATTGAATGGTTAGGATTATCCACAAGTCTTACATGCAAGAAATATTCCATCTACAATGTGCCCACCATTTGCACAGCCTGGATTGATATACATGCATGCCAAGTGCATGGTGGATGACTCCCCACCATTTAAGGAATGATGCAAAACTCACTCTCGTCTGGTACAATATCAACATGTTGCTTATTTAAGGATTCCATCATATGCTTGTAACATTTTCCTGTTCCTTTTTTTTTTTTTTTGGCAAAAGATGAATGACAGTATTTATTTATTATTATTATTTTTTACTTTGTGGTAATAGATCTAATTGTGCTGAGGTATAAAAACTGTAGATTGCATCTTACATAAATGATTCTTCACGTGAGTAATGAGAATATTTGGTTTTCTTCTAGGTATCCATCATATTGTAGGCCAAATATATGGCCTAGCAATGCTTTGCCTAAACTTGAAGAGGGTATGTGAAAACTTCAGATTATAAATTCTTACCTGTGAATCGTAGACATTTATTTTAATCCTTTAATTTATCTGCATATGTTGAGGACTTGAGGTTGACTCCTTTTTTGGATATAGTAAGACATGACATATTCACCACACGGACTTTTTTTTTTGCTATGGTCTTGCCTATAATAAATGATATTTTGAATTTATTGGGCAGTGAAAGGTCATATTATTTCAGTGTGTGTCCAGATTGACAGTGTTAGAAAAATGAGTCATTGGTGAGATTAATCAATGATGGGGGAATGTTGGGGAAGCCTCCTGCCTGATTGTCACAGGGTTTTTACCACAAAAGAAAGAATAATAGGTGTTCAATGCAACAAGGGTTTAATAATACATAAAAGCAGCTTGTGTTCCCTTTCCCATGCCTAGATGGAAATGACTATTTAGTCCTTGGCAAAGTTTGATGGGATTCCATGTTGTATGAACTGGTTGATCTTGACCTTTCCAAACAATCAAACGCTTAAAAAATCAGTGAATGATTCCTAGAAGTGTTGGGAATGGAGTCAACTTTTGTTATTGAAGAAAAATATTCAAAATTTGTCAACTACTTCCACTTTCATTGATCCAACTCTCTAAAATTCTTGTTTTTCATAATCCAATAGTGCAACCTTCACTCTGATCTTACATGATCCTAGAGAAATCGTGAAGCTTTTTTCATATATTATGTTTTTGGCGATGGAGGGAGGGAAGAGCAAGAGAGTTGCATTGTTAAGCTGGAAGGGTTTGTAGAAATTTCACTAAGTATGAAGCCCATGTTCATGGCCAAGCCAAATCCAAACCCAACCAAAGCACATAGAGAGCGTCTTGCATTGTTAAGCTGAATGGTCTGCAGAATCTTCACCAAGTATGAAGCCCAAGCCAAATCCAAACCCAACCAAAGCAGCCCAAAGCCAATCCAAGCCCAACCATATCCCGTAAGCTCACCCAAACCCTAGAAGCCTAAGGAATGAGACTGCATGTGAACCCAGGACGTTGTGGGGCCCAACCTACGCCAAGGGTGGGTCCCACAACTCTTTTTTAAAATGAAAATTCATTGGATGTGGTTTTTTTTTTTTTTTCCATATCTCATAAAGAAAACCAAAAAAAGACTCCTGACACTTTCCCACGTACAAGGCTAGATTCAGGACCCGCTTTGATCTGCAATTTCTTAAGCTTATGGAATTCAAACCCCATGATCTATATATCCATATTGAAGCCCATCAAATTACCTTTCCAACAAGCCTAATTTCAAGCCGATCCAATCCACGGGCACCAAGTTATGATTGATAGAAGCTCTCCAACTAGGAAATTCCTTTCTCCCCGGCCTTCTCGAGTGCCAAGATTGATACAAATTGGCGATAGAACTCGGCATTACCTAAGAGACCAAAGTTCAGCATGACACTACTACAAACTTCCCTCGCTAGGCAACAATGAATGAGTAAGGCGGTGCACAAATTCCACATCCTTTGACCTTTCGACCCACTTTTCATCAAAATATCCCTAGGAACCTTAGTTTGACTCTTAAGCGACCATGTTTTTTACAAACTTACCTCCCTTAGTGAAATCCCAAAAACGCCTCTTTCAAGCCATGTGATTTCCTAAGTGTTTGAATCCCAAGCATTCATTTCCTAGCCTCTAGAAACCTCTCAGAATCATATCCTTAAATCCAATTGCCCCTCAATTCCCTACAACTTATACTCAAACCCCCCAATTAACCTTCAAGATCTTGCCACTTGTCAATGATCCATAACTAATCTATCCCTTAGAGCACCTTCAACCTTCCTTCAAATTGCAAGAATGCCGCTCCTCTCCTCTATATGTAGAGGTTTTTTGCTACAAGAGAGCTCTTGCCTCTTGAGTATCCCAAGTCCCCAAAGCTTCTCTAGGAATTCCTATAGTTCCCTCTAGCCATATTTCTCTAAAATTCTGCAAGAGAAGATACCATGGAGAGAGCAAGGGAAGATGGGTTGGTGATGAGGACATCACTTCACGTACACCGTACATATTAGAGGAGGAGGCAGGCCGCACCAATTTTCCTATGGCTAAGCGAGTATCTGTGATCATGTTGAAGACCCCATGTGCATGTGCGAGCATCTAGAAGACCCCACACTGGGAAGATGCATATGAGCTGCTTTATGGAGTGATCCAGACCGTTGGATCGGAGGGATGTGATGATTGGGCCGTTGGATCACATGATCGGGCCATTAATCGTGGATTGTCCACAATAGTTTTATTAGATTTTATCAGCATTATAAGATTTAGTTTTGTTTATGTTATGTTTGGACACCATTACGAGTGTTTTAGTTGATTTTAGTTAAACTAGGGCTATTTTTGTCAAAATTCACAAAACAAGGTGTTAATTGTAAATTTTCAACTTTTTTAAAGCTATAAAAAGAGGGTGGACGTGTGACCCTCCCCCTCATCAGGTTTTTGTGAAAAAAGAAAAATAGAAGAAAAGCTCTTGCTTTCTTTATCCATCTTCAAGGGATTTGAAGATACTTCCATGTGATTTGGAAGGGAGATTGGTGTGAGGCTAATCTTCATCAACGGAGGTGCGAGGTCTCCATCTATCTCACACTGTCATTTCTTTTCCCCTCCATCTAGGTATTTTCTTCAAGTTCTTCATTCTCCCATCCCAGATCTTCATCTTCTTCTAAACCTCACTTTCCCATACCCATCAATAATCCAAACCCTAACCGTACTTCCTATATATCTCAATCTCTTTAACCCTACTTTCTATATATCTCAATCTCTTTAACCCTACTTCACCCTAGGTTGTATTAGGCACTCTACCATGAAATAGACTATACCCTATGCTAATTGGATGTCTCTATATCCATTAGATCCTAGTTTCCTTTTATTTAATGATCTTGTGTGACAATGTTGGTAACTTAGGTTAGGATTATGCATGATGTCCTTTTGGTTTTCATGATATTTGTGGTGGTTGAGGCGATGCTTATGTTTTTTTGTTAATTGTCTTAATTCTGTTACTTGATCTCACAAATTATTTGGTTCATGCATCGGTCCTGCATTAGTTGGGGTTCAAGAGCTTGGGAACTTGTTCTCTCTAGGGGCTAAGGAGTACAACTCCACTCTTAGGAGTGGGGCGCGAGCCGCAATGGCTTCGGTGACCTCTTGAGGGAAAGAATTCCCTTGTTCTTTTACTTCTCTTAATTCCTTTAAAGATCAATCTACAAGATAAGACCCTTCTTCAAAAATCTATTCCACCCCACCAAGAAGTTGCTACCCAAACTCAAGTTTGATCCAAGCGTAGTTCAAGTTGGTGAACATCTCAAGAGAAAGTACCGGAGGTCAATTCGCTACATTCCCCTACCTCTCTAACTCCTTTCCCTAATCCTCAAACATTCTCGTTTTTCTTTATTTTTGTCTTACTTTTGGGGACCCAATCAACTATTTGTTGAAATTCCAATCGTTGGATTCTCATTCTTCTTGTATAGGCCACTTTGCGGAGTAGGGTGCCTTACCCCTTCCCACTCTATAACTGTGGTCCTTACGTAGTATTTTGGTGAAAAGACCTTTGTGGAGTCTATTTCTTGAAAATCTGAGGGTTTCTTACAATTTGATTTCCTAGCAACAAACAAGGATTATAGCCATCCTTGAATTATACAAAGAAAAGGCTAGTGGCGACTCCAAAATTGCCCCTATAAGCTATGCCACACCTGGCAGACCTTTGTCACTACGTCGATAGTGACAAACAGTAAAGAATGCAAGTTACCTTAAAATTTAATTGCCATTTTTATTATAATGTCACTACTGTAAAATTTAATTGCTGTTTTCATTTTAATGTCACTACTAATCAATTTTAAAATTTTAAATAGAATATCTAGATGTCTAATTGTGCCAATGCAAGGGCATCATGTAAAATCCTTTTGTGGCTAACTGTGCAATAAGCCATTTTCATTGATTCTAAGATGCATTCAACATGCTTTTGTTAATATATTAAAAGGCACCTTCACTGAAGGTAATGATGAATCAATTGACTTTCATAGGTAGGAGTGTTGATTTGAACTTCCAAAAGGTGTAGAGTGTTGAATTTCAACAATGTTTATTGAATTCGCTTCGCTTAGAAGTATTGCATTTCTAAAAGAGAGCATTGTGGTGTTTGCTTTGAATAAATTACTGCTCAAGCTTATCTATTGAATATTTGTTACTGGTACTTGTAGCATTCAAGGCTCTTGGGAAGCTGATGTTGGATGTTGGATTGATGTTGGGTTATCACTGTGACCGATATGGTATGCTTATTGTATTTCATTTTCTTCATTTAGATAAACTATGTCAAAGTATATTTGATTCTTTATGCCTGTTGTAAAATGGAGATATAGACAATATGCTCAGTTATGAAATGGATGTTCTGTGAAGTTAAACTCTTTTGCCAGTACTAAATAGCATTTCAGTCCATGCATCAATGCATATGGTTTTGACATTGAAGAGAAACAGGAACAAGCTGGGATGACGTTTTTTTTTTTTGAACGATGAGCTAGGATGACGTTTATCTTGGAAAATGAACAGCTAAACAAGTAGAGGAACTGTGCTTTCTCAAACCTCATGGCATGCTTTTATTCTTATTGTTGTTTAATAACTTTACTACCATCATTTGATAAAATTTCCATGTTTGGGATGCTGTAAAAGACTAATTAATGGTCTTTGTAATGCATCACATACTAAATGTCTTTGCTGCACATTTCGTGGGTTCTTTGATCATTAAATTACTTCTTTTCTTTTTCTTTTTCTTTTTTCGAAAGGGAACATAGGTTACCATTGTTTATGATGATTGCAACAATCAAATACAGCTTATTGTGTTTTGCTTTGGAGAATTCTTTGTACCATTGGACAGAAAAATAATCAGCTAATTATTGATTTTATAGAAGGTGAACATAAGGTCACTGAAGAAACTTTGTATTATATTCGTAAGTTTCAGATGCTTATGCTTGACTATGGAGACTCAAAAATTGAACTTTCAAACCTGAATTTTGATATTTGGTGTTCTATGTCTCATACATAAAGAACATTGCTGGAGATTCTTTTCTCTTTTGGGTGAAAAAGTTCTTCATGGAAAAGTCCTCTATTCTGATTAGGACTTGTTGATAGATCCATGTTGCTCTCTCTCCCTACCATGTTGCTTGCAATGATCATCAACCACTTCTCACAGTAAAAAAAGTATTGAGTTTATTCTGTTCTATAACCAGTGGTTATCAGCCTATTCTTTGAGACTTGATGGTAGCAAGAGGTTGATTTCTTTATTAAGTTTTGGGCCCTGTTTGTGTAACGCCCTGAAATTCGGGGGTCGAGTATGAACTCAACTCCCGAGTTCCAACGCATCACTTATGCAACATACACAATGTCGGTAAATGTTGTCTGAGTTAGCGCAATAAACATGAATGAGATTAAACCAAAACAGTAATTCATACTCCAGTTCAATTGCATTTAAAACAGCGGAAGACTGAAATTTTATATACAAGTATGTAAAGTAACAAAATTTTCTGAACTTCAGAGTATGAGTACTAGCTGAGCACCAATATACATGTAAAGTTTGTAAATTAAAAACCCAAAATACATCCTCAAAGAGGCCCCAAAAGTCCCGCGATGCAGCCGGCCTAGGCGTAGCCGTCAGAATACTGCATGAAAGAGAACTCCTCCTGGTCCTCATCAACGTCGGGCTCTGGCTCCTGAACCAAGGCGCCCTCTAATCCTGCAACAGAGTCTGGTTGGTGTGTACAACACCGTCCCGTATCGTGGGAGTGAGTAGCTAACTCAGTGGAACAATAATGCATAAGTAACATGTTATCAAATCAACCAAGCAGTAATGATAAAGCAGTACAAATCAAGCATTTCTAACTACTCTTGTTAAATGCAAAAATGATATGACGTGATGCTGTATGCCCTTGCCAAACCACCCTCAAGCGACATCATCTTACGTTCGCGAATGCTTAACTCCCTCAGTGCGCCACATCTACAAAGCACATGCGGTGCGATGATGCTCGTGATTGCCAAGTTATTATTAGTCCATTTCAATCAGCAGTATTGGGAAACTAAGGTACCTCCCTTGTATCATTCCCAACATGATCCATTCTAGGGTCGTCAATCCTAGTTATTCTCATACGATTTTATGGTTTGAGAAGCTTAGTGATGGCATCGCAAAGGGCTCGTCACCCGTCAGCGCGGATACAGATCTCACCGTATGCGGCTCAATTGCTGGCCGTCAGCTCGAGTACAGGTCTCACCGTACTCGGCTCAATCACTAGCCGTCAGCTCAAGTACAGGTCTCACCATACTCGGCTCAACTCACACTCTAGTTGCTGTGAAAGGCTCGTGACCAATTACAGATACTTAGAGTACACTTGATGATACCACGGAGGACTCGTCGCCCGTCAGCACGAGCACAGATCTCACCGTACTCGGCTCTCGCCGAAGTATCGACAACTCGAATACAGTGTCCCATACCACCGTATTCGGCTCACGAGATAGTTGCGCAATGGTCACTACGGGGAGGCACATGGCCCCAGCATAGGCCGACAGCTCGACCACGGTGTCCCATACCACCATGCCCGGCTCATGCGTCTTAGCGGATCTAGGTACCACGGTTAAACGGGAATCACCACTGGTAAGTTTGGTACCCTAGGTTCAAGCAGTAGCGACCAAACAGGGTGAACACACAACTACACTTCGGTTAATTGGCGAGCCTGACTAGCTCGAGCGCACCACAAGTTGAGCGATATGGAGCGCAAAAGCACTCCGCGTGGCCAACCACTATCGCCAACCGAAGTACGACTCGGGTTCGCCGGACCCGTCCTTTGTGGCGACATGAATCTCAGCCACAATCACAAGTCTGGTACCGAGTGTTTGGACTATAAACATAGTCCCAAACTCAAACAGTTTTCATCGTTAGCATGTGAAGTAAAGCATGATAAACAAGCAATACAAGCATGTTAGTAGGCATGTTATAAAGCATGAAGTAAAACATGAAGTAAAGCATGTTACAAAGCATGTTGTGAAGCATGTTGTGAAGCATGTAGTCAGGCACTATCCACATAGGGATACCATTACCTACACATTACAGGTGAGTGGTTCTAACGAACCACCGCACGGAGGGAAGCCTACTTGTCTCTAAGGGAGTCGGAAACCCCACATCAGCACCTCTCTAAGGCACTAAAACATGAGTATTTGCGCACACGAGTGTTTACACAATTACTTAGAATACACTATTTCAACATACGCGACGTATGTTAACGAAACTTGTGTTAGGGCTGTCCCTTCCCGCCCCGGGAGTATTTTTCCCGTGTATATCGTATTCATACAGCAAATAATCATTACAATTACATATCCAAAATCCGCACGTATGCGGGATTTCTAGAATACGCAATTTCAACATACATGACATTTACACATGAACATGTATTTTCGCGATCTCTTTCGCCAAACTAGCATTTTATCCACACATGATATAATCAAACATTAAATAAACATGTCAAACATTTTTCAACAAAAATACGTATACGTATTTCTACGTATATCAAGAGTATGTAAAATTCCATAATCTTTATCGCTAATCGAAACAGGAAACGGAAAGCACTTTGTACATGTGCATTTGCATGCAGATCATGAATCTATCATTATCTGACATTGAAAGCGTTGAAAACCGTAACTTATACGCTTAAAGTCCTCACCTCAGCCCTTGGAATTCCAACGAATCAGCAAGAAGGTTGGTGCTTCCGTATACGGGAGTTTCTTAGCCTAAAGATCGCATTCGATTAGTCTTTCCTTAACCTATCACTAATTAGGCTCAAATCAGACCTAGGGTTAGGGTTTCTTACCTTCAAATGGGGTGGAAACCGCCGGGAAACCTCTTGGAATAGCGCGGTGTAGGCCGTGGGAGAGGTGGAAGCAGCAGGAGGAAGATCGGCTTCGATCTCCACAAGTTCTCTCTTTTCTCTCTTTTCTCTCTTAGGGTTTTAACCCAAATTCGTATGGCTGTGAGAGGGGCTGTTCTAAGCCCCTTTTATAGCCACAAACCTTCCCAAAATAGACTCAGGTTCAAGGGCAACTGCTTACATAGGCATTTCGCCAATTTCCAAGCTCAAAAGGGGTGTTCTGGTGGCCCTCTTTGAGCCAAACGTCGGAACTTAAGCTCACCCACTGCGGATCCACGTGGGATTACGTTTTCGGCTCGATCGGATTCCCAGATCGCACGTGGCGGACCACTTTCAGTTCAACGGTCCGTGGGCCACGATCGGAATTTCTGAGTACATGTAAATGTTCCTGAAATTTTTCTTAATCCGAGGGTGTAATTTGGTCTGATTCCGACGGTCAGGTTGCTTAATACTGACGCGCAACCGAAAGGTGCCAGATCACTATTCCAGATATTTTATCTTGGATGGAAATAGTGTTTTTCACACTCCCTCGCTCCGGAGTGAAAATAATGGCCGTGGGACATCGGAATCATCTGATTTTTGAGATGATTGTCAAGCCCAGTGGGGCGGTCCTGGTTCCTTAGCTTCGTGTTAATCGGACTCCCGATGTGCGATTTAGACCTCATACGAAGTTTCGTTTCAGTCCCGAGAGCAGACGGGAGGGTAATGAGTTTGGCTCTAGACTTTAGGGTAACCTAGAGTCACCAATTCTGCAAGTTTTGGGTCTTGCAGATCGTATTTAAAGCGATCCCAACGGATTTCATGATTTACCGAGTTTAGTACTTAGTTAACTTTGTTAAATTTCTAAAGGATTAATCCTATGTGATTTCTGGTCGAGGTGGTACTCGGCCCAATGCACGGAAATTTTCAGGTCGTTACAGTTTGGTAGACGCCTAAAATGAGTTAATCTCATTTTAGTTAACAATAGTTATATATTAGAACTCTTGATCTCTAATACATAATTACTGTTAACTAAAATGAGATTAGCTCATTTTTAGGCGTCTACCAAACAGGACCTTAGTTTTTTAATCCATAACATTTTGTCAATGAGAAAGGTTGAAGTTTTAACAAAACTTATGCTGGACAGTTATTTGATTACCTTTGTTCCTTTGATTATTTCACGTTAGACTTCTCCTGTGAATCTAAATGTCAGCTTATAACTTGCTTGATTTTGTTTTCCTGAGTTATAACATGTGCTTGGTGTCTTTTTTTAGAGTTATAAGATGTACCTTGTGTGTTTTTTCCCAAGTTAAATGGCCTTTTCATATGAAAGTCGAACTCAATTATATTTCTACCCGCCCCACCATTGTGATATTGTCCGCTTTGCCGAAGCTCACGGATTTAAAACGCGTCACACCGGTTAAAGGAGAGCTTCCACATATAACCACCACAACTTAGACGGCGCTTCCGATGTGGGACAAGGTTCCACCCCACTGCCAGCACAATAGCCTGCCAACCACTGGTAGCTCGCCCAGGTCCTTTTCATACCCCGCCTACTCAACTTCCGCCCACATGTGCCATAGTATTGTGTCACAAAATACCATTCGTAACGACCCACCCCACCATTGTGATATTGTCCGCTTTGTCGCGTTACACCGGTTAAGGGAGAGCCTCCACATATAACCACCACAACTTTAGACGGTGCTTCCGATGTGGGACAAGGTTCCACCCCACTGCCAGTACAGTAGCTTGCCAACCACTGGTAGCTAGCCTAGGTCCTTTTCAGACCCCGCCCACTCAGCGTCCGCCCACATGTGCCACAGTATTGTGTTACAATATCCCCCACTGAGGGCAAAGTCGTCCTCCGCTCTGATACCATTTGTAACGACCCGCCCCACCATTGTGATATTGTCCGCTTTGCCGAAGCTCACGGATTTAAAACGCGTCACACCGGTTAAGGGAGAGCCTCCACATATAACCACCACAACTTTAGACGGCACTTCCGATGTGGGACAAGGTTCCACCCCACTGCCAGCACAGTAGCCTGCTAACCACTGGTAGATCGCCCATGTCCTTTTAAGACCCCGCCCACATGTGCCACAGTATTGTGTCACAATATACCATTTGTAACGATCCGCACCTCCATTGTGATATTGTCCGCTTTGCTGAAGCTCACG
Organism: Magnolia officinalis; assembly: GCA_021015155.1. Taxonomy (NCBI): domain Eukaryota; kingdom Viridiplantae; phylum Streptophyta; class Magnoliopsida; order Magnoliales; family Magnoliaceae; genus Magnolia; species Magnolia officinalis. The sequence goes on from JAJHSJ010000002.1 coordinate 95,487,329, forward strand.
GATTTAAAACGCGTCACACCGGTTAAGGGAGAGCCTCCACATATAACCACCACAACTTTAGACGGCGCTTCCGATGTGGGCAAGGTTCCACCCCACTGCCAGCACAGTAGCCTGCCAACCACTGGTAGCTCACCCAGGTCCTTTTCAGACCCCGCCCACTCAGCGTCCGCCCACATGTGTCACAGTATTGTGACCTTTGAGCTTATTTAAATTGGCTGGTTGTAATTGGACTAATAACGGGTTGGCTAATCATGCATACATGGCACAGACCAGCATTTATTGTTATCGTACGTGATGAACGTAAGGCAGTCGTTACGCCGCACATAGTATGCTTTCGCTGACGACTAGCCTCTTTCCGACTGGATGATTTTCCCAGGTTCGATGATTGCATGGGTGACGAGCCCAACTTCCGCATGGATGTGCATCCCCGGGGCGACACAATACTGTGGCATATGTGGGCGGACACTGAGTGGGCGGGGTTTGAAAAGGACCTGGGCGAGCTACCAGTGGTTGGCAGGCTACTGTGCTGGCAGTGGGGTGGAACCTTGTCCCACATCGAAAGCGCCGTTTAAAGTTGTGGTGGTTATATGTGGAGGCTCTCCCTTAACCGGTGTGACGCGTTTTAAATCCGTGAGTTTCGGCGAAGCGGACAATATCACAATGGTGGGGCGGGTCATTACAGTATCGTAGGTTTATTTGTTATTTTTATTCTGTTTCTTTTGTCCATTTAGTAGTTTCATCTAAGATCCCAAAACATGAAAGTCTCGCCCAAAACATATGATAAATGAGGAAATATAATCTTTGAAAAAATAAGTACACAATGTTTGATTATAACTTTGCTTGCGCAAAGTTATATATGTGGGACCTACCATTTGTTGATCCAAATTGTTCAGATGGAGGGCCCGTGGTGGACCGGACATACTTGAAAGGTCTCCCTTGCGGTTGATCCTGTCTAATTGAGCCTCCATTATATGTGGGCCATTGGTTTTAATTGTCCTTTTTCATTGATGGATAGGATCATCTGATGGAGGAGATATCAGAGAATGGTCCATCCAATTAGGTTATGGCACGGTAGGCCATACCTATACCATCTCTGCACCAAACAAAATTGCGCTTTCCTTCCAATCAAACATCTTATGAATCTTCATAGTAGAGAATGGTCCATCCAATTAGGTTATGGCAAGGTAGGCTGTACCTATACCATTTCTGCACCAAACAAAATTGCGCTTTCCTTCCAATCAAACATCTTATGACACTTCATAGTAAGTATCATTCTTGTAGATCCATCATGTCGCTTTAAATGTTACTTTGCAATGAACCTTCTGTGCATGTGAGATTGCTGATTCTTCATATTTTCAATTAGTAACCAAAGTGGACCCGTTGTGCAATGACGAAAGCCTCAAGCAGATACTTCTGCGTTCTCGGTGCCACAAAGGTCGTCTTCTCTATTACTTTCCAGCACAACAGAGGTGATTATTGCTTTTGGTGTTGTTATGTTCTGAGGTTGGAAACAACTGTTTGGCTGAATGATTTCAATTTGCATTCACACGGGTTATATGGCGGTATGTTTTGGGTATGTGGCTGATTTGATTTATATCTTCACTGCTTTCCATATTGAAATAGAAATACAGCACAACAGAGGTGACTATTGCTTTAGGTATTGTTATGTTCTGACATTGGAAACAACTGTTTGGCTGAATGATTCCAATTTGCATTCACATGGGTTACATGGCAGTGTGCATATGTGGCTGATTTCATTTATAGCTTCACTGCTTTCCATATTGAAATTAGAAATACAGTAGAGTTACAATAAATTACACGATGAATAGGCATAGATGCTAGAATTCAGTGAGATTTTTGTTCTACTTGTTGTTGATAGATGTCTTAAATCTGTCAAACAGGCTCGATGACATCGAGCAGGCTTCAGGTGAAATTTTGCGGGAAATTAGGCCAGCCCGAGAAAGTTTGGGTGAAAATCCAGCAACATCTTCTTTTGGAACTTGCGGGAAATTCGGCCAGCCTAAGGACAAGTTCGGCTAGCCGAAGTGTCGGTCGGCTAGCCCGAGCTCTGGTTCGGCTAGCCTAAGGTTACGCAAATTGTGCACGGACTGTGTAAATTTGAGGTAGTTTCCAGATTATTCCAACTCGGTGAGAAAGTTGGAGTTCCTAATCTATAAATAGGAGTTCCTAAGATGCTCCAAGTGCCATTCTAAGATATTCCAAGGCTTCCTAAACTATTCTAAAGGGTTTCTAAATAGTTTTAGGGTTTCAAAGGGTGTAGCAAGGGTGAGATTTGAGGATTGCTCAAATCGGGTAAGTCTTTTCTCTTAGTAATTTCTTCTTTCATAGTGGATTTCTGTCGCTTTGTGCCGTGGTTTTTTTCCCGAAAGGGTTTTCCACGTTAAATTGTTGTGTTCTCTGTGTTTGCTTGGTACTTTTGGATTGCAATCCTAGATTCATCTCTGTGTGATTCCACCGTTTATCCCAACAAGTGGTATTAGAGCTCTCGTTGGGGCGTAGGCTTGAATCTGAAGGATTAGCATTAATGGGAAATACTAGGTATGACATTGAGAAGTTCTCAGGTAAAAATAACTTTGAGTTATGGAAGATCAAGATGATCAATTCCTTAACCAAGCATGGTGAAGATGGTGCTCTTGAGGAGCGAAAGCTGACTATGAGTGATGATGATTGGAATACTCTTGATAAGAAGGCTTTATCCTCGATTCTTTTGTGTCTCACGGATGAGGTTCTCCACAATGTTTTGAGGGAGAAAACTGCAGTTGGTTTATGGGCAAAGTTAGAGGAATTTATGCAAAAAAAATTCATTGAAAATCGCCAACACTTGAAGCTACAATTGTTCACCTTCAAGATGGCAGAAGGTGGAGATGTGGAGGCCCACATCAGTTACTTCAATTAATTGATTTGCAAGTTGCTAGATATGGAGGAAGTGGTCAAAGATGAAGATCAGGCATGCATGTTGTTGAATTCTCTTTCGGCATCGTATGTGTCATTCAAGGACTCATTGTGCGCAACAAATAAATCCCTAAGTGTGGACACCGTTATCTCAGCCCTTCAAGGGAAGGCCAGGCAGTGTTCGCAATATCGATACTATTGGCTGATATATCAGCCGATATTATCGGTATCGCAACCCAGCGATACAAAACCCGTCAGAAGATACTAAGAATTTTTTTTCAATTGTATGTAAATATCCAAAAAAATCGGAAAAAAAGAGAGAAACTTTCAACAATGTGGATTTCCGTACCTGTAGAAGAGTTTGCGCTGATCGAAAGCTACATTTAGGGGCCATTCGAATCAAAGTGCGTTGTTCGTAGGGAATTGATTTTGGAAGTTTGTAGGGAATTGATTTCGGAAGATAATGCAAAAAAAAATCCAGAGAAATCCGGAGATTGGGAGAGAAATTAGGGTTTTGGGGACCGAAACCCTCTCTGCTTTGAAATAGGGCTTCCGAGCCTTTTTTTTTAATCGCACAATCGAAAGTGGATTTCATGCGAAAGATATTCGCTCATGAAGTACATGCGTTGGGATGATAGGTGGGGCCCATTGTGATGTTTGTGAGAAATTTGCCATGTCCATCTGTTTTGCAAGCTCATTTTAGGACATGCGACCGAAAATGAGGTGGATCCAAAACTCAGGTGGGCCGCACGAGAGGAAACAGTAGGGATTCAGTGACCATCGTTGAAACATTTTTTTGGCCACATAAGTTTAGAATCAGGATAAGTTCTTATGTTTTCACTTCATCCTAGTGGGAATGACCTCATAAACGGTTTGGATGGCATATAAACATCAAGGTGGATCCCAGGAAAGTTTCAACGACAGGAAACTCTTTTCCCAGTTTTCCCTCTCATATGGCCCACTTGAGTTTTAGATCCACTTCATTTTCGGTCGCATCTCCTAAAATGAGCTCGTAAAATGGATGGACGGGGTGGATTTCTCACAAACATCACAATGGGCCCTACCTAGCATCCAAGCGCAGGAACTTCCTGTGAAAGCCTTTTGCAGGAAATATGTGTTAGACGCAGATTGAACGGATGGTCCTATCAGAGGCTCTGTACGGCCCACCATGATGTATGTGTTTTATCCACACCGTCCATCCATTTTGATAGGTCATTTTAGGGTATAAGCCTAAAATGTAGTTAAATATAAGGCTCAAGTGGACCACATGACAAGAAGTCGTGGTGGCAATGATATCCATCGTTGAAGCTTTCGTAGGGCCCATTGTGATGTTTATTTGTCATCCAGTCTGTTCATAAGGTTTGACGGACCTAGATGAAGGGAAAACATAAATATTAGCTTGATCCAAAACTTTTGTAGCCCCTAAAAAATTTTTAACGGTGGCCATTCAATGGCCACTTTTTCGTGTGGTGTGGTCCACCTCATTTTTGGATTTGCCTCATTTTTTGGCCCATTCCCTAAAATAATATGCCAACATGAATTGACGATGTATATACACCATATTACGTCGAGGTGGCCCCACAGCCAGGGTACCACCATATTACATACATCCTTTGATGTGGTCCACTTGATCTCTGGATCTGCCCCATTTTTTTCTCAGGCTGTAAAATTATCCAAAAAAATGAATGGACGGCATGGATATAATTCATGGGGCCCACACAATCTGCCTCATTTTTTTAGCCAATACCTATCAAAAAGTATAGATATCAAAGTCAGGAATAGGAGAGCGGATAAGGCGAGACCCAATACTCACCCAAGACGGTGCGGCTGCAGGGCCCACCTTAATGTATGTATTATGTATCCATGTCGTTCATCCGTTTTTCCAAATCATTTTAGAAAAACGAAGCACATTCAATTTCAGGTGGACCATACCAAAAGAAAAAGGTTGTGATTGACTATTAAAGGGACACAAAAGTTCTGGATCAATCTGATATTTGTTTTTTCCTTTCATCCAAGCTTATGTGAACTTATAACAGATTGGATGGTAAATAAACACTATGAAAACACTAAGGTGAGCCCTAAGAAGGTTTTAATGGTAGGGCCTTCAATCGATATTGTTTCCTATGGCATGGTCCACTTGATAATTGGATATGCTTCATTTGTGGTATGGTGCAGTAAATTAAGGTGTCAAAACAGATGGACGGTGTGGATATACATGTCTTGATGCATTTATAAATGTTATGCAACATATTTGAATATAGTTGTTTTAGTTCAATCAGACAGCGTATAACTTAAGACCCTATACAAAGGAAACCTATTATGTGTATTTTTTTTTTGAGATTTTATGATTTAAACGTATGTATTAAGGTCATTTTTAATAATCCCTGAAGTTTCATTGAAAAATTCAAACATTTTCCCGATGTTTCCCAAAAAGTGCGATAAATTACGCAATACAAACAATATATCCCGTGCGATAACCGATACGTATCTGTATCCCAAGGGTGCGAATGTGCGATCTATTGCGTGATACCAATATTTCGAACACTGAGTGTAAGGGCATCTTCTGATGCACTATTTATGAGAGGCAGAAAGCAAGGTACAACATCTTCAAGGTCAAGATCTAAGTCAATGGGCAAAGGCAAAGGTAAGTTAAAGCGCTAGAATTGTGGGATGGGAGGACACATGAAGAAAGATTGTACAAATCCTAAATCTAAGAGAGAAGAATCTGAGGCTTCGTACAGGGAGGCCAACGTTGCCACTTCTAATGAAAGTACGAGTGGATGTGAAGGTGATGTTTTGTCTATGTCTATGATCGGACACTTATATGATGATCGTAGAAACAAGTGGATTCTAGACACAGGGGCATCCTATCACATGACTCTTCATTGGAGTTGATTCACTAGCTACAGATAGTGCGATGGTGGACAAGTCTTTATGGGCAATGATAATGCCTATAGTGTTGTTGTAAGACCCTATACCCCAGAAATCTGGTTTGTACACTGGATAGCCATTGGTTGTAGGTCCATTGGCCCCGAGAATATTTTGACTTGATCATAATGTTGTTCCATTATCGAGCCGCAAGCTGTATGTCAACCCGATGTCCGAATGTTAAGATACGGACTTAAAATTAAACAATCTGAGAAATGACCATTATGTCCTTATTTTAGGTGGGGCTTCGCCAACATCGAGTTTTCAAATCCGTTAGGTCGGAGAGCCTAACCGTTGTGGTCGTAGTCAAGTTACGGAGTTACTGACGAAAACGGCATGTCAATATTACACTTGGATTATAAGTTACGCATCGATATGTACATGTATAGTTTAATAAAATAACTCAAACGATACTGTTCATCGTCAGAAAGCACATGAATTTGAGTCGTTGGTTCAGGGTGAGCTGTCTGTTGCTGACTATGAGGCTCGTTTTATAGAATTATCTCGTTTTGCTCCACATTTAGTAGCCGATAATGATCTGAAGGCGAGGAAATTTGAGGATGGTTTACGTCCTAGTTTGCAATCTCGAGTGAGAGGGTTTGAGTTGTCAACTCTTGAGGGAGTAGTAGCGAAAGGCACAGATTTTTGAGTCTGATTGGAACCAACAACAAAGTATGCATCCATCTACTTCTAATCAGCAAAGGAAGAGGAGATTTATGTCAGAGAGTGGTAGTTTTCAGCCCTTTTATCCCCAAAGAGGCCTACATTGAGATATGATAATGCAACCAGACCTGATGTAAGACCCCTAGTATCACCATCTGTTCCTCCACGACAGGTTTTAGCCAGACCTGATGTCAGACCCCCAGTATTACCGTCTGTTCCTCAGCGACAGTTTTTCGGAGCCTGTTATAATTGTGGTGGTATAGGGCACCGTAAAAAGGATTGTCCAAATCCACAGAAACAACAGCCAGGTCCACCACTTAGACATCAGCAGCCCCAGCAGCAAAGGCCACCATATAGGATACAATATAAGCCTCAACAACAACAGTCTCAACAGCAGTTACAGCGGCAACAAGGTAAACAACCCGTACCCCTTCAGACGCAGCCTCGTGTTTATACAATCCAGAAGGGAGATTCTCAGACTAAGGGAGGAGTCATAGAAGGTATTCTTGTAGTATCATCCCTTTTTGCACGTGTCCTTTTTTATTCTGGCGCATCACATTCATTTATAGCAGATAGTTTTTGTCAGTCGTTGGAATTGCCGAGAACATCGATGACCAAGGGATTAGAGCTCTTGACTCCTTTAGGGAAACGAACGGTGTTGAGTTCTATATGTCGGGACTGTCATGTTTACATAGCAGAGCATGCCCTTCCAATCAATTGTTATGTTTTGGAGTTGTTAGAATATGATGTGATTTTGGGAATGGATTGGTTATCCAAGTATCATGCAGTGTTGGACTGCACCGCTAAGACCGTCACCTTTTCTATACCTGACCATCCTCGATTTCAGTTTGTGGCTGATCCTAAAGATAAGTTTATAGAGACTTTGATGTCCTGTGTTCATGACGAGTCCAAAGATATAGGTATTGAACAATTGCTGGTAGTACGTGATTTTCCAGATGTTTTTCAAGAAATTCCAGGTTTGCCACCTATTAGGCGTACAGAATTTCGAATAGATCTTATCTTTGGCACTGCCCCTATAGCAAGAGCCCCTTATCGTATGGCACCATTAGAGTTGCGTGAGTTGCAAAGACAGATAGATGACTTACGTCGTTTGGAGTTTATTCGCCCGAGTACTTCACCTTAGGGAGCGCCTGTGCTTTTTGTAGAGAAGAAGGATGGTTCTTTACGGTTGTGTGTCGATTATCACGGACTTAATAAGGTTACAATTAGAAACAAGTATCCGCTCCCAAGAATAGATGATTTATTCGATCAGTTGAGTGGTGCGCAGTATTTCTCGAAGATAGATTTATGGTATGAGTATCATCAGATTCGGGTTCGAGAGGAGGATATCTCGAAGACAGCTTTTGTGACTCGTTATGGACAATTTGAATTTCAGGTCATGTCATTTGGTCTGACAAATGCATCGGCAGTCTTTATGCAGTTGATGAATGAGGTCTTTCGTCCTTATTTGGACCAGTTTATTGTTGTTTTTATTGATGATATTTTAATCTATTCAAAGACAAGGGAAGATCATGAGTGTCACTTAGAGATGACGTTGCTAACCCTTCGTGCTCACCAACTATATGCTAAATTGGAAAAATGTGAGTTTTGGCAGGAAGAGGTAAAATTTTTGGGGCACACAATGTCGAAGAATGGAGTTTCAGTTGATCCAACTAAGGTTGAAGCAGTTTTGCAATGGAAACAGCCAAAGAATGCATCTGAGATTTGGAGTTTCTTAGGGCTAGCAGGGTATTACGGACGTTTTGTTAAAGGATTCTCTCGTATAGCTGCCCCACTGACTCGATTGACTCGAAAGGATGTAATATTTGTTTGGAGTGGAGCCTGTGAGCGGGCATTCGCGGAACTAAAAACTCGTCTTACGACGGCACCGGTTCTCACTCTTTCATCTGGGAGTGAGGGATTCGTTGTTTATACAGATGCCTCGCTTATAGGTTTGGGGTGTGTCCTAATGCAACAGGGAAAGGTAGTAGCATATGTATCTCGCCAGCTTAGGCCTCATGAGCAGAATTATCCCGCACATGACCTAGAGTTAGCAGCAGTAGTTTTTGCCCTCAAAGTATGGAGGCATTACTTGTATGGGGTTCGATTTGAACTTTTTTCGGATCATAAGAGCCTGAAATACCTCTTTTCCCAAGACGAATTGAATATGAGGCAAAGACGTTGGATGGAATTGATGAAAGACTATGATTTTGATCTTCAGTACCACCCAGGAAAAGCTAATGTGGTGGCGGATGCGTTAAGTCGTCAGCCACAGGCCCAAGTGGCACAATTTTGATGATGCGAGAGTGGAAAATGGTAGAAGATATAACTGAATTCGAGTTTGAGATGACTCTACAGTCCTCAGACTTGACGGTTCAGCCCTCTTTGATATCCCAAGTAATAGAAGTCCAACAGTTTGATCAATGGGCGTTGTTTTGTAAAGATGTGATAATAGGGAAAAGTCAACCGGATAGGTTTGGATGGTGGACTTCGGTTTCAGGGCAGATTATATGTTCCAGATATCTCAGAATTGAAGAAGACCCTTATGGATGAGGCACATCGCACTCAGTTTACTATCCACCCAGGATCTACGAAGATGTATAAGGATATGAAAAGGCAATTTTGGTGGACTGGAATGAAACGTGAAGTTGCTAGGCATGTGTCAGAGTGTGATGTATGCAAACGAGTAAAGGCAGAGCATCAAAAGCCGGCAGGGGAATTGCAACCTTTGGAGATACCAGTATGGAAGTGGGAACATATAACTATGGATTTCATTGTGGGTTTACCAAGAACCTTACGTCGACATGATGCTATATGGGTTATTGTAGACCGTTTGACAAAGACGGCCCACTTTCTTCCTATTTGTATTTCTTGGTCTACAGATCGACTCGCAACTTTATTTATAAATGAAATTGTTAGATTACATGGTGTACCTGTGTCGATTGTATCTGACCGAGATCTGAGGTTTACATCAAAGTTTTGGAAGAGTTTTCAAAAAGCAATGGGGACGGCTTTAAAATTTAGCACAGCATATCATCCACAAACAGATGGGCAGTCCGAAAGAGTTAACCAGATTCTCGAAGACATGCTTAGATCATGCGCCTTAGATTTTTCTGGTAGTTGGGACGACCACTTGCCGTTAGTAGAATTTGCGTATAATAATAGTTTTCAGGCTACTATTGGCATGACACCCTATGAAGCGTTATATGGTAGACCTTGCAGGTCCCGAAGTTGTTGGACTGAGATTGGTGAGCGATGTCTTTTAGGTCCTGATATTGTCCGGCAAACGTCTGAAAAGATTGATCTTATTCGACTATGTACGCTTACAGCTCAAAGCCGACAGAAGAGTTTTGCAGATCGCCGGCGTAGACCCTTAGAGTTTGTCGAGGGAGACCGAGTATATCTCCGAGTTTCACCAGTAAAAGGTGTAGTACGATTTGGTGTTAAGGGAAAGTTAGTCCCGAGATTTATAGGGCCCTTTGATATTGTTGAACGAGTTGGCACTGTAGCTTATCGTCTTGTTTTGCCACCCCAATTATCTGGAGTTCATAATGTTTTTCACGTTTCGATGCTCCGTAAATGTGATCCGAAGATAATAGTACCTATTATTGACTGGCAATCCTTAGCAGTTCGAGAAGATGCATCCTATATCGAGCAGCCAATTTGTATCGTGGATAGAAAAGAACAAGTTCTTCGTACGAAAGTCATTCCCTTAGTTAAAGTCCAATGGGGTTATCATTCTGTAGAAGAAGCAACCTGGGAACGGGAAGCAGAGATACGCAGTCGTTACCCTCATCTATTTAATTCCTAGGTACGTATAACTCTGATATGGTTATTGTTATATTGTACTGTTATGATATGTTTTGAAATAAATTTCGAGGACGAAATTGTTTTTAGGAGGGAAGAGTTGTAAGACCCTATACCCCAGAAATCTGGTTTGTACACTGGATAGCCGTTGGTTGTAGGTCTATTGGCCCCGGGAATATTTTGACTTGATCATAATGTTGTTCCATTATCGAGCCGCAAGCCGTATGTCAACCCGATGTCCGAATGTTAAGATACGGACTTAAAATTAAACAATCTGGGAAATGACCATTATGTCCTTATTTTAGGTGGGTCTCCGCCAACATCGAGTTTTCAAATCCGTTAGGTCGGAGAGCCTAACCGTTGTGGTCGTAGTCAAGTTACGGAGTTACTGACGAAAACGACATGTCAATATTACACCTGCATTGTAAGTTACGCATCGATATGTACATGTATAGTTTAATAAAATAACTCAAATGACCTCGGGTTTTTTTTTAAATCCTTGGAATACTTTTTGTTAAATCACTTGCATAACATTTTGTTTATTGTCACCATAAGTTTAAACTTCTAAAATATTATCACAAAACATCCCAGAACCCCTTTTTTTAGCTAAAAGCCATTTACAAGTCTATAAATAGGTTAAACCTCTTTCACACATTTCATTTCCAGCCCTTTAGTTGAGGAGAAGAAGAAGAAGAAGAGGAAGAGGAAAAGAAGAAGAAGAAGAAGAGGTTGAGGTGAGTGCATATCTGTTTTAAGGGTGTACGTTGAGGTTTCTTTCACAACCCTAGCGCTGAAATTTCTATTTAAGGGTTAGGGTTTTGTTGGATTTTGTTTAAGGGTTAGGATTTTGTTGGATTTTCAGTTTTAAGGGTAAAGAATTGCTGGATTTTGTTTAAGGGTTAGGATTTTGTTGGATTTTCAGTTTTAAGGGTAAAGAATTGCTGGATTTTGTTTAAGGGTTAGGGATTGCCGGATTTTCAGTTTTAAGGTAAAAGAATTGCTGGATTTTGTTTAAGGGTTAGGGTTTCGCTGGATTGCTGGATTTTCAGTTTTAAGGTAAAAGAATTGCTGGATTTTGTTTAAGGGTTAGGGTTTCGCTGGATTTTCGGTTAGGGTTTCGCTGGATTTTCGGTTAGGGTTAGACGATTGCTGAAATTGTTGTTTTAAGGGGAACTCAGTGCTGGCTTTTCTGTTTGAGGGTTCGGTTATTGCTGGATTTTCTGATGGAGTTGGTTAAGCTATTGCTGGATTTTCTAAGTTAGTTGACTAGGTTATTAATGGCGGAGTAAATTATAGTTGTTGTATCCTTGTATGCTTGAGAGTGACTGAATCATATCATGATGTGGTGATCATAGTGGGTTGTGGTGCGACACACGATATGTCTATGATGAATATGTAAACTGTCTAGATACATGTGGTATTAAATGAGACCCTTATGAGGAACTTAAATGTGGAACACCCTTATGAGGAACTTAAATGTGAAACTTAAATGTATGAGGAGACCACATGAGGAAGGTCGTCCTATGCTTGCCTTGAAAATCATGACATATTGTGCTTGTATGTGGGCTTATGCATATGAACATACGTTGTTATAACTTGAGTTGGACACCACACCGGAAATGTGTAATTCGACAGGACATGATTAGAGGGTCCGTGGGTGAAAGTCCCTAAACCCCGATTGGTACCATTGGGAGCGACCAATGCTTAGTCCGGGTGGAAGAACAGAGCGCTGAAATGCTGAAATACCAAAGTAGGCAGCGACTCCCACCGACGTGTGTCGATTGGTTGAGAGGTTTGACCTGACCTGCTTATGGGCAAGCAAAGATAGGTTGTGTGTGACGAGCTCGTAAATTGTCTGCTATCGTTTTGCCAGGCGACTTATGACTTCTCGCTGTTAGGCAGATAGTGAGGTTCAATACAAGTGGGTTAGACTAGTTCGGCCCGTGAACTATGTAATCCCACCTCTGTAGTTGACCACGGTGGAAAAGTCTATACAAGTGGGTAGAAGTCCCACCTCTGTTTTAGACTTTGGTGATCCAATTGGGAAATATGAAAAGTTGTGGAAATGTTGAAAGCGTGTGTATGGTACAAGTAGGTAGAAGTCCCACCTCTGTATATAAAAATGATTGGGAAGCCTGTGCATTCATGTGCATTAAATGAGCATGACATGAAACATGCATTTTCACGGCACACACGCACTCACTGGGCTTAGTAGCTCAAGCTTTCCTTTCTATTTTTTCAGGTGAGAGTAGGGAGCTACAGGAGTAGAGGCTACAGACTCCAGTTGTCCTTTTTGCTTTGTACATATCAGTGTGTATTTTTTGTAATACCCTGCATATGTACATCATGTATAGTAAATATGACGTGGTTTATGTTTTGGTTTTGCCCTGATGTGCTCAGTTGTACACAGTGAATATGATGAAATTTTGAGAAATGCAACGTGTTTGTTGGTTTTACTTTCAGAAATCCTCCTTGTAGAGCCCCGCTTATGGGACTTAGTATGTGCTACTTGAAAGTCCCAAGAATCAGAGTTCTACGGAGGCTGTCAACCAAAAATCCGGTGTGTAGTAGTCGTGGATTACCAACACTAGATTTAGGGTCGTGACAGTTGTGGCTGATGGTACAGTGCGCATCAAGATGTTTGATGGGACAAAGTGTACCCTGACTGAGGTGAGGCACGTTCCCGACATGAAGAGTCTGATTTCTCTCGGTGCACTAAAGGCAGTAGGATGCAAGTTCACCAGATTTGATGGTGCCCTTAAAGTATCTAAGGGGGCACTTGTAATCATGAAAGTGCAATGACTCGGTAACATTTATAGGTTGATCGGATTCCACCTACCCAAGGTATTCGACAGGTGGAGCTGCAGTGACTGTAGCGGATTCCACCTTTGCATGTGTGTGGCATGCTGGACATTGCCACATGAGCGGGCAGGGCATGAAAGCTGAGACGTGCGAACAGAGATACGGAGCAGGTAGAGCAACCACCTGTGAGAAGAATCACACCGCATAATCGCAGGTTACCAGCAAGGTACATGGATGACTCCAATATCGCATATGCTCTCGTTACAGACGAGGGGGATCCGTCTACTATTCAGATGACTCTTGGAGAGCCTGGTGCTGAGAGGTGGAAGGTGACTATAGAAAATATGATGGACTCGTTGTACCGGATCGACTCATGGGAGTTGGTGGAGCTTCCAGTGGGCCGGAAAGCGATTGGATGTAAGTGGATCTTCAAAAGGATACAACATAGATACAGTGCGAGGTTGATAGTGAAGGGTCATGCCTAGAGAGAAGGAATCGACTTCTCAGAGATATTCACGCCGGCGGTATAACAGGTGTCTATTAGATTCGTATTGGCGTTGGTTGCCCAATGCGATCTCAAGCTGGAACGGATGGATGTGGAGACTGCACTTCTGCACGGGAAATTGGAAGAGTTGTTCTTCATGAAGCAACCAGAGCAGTTCAAAGTTTAAAAGGGGCAGAGAACAAGGTTTGCAGGAGGTCGTTGTACGACCTGTCGCCTAGGCAATGGTATAAAAATTTAATTCCTTCATGGTGAGTCAGCAATTTTCTAGGAGTGAATACGATCATTGTGTCTATTGCAAGACACTGAGTAATGGCACGTTCATCATCCTGGAATTGTATGTTGATGACATGTAGACCGCCAATCATGACATGTCTGAAATCAATGTACTGAAGACTCGGTTAAGTGGGACATTCGAGATGAAGGATCTGGGGGCTGCGAAGAGGGTTCTCGGCATTGATATTCATAGAGATTGGAAGAGGAGCAAGCTTTGGTTATCTCAGGCAGAATACCTTGGGTAGGTATTGATCAAGTATGCGGTGAACCAGGCAAAGCCGGTGAGTATTCCCTACGCGGCTCACTTCAAGCTTTCCTCAGAACAATGTCCCAAAACAGATGAGGAAAAGCAGGATATGTCTCATGAGCCTTATTCGAATGCGGTTGACAGTGCATGTCATGGTCTGTATTAGACAGGTTATTTCACAGGCAATTGGTGTTGTGAGCAAATACCCCGACAAGCAACATTGGGAGGCGGTGAGATGGTTACTTCGATACATTCAAGTTACAAAAGACTGTCTTAACTTTTGAGAAGACGAGCAAAGTCGGTAGGGTATGTGGATTCAGATTACGCAAGCAATGTAGATTCTAGAAAGTCGACTTCAGGTTACTCGTTTGTACTAGTGGGTGGAGCAATTAGTTGGATGTCGAAGCTTCAGTCCGTAGTGGTTCTTTCCACGATCAAAGCATAATATATGACAGTGACAGAAGCATTTAAAGAAGATGTTTGGTTAAGAGGCATGATAAATCAGTTGGGGCTTCAGCAGGAGGCCATGCCGGTTAATTGTAGCGAGAGCGCTATTAATTTGATTAAAAATTTTGTTTATCACTCACGTACTAAACACATTGATGTTCGTCACCATTTTATCCGACAGGTGCTTAAGGAATGAGGCGTAACACTGGAGAAGATTCACACCAGCGTGAATCCGATGGACATGCTCACCAAGGTCATTACTATAGAGAAGTTCAAGTTTTGTGCAACTTCTCTGGGTTTGGCGATGGCATAAAAGGAGGACAGAGTGTGCACGAGAAGCATTGTGAAGCTATGATGCGAGGCAGAAGTAAGAGAAGAGGTCAAGAAGCTACACATTTGAAAATTGAAAACATGGTGGAGATCGTTGTTGATAGGTGTCTAAAATCTGTCAAACGGGCTCAATGACATCGAGCAGGCTTCGGGTGAAAATTTGCTGGAAATTCAGCCAACTCGAGAAAGTTCGGGTGAAAATCTAGCAACATATTCTTTTGGAACTTGCGGGAAATTCGGCCAGCCTAAGGACAAGTTCGGCTAGCCAATGTGTCGGTCGGTAAGCCCGAGCTCTAGTTCGGCCAGCCCAAGGTTACGCGGATTGCGCGCGGACTGCGTAAATTTGAGGCGATTTCTAGATTATTCTGACTCGGTGCGAAAGTTGGAGTTCCTAATCTATAAATAGGAGTTCCTAGGATGCTCCAAGTGTCATTCTAAGATATTGCAAGGCTTCCTAAACTATTCCAAACGGTTTCTAAATAGTTCTAGGGTTTCAAAGGGTGTAGCAAGGGTGAGATTTGAGGATTGCTCAAATCGGGTAAGTCTTTTCTCTTTGTAATTTCATCTTTCATAGTAGATTTATGTTGCTTTGTGCTGTGGTTTTTTCCCGAAAGGGTTTTCCACGTTAAATTGTTGTGTTCTCTTTGTGTTTGCTTGGTGCTTTTGGATTGCAATCCTAGATTTATCTCTGTGTGATTCCGCCATTTATCCCAACACTACTCTTCTAGTCTTTCACTGGCTGAAGTGTGTGACCAATCAATAGCTTGTTGAATTGAATTCTATTATTCTTAAAAATCCTGTTGACCATATTTCTTTTTCTGAAAGAAAATGGTGACTTATGCAAGGTAAGAGAAAATACATGAAGAAGGGGAAACAAATTTCCTATGAGAAGAGCAGGGGGAAGAATTCTCTTCTAAATAAAATATATACTAGCAAATTCACCTCTGTGTCATTATGGACAAACATAATGAACAACCTTGAAGCCAAGAAATGAATTTCATTGAACACAAAGAAATGCCATTGTCATGAAGGAGACCTCCCATGCCACAGGGGTCAGGAATCCTGTTTACTAGATGTGAATAACAAAAGAAGAAGTGTGTCATATGCTTTTGAATTTAGCTCATATTAATTGTGTTTGTTGGTATTGGAAAGGGGTTTTGTAGATTCCTACAATTATATGGTGTTTGCAAATACTCACATTGTTAATTTGCCGTTGTTGCAAATACCCACATTCCATAAGTTTTTTGTAACTTTTTTTTTGGATTAAGCTACACCCCACACACTCACGCCGAAGTGGAATTTCACCACCTATGGGTACTCGAACCCTTGACCGGGTGTTGAAACTCCTAAGAGTCTACCACCTGAGCAAGAGTAAGGACCTCACTCCTAGTTTTTTGTAACTTTCGTTAGCAACCATTAGAAAATTGCAAAAGTGCCCATATGGAATATACCACAAAATTATACTCTATGGGAACACAAATCCTTTAATTCCCCTCCATATGGAACATACCACGAAATAATTTTAATTCATTTTTTTAGTTGTAGAGAGAGAATGATGTTTTAGGGTACAAGTAGTTTTGTCATTTTTCAAAAAATGGTAAAAGGTTAATGGCCGTTAGGAAATACTAACTAAAATTGGGTACTTGCAATACCACGGATTAACGATGTGGTTATTTGCAGATTTATTATTTTTATGTGGGTATTGCAAATTCCCTATTATTTAGGGTGTTATGTCCAAATGCCTCTATTGGAAATATTCAATTGAAATATGGATCTGCTTTCACATATTTCCAATTGGGCTGATGCTGAGAATTAATAGAAACCAGGTCAGTATCGGTGTGTATCCAAACGGCCATTGCATCAATCAATTTTCAGTCAGCTAAATTACTAGTAATGCTACCTCATGTTTTCCATGGAATATCTGGAAGTGGAAGACACTGATTTCTCTTCAGGAGTTATTCGAGTAGATTGCCACCTAAAATCCTTGTGAAAAATTGTTGTCTCTAATCAGAACATTGATATAAGGACCCAATATATAATAAAATTGCAAATTTGTTTCAGCCACAAGGAATGTTATGGATGATGTGATGCAGGACATGAAATTAAATATGACATGCAAGATTTCAAGCTTTAGATCATACCAATTTTAAACAATCACAAAATTCCATGTCCCACATACGATCAAACATTCAACAAGGGAAATCTATGAGGGTCCAAGCCTACAGAAGTTTAGGGCTGGATCAAATAAAATTATAGACCAAACAATGCCCAAAGGAGCGTAAGATTCATCCATTCTTGCAAAGGATTGTTCTCCTATTCAAGAGATTCACCATATTTTAATTCGGGGGAAATTTAGGGTTTGCAAAATATGGGAATACTTGGAATTAGCTAGGGTTAAGGCTTGGGATTTAAGGCGAGGGAGGAGAAAAACTGAGGAAAGATGAAACCTGAGATGATCCACGCATGTGGACAGCCACCAGGCCTGGGCGCAAGTGCGTGGATCCTTGTTTGTACATGTGTGGGCCCCACGAAATCAGAAAACGCCACCTAGGGTAGGATCGGCCAGGGGAGGCCCACTCCCACACCAAATCTCGTGTCGATCCGCTGGTTTCAGCCCCTCTGGTGGGCCAAAATCTGCTGTGTAGGAGAACTTGGGTACAAAAAAAGGTGAATTTGAATATGGGAGGGTTGTGGAAGATGATGGATGTGCGGTGTAGGGGTGAAGATGATTTGGGATGGTTGTGGCTTCGCACCATGGTAGTTAGCCCTTCGAGGAAGGGAGGGTTTCGCACCCAATTAGATTCTTCAACTAGGAGCGATAGAGAAGAAGAAAAAAATGCAAAATTTTTATTCATAAAACTTCAATGAAAAATACCTACATGAGGTTGCCTATTTATAAGAAAACCTTAAACCCCAAAAGCCGCGCCATGTGCGCATACTAATACTTAGAGATGAAGTAACTAAAATAATAACTAGTCGACAAAATCAAAACCGTTCATGATGTTTCTAATAATGATAACAGTCAAAAATCAAAATCCTAGATCATCTAGGGTAGTGGGCTACGATCATGAGATCCAATGGTAAAATCTATATGATGATCAGGTCCACTCCAATGCTCCATAGCACAACCCCCTTACTAGGAGGTCCTCTATAGATGCCGTCGTCAATCCAGATCGATAGTGGGGCCCTCCTCCACCTTGAGTACGTGCGTAGGGTGGGGGGCGTGCTCGTGCGCATGATGTCCCCATCATGATGTTACAACAAAGTTTTTTCACAAACATATCCAATAGGTCATTACTTATTTACCAGTCTGTTGTCAAACCATGTGCCACCCTTCTTCTTCTTTTCTTTTTTCTTTTTTTCTGTTTTCTGAGGGCAAGCTATTTGTTGGGATGCTGAGCAGTTTCTAGGGGAATCCTGTGACTAAAGGTGCATTTTGATGTACTGTCAAATTGCAACTGGCTGGACCAAAAAAATGCTCAATATTTCAAACTATCTTCCATATCACAGTTTAAATTATCTTCAAACTGTGATTCTTCACCAGAAACAATTCCTAGTTTTAAAGCTTGTCTCTGTTCTTCCTTTTCTCTCATGTGTTGGATGCCATTGTTATGTCCTCATTCTAGCTCATTCTATGCCTTTTATCACCACAAGTGACAAATAGATGTCCAATTAGCTTATTGCTTATTGGAACTATTTTATGCTCTAGAAACCAGATGAGCTGTAATAGGCTTGCCGGGGGCTGCAAATGCTGTGAATGTAGCAATTCCAGAGAATCCTTTGTCAGCTTTTAGCCATGTTATTAACTAGCTAGTTAAACTATAATAAACTTGTTCAACAGCTTCTCATAAATTCTGAGCTTGCACAATTCTCACTAATGAGGGCCTTTGTCCCTGGACGTTGATTGGGATGAACTAATGTTTGTTACAAATAACTGAGCCTAGCGCTCTACTTTAATTTTGAGTTGAGGGAAAGAAACCGTGTAGCTGAAATAACTCACTTAGAACACCTTTTAAAGGATAATGTGGTACGATTGGATCAAATAAGCCCGTATGGAATGAATACTCAGCTGCTTGTGAACCATCGGGACTGTCTTATTCAATGTTTGTTCAATTACTCTTTCACCAACAAGCCTTTGTCCATTTTCAATCAAAAGTAGGCCCTTTCCTATTTGAGCTGACTCTTTGTTCACCATATATGTATGTATTTGATAGGCTAGACTACTAAATGCAATTTCACAGACTCTTTGTTCACTATACATGTATGTATTTGATAGGGTAGACTACTAAGTGCAATTTTGCCATTTCTTAATGGTGTGCAGATGACATACATGTAAATCAATCAAGACCATCCCAATTGTGGGTCTCGCTGTCTTTGGACCATATTTCAAATAACTACACTGACTGTATGATCATAACCATGTAATTGGTGGCTATCATTTGGTTAAAAAATGGTCAGCAGTCAAAACTCAACAGCAAATATCTGATGGATAAGATCATCTGATCAGTGTGATTTTTAGCCTATACTCCATCTATAATAGGTCCCATGATTTGGACTGTTCTGTATCGATGTACTTGTCTGCAATGTGCATGTTGGATTTGTCATGACTTGTGTCTAATCCATATTTGATTATATCAGTTATGTTATTTCATATCATCTATCAATTCATGTTATGATGCAATGAAATCGATGTGCGGGAAAACTAGATAGGATGAAATTAAGAATAAGGTCATTTGAAGCAACCTGGGAGTAGCACTAATTGGAGATAAAATTATGGAGAGTCAATTAAGATGGTTTGACCATGTGCTAAGGACACTGGATAAGTCCCTGGTAAGGGAACTTTGATTATAGTTGATGCGCCCAAAAGGAGGACAAGAGGAACATCTAAAAAGGGCTTGGATAGAGGTTATCATAAGAAGGCTTTGTCACTTACGGAAGTTATGTCATAACTCATAAAGTTGATCGCAACATTTTTGCTGAAATAGGATTCATAAAGCTGATCCTAACATTTTACAATATGTGTAGCACAAACTTCTCTCTTAGAAGATTTTTTCTTCAGTCGAAGGTTGTAACTTTTTTTTTTCTCGTAGAATTCTGAATTCCAAAAAAAAAAAGAAAAAAGATTGATGCTTTTGCTATTCTCATAGATGAATTTTTAACAATTCCTGGAATCTTTTTCTATTATCTTGCAGTGATTGTACCCAAGATCTTGGCAACATGTCATCATGGTGCGGATGGCATACTGACCATGGTTCTCTTACAGGTGTTAAATTTGCTTCCACAACCTTTCTACTTTCTTTTTTCTCCTTAAATCTTAGAAGGGTATGCAGAATTCATATTTTCATTGCTTCTCTGCTTCCAAACACGTGACTGCCCAATGCCCATTTTTGCAAGAAAGAATCAGATATATATTATTCTTTTCATGTCTAAAAATATTGTTACTGTGAAATTTCTTTTCTGCCTATCCGTGGATAATCGTATGTATCTGTAGTTAAGCAGCTAGATAAGTATTCGGACCAGACATTACATTCCTTTACCTTGAAATCTCTAAATTTGTATAATTCATTAATCTCGATTGAGGCATTAACTTCCTGCTTTTAATTCCATATGTAGGTCTTACCTGTGGTATGTTTACAAGAGATGGTGTAGAAATAGCATGCCCTGATAGTGCTGCTGGCCTTTATATTCGAACGCGAACTGATCAGATTGTCAAAGTAAAATTTCCAGTTCCTTATTTGTCCTTGAAATTTTTATAGTACCTTACAAATGTTCATGCTGTCCTAGATTCATTTGTCAGTGAGTTGGTGAATATTTCTTGTTGATGCATTCTGACCACACGTGTGGGCCACACGTGTAGTCCCACGGTCACTCGTGTGGTCCTCATATGTTTGGGTTTATATTGGGCCTTTGTCATGTCTGGGCTATAGTCTTTAGGCCCACAAGTCATGGTTTGTTTTATCTTTTAGTTAGAGAGGTATCGATGCATGATACATGATTTAATGCTAGCATGCAACATGGAGATTATGAAAGAGTCCATGAAGTAATTCAATTAATAAAAGATGCTAACGCACCAAGTAATTAAGAGTAAACAATAGGCAATAAAATCTTATTTAACCTAAATCACATGCCCACATGCTAATAAATCACATAAATCAATTAAAAATAGGCCCAACGGAAGGATAAAACTTCCAATTTAGCATAGGCACATTCCACACTTAAGGGCAGATTTGTAAGTTTTATGATTAGGGTTAGGAAGAGAAAAATCTAAAATTTGAAAAATTAGGGTTTATGGGAATTGAGAGTTTTAGAATCAGGGTTTTTAGAAATTGGGGAAAATATGAAATTGGGGATCTAGGGTTTAAGGTAGGGTTATGGATGGAGAATTAAGGAGTTTTTATAGGGGAAGCAATGAGAAATTAAAGGATTGAGCGGTTGTCCATATGATCAGCCTAGGGGCTTGCACATGTGGTTCGTTAGCTAGGGTTTTTGGATCCTCAATGGTTGATTTCGGTTGGGGTTGAAGTCGGATGATAAAAAGTTGAAGAAAAAGATGATTTGGATGGTCTTAGATAAGAAGGGAAGAAGAGAGATGAAGTTTTTGGAAAAATACCCCTTTTGGATAAAAAGGTAGAGAGAAGGAAGATACATGGAAGCCTCACACCTCTGTTGAATGGGGAATGGAATCACACCACACCCAAGCTCCAAATCACATGGGGTATTCTTCAAATTACATGAAGAAGAGAAAACACAGAGCTTTTTTTTTTTTCTCCTCAAAATAATGGCATTAGTGTTTCACACATCCATGTTTCTCTTTTATAGTATTAGAAAAGACCTTTTACAAAAAGACGCTCTCAAATAAGATTCTCAACATAAAGATGCTTAATAAATTAAAAGTTGTTCCTTACTCCCTAATCTCAACACAAATATAAGGTATATAAAAAATAATGAAGCATGTAAACAATCTAAACAACTAAACTATTTCGTGGCCCATGGGGGTCCACGATCAAGATGTCCGATGATGATCCAATGGTCCGATCATCGTATCCAGTGTTTAAATTATCGGCGACAATATCGAATTGTCGCCGATAATATCGGTATCGCTGGCTCAGCGATACTGAAACCCCATTTATTCGTTTCGGTGCCAGATTTCGCCAATAATCTCGCCGATAATTTCGGTATCGTCGATATTTTCGAAATGTCGCCGAAATTTCACTGTTCCCACGATAACAGGGGTGTAAAATCCTCAAAATAATTAAAAAAAAAATTTAAAAAAAAAACACAACAAAATACCTGTTTTTCACTCGGATCTGTTTGAAGACGCGAATTTTAAGAGCTTCATGGTTGTTGAGTGCAGATCGGCAACCTTTCTGGTAAGATTCTACCCCCAAAAAATCGGTTTTTCCGTCGTCTTGATATCGTGTCGGAAAATAGAGGTTTTTTTTTAAAAAAAATTTATTTGGGATGAGGGAGAGGGATTGTCGGGATGAAATCCGAAGATTTTGGTGGGAAGGAGAGGAATTTTTAAAAATTTGAGACGAGGGAGAGGGCTTTTCGGGGTTTCTTCGCATTTTGGGGATTTTTTTAGATTTTAGGGAAATTGGATTGCGTACTGTGTTACTCAGTACGCACGCTCTTATCGTACTGATTAAACTCTGTTGGGCTCATAGTGAATGTATGTAGTTAATCCACACCGTCCATCCATTTTTCCATCTCATTTAAGGGTTGTGACCAAAATTGAAGTATATACAAAGCTCAAGTCGACCGTACCACATGAAACAGTGGGAATAATGATTTCCACCGTTGAAACTTGATAGGCCCACGGTGATGTTTATTTGTCATCCAGCCTGTTCATAAGGTCACAAAAGCATGGATGAAGGGAAAACACAAATATAAGTTTGATCCAAAACTTTAGTGGCCCTCAAGAAATTTCAACGGTAGATGTTCAGTTCACACTGTTTGAGGTGGTGTGGTCCATTTAAGATTTGGATATTCTTCATTTTTGGGTCCAAGTCCTAAATTTATCTGTTAAAGTGGATGGAAGGGGTGGATATAATATATAAATCATGGTGGACCCCACAGAGTTTACTGTGGACTGAGTTACTCGCTACACCATCCGCTTTCGTTTTAAGGGGCGATGTTGACGAGGTCAGTTGCCAAATCGAAGTGACGTCACCAAGCTCTGTGGACCCCACCATGATGCATGTGTTGTATCCATACCATCCAACCATTTGTAGAGATCGTTTTATGGCATTACAAAGAGAATGAGAATGATCTAAATTTCAAGTGGACCCACCACAGAAAACCTTGGAGTAGTCACACCCACCGTTGAAACATTTATAAGGCCCACCGTGATGTATTTGAGATCCAACCTATTCATAAGTTAACATAGAGATAGATGAAGTGAAAACAAAAAATCAGCTTGATACTACTGTGGCCCCTAAGAATTTTGAACGGTGGATGTCACAGTCCCCACTATTTTCAATGGTGGAGTCCTCTTGAAGTTTAGATTTATCTCATTCACTTCATCCAAGTCCGCATAACCTTATTGATAGGTTGGGTGGTAAAAAAAACATCACGGTGGCCCTTAGAAGGTTTCAACGGTGGGTGTTGCAGCTTGCTTTGATGTGGTCCACCGGAGCTGTGTATATGCTTCATTTTTTGTATAATATCTTCAAATGATATTAGAAAAGCGATGAACGGTGTAAATAAAATACTTACATCATGGTGGGCCCCACAGAGCCCTGCCTGGACGGATCCGTCCGGGCGAGGTAGGACGCAATCCATGTTTATAAAAATCGGATTGGATTGCGTACACGTAGGGAGGCAGTTTAGTTAGTAATGTTGATCGTTGTTCCATGGGCCCATTATGATCTATGTATTTAATCCACACCATCCATTTTTTACACATCATTTTAATATTAAATGTAATAAAATAGGTAGATCAAATCTCAGGTGGACCACACCATGGGAAAACAATAGTGATTGAATTTCTACCATTAAAAACCTCCTAGGGGCTAGGGCCCACTATAATATTTATTTGACATCTAACCTATAAAATTAAGTCATACAGTCCTAGATGAAGTCAAAAAACAAATATCAAGCCAAATATCAGCTTGATCCAAAACTTTTGTAGCCCCAAGAAGTTTTTAACGGTGAGAGTTCAATCAACACTGTGGGCCCACTTGAGATTTTGATTTAACTCAATTTTGAGTTCATACCAAAATTATCTAGAAAAATGGATTAAATGGTATGGATGAGACACATACATCATGTTGGGGTCCACATAGCACCACTTAAGCGGATTAGCTGCATAGCAGGTGGAAGCGGATTGCGTACTAAGTCAGTACGCTTAGTGTACTGAGTAAACTCTGTGGGGCCCACCTTCATTCATGAATTTTATCCACTCTGTCCATACATTTTACTAGATGAATTTAATATGTTAGCCCAAAAATGTACATTTTACTAGATGAATTTAATATGTTAGCCCAAAAATGAAGCATATAAAAATATCAAGTGGACCACACCATTAAAAAAAGTGTTAATTGAATGTCTACTGTTGAAAAGTTACTGGGGTCCATAGAAGTTTTAGATCAAGTTAATAATTGTTTTTTCACTTCATCCAATTTGTGTGTGATCTTATGAACAGGTTGGATGACAAATAAACATCACAAGAGGCCTTGTAAAGGTTTCAACGGTGGAAATTAATATTTTCATTGTTTCCTGTGGTATGTTCCACTTGAGCTTTGTATATGCTTCAAGTTTGGGCTCAACCCCTAAAATGATCTGGAAAAATGGATGAACGGCGTGGATAAACTACACGCATTCACGGTGGATCCGGACAATGATTACGAGCCACCTTGTCCCTCTACGTGGGAATGAAATATGGCCATAAATGTGTATTTTTTTTAAAAAATTCATTTACTTCTGCATATCTTAATTCTTGTAAGCTTGCATTTGTGTTATATAAATTCATTTTGGTTACTATTTGAGTGATTTCTTACGATAACGCATGCCTTTTAGCTCCCATTAAATAGAAACTTATTATTTAATGCATTTTTTTTTGCGATTTTTTCATTCATGAAAATGTAAATATGTGTATTTAGGCATGTCCTGAAGTTTCACTTAAAAATTCCACCATTTTCTCCATGTTACCACCTTTTTCCCTGCATTTTCGGTTATCGGCGATATTATCAACGTTAACGATATTATATCTTTATCTCCGGCCAGCGAAACTTGTAGCGATACCGACAACTCGAACACTGATCGTATCCACCCAGTCCAACGGTTCGATGTGTCCATCAAGCTCCTATATGCAGCCCACGTACATCTTCTTAGTGTGGGGTCTTCAAAGATGCATGGACATGAACGTGGGGTCTTCAATGTGGCTAGGAATGTGAATTGGGCCAAATGGGCCCCATGTAATGGTCGTCTAGCCATAAGGAGACTGGTTTAGCCCTCCTCTGGTATGATACTCGGATGTCCTCATCAGGTATAATTGTAATTTTCTTGTATTAAGTGATTGCACTAATTATATATAAAAAAAGAGATGTCGCGGTATGTAGAACATTCTAGGCTCTCTCCTTCCTCCTTATCCTCTCACTTTTCTTCTTTTCATCATTTACTACATGGTATCAGAGCGTAAGTGATCCGATACGTTGCTATTCTCTCTCTCTCTCTCTCTCTCTATATATATATATATATATATATATATATATATCATTATCTCCTTTTTCTTTTTTATCTTTCTCTCTTCTTTGTGGGGAAACCCTAACGTGCTTGGAGCTGACCCAACCTAATCCTTTTCCCTCGTTTCACCATCACTTGGTGGGTGATGTAATCATGCTCAACAAAGGGGTGTAAGGCCCACTTTTATATTTTACCCGTGTGATGGGTTAAAGTGGGACATCTCTTATCTAAAGTTGAATCTAAGTTTAGAACATATTTTCATTCTAGCAGGGAGATAGAGTGTGGGAGAGTACTGTTCTACCCTGGGGAGCATGTGGGAAGAATTAAATGCGTATCTGTTGATGTCAACGGACGTTGAGAGTATGCGAAGGTAGAGGGAGGAATTTCGTGTTGCCAAATTCCTTTTTGGCCTCTGACCAGAGTTTGAACCTATGAGAGCTTAGATTCTTGGGGGAAGTGAGATCCCATCAGTCACAAAGGCTTTCTCCGAATTTCAGCCTACAGTTAGCATGACCACACATGATTTCTCATCATCTGATTGGTTTGCATTTATCTCTCCATCTAGCAGAGGTGATGGTGATTTTTTTTTTTGGGGGGGGGGTGGGGGGGGGGGGGGGGGGGGGGGGTGGGGGGGGGGGGGGGGGGGGGGGGTGGTAACTAGGGTGCACATCGAACCGGTGGAACCGCCCAAGGTCCGGTTCCAAAAATCAAAGAACCAATTACATCGGTTCGGTTTGGGGGTATGTAGAACCGAACCAAGAACCCTTTGATTGTTTTCATATTTGACTCATGATTTATGGTTTACAATGCACCATTTGATTGTTTCCATAAATGTATTTTTGCATACCTTATACAATATCTAAACTATTCATCAAATGGATCACAACATGAATGGACATGGGCTAAATTATAAAATAAAAGATGCAATTGGGCTGGATCATAAAAAGCCCAGAACCGTGGAACTGGAACCGATCTGGAACCGAACGGGTTTTAACGGTCCGATTCCGGTTTGGTTCTAGGTTGCTAATGGTCCGGTTCCAGTTCCAAATATCCTAGAACCGTTAGGAACGGTTTGGTTCCGGTTTCACCCCAAAACCGGACTGAACCGACCCGCGTGCACCCCTAGAGGTAGAAACTCAGGGAGAGGTCGTGTTGGAGGCAAGAATACTTGTGGTGATCATGGCACAAATTCTAGTTGTGGCCATAGTCGTGGTAAACAACATTGCACACATTGTGGCCCCAACCATCACACAGTTGATACAGGTTGGGACCTAGTGGGAAAGCCAGCTTGGGCTAATCAAGTTCGCTTATTGGATGATGGTTCTCAAGGATATGTGTCCAAGTTTGCCACTCCTACTAAGTCAAGTACCTCAGGTGACGATTACCAATGTTCGTAATATCGATACTATCGGTCGATATTATCGTTATCGTTGGCCAACGATATGAAACTGTATAGAATTCGCTCAGAAATGAAAAAAAAGGGAATTCTTTGTATTGTGTGATATATCGCACGATATTACAAAATATCGTTCGATATCAGCGATATCAACAATATATCGCAATTTATCTTGAATTTTTCAACGACTTTATACACAATATCGTCGATATCGACGATATCTTCTGTAGCCACCTACCACAGAATGTTTCTGTAGCCAGCTACCCCTGCTATCGATAAAGCAGGCATCGTTTTCGGTGATATGAGGTAAAATTCTCTCTACTACCCCACAAATTCGAAAAAATATTAAAAAAAACTCTCTTACCTCAAGATTTGCATCGGGTAGTCGCCTTCGACTGGATTTTGTGGGCCAAATGTCGAGCGCGCCGAATCAGGTAAGAAAACCTTAAAACCATTTTTTTTTTTTGTGTTTTTTCTTTTGGAGAGAAATTCTATGAAAAAAATGAGATTCTTGCTGAGGTATTGGGTATTTTGGTAGGGATTTGGAAGAATGATAAAGTCAAGCGATATTTTTGGGGATTTCGAACGGATTCGAAATTGCACAACCTTCGGAGCCTTCGAAGAAGAAGATGAGTCTGGAGGGGTTTCGTTGACTCTCTCCTTATCTAAGGAGTGGATTTGGTGCATCTTCAGTGTATTTAAGATGGTGCGGCCCTTATGGTGGGGCCCATCTTGATGTATATATTTTATATCCATTCCGTCCATACGTTTGTACATATCCATATAGGTCATGAGACAAAGAATGAGGCAATTCCAAAGCTCAAATGGACCCCATCACAGAAAATAGTGGGGATTGAACGTTTATCATAACAAAACTTCTTGAGGGCCATATAAGTTTTCAATCACGTTGATATTTGTGTTTTCCCTTAGTCCATATTTTCCTAGACTTATGAACATGTTGGATCACAAATAAACATTATGATGGGCCCTAGGAACATTTCCAGTTTCAACGATGGGCATCATTGTCCTCGTTGTTTTCTATGGTGAGGTCCACTTGAGCTTTGGATTGGCCTCATTCTTTGGCCGACGCCCTAAAATGATATCTCCAAATGGATGGATGGAGTGGATACAACACAAATGCCATGGTGGGGCCCACGGTCAAGGTCCCACTCACATCACTCGTCTGCGCTAGCTAAGAGCGGATTAGCTGTTACCTTAAGGTCCCTAATCGTGTGGCGCCCATCTTGATGTATTTTTTATATATCCATGCCGTCCATCTGTTTTTCCACCTCATTTTAGGACGTGATACCAAACCCTAAGAAGATACCCACTATACGAATGACTCAAAGGTAGTTGCTCAATCCCGATTGTTTCCTCTTATGTGGCCCACTTGGCTCTTAGATCCAGCTCAGTTTTGGCCGCACGTCCTAAAATGGTCGGGCCAAACGTATGGACAATGTGGACTCATCAAAAACATCATGGTGGGCCCCATCTAGGTTCTCAATGCAGGAACTTCCTATTTTGGGACGCTGATTGCGTATTGACAGTGAGGTGGCTACTGAGAATGGTATGTGGGCCCGTATGATATATTTGTGTTTTATTCAAGCGGTTCATCTATTTTTTCTAGATCAGTATAGAGCATGAGCTAAAAAAAATGAGGGAGATTCAAATCTCGAGTGACTACATCACAAGAAAACAGTGGCGATTGAATGCCCACCATTAAAAACTTCCTAGGGCTCACTGTAATGTTTATTTTTTATCCAACCCATCGGTTAGGTCACACACACCTAGAGATATAGAAAACACAAATATCAGCTTAAATCCAAAACTTTTGTGGCCCTAAGAAGTTTTTAATGGTGAGTGTTCAATCACCACTTTCTTGTGGTGTGGTCCATATGAGATTTGGATCTACCTCATTTTTGGGCTCATGTGATAAAATTGTCTGGAAAATGGATGGATGGTGTGGATAGGACACGTACATCATGGTGGGTGCACACTGTCAATAGCCACCTTGCTACCGACGCTATTAGTAGGCAATCCACATCCCTGTTTTGGTGGATCCCTAACTGTGGGGCCCACTGTAATGTATGTGCCTTACATCCACACTGTCCATCCATTTTGAAAGCTCATTTCCGGGCATGATCCTAAAAAATGAAGCAGGCCCAAGTCTTAGGTGGACCATAATACAGTTAACAGTGGTGATCGAATCTCCACCATTAAAACTGCATGTTGGTAAGGTCACAAAGATCTGGATGAGGAGACCACACAAATATCAGCCTGATCCAAAGCTTTTGTGGCCCATGAAAAGTTTATAATGGTCGATTACAAGGTATCCTGTATCGGTATCAGTTGGCGTAATGGTGCTCTCCGATACCGATACGGATACGGGGGTGTAACGACGATACGGGGGCGTAAAGGTGCATTTTTTTTTTTTTTGCTAAAAAAATATGAAAAAATATGGATTAAATCTGGAATATTCTAAGCATTCCAAATATGCATTCATTTATAAATTGGAACATGTTTATGGTGGTGTAACGGTCCACTCTTTGGTGAGAAGTTGTATCGGATTGTCTGATGAATTTATGAACCAGACAACCTGGATTTGACTGCAAAATTCATATATTTAATTTTCTAACTATCTACTATCAATGATAGATATATTAGAATGAATGTAATATGAAAATATCTTAATGTGTAATATATTCGAATTAAAAAAAAGGGCTGACAATAGTGCGTAAATAGAAAAAAATTATAAAAAAATATAAAATGACAACAACAATCTGTAAAATGGACATTAACATGTTCTACTATGATTAACACATCATATTCTACCATTAAAACACAAACCATTCAATAAAAAATGATTTTTCGAATTAAAAAAAGGGCCGAAAATAGTGCGTAAATATAAAAAAATATAAAAAATATAAAATAACAACAACAATCTGTAAAATGCACATTAATATCTTCTACAATGATTAACACGTCATATTCTACCATTAAAACAACAAAACATTGAATAAAAAATGATTTTTCGAATTAAAAAAAGGGCAGAAAATAGTGCGTAAATAGAAAAAAATTATAAAAAAATATAAAATGACAACAACAATCTGTAAAATGGACATTAAGATGTTCTACTATGATTAACACATCACATTCTACCATTAAAGCAGCAAAACATTCAATAAAAAATGATTTTTCAAATATAAAAAAAGGGTCGAAAATAGTGCGTAAATAGAAAAAAATTATTAAAAAATATAAAATGACAACAACAGACTATAAAATGGATATTAATATCTTCTATTATGATTAACACATCATATTTTACTATTCAAACAGCAAAACATTGAATAAAAAATATAAGTACCTATTTTTGAGGAATTTTTGGAAAATGGTCCACGGAGCTTCGAATCAAGAAAATCCTTAATATAAGCTGTTTTTATCTGTAATATCAAGCTAAAAGTGGTCGAAAATAGCAATAGAATAATTTAGGAAGTTTGGAAGAAAGAAGTTTTAAAAAAAGTGAAAAAACATACCTTAAAAAGCAAAAAAAAAAAGAAAAAGAAAAAAAAAGAGGCCGTTTTTCGACCGTTACACCCTGACCGTTACGGGGCGTAACGGCTGTTACGGCTATCAAAATCGGGGGGTGCCCCGTTACGGCCCCGTATCGTATAACAGCCACTGCCGTTACCGATACGTATCTAGGTAAAATATGTCAGGAGGAAGAGGGAGACAACCTGATATAGGATGGAAATACGACCGACCCACTCTCGATAATCGATTCGGGAGTATATGCAATTTTTGTGGTCAATGTCGAAGAGTGGGGGTAATCCACTTGAAGGAGAATTTAGCTGGAGGGCATCACAACGTTGTGAACTGCCCTAAGTGTCCATAGGATGTGTGAGTTGAGATGAGGAATTTATTGGAACAAAAAAGCATGAAGATAAAAGAGCAACGGCATACACAGGAGAGGGAGATTAATGAGGAATTGGGGCGGCTTCCATATGTAGGGGACAAGGATATAGTGGATATCGGTGACGATGATGATCTAATTTTAGACATGTAGTTCAGGAGTCCCTACGGGATGAGTGGGATAGGGATCGGATGAGGAGGTTGCATGAGAGTAGGACTAGATTTGAGGGGTCTACCCATGAGTGTGGTGGGGGGAGTTATAGGGGTATGGAGAGTAGTAGCAGCATGCGGGTGCTGGATTTACCGTTAGATCTGAGGATGTACAAGGAGGCGGGAGGGACAAAAATAAAATAAAATTAAAGGACTTGTTTAGTGGAGGGATGCAAGGAAAGGGTTGGGAAGTTTATTACGAAGTTTTATATATTATATATATATATATATATATATATATATATATATATATATATATATATATATATGATCAAATTCTGCAAATGTAGCAACAAGCCCGCACTTTAAGAATATGATAACTGAGGTGCAGCGTGGGGTTGAGGGTGTGCAACCGCCCACGCCCTTTGAGATAATTGGCATGTATTTGGATGAAGAACATGCAGAGATGGAGAAATATGTGGACTCACATAAGCAGTCATGGGAGATGTACGGCTGAACTGTCATGTGTGATGGTTGGACTGGACCGACGAGGATGTCAATCATAAATTTTATGGTATATTGTAGAGAACGGGCAATGTTCCTAAAGTCCATAGATGCGAGCAATAAGATTAAAGATGCGGACTGCATTTACAAATTAATGTACTGTGTCATCAATGATGTTGGGAGGAAGAACATTGTGCAATTTGTTACGGACAATGGGAGCTCATTTGTCAAGACGAGGAAGGATATACAAAACAAATATAATATGTATTGGACCCCCTGCGCAACGCATTGTATCGATCTCATCTAGAGGCGATCAGGGATAGGCAATCAGTGAAGACCGTTACTACTGACGCACAACTCATCACGAATTTGATATACATCACACATGGTTATTAATCGCGATGTGCGAGAAGTGTGGTGGGAATATAGTACACTCCGGGATAACGCAGTTCGCCACAAATTATATCGCCCTAAATAGCCTCCTCAAACACAAGCAGGAGGCTAAGAGAGCTTTTCACCTCTCATGACTGCACAGTTTGGGCTAGGAAGGGGAATAGAGTAACCTAGAGAATTAAAGAGCTCGTATTAAACAACTTGTTCTGGGATCGCGTGCGCAATATAGTCAACATTTTGGAGCCCATTTATGTAGTGTTAAGGATGGTGAAGAATGAGATGAATCCAACAATGGGGTTGTTGTATCCCTCTATACAATTGATGAAAGATGCTATCTAGAGTAAAGCCCCCAATGCATATAAGTGAGTGCATACAATAATAGATGACCGTTGGGAGAGAGCACTTTCCCACCCACTACATAAGGTTGGTAAGTACTTTTGTGATTTTTTTAGTCTATATGCTTCAGTACTTTGCTATTAATGGCTAAATATTTGAATTGTGTTGGTTTTTAGCTTATTTCTTAAATCCAAAATATTGTTACAATAAGAAACTCTACACCGACAATGAACTGAAGAGGGTTGTACATGAAGTGTGCGAGCACTTATTCCCCAATTGTGAGGGGAAAAGTACGTTCGGTTTTGAGGTAAATATATTCTGCACTTATATTTTCCATATCTGCATCTTAATGATTCCATACTTACCCTTGGTTGCTATATGCCATCGACAGATTGTTCAATTCCACGATGCAGCTGGAATGTTTGGGCACCAGGCTGCGAAGGTGTCGAGGACCACCATGATGCCATGTGAGTTACTACATTTAAAGTTAGTTTTCATATTATTTTACAAATTTTGAAAATAATGAAATAACTTTAAAATTCATAGGCGGATGGTGGGCCATGTACGTGATTGACTGCGAGGTTTTACGGTGGTTGGTTGTCCCTATGCTCTCACAGACAGTCTCATCCTCACCCTGTGAAAGAAATTGGAGCACATTCTCCCTCTTCCACACAAATAAGCGCAACAGACTGGGGTACGAACGACTTTAGAAGCTAGTGTATTGCCACTACAATATGAAGCTACGAGAGAGGCTGCTCCGATCTGAAAGAAAAGAAAAGCACAGGAGGACACACTGAACTTGATAATGCTTGGACAACATTCGTTTATTCAGTACAAGGACCCAATTTACCAGTGGGTTAGGTCGGATGACTTGGATACTAAAGATGGGCAACCAGAACCGCATGTTGCGGAGGAGGCGGCAAGACAAGGGATCGATGTTGATGCACATGTGGAGCAGTAAAGATCTTTTGATGAGGCATTCGATCCATTGACAAGGAGTTTGGTGGACAGTTCGCGTCAGTCATTATCACGCGGGACACATGGTGGGAGACATTGTCCGACATTGAGACATAGATTGATGTGGCGGGTGGATTCGGTGATGGCGACAAGTTTGATAACAATGATGGGGGTGATGGTGACTCTGGCGATAATAGTAATGATGGTGATGATGGCGACGGGGATGGTGGTGTTCACAACCCCAAGTGTAGGGTCGCGATGATAATCTCGGTAAGACCGAGGTCGACTCCACAGGGACTAATCTTGTGCATTTATGAAATTAACTAGAAGTAGAACTAGATGAAGATGTAAAACTAATTCTGAAGTGATTAAGAGAGTAATTGTGAATTAAGTAATTAAAATTAAGAATTTAAAGGTGGGAACTAGGGTGCCAAGGATCCACTTGTAGTGATCAGGGAGCCCTCTTGCTTGATTCAAGTAACACAATTAGAATTGGAGTCATATCCTATCCAATTGGAAAATATATCAATAAAACCAAATCTGAACTTCCATTGACCTAATTCTTAATGAAGGAGAACTATGATAATTGACAGGGATTTCATCACCAAACCATGCCCAGGAGACAATGGCAACAATAGGATTTGCCAATCCCATAATCTCAAAGCAGGAGAATTGTAAAGATTAAGAAGGATTCCATCACCCTACTATGCCCAAGGGACGATGGTGAACAACAGGACTTACTAATTTCACAATCTCAAATCAGGAAAAGAAGATACTCAAAGCTATTGCAGATCTACTGTAATTTGAGTCACAATAAACCATTAAAACTGAAAGTATTCCTTAAATATCAAATAGAATCCATGAAGTTCAACATAAACATGAATCAAAGCAATAGAAACATCCCATCATGCTACAAAGCTTCACTCTTAGCCCTAGCTAAGAGGTTTAGCCAACCATAGACATGATTGGACAAGTCTCTTAAGAAAAACATGAAAACTAAGGAAGAAAAACTCTTGGCGATGTCTTCTTCACCCTTTGCTCCACTCCTTAAACCCTAGAAGATGCCTAAGAATATCCTAGGGAGTCCTATTTATAGTTGTGGAACTCCAACTTTCGCACCTAGTTGGAAAACTCTATAAACTGCCTCAAATTTACGCGGTTAGCTAAAATAGACTTCACTTTTGCGCAGTTTCCCAAAATAGACGTCACTCTGCGCAATTTCCAAAATGACCCAGAGTTTCAGAATATGCTTTTTCAGGACGATTTCAGGATTCTTTTTCTTCACTTCAAATCTTTGATTCTCTTCATTCGTCACTTGTTTCTTGGATTCTGGATCTTTGGCATGTAATTCTTCAATCTTGGTCCCCAAGTCCATCCCTTGCTTTGGTGATTCTTGAGCATCAAATCCAATGCTTTTTAGTACCATTTTCAATCCAAGCTCTAAATTCACCTTACAACACACAAAAATGAGTAAAATAGAACATTAAGCATTATCATGTTCATAAAACCAAGATATAAATGGGGGATAATATGCAATATTTGACCCTCAACAGGTGACAACAAGGGTATGAGTCAGTCTCAGAGGCCTCTTAGCCCTTTCACTGGGGATGGGGATTTCGATCATGCCACATAAGACCCTAACCATGGTTCTCATCTAAGAGGACCATGACTT
Source organism: Magnolia officinalis (assembly GCA_021015155.1). Lineage (NCBI taxonomy): Eukaryota > Viridiplantae > Streptophyta > Magnoliopsida > Magnoliales > Magnoliaceae > Magnolia > Magnolia officinalis. Next base: position 95,522,247 of record JAJHSJ010000002.1, read on the forward strand.
CGTCTTATCTACAATAAGACATACGAGCATTGGAGGTTACAAAATGAAAAAACAAACACAAAAGCTTTTTGATTTTGAGGAGGAGCTACTAGCAAAATGCACGAGGGACACAAGCATTTTGTGGAAGCGAGGTGACTCTAGTTCTAGTTCACCGAAGAGGGATAGGAGCTTGAGTTATAGGCTAAAAGTGCCCTGGTTTGTCAATTAGCGTGGGTGTTGAGTTAACAAGTCAAGTGAGTCCCATAGGAAGATCATTCAAGCGTCTGCCTCAACTGGATGTGTGCTCCGAACTCATCAATGGTAAACTTAGCCTCACATCCCATGTCCCAAACACCTAGGTATATAAAACCCTTAAAAGTGGATAGAACAACATCGGATTTAAAGTATGAAAACTATTTTGCAAATCAGGAAAATCTCTAAGTTTTCAGCTTTTGTCGATATATCGAGATCCCTCGATGTGATCGGACACCTGTTATTGATGTCCTCAGAATGCACTCAATATCATCGAATTGAGGACCTCTTGTGTCCAGCAACCAACTTAATCTCTGGACAAAATTATCAATGGAAGAATCGATATCATCGACATTCGAATTTCGAGATCATCGAGATGGCTCGATATAGTCGAACTCTGGTTAGTTTGTGTTCAACAAGCTGTTAAGGCAAATCGTATATTTGTCGATGACTCGAAGAGAGCCTCGATATCCTCGGAACTCAAACTCCGATGATATCGATGGATCTTCGATGTTATCGAATTCAGACCAAACTAGTCCAGCAAGCTTTTAGGTAAATCCTCTTTAAATGTTCGAGGTATCGAGACTCCCTTGATAATATCGATATTCAAATATCGATCATATCTAAACTAGGTCGATATCATCGAATTTGGACAATGGAATGTCCAGCGAGCTTATAGGAAAATCTTCTATAAAAGATCGATGAATCGAACTAGGTATCAATATCATCGGCATTTGAAATCCGATGACATCGTGGGAGGATCGATAATATCGAAGCCAACTGTTTCATATTTAGCCTGCTCTCATATTTTCATTGTTGAGGACTCGAACCATGGTTCGATGAAATCGGAGTTCAAAATCCGATGACATCAAAGCATGTTCGATATGATCGAGCTGTGTATAAGAGATTTAGCTGTGATTGTCAGTAGAGTTCATATCATCGATCTGTCCCTCGATGTCTTCGAAAGTATACGTTTGATGATATCGAACTCTGTCAAAAACTGACTGTTTTATTACCGTTGGATCTCTTTGCCTATTTAAGGAGAGCTTGCTATTGGTTGCTATATTGAGAAAAATAGAGAGAGCTTTGAGAGAGTAACTACATATCATCTTCCCTAAGCCCTTTTTCTCATGGGAGTTCATCCTTCAGTCCACCCTCTTCATTGATATTCAATAGAGTGGATTGGGGAATGAACTTCCGCATTCAAGGACCTTCCAGTTACCACCTTAATGACAAATCATTGGGCTGGGATTCCTTGAATGCCTAAAACCTTGGAATCTCTCCAGCACTTTAATAGGTAATATTTATTAGAGTAGATTCGAATAACCTTGACCCAACCCGTCACCTTTATTGGTGCATCTTCAAGTGTTGTAGATCAAGGGAGCTGAAGATTCTTCATCAACGCGCTTAATGGGCTCATCTACTTATCTGTAAGTCATTAGAGTCCAGAGACCCTGCTGATCATTTCTTTGTGTAGGATTGGGTCACATGTGATTCTCACCCCTTTCAAGTCCTCATAGGAGGCCTTCGATGGGAGAGTACGTGTGGGTGCTGTGTGTTGACCCTTGCTCTTGTAGAGCATAAACTTAGGTCCTTAGTGTAGGTCCTTGGCCTGTGTGGCCTAAAACTTATGTGCTGTGTGTTGACCTTTGCTCTTGTGTAGGGCATAAACTCTAGGTCCTTGTGTGGATCCTTGGCCTGGTGGCCTAAAACCCTAGTTTCCTTGTGTGGATCCTTTGCTCGTGTATAGAGCATAAAACCTAGGTGCCGTGTGTTTGACCTTGCTCCTGTGTGGGGCATAAAACTTGTGTCTCGTGGAGACATGTCTAGGTTCCTTTGTAGGTCCTAGAGTCGACCTTTGTGTGTAGGTGTGAAGGTTAGAGGTGAACCTGATTTAAACCTCCTCTAGTGAGATCCGATACACTCAAGGGTTGAGTGCGTCCGCCGGAAGTGGAGTAGCACGTAACCGAACCACTATAAATGACTGTGTTTGGGGATTGATATTTTTGCCTTACTATTTGTGTTTACTTTGAATGTTCTCATAAAACAATGCTAACATGATTATTTAGAATTGATAAGAATCAATCTCCCCCCCCCCCCCCCCCCCCCCCCCCCCCCCCCACACACACACACAAAGTCGTATCGTTCATTCCTCATAGACTAAGATTGCATACTGCTTAAATACCGGATAGTCTTATGATTGGATCCTCTATTTGGCTTGGAAGCCATTAGAGTTAAATTGGGGTCATCTTAATAGGTGTTTGTTAAATCAGGATTATGATAATGGGATTTTAAATCATCATAAACTTTTATAAAGTCCCATTCACCCCCCCCTCTAGGACACTTTGACCTATTCCCACTTCCACTAAAGCGGTCATTACCGCAATTTCATAGGCCACGACATGGATGTGGATCACAGACACAAGAGAGTAAGTCAAGTTTTGTGTTACAGTATGGGTATGAATATGAAGCTAGTGGATATGTGGGGAGTGACTCCAACAGTTATGGATTATCATTTTTTACTACGGTCAGGATTTCACTTCTGCATACGGGTAGGTATATGGGTGGCAGTATGGATATGGAGGACAATATAGATACCTAGTAGCTCCATCTATGCCCATCCCAGATCCATATCAGCCACATACTGTGACTATTACACAGTACCCACGGATGGTGTATTAGTTCAGTTCAGAGAGGATATGTATCAACATTATGTCAGGGAGTATCTTAATTTGGTACCATTCTACTATGACCTGTGCACATATTGTCGAATTGTGCAGGAAAGTATTTTTTCTCAGCCCCACCAAATGGAGACGATAATTACGAGCCACCGTGTAACTCTAATGTGGGTCTAGGCCATGGCCAGTTCACATCTTGATAAGTATATTTTTAAAATTTTACTATATATTTTTCTTTTGAATGTATTGGTTGTGTTTTTTTACATGTCTTCATACATTTATAAATGTTATGCATTATATTTGAATATAAATTGCCTTAGTTCAATTAAACAACGCATAACTTAGAATCCTATATAAAGAAACCTATTATGTGCACTTCTTTTTTGAGATTTTATGATTTAAAAGTGTGTATTAAGGTCTTTTTTAATAATCCTTGAAGTTTCATTGAAAAATTCAACCATTTTCTCAATGTTTTCCCTGTTTCCCAAAAAGTGTGATAAATTACACGATACAAACGATATATTATGTGCAGCAACCGATACGTATCTGTATCCTAAGGTTGTGATACATTGTGTGATACCAATATTTCAAACACTAATGATTACTATGTCCAAGGAGGAATATCCTAAGCTTCTTAGAGATCACTTCACCTATGCTTCCTCCTCTATAGCTACTTTTCCCCGTCTTGTATAGTTTGTTTTACTTTTTCCGAAGGTGTCCCTTAGATTGTTGATTTTGGTGCTTCCAATCACATAACCGATTAGCGTACTATGCTGTCTCAGTTAGTCTAGTCCTCATCCATCTCTTCTGTGATATTAGTTGACGGTATAACAACTCGTGTATCTAAGATGGGCACGATCTCTCTTACTCCAAATCTCCCATTATCTTCAGTTTCGTACAATCCAAAGTTTCCTTTAAGCTTGCTATCTATCACTAAATTAACTAAAGTCCTAAATTCTTTTGTCAAAATCTATCCTATTGTGAGCTTTGAGATCTAAAGACAAGGATGATGATCGGTGTAGGACATGAATTAAATGGATTCTATTACCTCGATTATGGAATAATATGGACCGGGGCTGCATTGCAGACTAACGTCTCTCCTCATCAGTGGCATTCTAGGTTTGGTCACCCATTTTTAAAAAGTTTGAAGAGTCTTATCTCGTCTTTGTCATGTGTCTAGGCTAGAGTTTGAAGCTTGCTAGTTAAGCTAGCATCATAGAGTTTTTTTTTTCCCCCCAAGTGAGGATAAAGTAAGTGATAAACCCTTTTACTTGGTATGTTCAGATGTTTGGGGTTTTCAGTTTATCTAATTTTAAATACTTAAAATATAAAAAAAAAAAATCATTGTGGATGACTGCTCTAGAATGACATGGCTATATTTGATGAAAGACTATTACGAGGTATCTACATGTTTTAAAGAATTCCTTATGCAAATACGAACTCAGTTTGATGCTAAAGTGTGTATTCTAAGATCTGACAATGTTTAGGAATATACATCGAACTGTTTTTTGTTCCTATCTTTAATCCCATGACACCATTCATCAAGCATCATGTGCACGCACACCACAACAAAATGGAGTTGTAGAGCATAAAAATTGTCATTTATTGGAGGTTGCTAGGGCATTGTTGTTAAATATGAAGATTCCAAAAGATTTTTGGAGTGATGCAGTTTTGATTGCATATTATCCCATAAATCGGATGCCTTCATCAGTCTTAGTTGGTAAAACTCCTTTTTCTATAATATATCCTCAATGTCAACCGTTTTCAACTCTCCTATGGGCCTGTTTGGATGATTGTAACTTCTCTAAAGTGTGAGTGACTTATAGGAAAGTGACTTACAAGTGGTGTTTGGGGGAGGAAATTCACCTATAAGTCACTTACGGGCAAATCTTCCAGGAAACTGCAAGGGTTGAGAGTGATAAGTTACTTCCCTATAAGTGTATTACTGGCCCAATCAAGTACAATCTTGATGGCTCGATGGATAGTTTAAAGGTTCGACTAGTAGCGGAAAGATACACTCAGACTCAGGGTTGACTACTTTGAGACCTTCACCCTTGTGGCCAAGCTTCATTTCGTGCGTGTGGTGATCTCTATTGTTGCAAATTTAGATTGACCTTTGTACAAACTTGATGTGAAGAACACCTTCTTTATGGGGATCTATTTGAAGAGGTGTATATGAAGCAACTGCCCGACTTTGTTGCTCAAGGGGAGTAAGATAGGGTCTGTCATTTGAAGGAATCAATCTATGGATTAAAATAGTCTCCTCATGCTTGGTTGGCTATTTAGTAAGGCAATACTTTACTTGGGATGAAACGTAGTCAAGTAGATTATTCGGTTTTTGTTCGACAAGCCAAGACAAGCATTATCGTGTTAGTTGTACATGTGGATGATATCATTGTTACTAGTAATGATAATATAGGTATTTTTGAGCTAAAGTTCTTACAACAACACCTTTGCACAAAGGATTTAGGTTGCCTTTGATACTTTTTTGTGTGTTGAGGTAGCAAGGTCGAAAGTGGGAATTAACTTGACGCAACGGAAGTATATGATGGATTTCTTAGATGAGACAGGTTTGCTAGAGAACTCCCATGGATACTAATTTAAAGTTAAGTATAAATGAAGGGGAACTATTTGATGATCCAGGGAGATATCGCTGGCTGATTGACAAATTGATTCATTTGACGATTACACGACCAAACATCTCGTATCTAGTTACTGTAGTTAGTTTATGCATGCCTCTCGTATGCCTCATATGGAAGTTGTGCTTCACATTCTTAGATTTTTAATGGGAGCTCTTAGTCATGGAATCCTCTACAAGCGAAATGGACATCTAAGAGTAGAAGGGTTTTCTGATGCAAACTAGGTTTGTTGTCCTTCTAACAGGCGATCGACCACAAGTTATTGTACGTTTGTAGAAGGAAATTTAGTTACATGGAAAAACAAGAAGCAAAATGTTGTTGCTTGATCTAACACAGAAGCAGAGTGCATGGCTATGGCCCATGCAACATGCGAACTTGTTTGGTTGAAGACATTAATTTGCGAGCTCGGGTTCATGATGGATGCTCCTATGAGATTTTATTGTGATCATCAAGCAACATCTTACATCGTCAACAATCCAATCAATCATGATAGAACCAAGCACATTGAAGTCGACCGTCACTTCATTAAGGAGAAGATTGCTAACAAGGAAATATGCATGCCGTTTGTCAAGTCCCAAGATCAAGTGACAGACATGTTTACAAGGCTTTAAGTTGGGCTCATCCGGACATATTCTGTCTAACTGGGCATCTGTGATATATATGCTCCAGCTTGAGGGGGATTGTTGACCACACGTTGTGGTCCCATGGTCACTCATGCGGTCCTCATATGTTTGGGCTAGTCTTTAGGCCCATAAGTCATGGTTTATTTTGTCTTTTAGTTAGAGGGGTATAATAGTAATTTTCTTGCATTAAGTGATTGCCCTAATTATAATAAAATGATGTGGGTGTGTGTAGACATTCTAAGTTCTCTCCTTTCCTCTTTTTCCTGTCACTTTTCTTCTTCACTTTTCTTCATCATTTACTACATTTCCAAACAAAGAAAAGATAGTTTTTATTAGTTTTTCTTCTTATGAGAACTCATGACTTAATGAAGCTTTTCAATTCAACGATTTCTTCTCTGAATGAAATGGTTAACCTTCTTTACTAATCTTCGACTAAATATATCCTTAAAAAAAACCGATGCTGTTACGGTTTTTTTTTTTTTTTTTAATAATAAAGTTTAATGTGCAATGCTGGTGAAGAGATCATCAAAACTTCAATTCGACTGACTAGTAATATGGTGAGCTAATGTAAATGTGAATCGGCTTTTCATGAAGGTGTGCTCGCCAGTGGTACTAGTACCACTCTAACATCAAAGTGGTACCAGCCAGATGTGGGGCCCATGTGATGTATCCACAATTCACACTAACCTGTCCATTTTACATGTCACCTAAGGGCCTATTTGATTTTTCAGCTCAACTCTAATTACCTTGTTAATGGGTAATAATTGTTTACCTAGTTAATTACTACATCTTTCCCAATGCAGACAACGACAACTTACTTTTTTAACACTAAAATCGAGAAATTTACAAAAAAAATGTGGGGCCCACCGTGATGTATGTGGCTTATCCACACCGCCCATTTGTTATGCTGGCTGAATTTAGGGCATGAGCCCAAAAATGAGGCAAATTCAAAGCTCAAGTGGACCGCACCACAGGAAACAATGGGAATCGAACGCCTACCATTAAAAACTTCTTGGGGCCCTTTGAAGTTTTGGATCAAGCTGATATTTGTGTTTTCCCCTTATCCATGTTTATGTGACCCTATGAACCGGTTAGACGATGAATAAACCTTAATGTGGGCCCAGTGAAGGAAACAACTTTCAAGTGCAGACGAATTAAGGCCACTGTTTCCTTTTGCGTGGGCCATTTGAGCATTGGATCTGCCTCATTTTTTGGCTCATGCAGTCATGCCCCAAAATGTTCTAATAAATAGATGGATGGCGCGGATATATCATATACATTACGCTGGGGCCCACAGATTTAAGTTAACACTTTTGGACCGGTTTTCAAGGTGGAATTACTCACCCATTTCTAAACCAGGTGAAAAAGTAATGATTACTTATTTATCGCGGATTTACATGTATCATGGAAAATCAAACAGGCCCTAGAAAAACCCCTAAGACCCAATATTCTTCCTGATCCAAAATTGAAATGGGCCACAAGAAAGGAAATGAGCAGGGAGGGAAAGTTGATCCTAAATTTCACAGGGGCACTCCTGACACATAAAACAACTTGATTTTTTATTTGACCCTTCATCCGGCCTGGTTGAAGAGTCTGAACAGACTAGATTCTTTACATACGACACGGTAGGCCCCTCACTATAATCAACTATGGGCATACCCTCAACATGTTGCATGTGCTATTATTCACCTGAGTTTTCGATTTGGCTGATTTTTTGGGTCGGGAGGTTTCTTGAGGTGACACGTGATGGATGGGGGGTTGGATTCCGAAAACACATCACTGGGTCCCACATGCACACCCCTTTTATTAATAACATGTAAAAGTCAATCGCTCAAAGTGCCTTTAACTTATGTGTACGTTGAGCAATTAGGGAAAAAGGAGATAGGATTTGTGCAGTGTCTTTGTGTATTGGCCATATTCACACGGCATATTTTTCCATGTACTATTACATAAACCAACTTTGTTGATGTGCTGTAGAGAGTTCTCTTGACTGGTAAGAGAAAGCCAGTCCAGATCTTCATTGTGGAGGATGACCGTCAAGCAAACAAAGATTGTTATTAGAGGTGTTGAGGGTCAAATATTGCATATTAGACCCCAGTTATTACTTGGTTTTACGAACATGATAATGCTTAACGTTCCATTTTAATCACGTTTTTGTTGCAAGGTGAATTTAAGAGCTTATACTGAAAAGGGTATTAAAAGCATGTATTTAATGCTCAAGAATCACCAAGGCAAGGGACGGATCTTAAGGGACCGAGATTGAAGAATTCACACACCAAAGATCCGAGAAAATAAAGCGATTAACAATAAAGAGGCCTGAAAATTGTCCTGAATGCAAGATCACAGGGTTCCCATCATCCGTTTGGCTTGAAACTTTATATCTAGGTTGAGGATCATAAAATAACCGTACACGTAAAATTTCAGCCTTTGGATCATCGTGGAAGAGGTCCAACGGACAAGATGGGCCATAAATCACCAAATTGGGACCCACCTGATATTTGGATAAGCTTCAATTTTGATCTCAACCCCTTAAATTAGATGACAAAACGGATGAACGGAGCAGATTTCTTATGAACATCACAGTGGACCCCATCTTGAGTGCGTGCACTCGTAGCGCACGCACACTAGCCGTGCACCGGACCGGAGAGTCCGGTCAAGGGTCTTTGACCCGATTCTTGGTGCCCTCTCGCACAGCGTTCGCACAAAGGACGTTGTGATGTGTGGTGGCCCACCACTGTTGATCAATTGATGATCTGAACCGTCCATTCGATCCAAGGGGGGCGCCGACCATACCCATGGAGCCCATATGCTACCATGCATGCACGCACAGGCAGATCACATTCAAACACAAGATGAACAGCAACGTGATTTGATACAGTGGGCCGCACCAAACTCGAGCAAAAGTATCCATTTCCGACTGGTTTTTCAAGGAGAATTCAATGAACTGGGTGGATTTCTCTGAAAACATCACTGTGGGGCTCATCGAGTATCCCAACGCAGGCTCTTGCGCAGGAACGTGCGCAGCAGCGTTCGGCCCTTTGTGGGCTGTTGTGTGACCCAGATCAAGGTCGGATCCGTGATCCGGACCGTCCAGAAGATGCAAGAGGGGGTCTAGAACCCCACCATGGAGTCAGAATCGGAGTTTGGGACGGTTAACCATCCCAAACTCATTCCAAACGCAACTGTTTTCATGGTTTCGCTGCGCAAGGTGCGAAATACAGTTGGCTGCGAACGTAGAGTCGGTTCTCCACTCGACCGACCTCCTTTGGCTATAAAAGGAGGAGAAGAGAGAGAGAGAGAGAGAGAGAGAGAGAGAGAGAGAGAGAGAGAGAGAGAGAGAGAGAGAGAGGTCATCCAGGGGATCAGCTGAGGACGTGAGAAGAGCAAGACGGACGAAAGAGAGAGAGAAGGATGGCCGACCAAGCTCCATCATCAAGATTTCTTCCTTCCTCTTCCTTTATTTATTTTGTTTTTTTAGAGATTCTTAGTTAATCATGTCCATGGTTGGCTAAACCTCTTAGCTAGGCTAAGAGGTGAAGCTTGTAGCGTGATGGGGTGTTTTCTCTATGCTTGGATTGATGTTAAGATGAACTCTCTTTGCTTCTAGTTTGATTATAAGGAATGCTTTTAGTTTTTAATGGTTTGTTGCAACTTAAATTACAATGATCTGCGATAGCTTTGAGCATGTTCTTTTCATTGTTGAGGTTGTGAACGTAGGAACCCTTGTTATTCACCATCGTCTCATGGGCATGGTTGGATGATGGAACCCTTCCTAACGTTCATAATTCTCTTAGATTGGTTGTGGATTGGTTAAATTATGTTGTTTGCTTTGTCTCATGGGCATGGTTTTGTGATAGAATCACTTCTAGTTCTCATACCTATCATTCATTGAGAACTAGATCAAAGAAGTTCAGATTTAATTTTTAATGAATTATCTTTCAATTGGATGAAGATGGGACTCTGATTCCAGTTGTGTTGTTGAATCAAGCGTAGATCTCCCTGATCTCAACAAGTGGATCCTTGGAATCCCTAGTTTCCCACCTTTGAATTTACAAGTTTTAGTTTAATAATTCGCCATTATTCTCTTAAATTCTCCTAATTAGATTACATTTTCTTCTGGTTCTAGTTCGAGTTACTTTCAGATTATGTGCAAGGTTCAGTCCTTGTGGATTCGACCTCTGTCTTACTGAGATTATTACCACATCGCGACCCTATACTTGGGGTGATGAACAAGAGGGCTTATCATCACCTTGATTGTTTGACTTAATTGTCTGAGTTAATCCTAACTTTCAAAAAATCCTATAGCTTCCTAGATTTTACCAGATAATGATCACACATATTGTAGTTAATCCAAATTGTTAAAAATTGCAAACTGGCTCAGTTAATCGAAACTGTCAGATAGAGCAGAGTGAATTTGATAATGCAAAAAGATAGAAGACAAACAGTTTGTTGATCACGACATTCCATGCATGTGGGGTCCTGGTTAGGTGATTCAGACCATTGGTTTAATGCCTCCCACTATGGATGAGGTATGCCGCCAAAACTTTCCAGATCGGAGGATCCATTCTTTCGCCTTTTTCAGACCATTGTAGTTTCTTTTCTTACCATCCGTTTGTAGCCAAGTGAATGAAGGGTTAATGCAACGCCTGAATTTTTTTTTTTTTTTTTTTGAAATTCGAGGGAGGGAGATTCGCCGATCTCATCTCATCTCATCTCTCTTATCTCTCTTTATACCAACTCTCCCTCATATCTTGTAGTCTCCTAACAAACCCTCTATTAAGGAGGGAGCGTGTGAGAGCGATAGTCTTACTAAGACTCAAAGAACCAAAGAAAGAAAATCGTAGATAAAAAAAACGAGAGAGAAATTGGGAGAGGCTTTTGGAATTCGCATATTTAGGTTAGTACAATGATCTCCCTTTTGTTTTCTTTCTACAGTAGTTTAATTTGGTATTGATCTACACATTGGACGGATTGGATCAATCAGGCATTCATTGTGTACGTCTAACTCATCCATGTGGAAAGGTACACCGATGCGCATGGCTTTAGGGCTAATATGTAGAAGGTGAGAATTTTTCCGTGATAGACAACGATTAATATGATCTATACAGTTCACGGGTTTTCTAAGACTTGATCATGTAATGCTTTCAAGAATCAGACCTATTCGACACCTCAATGGACCGTATGGATCATAGATTTACCAAGGTTCTTCCTTAATTTAAAGAAATTGAATTAATATCGAAAGAGAAATTTTCTGTGCAAGCTACAACTTGGCACAGAGAATTATGTGGCCTAATTTGAGACGTGTGATTAAATCCTCACTGTTCATCAGACTCCTAAGAACAAAATTAATTAAAATCCTAAATTTCAGACCGATCGGACCATTGGATGGGCCGCATCGATCTGAGGTAATGGTAGACAATGAATCATGTGTTGATTTATTGTGTGGAACCATCGGATGGTTGAGATCTAACTCAATCTGGACCGATTATCAAATTCCGGACATCGGATGATGACGACATTCAGATTTGATGATCAATTTGATCATCTAGTGGGCCGCATCGACCAATCAATGTGCTCATTAGGAATTATAATAAATTAATGTATGGATAGTCGGATCAAGATGATCATAAGTTGTCTCTTGAAATCGATCAAGCGACGATCAGTGGTTGGCCTTGATCCATCTATCAAATGTGATTTGAACATTAAATTATCAAAGTAGATAAATCTCCAAAATGTCATATAAATCTCCACAAACTGCATAAAAAATCAGAATTTTAGAGCTAAAATAGAATTTTTCGCGAAGTCAGGGAATTCTGGCATAAAATTTCAGAATGTCACAGAATGTCGCCCAAACCTTCAGAAAAATCAACTTTCAGGTTTGTTATTGAAAATAGCCCGAATCTGCAGAAATTCTATGGGCTAAATTTCAACAATACCTTAATTTTTACAATATTCTTTCCTAATTTATGAATTCATTTAAATGAGATATCTTCTAATTTAAATGGATTTAGATCGATCAAAGGTGGGCCCCATCATGTCAACTAGTGAGATTAGAAAAGAATTTCTTTTATGTAATTTTAGGGAATTCTAATTCAAATCAAACCATTTGTTTACGGAATCATCTCTACCACATCAAGATGAGTGATCTCGATGTGTTTTCTCTCCATTAAGTTAAAATAGATTCATCGATGATGTGTTGTATGTATATTTTAACATTGTTATTATGATCTCTTATTGGATTTGACTTAACGTATAATTTTGATTGTTGTATTATTAATGATGTGATTTGTTCAATATGCTAGTATACATAATTATCTAATTTACTGTGTGGTGAACTTATGATCTAATTTTCAGTGTAATTGCAATTAGTGATCTGATTTGCTAAATGGATATAACAATAAATTGATGGTTGTAATGATTTTACCAGTTAGTATGAAAACTGCAATGATTCAAATCTGAAAATAGGAACGATGATATGATATATCATTCATGACTAGTTAATATGCTTGTGCATTCATCATTTGTATGCACAACACGTGTTGAATTCCTAGGGGACTTCCCTAAATGGTATACCTGGTAGAATCATTATCAGAAGTCCACTATATTAGTGTAAGCCTATTCAATGAGTAGATGCGGGCCTTGCCCATGTCTACCAAATGGTAGAAGCCTGCCAAGGGGCAGATGCGGGTTTACGGGTTTCCAACTCAAGCAAGTAGACGAATTCTCACTTGATGCATTCATGCATTTAGGCATTGCATAACATTTGCATTTTCTTTCTAAACTTATATTATATATAATTGTTGTTATTCTATTCTAATTTGACGCGAAGAGCCATGTCGGGACTTCCCAATAGACTTGGCCAGCTTACCCTGTATTGATGTAAAACCGTACAAATATGATTGAGGGTGAGCCAGTGGCTCAAGAATAGGAGTACGTGGTCGAGCCAAAAAAGGACTTAAGGGACATGTGACCCTACTTGACGGAGAAGGAAGTTGCTGCCTTTTTTTTATTATTATTTATTTTTATAGTGGTGATTTTTTTTTTTTTTTGGGTTAGCTTGTTAGTACACACCCATTTCAGTACACACTCCATGTTAGCCACCCCCGTTAGGAAGTTGCTGCCTTAGACCAACCATGATTATCATTTTACTTCCATTTGATGTTCTTGGATTATTATTTCTTTCTTTCAAGTTTGTTGGAAAAGATTTATTCTGTTGCATAAGACCCTGAATGGGAGGGTCTTTAGCTATGTTAATAACTGATGATTGGAATTGATAGTCGATTTCTTATTCATGAGATTTGGCTAAGTATGAATAGAACTTAAATCTATGGTAGTACTACTAGCTAGGCAAATTTTGTATAAGCATATCAAAAAATTTAAATACAATTAGCGTACAAGTCATGACATGGACCTCGGATCCGAAGTACACACCAAGTACCCAAAATTTGGGTCGTGACAGTTAGGATCTCTCAATCTTTAAGACTTTTGAGGCATCCTCTAACCACTGTGTGCTCATCAGATTTTTGAGGCATTCCCCATACAGTACGCTGAAGGGCTAGGGTCTTGACTATTTTAATTTATGTCCTAGTGTTTATTTATTTAAAATTTTAAATTACTGTGTGAGAATTCGGAATGTGTTTATTGGGACTTGTAACACTGATGGATTAACTTAAATTCCAATGTTCAAGCTAAAATGCAGAAAATTATAGATTTGACTAAATGCGCTCGATGTAACATTCTCCCTAATATATCACTCCTATCATTTATAGGTTGCATGAGTTTCATATCCAACTTTAACGTCCTTTTGGGGCATGTGAGAGATGGATGATCTGAATTATTAGACCTTAAGTGGTATTCAAAAATAACTATTTGAATTGATGTCGCCTCAGAAAATTTTAATTTTTATGCTGTAAATAGAGCAGGAATTACACATTAACTGATCGTCTTCTTAATGCATTAGGTTATCTTTGGAGAAGATGAAATTGCATACCAAATTGGCGAAACTACAGAAATACTATCAAGAGGTCATCTGTGTGCAACACCGCATTGTGTTCAGGTAATTTCCGTAATATAGTGTTGTACTTCTATTATGCATCTTATCAGAAGCTTTTTTTCTGTAATGTATGATCATGAAAACAGATAGATGTGCCTTATGCTCATCATTTGTCCTAGCCACTCGATGCATTCTACTTAGGATAAAATATCTTTTAATGACTGATTACCAAATCTAAAGAGAGCATAATTGAAAGACTACCCATTTCAGTTAACAGTATGTATTAGAGGTGTTGATAAGGATTGAAAATAATGTTGATGAACCATAATTTATATAGTTGTGTGCTCTTGTGGTACCTATACCCGTAAACTTACGATTGTACCGGGCAGATGTGGGGCCCATGTGATGTATTCATACCATCTAACCTGTCTATTGGATTTGTCACCTTAGAAAACCCTTAGGACCCAACACTCAGCTCGATCAAAAACTAAGGTGGCCACAGCAAACAGAATGAGTTGGGAGGGAACACGCATGCTTGAATTTCACAGGGGCCTACCTGAGTTGCAGAACAGCCTGATGTTGGCCTGACCTTCATCTGGATTGGATGATGGGTATAAACAGCCTCGATTGCACCTAAACAATTCAGTGGGCTCTGCATGCTAATCAATGGTGTACGTTCCATGTCAATATGTTCTTTCTGTGGCCCATTTGAGTTTTGGATATGGCTGAATTTTGGGCCATGGGAGGTTTTTGGAGGTGACATACCTTATTATGGACAGGTCGGATCCCATGAAAACATGATGGGGCCCAGCATATGCTGGGTACCACTGCAAGGCACCCATATATATAAACTATGATCTCTAATACATAATTATTGTAACTAAAATGAGATGAAATCATTTTTAAGTGACAATCAAACAGGGCCTTGGAGATTTCTTTGCCAAAAACTACTTAGGATTTCATGCTCAACGAGAAAGAGCCTTGTCCCATAAATTTCATGAAGTGCTCCAACATAGTTACAACATTATTATTGGAGGGCAGAAGACAAATTTGCCTCTTTGACTGAAGAATATGTTAGGGAAAAGGTTGGTGCGCCGTGGATGCTTAGTGGAGTCACGTGTGAGATGGACGGAGGATTTTGTGTTGCTCATGCCAACTTGGTACACATTCCAGGATTCAGGACATTCTCTAACACTAATTGTGGACATGAGAATGCTGTGGACCAAAAGTTTGACTCGTCCACTCATCATGCTGGCCATAATTGGATTATGGAAACATGACCAACGGTCCAATTCTACATGCATTTCTTGACTACATCAGAACCATGCAAAAGATGAATCCAATTCTACATCACTATGCACAATATATGCTTAATGGCTTGAATCTCAGACATGTGCAGTGATGTGCCATGCCAGAGCATGTGCCTCAAAGTACGCTTGGCATTCCTCTCGCATGCACATGCCACATTGGCATAGATGCCACCTTTTGACCCAACGGATGAATGAGTTGGATCTCGTGCATTTGGGCGGCATTGTCATGTATGCTTGAACTATATTTGAAAATATAAGAATGGCAAAATCAAATACTGACTTTCCTATCAAAATAGCCCTAAATTGGTACTAGTTTAAGTAACTTTTGACCACTGAATAAGCAGTGGTTGTAGCTTTATTAAATAAAAAAGTAATGAGGGGAAAACAATCTTTTTTCTTTTTTACTTTTTTTAGAAGTAATGAGATTTTATTAAGAAAAAAGCCAAAGACTAAAGAATACAAGTGGCACGCCGCAACAGACCAAAAAAAAACCCTAGGAGCAAGGAGCCCACTCCCTGAGATACATTAAGGCCTCACCATAGACAACCAAGAGAGGCATAACACCATTCCTAAAGCAATGACTATTCTTCTCTCCCCCAAAAGACCATAAAGCAACAAGCAATGCTACCCTCCATTTTGACTTGCCTTTTTTTTATTTATTTTGGGGACCGCCTAAATGCTGAGAGTGGAACAACCTTTCCACAAACATCAACATCACCCATGGAATTTTGAGTACCCTCTATGATGCCGCTCCAAACACCCCAAGCAAAGGAGCAATGAATGAAGAGATGATCCACCAACTCAACATCATTCACACACATAAGGTAGACATTAGGGAGAACCATGCCCCTTTTACATAAGTTGTCAACGGTAAGTACCCTTTTTCTATTGACAAGCCAAGTGAAAGCTGATATCTTGCAAGGGTCTCCATAGGACCATATTAGTCTTAAATGGTAGCAACTCAAACCAGACAACCCTCGGGAGATCGTACCAAACAATGATTTGATGAAAAAAAAATTCATATTTATCTCTCAGCCAGTCCGACAAGTTCACACCCAAGGATGACTGAATACCTTGGAGGCGAGATAAGAGGCTCAACAACTCAACCAACTTAACATCATTGAGATTACTCCTATAGGGGGTTACGCAAGGACCGTCGTCACCCGTCTCAGAGAAACACTAGGTGATTGATAAATAGATGAATAGAGAAGGCAACGAGGTTAGGGAACTCTAATTTAAGCGACGATTCCTCAACCATATATTGTTCCAGAATCCAACCCACACCCCGTTAGCGACTGAGAAACTAATCCCCTTGAAAACGTTACCGCTAGCTGGCCAATAACCTTTTAGATGCGAGAAGCTTTGTGGAGGGAGGAAGCTTTGGTCCACCAATCCATGACAGAAACGTCTTATTTACCTGCGATGATGGCTCTCCAAACCCACTTGCCCAATAAAGCAGACTTTACGTCCTCTAAGCGCCTAATACTCATGCCACCTTCTATATATGGCCTGCACACTTCCTTTCCCACAAATGGAACTTGTCTTTCGCCACGACGCCTTGCTGGAGGAAATCCCTTCTCAGCCTTTGAATTCTAGCCAAGATCGAGGATGGACATTTGAACAAGGACATGAAATACAGAGGTAGATTTGAGAGTGCGGCTTTGATGAGCATAATTGTGCCACCTAAGGACAGATGCTTGCTTTTCCAAGACGAGAGCTTCCTCTCCTTTCTCTCAATGACCTCATCCCACAGGTGCTTTGGCAGTTTGCCAACACAAAGAGGGAGGCCAAGATACTAGGAGGGAAGTGAGCTAGCTCTGCAGCCGAAAGCTTCAGCCATCCTAGAAACATCCGCATCAAACAAATCTATCTTGCGAATTTTGCTCTTAGAGATGTTGGCTTTTAGCCCCGACACAACCTTGAAGCACCTCATGATTTTACGCAAGTTGTCCACCATAGACTTGATAGCGTCACAGAAGATAATTGTGTCATCTGCAAATTGGAGATGGGAAATCCTGGAAGTGACATTCTCTACCTTGAATGATTAAAAAAAAAACCCGCATCCTCATCCCTAATCGACCGTATGCTTAGTGCCTCGGAAACAACCACAAATAGGAATGGGGAATGGCAGTCCCCCTAACAGAGACCCCTTGAAGCTTGGAAGAAGCCAAACAGGGAATTGTTAATCAAAATGGAGAATTTAGCCGATCGAACGCATGCTTGGATCCACTTCCTCCATCAAGCCCCACAACCCATCCGAGACATCATATAGTCGAGGAACTTCCAGTCAACATGGTTGTAAGCTTTTTTCAGATCAAGTTTGCAAATAATACCTTTACTATTGGCCCTATGGTAGGAGTCGATGCACTCGTGAGCCACCAATGCACCATTCATGATCTGCCTACCTACTAAGAAAACACTTTGAGGGGGGCCAGTTTTCTTTGGGAAAAGTTTTTAGATGACAACCTTTTCTATCAAATAGTGTTTTTGTGAGATGTATTGCGTTAAAATAAAATAAAAATGAATCTTTGGCATATTTAAAATTTTAAATAGAATGTATTTAGGTTCTTACACCCTTAAAAACAACACTAACAGTTTTGCACTATAAATAACTAATAATGTTTTGTTTAGTTGATGAATATTTTTCTTAACTGAAAAGATAAGGATTTTCTAATAATGCGTGCGTGCGTGTATGTCTACACACACACACACGCATTGTGATCTACTGGGTGGACCATACCTTGTGATCCAACTGGTTGGACTTGAGACCTTTATCATATATATATATATATATATATATATATATATATATATATACAGTGTTCCAAATATCGATACTATCGGCCGATATTATCGGTATCGCACCCTTGCGAGACGATACTCCGCCGATAACACCCAAAAGATTAAAAAAAAAAAAAAAAAAACAAAACTCCAGATATCGTGCGATATATCGTCGATATCGTGCGATATATAGTCGATATCGTACGATACGGCGAACAACCCACAACAATAAAAAGCCGATGCCGTGGGTTGCGGAAAATAAAAAATTTTGAATGAGAGAGAGAGAGAGAGGAGAGAGAGAGAGAGAGAGAGAGAGAGAGAGAGAGAGAGAGAGAGAGAGAGAGAGAGATCGGAGAATACCTGTAGCGGTGATCGGAGGTGGGCCATTCGACAGGTAAGTACTGTATCCCCCTTTCTTCAAAATTTGCTCGCTATTTTCTTCATTTTTTCTCTTTCTTCGCTGATTGGAGCGTGCCGGTGCGGATTTCTCGGAGATTCGGCGAGAAATCAGGCCGGATTCGACGAGATTACCTCATCCGGAGCCTTCTCTGCATGAAGGAGAGGGAGATCGCTCGTCGAAATCGGGAAAATGAAGAAGATGGGGCGGGAGGGGTGAAATGAGGTCCGGATAGCGTACTGAGTAACTCAGTACGCTCTTATCGTACTGAGTAACTCAGTTGGGGCCCACCGTGAAAATAAGTGGTTTATCCACACCGTTCATACGTTTTTTCAGCTCATTTAAGGGGTTGAACCCAAAGTCGAAGCATATCCAACTCTCAAGTGGATCATACGACAGGAAACAGTGGGAATAATGATTTCCAACGTTGAAACCTTCCTAGGCCTTACAATGATGTGTATTTGTCATCCAAGATGTTAATAATATCACAAAGACATGGATGAAGGAAAAAAACAAATATAAGCTTAATACAAAAATTCTGTGACACTCAAGAATTTTGCAATGGTATAAGTTCAATTCACATTGTTTCATGTGGTGTGGTGCATTTGAGCTTTGGATATCCTTCAATTTTGGACCCATGCCATAAAATTATCTAATAAAATAGATGGACGGAGTGGATAAAATACATAGAGCATGGTGAACCCCACAGAGTTTACTCAGTACGCTTAGCGTACGCAATACAATTACCGGCGAAAATTGTGCGGGTGTGATTTGCTGAGCACGCGCCAATCGTGCTCAGTAAACTCAGTTGGGGCCCACCTTTAATGTATGTGGTCTATCCACGCCGTCCATCTGTTTTCCATCTAAATTAAGGGGTCGATCCAAAAATTTTTTGTAAGGTGTGGCCAAAAATGGTATTTCAACGGTGGATGTTCAATTCAACTGTTTTGTAAGGTGTGGCCCATTTAAACATTGTATATGGTTTATGTTTGGGCTAAAGCCCTGAAATTATCTGTTAAAAGGTATGGACGGAGCGGATAAAATACATAAATATCATCTTGACCATTCATCTGTTGTGGCCCTCAAGAAATTTTTAATGGTGAACGTCACTCCATTGTATTCTGTGGTGGGGTCCACTCGAGCTCTGGATCTGACTCATTTTTTGGCTCACGCCCTAAAATGATCTGTTAAAATGGATGGACGGTGTGGATAGAAAAAATACATCATGGTGGGACCCATGTAACTTGGTGACGTGACTTCAGTAATCCGCTGGAAGCGGATTGCGTATGCGGGAAGCGGATTGCGTGGGGCTGGTGGTCGGTGCTCTGTGGGCCCCACCATGATGTATGTGTTTCATCCATTCCGTTCATCCATTTTTAAAGATCATTTTATTGCTTGAACCCAAAAATGAGAGGGATATAAATCTCAGGTGGACCACACCACATGAAAACATTAGTGATTGGATATACCATTAAAATCCTCCTATGGCCCACTATACTGTCTATTTGACATCCAATCTATTGATTAGGTCATACAGGCCCAGATGAAGAGAGAAAACAAATATCAGCTTGATCCAAAACTTTTATGGCCCCAAAATGTTTTTAATGGTCTACCCTCATTTAACACAGTTTCCTGTAATGTGGTCCACTTGAGATTTGGATATATCTCATTTTTGGACTTATACCGTAAAATGATCTGTGAAAACAGATGGATGGCATGGATGAAACACTTACATCATGGTGTGACCCACATAGCACCGACCACCAGCTATTGGTTGGTGTGAGAGGGAGTAGCCAATCCGTTCCCGGATTGCGTACTGAGTAACTCAGTACCATTAGGGTACTGAGTAAACTGTGTGGGGTCCACTTTTATTTATTTATTTTATCCACTCCATTAATCCATGTTAAAAGATAATGTATTTATTATATCTACACCGTTCATCTATTTTTAGAGATCATATTAGAGCATTATCCAACAAATGAATCATATCCAAATATCAGCTGGACCACACCACAGATGGCAGCGAAAAATATGATTTTCACTGTTAAACAATTCGTGAGGCCATCGTTAAAGATCAGTTGGACCCACCACAAATTTTGTGACCCCAATAAGGGTTTCATGGTAGACATTCAATTACATCGTTTGCCTTCGTGTGGTCCACATGATTTTGTGACCCCAATAAGGGTTTCAGTTCGTATTTTTGCTTTTCAATGAATTGGTTGTGTTTTCATACATGACTATGATATATTTATAAATATCATGCATTCAATTTAAATATAGTTGCATTAGTTCAGCTAAACATCGAATAACTTAGGACCCTATACAAAGGAAATTTATTGTGTGCATCTTTTTTTTGAGATGTTATGATTTAAAAGTGTGTATTAAGGGCCTTTTTAACAATCCCCAAAGTTTCATTAAAAAATTCAACCATTTTCCCAATGTTTCCCCATGTTTCCCAAAAAGTGCGATAAACTATGCGATACAAACGATATATCCCGTGCGATAACCGATACGTATCTGTATCCCAAGAGTACGATACATTGTGCGATACCGATATTTCGAACACTATATATATATATATATATATATATATATATATATATATATATGCTAAAGGTCTCAAGTCCAACCAGTTGGATCACAAGGTATGGTCCATGCTGACCCAGTAGATAACTTCCAACCTATCAAGTGCATGTAATGTCTAGCTCTCCCAATAGGCTGGCCCCACCACGAGGATCACTTAATGCAAAAATCAGCATCCATACTAGGTGGGCCACACCATAGAAAACATTTTCTGGCCATGGATAAGTAGAAAAATACAAGTGTGGTCCACTAAATGAGTAGATATAGCTGATTTTGGCACAAGGTGATCCTCATGATAAGGCAAACCTATTGGACGAGTTGGATGTTGCACACGCACGAAAGGTTGGAAGCTATTCGCTGGGTGGTCTATTGTAGTCCAACCCATTGGATTTTAGATCTCTCGCTCTCTCTATGTATGTATGTATGATAGAGGGTACTTTAGGAGTGCGTTTATATTTAATGTTTCTAATATGAATTAGAACTTTTCTCAACTGCAGTTGACCTTCTACCGTAAACAGTTGAAACTTTTTCCATCTATAGAGAAATTTGTTCCGACAAAAATGAAACTCATTTCAACCCTAACTGAAATGCATTTCAATTATGTCCCAAAATGTACCAATGGTGATCACTCTCCAGTATTGGGACAATGGTTACGGGGTATGTCTCCCCAAATATGATTTCTAGGTTACTATTTTCTATTCATTTATCCAGTAACAAGAACCTAAATGGCTGCAAGATGAATGACCATGCTTCCTACTTTGTACCTCCTACTCTTTTTCCCCCTCTTATTTTTATCTCGTCTTTTGGCATATTATACAGTAATCTACTTGACATTTTCTTGGTTTCTTGGTAGGCACCTAAAGGAGAAAAGGCTTTAGGTGTGGAACGTTCAACTTTTGCTCTGTTCATGCAACCTGACTGGTAAGTCCTGTATAGGTGTTTACTGATTGTAACAATTTGTGATGTAGAATTATTATATTTGCTAAGAAATGTTTGCTAGGATCGGTTATTATTAGAGCCCAAGTCACAGTTCTTTATGCTTATGTTCAGTTGAGCAGCTAAAAAATGTGACCCATCAACCAATACATTATGATGAAAACAGAAAAACAAATACAACAGGGAAGTGAAAACCACCAATTGCTCAATGAAATACATGATGCCTTTAAAGGGGTCATAACATAACGGTAATGGTTATGTAATGGTGGGACCCATTGCTCATTACAGGGCTATGATGCCCGATCTGGAGAAAAAAAAAGGTCTGTGATGGGCCTTTAACGGTCATAACAGCTTTTACAGGCTTATTATGAGCCGATACTGGGAGATATAAGGCTGATACATTTTTCTCTTTCAAAAATTTTTTTGACAGCTATATGGACATAACGGGTGTTACAGCCCGTATATTAACGGTCATATGGAGGCTGTTATGCCAGCTGTCGCTGAATACCATGTATTGAGGGTCAAGAAACAGTTATGTAGAAAATAGTTAGTTTTATCACAAGTAAGGTAAATTTGGTTAATTAGAGCCTATTGGTAACATTTAGTTTTATTATGTTTCCTTCGCTTGCCTTAAAGGTAAGAAGATTCTTTCTAATATTCTCTGCTGCATTTTCTAGATTAATCTATTTGTGCATGTCTGCTTTGTTGATACTGCTGGCTTAATTTCATTTACAAGTTGCATCGGACTTTTCAATCCTAATCATGGGATCTTGGGAACCTGATAAATGCTTTAGTGGTGTCCTTTTTTTTTTTCCTCAAATAATTGGACAGCATTTCATCTGTTTGACATTGATTCAAGTTTGTTCCTTTGAGATAAGTGATGTAGTATTAGAGACTCACTTTTCATTTTCTTTTTTTTTTGCATTTTAATTTTAATTTTATTTTATTGTTATTTATTTATTTTTTGCATCGGTAGAAGATTTCGAGCTTTGAAGCTATGTAAACTATCATTTTGTTCAACCTTTCTTCTAACATTATAAATTAAGAAAAAATTATCTCTCAATGGCAAATTAGATAGCGAGCACCAGTCTCCGTAGAGTATTTTTGGCACGACCACATTGACGGTATGGCTCAGCAAATGAACAGCTTGAATCTCCAATATGCGCACCATGCACAGAGATTGATGTTTGATAACTAAGATGTTAGCATTTTAGCACATGATACTTTCTCTCTTTCTATTCAAATACTTGTTGTAACTAACACGATACTTGTTTCTTAGGGATGAGAATCTTCATTTTCCTACAGAGGTACATCTTCATCAGGAGGTATGTGTTCTGGTATCTACACACTCCATATATTGCTTCTTGGGACTAATCTTTTACCATTCTAGTGCATATGCACATGCAATGACTTCACCACAATAGGGTTGCAACTTTGGTTTGGGTCAACCCGAACATGATGGACCCAACCCGAGTTTGGGTTGGGTTCCGGTTGGAAAATGCCAACCTGATTTGAAATCAGGTTGAGTTTGGGTCGAGCAAATTCGGGTTGGGTTGGAAATCATCACATGTATTTGGATCAGGTATAGAGGAATTCAGGTTGGGTTGTGGGTTGGGTCCTCTTGAGGTCTGGTTGGGCTCAGGTTGACACTCAACCAACACAACCGGCCGGCATTGCACCCCTACACCATAATGGCATTTTCTGACAGGCTGGAAACTATAACTCTCTAAATGCTATAACATTTGATTTCTTGTGTTCTTGAATTCTTACTTATTGCAAAGTAGGAAATGACAAATTGTTATAAAAATATAGAGCTGGTTATCAAATCAGTTTTCATGGCCACTTGCATTCCTTCTATAGAAATTATAGCTTTTCTCTAAAAATGTTTCTTGTGTTTTCAGTTAATCCCACCGAACGGAACTCTTACCTTTGGGGAGTACTCTGAGATTCTCCTAAGCAAATATTACCACTGATTACATTGAGAAACCTTGTGTTATTTGCCTTCAATTGGCTTCATTGTCAAAAAGTACTATAAAATAATTGCTTTCTTTGGCAGGTTTATCATGTGAACATTCTTGATTTTCCCTAATTGAAGAAGCTTTTCTACTTTCTTAAGAATACCTTAATCTCCCTGTTTTTTTTTTTTTTTTTTTTTTTTTTTTTTTTTTTTTTAATAATAATAATAATAATTATTTACACACGCACACACCCCGCACACTCAGGCCGTAGTGGGATTTCACCACCTATGGATACTCGAACCCTTGACCGGGTGTTGAAACTCCTGAGAGTCTACCACTAGAGCAAGAGTAAGGATCCCTCAATCTTCCTGTTTGATTTTTTGGGTGTGTCATAACAAATGGGAAGGATCCTTGTCATTTATGAATCTGGAAAGACTGTCTGCAAGCCTCCACATTTAAGTGCTATTCTCATTAGAGAATTGTGTCCTATGGGTTGATGATGCTCAGGATTCCTTGCACGTGGAGGCCATTGTGTGATGGTCCAAACCATTGATCTGACGAGCTGCACTGTGGATGAGGGATGTCTTGAAAGTCTAAAGATTGGGATCTTCCAACCTTGGAGAGTATAGGAGCATGTCCCATCCACAGTAGGGCCCACCAAATCTTTGACTTGGATCACCGAATCATTGCCCCTACATGTGCAAATTCCTGATACTCCAGACCCTGTAGTTGCTCCAGGCCAGTTGCATTTTCACCGCAGTTAACGTGAGCGAGCAGCTAATGCTTCTACGACTTTTTTTTTCTTCTTTTTTGTTAAATTTTAAGCACGAGCACCCAACTCAGAGATTTACACTGTTTCACCAAAATAGAGAAAATCAATGTATGAAACCACCCTTTCTACAAAATCCTTTTGCATCGTCCTTCAAATTCCTTATAATCCTCAGGCACCTGTTTCTTAAGACGCTGCTCTTCCCAACAAGACACATTTCGATCACAACCTGCACGAAACCATCCAAGGCGCTCAAAACCCACCTTACTTTCATACTATAATGGATCAAGACCAGCTCTCTCCTGGCACTTGGGTTCTTCTTCTTCCGCCAAAAATTCCACTAAAATCTCCGCCTGGACTCCACACACTCCTCCAAGACCTTCCTCCTCTTCTCTATAAGAAGGAAAGCACTCAACATACAAAGACATTTGAATCTCACTGCCTTCTCACTCTCCTGGAGCATATCGAACACTGATTGCACTGTTGAGAGCCTAATCAGGAGATTGAGATTTTCAAAACAGGTTGATAGATTGAGGGCTGAAATGGAGGCTGTCTTTGCTGTTGCTGACAGTCTTTGAATTGCTGAGCATGGAGACTAGGATTGGTAGAGCGGGAGAAGAAGCAATGATTGGTTTGTTGAGATCTAGTTTTGAGAGTTTAAGCAGTAGAAGTGAAATGAGTTCATTGGTTTCTAAGCTATTTGAGGCCTGGTGGGAGTAGAGGTTGGAGAGCTTTGATAAGGCCCCACCTTCCAGAATTGCTATTTTGCCACTGTAAGATAGAGATAGATAATTAGTTTGGTTGGTAGTTGGGAACCTGAGAAGGTGGTAAACGAAAACTTGCAGGTTTTTTGTTAGAGCCCTGCCCAGCATGGTTTTTAGACAGTTGTTTGGTCTCAAGTCGAGTTGCAACTCACCCAAGTTTGGAGGTGTATTGGTTCGACTTGCCCTTGTCGGGGTTGACTCATGGGATCCAATTGGATTGGGGAGTACTGAATCTGAGTCTACTTGGATCTTAAACCATACTGCTAAGGGGACTCATGTGAGCCCTGTCTCAAGTGTCTCATTGCTCACAGCATGTATGTGAGAGCACAGCTGCACTTCCAGCAGGACGCATTGAGTCGATGCTCGTACAAAAGTTCAACCAGTCTGTGAAAGAAATGGATGGCTAAGAAAAAAAGACTGGTCCACATTCAACATGCATGTGCGACCCACCAGATAAGTTGACCTGCCTGGCTTTTAGGCCAGGGCTTCTACACAATGGGGCCCATGTGAGGATTGATGTGTGCCATGTGTGAACTGCGAGTGCCTTGAGATGGGGAATTTTCGTCCGGGTTTGATTTGTTGCTCATTTTTGAAACTCCATCTTACTGCTGCAGGTGAATATGGTGTGCAGCAGCGGCTCACTATCTTGATTGTTTTTGTTTGGATGCTTGGAAAATCCCTGCCTACCGTGCTTTTGGATGAGAGAAAAATGGGGAAGCGTTTACAATCTGTAAATGGTTTCGCCAAAATCCTTTCAAATGCTTGGATCTGAAAAGTTGGATTTCAGTTTACGTGTGAATTCTTTAGGCTCAAACGTTCTTTATTTTTATTTTTTTCAAATTTATGACAGCTCTAATTCATAATAGCATTTTTTTCTTTTCAGTAGTGAAAACCGTTTACTTGGTAAAGACTTCACCAGTTGGCCAAACATGACAAAATGAAACAATGGTTTATGTAAAGTAAGATTTTACAGGCATCCAAACAACTCCTTATAAGTAGAATGCTCACCTTAAACAGATTGCATGCTAACTAACAATGTATAAACACCATTGGAACTGTTAGAATTCATTGCAGCAAATGTCACTTTTGCAAAAATCACCACTGTCCCTAGTCGTTTTGGGGCTTTTTGGTCCTTTTCCCTTGACGTTAGGCAGTTAAATGAGAATTTGAGAATAATAGCTTCTTGAAAGCATATAGAGAAAATAGAGAACTATTTAGATAAGGGTGCGTTCACCTCGGGCGTGAAAGTAATGTAATTTACACCTAGAACATAATGTTCATGATTCAACTGATTTGTGCATCCAAATGCAATCTTAAATAGGAAGATTGATCAGGTACTACCATTTGCTGTTTTTTTTTTTTTTCCTGCCAGAGCTACATATGCCTAGAGCCTCCAACCGGTGCAAAAGGTAGGCCCCATCAGGTGGATCATCTGGCAACAAAAATGAGGCTGATCCACTCATCAGATTAGCTGCACCATCAAAATCAAGACAGGCCAATGCTTTGACCCAAAGTACAGGAGTGGCCCACCTGATAAGTGGATCTGCATAGTTTTCACGCTAAGTGATTTTCGTGATGGAGTGGACCTTTTGCATGGTTTGGATGACCTACCCAAGTAACAAGTTGGTGGGGGAAAATGGTGTTGCACAATTTAGAGAGGTTGTACTTGTACAGACCTTGAGTTGCTGTTGCAGAGCTGAATGAGAGCTTCGAGGGAAGAGAGATGATAGAGAGGTGAGTACGAGGTGTTAACCATAGCTAAGAGCTGTGGTACAACACCTAACCCAATCAAGCACTTGCTAACTTTCGCACCCTCTTGAGCTGCTGCAGCCCTTTGGATGACTCCCATTGCACTGAGCTTAAGCTCAAGGGACCCAAAATGAATGTTGGTCACTGCCTCTCTCAGCTCTTGGCCCATCACCTCCATCTTCTTGTCTTCTTCTCCTCCTTCCATGGGATGGAATAGTATTTATTTTCAAAGGTGGGCCTAAGTTTACAATGTGTGTCTGCCACAATTTCCTAAATTGCAACGAGTGAATTGTCCACCAATGCAAGTCAATCTACACCGTCCGAATTGTGGCCCATGATGTGGATCATCATAGTGTGAAAGGCTACACTGATCTAATGATTTTAACCTCCTGCTTTTTAATGTTGGATTTTCATAATGGGTACCAACAACCAACCATATGTTCTGATGGTTATATCATTTAATTGAAGTTATTTGGAAGGGACGGAAAATCAAAAGTGAGCCCACATGATGGACAGTCTGCATCAATGCTTAGACCTTTCTTAGATGGTTTAAACCGTTCAATATCACACTAGGGACCATACCACTCTAGACCACATTCCAAATATGAGCCCAAGATTCAAAGTGCCCCAAAGAGTCAAATCTCCTTCTGTGTACTAAAATATCCTTGGTGATATCAAATATGGGCCATTTTTTTTGCAGCACCAAGAGCTAATCTAGCCGTTCAAAAGTACACCAAGGACAATATTATGATATCTATACGCCTAAAGATAAACCCCCGAAGCAAAAAAATCAAGTTTTTAGGACATGATTTGACTAAGTCGAAGTTTCTTTTATTTTTTTAGCATTGTAATAAAGTTTAGAGGCTATAAGAGTCCATGGTTCAAGCCCATTCTCTTATTTTTTTTTTCAAGGAAGTCCAAAGCCAATCTAATCCAATATATTTGAAGGATACCGTCTGAGTTTTTTAGCAATCTAATTAGGCCCCCTTTCGTAGACACTGAAAATTGAGTTTATCTCATTTTAGTTAGTATTAGAGATCTTTATATCTAGTACATAGTGATTTCGTTTTAACAATAATTATGTATTGAAGAGTTATATGATACTCATATTGTTTGTGACGCTTGATATGCAGGCAGTGAAAGCTTGTACATTTGGCATGTATTAACTCAAATAGAATGACTAGATCGTGCAGACTGATGTGGCCAAGTCACAAGCTTAAAATCAGTTTGGTTGCCCAATCATAACCTTTGATTCATGGATACTTGTTAATGAAAATAAGACCCATGGATATTTCTCATTTTTATTTGTCCGATAAATGTCCACCAATCCAATAGTCAGGTAATTCAATGAACTTAATTATTAGTTCACAACACATCTATTTTTGTTAACATAATTTGGACAATTTAATTTGACTAACTATAGGTAATTTATGCAATTTCTAAGTTTATGTGTATCATTGATCACACTTTACTAGAGTATTAAGGTATTTCTCTTATGTATAGGAGATGAAAGTCTCTAGTACATAATTATTGTTAACTAAAATGAAATGTGTTGCATTAATTTAATCAAATACAATGCTATATGTGTGAACTAGGGATTGTATTCGGTTTTCATGTATGAGTATGATGCATAGGCATGCCAGAGTCGACTCGACTCAATGTTTGATTGAATCGTTGGTGTACTCCACGTTGAGTTAGATTGATTAGAGATAAGAGCAGGATCCAACTATCCTCTCAACCATCAGTTGCGCCCCATGTTCAAGTGATTTGTAGAAGGGTAGGGGTTAGCCTTTCCAAATGATTTTTTATTTTTATTTTATCTTGTGACAATAGACTTGTGTCAAAAAACTTAAAATTTATTATTTCACAATTACTCAAAGGAATAAGGATGGACAGATAAATAAAAGAAGGCTAAACAATCTTGATTTTATTAATATTTGAATGTATGTCTCATTACAATCAATAATATATCAAACAATCAATTAAATAAAATAAATGAGACATAAATACTTTATTCGCCTATTGAAATAAACGATCAAGGTGATCAATCAGCAGGATGTGATCAAGATTAGCATGATCAGCTAAATTGAAACTTAGTTGATTATGATCTTACAACTTAAAAATTGCAGATATTTAATTGTACTTCTAAGGTATTGTAGTAGAAGCCACTAGGCTGTAGCGATATATACTAAAACTAGGCTATGTTATGCTAGGATAAATTAGAAAGATGAATTGAAAAGTAGATGAATATATTTGTGTGCTCCTTTTATAACTTGTCAAGGTTGCAAAATCTTCATTAGATCTCCTTATTATCATGAATCCTTCACATATCCATAATTTTTCTAGATAAGAAAGTCTACCGATAAATTTAAAATTGTTGAATTCTTATGTATTTTTCTTGTTGCTAGTCCGTTCCATGGGAGATGTTTGTGACCACTAATCGAATTTGGGTTCATAAGTACATAATGATTCTGTGTTGGCAATAATTATGTAGTAACTATGTACTAAAGAATTATTTGATACTCATGTTGTGTATGGCACTTGATATGCACACTCAAAGTTTGTACATGTGGTATGTATTAACTCAAATAGAACCGACTTAGATTATGTAGGCCGTTGTTGCCAAGTCACAATCTTAAAATCAGCTTGGTTAAACAACCATAACCTTTGATTCATGAAAACTTGTTCACGAAAATAAGACGCATGGATATCTTTCATTTTTATCCGTCCAATAAATGTCCACCAATCCAAATAGTCAAGAATCAAATAAACTTAATTATTTGTCCAAACGACATCTATACCAGTTAACATAATTTGGACAGTTTAATTTCACAAACTATAGGTAATTTGTGCAATTTCTAAGTTCATATGTATCATTGCTCACACTTTATTAGCATATCAAGGTATTTCTCTACAGATGAAAGTCCCAGTACCTGACATAATCTTTCCCAAAATATGAAAAGCTCACATCTCATACACGTGCAAAATATGCACACGTGTATGATATGCATCTGCATGCTAGGAAATTGCCCAATAGAAATTGTCATCATTATGCTGAGAGAAACTTTTTTTTTTTTTTTTTTGGACTACTTCACAATAATAAAAGACAAAATGCAGGCAAGAAGCAGTGAAGTCATAAAGTTAGTTGGGGATATGAGGCAATAAATGAAGTTAGAAGCAATGAATTTTCAATGTGATAATGAAGGGTGGACCACACACCCTTGACTAGGTAACAACGGTCCAAGAAAGCCAGCACATGGCATCAAATGACCGCTGCTAATAGCCCATCATGTACACGTCAACTCAATGTATAATCCATCTCTACCATATAACACATGCACATGCCCATCCATTGGGATTGATCCTAACCGTCTGATATGTGGAAGATTTTTTGGACCGTTAATCATGACTTTGTTGAGTATCCAAAGCAAAGCTTTGGTTGGACGGTTAGGAACATCCTATAACATTATGGACCATTCAAGAGGGTTGTCCGGATTGATGCAAACGTGCACCGACATTCCTGTGTGGGTGCAAAAGCACTCTCGGCCTTTCTCTAACTTCCCATTTTCCAAATAAAACCAATCCAATGGCGATTTGGGAACATCCAAACAGTACATAAATTACAAACACTTCAACTCCAATTTGCGAATTTGAATTGGTTGTGATTTTTAAACGTAGCCAATGAAATTATGGTGGGCCACTGTGGCCCGTGGGCCCGGTTTGGACGGAAGCGGATTGGCTGGTGTACCACACACCAGCTATATAGCTGTATTGACGTCAGCAAGTTCTGTGGGTCCCATCATGAGGTATGTGTTATATCCAAACCGTCCATCCATTTGGCGAGCTCGTCTTAAGGCTTGAACCGAAAAATAAGACAGATCTAAAGATCAATTGGACCACACTTCAAAAAGCAGTGGGGGATTGAACTCTACCATTGAAACCCTTTTTGGGGTCACAGAAGTTTCGGATCAATATGCAATTTATTTTTCCTCTTCATCCATGTATTTTTGACCTTATTAACAGATTGGATGGAAAATAAACGTTATGGTAGGCCTTACGAATTTTTTAACAGTGCAAATCACTATCCTCGCTGCTATTTTTGGTGTGGTCCATTTGAGATTTGCCTATAATTCATTTTTTTTTAATGGCCTAAAATGATCTCAAAAAATGGATGAACGATATGGATATAATAAATACATCATTGTGGGGCCCATATAACTTTGATCTCCTACACCTCGGAGCTCGAGAGCGTTGGCATGTGTGGTGCACCAGCCAATCCGCTTCGGGTTTGGACAGGCTTGGACTGACTAGCTTGGGCCATGGTCCAGGTTGGAGTTTGGCATGCATGGTCAATCTCAACTCATTTTAGCCCAACCCATCACAACCCGACTTGATATTTACATGTGTTTAACCCCACAGCTATTGCATTCTTCTTTAGTTAGGCAACACATGCATCTTACAACCTTGGTTTTATTCATGTGTGGTCCACTTGATCAATGGCTGTAGTAGGAGCATTCAAGTAAAAATATGGATTTGATATATTTTTTTTAGGTCATGATGGGTGGGCTGGGGTAGGGCTGGGACAAACAAACCTTTGGGTGTTAGGCCCATGTC
Organism: Magnolia officinalis; assembly: GCA_021015155.1. Classification (NCBI taxonomy): domain Eukaryota; kingdom Viridiplantae; phylum Streptophyta; class Magnoliopsida; order Magnoliales; family Magnoliaceae; genus Magnolia; species Magnolia officinalis. Next base: position 95,554,272 of record JAJHSJ010000002.1, read on the forward strand.
AAGCTCGGGTTCGGGCCAGCCCAAACCTGGTCCATTGTCAACCCTACATGATGAAACATGTGATGGACGGAATAGACAGTCCAGATCACTCGATTGGACTATCTGCGTGTCCAGATGGATCTAGAGTCGTAACTGGTTGTGATGTTGAGGATTTATATGTACAGGAGTTGGAAGGAGATGCTCCAACCACATGTGCCAACATTGCATACGTGAGTGAGATTTGGGCCATTCATCAGGGTGGTTTCACAATCAGCATGCCCTATACTAAAAGACAAGCTTATCTCGTCATCAGGTACCCCACAAATGTACATTTAATATAGGCCGCTGGTTGGTTTTTCCTAACCACACATTTTGTCGTATTATTGCGGCCACCTGATGGAATGGACCAATTTGATTTTTGGGCCAAAGCATGCTCATGAAATCCAATCCGTCCATCACATGCGCCCCTTCCTGGGCTCCAAAAAATCAGGCCACCTCGAAATTCAGGTGGGCCACACCATAGGAAACAATTGGGATGGGACGCCTGACAGTAAAAACCTTCCAAACTATCATAATATCTTTTACATGCCATCCAATTAAATTAGAAGATGTGCCCCCATGAGGCTGCGTGGACACCAGGGGTGTACATCGGGTCGAACCGAGTCAAGTTGGCCTCAGCTCGTTTCGGCTCGAACATTGGTTGACCTCAGCTCGAACTTGGCTTGGCTCAATCCTCGAGCCTGACTGGCTAGCTCGGCTCGGTCCGGTCAGCAGCTCGGGCCGAGCCAAGACCGAGCCGAGTTTGCCACTGAGGCATTTCCACAAACACATGAACTGCAACTTCAAAATCCCATTGTTTTACAAACAGAGGCAATGGTTTTACAAGTATTTTATCAAACACCTTCTAAGTAGCATTTTTTTAAAAAAAAAAACAAAGAGAAAAAATATATTTGTTTCATGTACATACCTTGCTTGCCACAAGCTAAACCTTCTTTGCCACCTGTCAAACCTTCACATTTCATTGAGTCATTTTATCAAACACTCGGTGAGCAATATCAATAGCAAAGTAACTGAGTAACCGAACTAGTTCGATTTGAGCTGGATTAGATCCGAGTTGAGTCCAGCTGGGGCTTGCTCAAACTTGGCTCGAACTCATTTTCGAGCTCAAAAAATCAGCTCGACTCTGCTCCAACTCAGCTTCGAACTGAGTCGAATCGAGCTTTTTTGAGTCAAGTAGAGCGAGCTAACCGAGCTAGCTCGGTTCGTGTACACCCCTAGTGGACACCCAAAAAATCAAGCTGACAATGTGCGCCCCAAAATCAGGCCCATCCAAAACTAAGGTGGGCCACACCACAGGGAACAGTCAGTATGCACATAGGCGCCATTAAAAACCTTCCAATTATGTGTGGGGCCAACAGTATCTTTTAACATCCATCCAATCCGTTTAAAAGATGCATCCCATGAGGATGAATGGACACTCCAGAAATCAGGCCATCCCAAAACTCAAGCGGACCACACCATCGACTTTAGAGGTTTCCTCCATGATTTATATCGAGTGACCTACCTAAGTGTTGGATCAACCTGATTTCTGGGGTCTAAGGGGAACATGATAGGGCACACATGATGGACGGCTTCGATGTCACATAAGAAAATCGGGCCCCACACATAAGCCATTTAACCTACAAAGCTTTGCAGGAAATCAAGCCTGGAAAAGGAATATCCAGCCCTACGTTATCTAAGTAGTAAGTAGTGAGGAGAATGATAAAGAAAAGGTACCAATGATGGGTAGCATGTCATTCACAAATCATAGAATATTTGTGAAAGACTTATCTTCTCTTCACGTGGGTTGGTAGTTGTAAGCAGGGAGGGAGGGGTGCATCAACATTAATGCATGTGGTTACCTAGTCAATATCATCACTTGCACTTAGGCCCACCAATCATAAATAAAACCAACGGTCACATTGCGTTGATGGGTCACCACAATTTTTCAATCAGGGTTAATATACGTGGTGCTGATCAGGTGACGTTCATTGTCTTTTGGCCGTTGAATTTATGCAGCTGACCACTTTGCTTTATCCATCCATTTCAGGGACACCAATTGGACAATCACAGTTATCTGATTAGTGCAATTTTTAGGCCATGCTCCACCCCAGTGGGCCCACAATTTGAACATTTGTAGAACATTAGAGAATTTAAAGCAATAACCTTAGGCACACTTAGGGGTGGCAGCGAGCCGGGCGGGTCGGCCTAGATTAACCCTTGCATGTATGGCCCACTTACTATTCTGGTGTGGCTCGGGCTCAAGTCATTTTAGTGTAACTCGGCTAGCCTAGCTTATTGCTTACACATATAGGTGTACACGAGTTGAATCGAGCTGAGCTTGGCAGAGCTCGACTTAGCTCGATCACTAGCTGACCCCAACTTGAACTTGGCTCGGCTTAGTTCGGTCAGTAGTTCAGGCCAGTTCAAGCCGAGTTCAGGCCGAGATCGAGCCTTTGCGGCATTTTCTCAAACACATGAAGTGCACGTTCAATTTATCACAGAAGGTAAAACAACAACATCAGTTTATAGGTATTTCATCAAACACTCAGTAAGCAACATAAAAATTAAGATACAAGGGTATTTATTTTATATTCATATCTTCCTCACCACCAGCCAACACTTCATTGAGTCATTTTATCAAACAATTACTAAGCAACATCAATATCAAAATAATCGAGTCACCGAACTGGTTCGATTCGAGTTTGATTCGAGCCGAGCTCGGTCAAACTCGAACTCGGCTTGAAATTTTTTCGAGCTCAAAAAATCAGCTCAACTCAGCTTGAACTCAGTTTCGAACAGAGTCGAATCGAGCTTTTTCAAGTCGAGTTAAGTGAGCTAACCGAGCTAACTCGATTTGTGTACAACTCTACTTACACATACATAGGGGTTTCAACATGCCAAATGGACCCAGTGGGTATATCAAGCCCGATGTAAATTATAAATAAGATGGAGGGTCAATTTTAATATTAGTAATTCACAAATCTCAACCGAATCTGTTTAAATACTTGTAATCAAAATACATTGAAATCCAAATCATATAGTAAAAAAAATCCATCAGATTTAGAATTTTTCGTTGTGATGCGATGCTTGTAATTAGAATGCATTGGTATCAAAAACTTATGTTTAGATCTCAGTAATTGAAATGCAATAAGTAAATCACTTTTAATACCGTAAATTAGCATATATGAGATTTAACATAATAATTGTAATAAGCTCTTTTAAAATATATCTTTAATGAAAATAAAATAAAGAAATTCCAAACCTCAGGTGAATCATAAAAGTAGGGGTTGCTTTAAAAAAAGTCCAATTGTTTAACATTTGCATCCTAACTTAATTTTTTTTTTTTACTGCATTTCAATCCACATTGATTTCAATTTAATTTTTTTACCCACCCATTATATTAATTTATCATCAACCAAACGACCTTGTTTTAGCCATGTACATATATGTACTTGTCTTTGTGTGTGCTTGGTGCTTTACTGTCGACCGTCCAATACTCGCGTGGATTCCTCGTATGAGTATCAAATTTTCATGAAACAGTCCCAGCCATCCAATCATCACGGGCATTTTATATATTAAAATTACGGACATCCTAGTCAGATGTGACAACGATCTGATTTGACGTGGATATGTGGTTTATTTGACAATGGGGCTGGCCTTATCTTAGGACAGTAGGGTCTATCTTTTAAGTTTTATAAAAATAATTTATTTTTTTATGATTGCTATAAGACAGTATACGGAGTTATTTTGGATTTTTTTAAGAATCTGAAAGCAAACGTGAGCGTAGGCGGTTTGGACGGTGACCCCAGCACCAACTAGCTAAGCTGGTGTCAAAGCTCTGTGGGCCTCACCATGATGTATCTGTTTTATTCACACACTCCTTCTATTTTGTCAGCTCATTTTTCCAGAGCATAAGCTCAAAAATAAGGCAGATCCATGTCTTAATATCTTAAGTAGACCACACTACAAGAAAAGGTGTAATTAATTGAATGTCCACCGTCGGTTGTAATGTTTATTTGACATCAAACCTTAGATGAAGGGAAAGCATAAATATTAACTTGATCTAAAACTTTTACTTATGTGGTCCTAAAAAGTTTTCAATGGCAAGCGTTGGTTCACCTGAGATTTGGATCTGTCTCATTTTTAGCTCATGCCCTAAGAGCTAGTAAAATGGATGGATCTTGTGGAAAAAAGATACATCTTGATGGGCCGACAGAACTTTGATACCAGCTAGCTAGCTGATGTTGGGGTCATTAGCCAACCCTCCAACATGATCATATCCAATTGATGGTGCTAATGTCTAAATGAGCAAAGGCATGGGTGTTCATTTAGCTAAATATATATGATACAGGTGCAATATCATTGATAGATATGAATATAGATATACTCATACTCAACTCAGCTCACTAAAACCCCGTATGTGTACATTTTTTTTTATCTTATAATATCAAGTTCTGCCATCACTTCGGCAACACATCAATCTTGCATGTGGACCGTTGGTTTTTTTTTTTTTTTTTCTTTTTCAATTTATATTCTTTGTTCCTTGGTGAGTACGCATCACACTCATCTCCCCTCATGTGTTGATGTTGGTGGGCCACCATCTTTGGGTGCAGGAGTGATAGGTGTGCACCAAAGTCATCTGGTTCGAAAGAAGTACCATCTCTTACAAAAAAAAAAAAGCCTTTTAGTAACAGGGCTGCACAACCTTTCCGGCCAATTATTAATATAAGATACCTTTGATAGAGTAGATTAGTGTAATCTTAAACCAAGATATTACTTATCTAATAAAGATTATATAAATATACTCTAAACAATGCCTTGACAGATATGATATAGATTGTGTGCATGTATCCCAGCCATTCACAGCGCTGGAAGGGAGTAGGGGTGCACACAGGTCGGTTCGATCCGGTTCTGGGGTGAAACAGGAACCAAACTGTTCCTTACGGTTCTACAAATTTTGGACCCGAACCGGACCGTTAGAACCCTAGAACCGAACTGGAACCGGACCGTGAAAATGGTTCGGTTCCGAATCGGTTCCACGGTTCTGGACTTTTAAAAATCCAGCCCAGTTACTTGATTTGGGACAAAAAAAAAAAGATGAAAAAGAGAAGAAAAAGATGATCAATGATTCGTATTCGTTGTACCCATGCCACCTACTTGTTGAGTGCATCTTGTTGAGTTTTGGGCAGCTCATATTCATGGTGGACACCCATCTGATGAGTAGCTCTGATTGCACACACATACTATGTTGGCACTGTGCTACAGATTACAAAATTAAGATATTTCTAGCCCGTTCCCCCATTCACCCACAGGTTGATACTTCTTTCCATATAAGCACATGAAATTTGTTTTTCTCACTCATCCCATTCCACAAAAGTCTCTTTGAAGCTTCTCAATGGACCGGATAATAATCACAAAGCGTTGGAATAGGTTCATAAAATGAACCAAAAGATTAGCAAGAGCAGCTTTATTTAGGGTGATGCGACCCCCAAAAGAGGGAGATTTGTTTTTCCACATCAAAAATTTCCTTCTAACTCTGTATATGACCATGTCCCAGAGATGGGGTTACAGCTTTAGATAAACTTAAACTTTTGAAAAAAAAAATTTGAATAAAAAGATGAAACCATGATTTTATGGACCGGTTCCCATGCAAAACACACATTTAGTAAAGCACTATGAATACAGCAAGCAATGCTGATTGAACAATTATGATGGAAGCAGGACTAATCACCATTAGAACTGACAGCAATGGGACCTTCCGTCAAAAGGAAGTTTAATACAACATGCACAAGACCCATCTGATATCATCTATTACCTTACCTGGCATATGAAGATGGAGAAAGCAAAACACCTGAAAAGGATATATATATATATACACACACACATTTCGGATCAACAGTTCGGTTAAGTTCTACAGGGCCTTAAATAGGACCTGATCCGTAACCAACGGTTCTGAAAAATTTGAAACTGGAACCGGACTGTTAGCACCCTAGAACCGGACCAAACCGGACCGATCCAATGGTTTCGGTCTGGTTACATGGTTCCACCGGTTCGATGTACACCCCTAGTAGGGAGTCTTAACATGGCTTTCAAAATGGGTTTTTGAAATAAGTGTATTTTGAAGTGCTTGTTGGTTCTTGGACAGTTAATGATGAGAGATGCGTGTACTTGACGAAAACAACAACAACACTAGTAGCAGCAGCAGCAGCAGCAACAACAACAACAATAATAATAAGTGCTTGCATGGCTGTGTAGTATGTGGGTGCATGACTATTCGTTGACATGGATGGAGGATTGTGTTAGGTGTGACCCCCAATCATGGGGCCCACTTTGATATATGTATTGTATATCCACGCTATCCATCCATTTTGTTGCCTTATTTTAGGGGAAGAACTAAAAATAAAGCAGATCTCCATCTTGATGTAGAGCGGGTCGCGGACAATTACATGGCAAAAGATGGATCAGAAAAGGCCCAGTCAGCGATAAAAGTGATCTGGACCATCAGACCTTAAACTCAGGCGTATCTCGCAATCCGGGATGAGTTAGCGGACGAAAAATATATGATTTTGGGGTAGACCGAGCTCCTACTTTAGCCAACCAACCCCGCTATGCCGGTTTGCGCGTTCGGAATTGCGAGAAACCCCTGATTTGACGGTCATTCCCTGTTTCAATTTCGTTTTTACTATAATAGTAAGTTTTAGTTTGCTTATAACTCTTCACGTCGGGCTTTAGGAGTTGCGCCCAACGTGAAAAGAGCTTAGAATCTTATGAGAATGTTCACTCCCCAAGTATAGGGTTGTGATGTAGTAATAACTCGGTAAGATCGAGGTCGAATCCACAGGGACTGGTCGTCACAATTCAAATTTCTTCTCCTTAACTAATTCAACAAATAAAGGATCAAATTGCTAACACAAATTTATGGAAAATAACTATTGAGAATAGGGAAGAAAATTTAATCAGAGAAAAAGAACTAGGACTTTCGAATCCACCCCTAATTATCCTAACCCTTGTTTTGTCTGTTAATTCACCTTAAATTAGATTGATCCACTTATCTAGAAAAAGCACAATCTGTGTCCTTAATTGGGCATACAGATTGTCTAATTCCTTTAAGTAATGCCATGAATAACATATCCCATGTCCAAATCGGGCATATGGAATATGCAGTTCAGTAAAGCACCCTGTTTCTTCCTCTACAGGAACCTGTTCATGATCAGATACAAGCACCTAGAATAATCATCCAGACCACATCCATCCATAGACTCAAAAGTTCATAGATGGAGAAATATAGAATTTAAACCAATCAAGCACATTAGAGAAAGAAACAACCAATCTGATTAAAGTAAAATCAACATATGAGAACAAGGATTATTCGAATTAGGGGCTTCATCTCAGCCCTAGATAAAGAGTTTAGAAATCCATAAATCTAGATAGGAAAATAAAAACATAAGTTTGAAATAACAAAACCATTTTCCTTCTTTTTCTTTCTTTCTTCTCTTTCTTTCTTTCTTACTTTCTTTCCTCCCTTGTTGTAGATCTGGAATTCTCTGGATCTGAATATCCTCCCTCATGTTTTGGAACTCTTTTATAGCTGATGGAGTGGCTGGAGTGGTAAAAATCGGATCTGGGAAGCTGTCGCACGCGCAGCGAAAGCTTTTCGCAGCTAAGTTTGGGGCCTCGAAATACCACACTTTCCTCCTCGTTCAATTCCAACAAACACCGTCCCTTAGGACTTTCTTGGGTTTACATGATGGACGTTCAGATCTGCCATATGATCAAAGATGGTGGCCCACAATCGCCTAGAAAACCGGATTTTTAATTGTGCGAAACCTTTCGCACCCTTTCGCTGTCGTGATCGGTGAGCCCCACAGAGGTGTTTTCTGGAAAATCCACCCCGTCCATTAGATTCAGGACGAATTTCAGTCAGGAATGGGTGGTTTTGAAGGTCCATTAGCACGGCCCACAGAAGAAATCACAAACAAACCTCAGTTTTTAACGTCCCGGGGCAGTCCACTTTGGCTTCTGTACCGCACACGTGTGTACGCATGGGAGTGGAATCTCAGCATGGTTTGTGTAGTTCTCATGGCCCTCTACAAGATGGACGGATCGGATCGTCCAGACAGGTGACGGGTGGGGCCCACTGACGTCCGTAAAACGGCCAGCGGCCGTTCGCTCGCTGACGCAGACGCATACGCGAACGCGGTTTCGCTGCGGAAGTGGTGGGGTCCACTGTGATGTTTTGTTAGGAAATCCACTCCGTCCATTGGATGGAGGGGAAAATTTCGGTCGGGAATATTCATCTTCCGCCTACTGTTGATGAGGCCCACATGGTTTTCTGTTCCACCAACCGTCCAACCGATTTTGAACGGTTAGATTTCCATAATCACTCTTTTTGGTAATTCGGCCACCTACACCTTGGAACATGGGCCTTAGAAAGAGAATGGACGGATTGGATTGTCGTTTGGACAACAGGTGGGGCCCACAACTCGTCCGAAATCAGACGGTGTGCGCCGCTGTCTGCGAACGCGTTTCTCGCGGAAGACGTCGGTCAAACCGACATTGACGAGCGCGACCGTTCCGTTTAGTGCCATGTCCTTGAGGTGCATGGTGCACATGCACCACACATGGGGCTCATTATGATGTTTATGAGAAATCGGCACCGTCCATCCTCTTTCTCCCTCTTTATTAAACCATTGAGACTAAAATTGAGGCAGTTCCAGATATCAGGTGGGCAGGTCCAGAATCGGAGATTAATGGGCTGATTTGTCCGTTGGGCACTTCCCAGATCTTCAGGGCTGAAATTTAATATGTACGGTTGATTTACGGCCCCCATCATATGTATGAAGTTTTGAGTTAATCGGATGGCGGGAAACATGTGATCTTGCATTCTGGACCTTTTCGGGCCTCTTTATCGTGCTTTCCTCATATCCCAGGCGTGTATATTCTTCACCATTGGTTTTCTGGAGTACATCTCGTGCTCTGGTAATTTTGGAGCGTCAAATCTATGCTTTTAACATCATTTTGCTATACACGCTCCTAATTTCCTCCTGTAACAAAAACACGAGTAAAATCTGGCATTAAATATTATCATGTATGTAAAATCAAGTAATTACTGGGGTCTGATATGCAATATTCGACCCTGATCACAACCCCCAACCAGCATTTTGCTAGTCCCGAGCAAAACATGCGAAAAATAATTTCAGAGATAAAAGATAATTCCTGTAAACTCAAGTGACTTGTGAACAGATAGCTTGAGATGTGAAAATTCTAAGATTCATGATTGGTGTGTGGAATTTTTCTCTTGGAATCAAGCTCTCAGCAGATTTCATAATCAAATTTAAAATATTAATCCATTAATTTGAACATTCCTAAACGTTGAGTTCCACGAGTGTATAGTATATTCTCGACGTACAATCATTAAGAGATCCAATTGTCAATTTCATGATATCTTTGGTAAGTTGCCAAGCTTGAAACCAACACTTATCTCACAGATTAACTTTTCATTTTATCAACCTTTGATTTTTTTTTATTTATGAGCAGTAACACAAATGACGGGAATCAAATTCTCACCTATAGGGAGCAAACCTATGGCGAAAACTTGTCGCCTAACTTTTTTTTTTTTTTTTTTTTTGTCAATTATGAGGAATCGAATCTTCATCTATAGGGAGCAAACCTATGATGACGATTATGTGACTTAGCCTTTTTTCTTCTTTTTTTACCAAGTTAATCATTCAGTTATCGAACTGAAAACTTAATGTGTAAGCGAGATGTGATATGTGAAATCATGGCTCAATCAATGTTTACAATTTCTAATCATGGATTATCATTTCAAAATTGACTGTGAAATCAAGTAGATGGCCGAATCCAAGAGTCATAAGTTACCAACATCACATATCTTATAATGTTAAAATCACAACTATCCTTCAAAATCACTTTGAATTCAATAGAAATTCCAGAAAAAATATTAAAAATTTCACAAATTTTGCTCAAGACCAAGAAAATACTGATTAGGTACCCTAATCTCCCACCCCCAACCTAAAATCTACATTGTCCTCAATGTAAAAGAAATAAGCATGCAATGCACATGGGACAGCGAAAATAAAGATGAGTGATGGAAAGATAGTACCTGGATGGAGAATCAAGAAGCTTTCTCAAAAAATTTCATCATAAAAGCAAGTTAGCACAAGAGAGAGATCAACAGAAGTAAAATAAAAGAAAAATAAAAGAAGATCCTACCTATACCACTTTCGCAGGTGCTCTCGATTGCATTTAGCGCATGCAACAAGCCTTTAAACCCCTAGGTTACCCCTAGTGGACGAGTTGTAGTCTCGTGAGGGTTTGCAGTAATGTTACCCACAAACATTGAACTAACTAACAAAGAAATCAAAGAAATGCTGGGTTGCCTCCCAGGAGCGCTAAGTTTAACGTCTTCAGCCAGACAAGAACGGACCATGAATTTATTACTCTTTAAGACCAGGGTCCGCCAAAGAACTTACCTCAACACTGTGGTTAACCAATCCCAGACAAGTGATGTGAGTTCCCATGAGCTGTGCTATCTGCAATGAGGTAACTGACACTGTCGTCAAATAAGTTAAGGACTTCTGCTCGAACAACTTCTTTCATGTTAGGATCATGCTTCCATTGCATTTTACGTGACATTTCCACAGCATGATCCTTACATACAGTGGGGCACACTCCTTGTATTTCTGCTATCTTCCGTTCAATTGCTGCCTTATATGTTCGAAGAACATTAAGCAACCTGTTCTCTTTTGCCTTCTCAGAGTTAGAAACTGTGCTGTCAGGAAGAGTCTCAGAGGGATGAAGAGGTTCCACTTTCGCTCTCCATTTTTCAGTCTCCAATATAGGAGTAGAGTCGAGCAGTGCATTGACTTCGTGGATGGGACTATCGATGTCAAAATCCATGCCCGATTGTGCTAAGCAGGTCTCAAGAGGATCTTCAAAAGATGTACGGAAGGAGTCCTGCACAAGGCTCTCGATCATGTCCACTTCAAATATGTCATCCAAATCTGCGGATTGTTGTCCTGCATTAAAAACATTAAGTTTAATATTCATGTTACCAAAGGACAACTTCATAACTCCATTTCGACAATTTATAATAGCATTAGATGTGGCCAAAAATGGACGACCCAAAATGACTGGGATCTGACTATGAGGATTCTGAACAGGCTGAGTATCTATAACTATGAAATCCACTGGAAAATAAAATTTGTCAACCTGGATTAGCACATCTTCAATAACACCCCGGGGCACCTTGACAGATCTATCAGCTAGTTGTAATGTTATTTTAGTCGGTTTCAACTCGCCAAGTCCTAGCTGCTCATAAACCGAATATGGTAACAAATTGACGCTCGCCCCTAAATCAAGCAATGCCTTCCCTATCTTATGATCTCCTATGCCGCAAGAAATGGTGGGAGCTCCTGGATCCCTAAATTTAGGAGGAGTGTTATGTTGAATCATGGAGCTAAGCTGCTCTGCAAGGAAGACTTTCTTATGAACATTCTGCTTACGCTTTTGAGTGCATAAATCTTTAAGAAACTTAGCGTAAGGAGGGACTTGCTTGATAGCGTCAAGCAACGGGATGTTGACTTGCACTTTTTTAAACACATCCAAGATTTCATCAAAGTTGTTTCTTTTCTTCATTGGTGCCAGACGTTGAGGAAAGGGTGCTTTGGGCACGTCAGCGGCTCTTGGAGAGTCAGAGAGTTTTTGGACTTTGGATGCATTGGTGTGTCTCTCTGCTTCACCTTGATTTGATTCATCCCTAGGTATCTCTATTTTGTTGTCAATCTGTTTGCCTGACCTAAGGGTAATGATCGATTTGGCTTGCTCATGATATTGCCCTTGGTTGGAATTAGAGCCAATCTCATACTGTCCCTTTGGATTAGCCACAGGTTGGCTAGGGAACTTACCCTTCTCTCTCTCACTCAATGTGGCAGCTAGTTGACCCATTTGTACTTCCAGCTTGGCAATGGATTGCGCATTTGCATGTAAGCTTTGCTGGTTGGCTAGTAAGGTTTGTTGGGTGTCTTTTTGGAATTGGAGAGAACTCTGCATAAAAAGATGGAGTGTATCCTCAAGAGATGGTTTCCTTGATTGTGCAGGCATTTGTTGATATTGTGGAAACTGCTGAGGTTGCATAGGAGGATTTCCAGGTGGTCCTCCTTGTTGTGGTCCCTTTGCCCAAGAAAAATTTGGATGTCTAGCCCACCCTGGGTTGTATGTGTTCGAGTAAGGATCATTCCCAGGTTTTTGAAAAGTATTCATAGCATGTACTTGTTCAGAGAGAAGTTCTGGGGATGCTGCACCAGATGGACAAGACTGCATAGGATGGGCAGGACTAGAGCATATGCCACAAGCCTCGGCTTGAGTTGTTTGTGGAGGTCCATTATGCAACATCAGAGCATCAACCTTCTGGTCAGGCCATCAATCTTGGCATGGAGATCTGGCGTGACTCCTATCTCATATATACCACCTCTCTTTTGTGGTTGGGAACTTCTGTCATCTCTATTTGAATAGTCCCATTGCTGGGAATTTTCACACAAGGTTTCAAAGAAGTTCCATGCTTCAACATCACTTTTGGTCATGAATGACCCTCCACTGGTGGCATCAACCATGCGACGGTTTTGGGGTGTCGAACCGTCATAAAAGTATTGAACCTGTTGCCACTTTTCAAAACCATGGTGTGGACATTTAAGAAGTAAGTCCTTCCATCTTTCCCAACATTCATGAAAGTGCTCTCCCTCTTTTTGTGTGAAATTAGTGATTTCTCTACGGAGAGCATTTGTTTTGTGAACAGGGAAGAACTTGTTTAAGAACTTCCTAGACAATTGGTCCCATGTAGTGATAGACCCAACTCCTAGAGAATTCAACCATGCTTTCGCCTTATCCTTCAAAAAAAAGGAAAAAGGCGCAAACGGATCGAATCGTCTGAAAAGTTTTGAAACCTAAAGGTAGAGCAAATGTCTAGGAATTCTTTCACATGATGATATGGGTCCTCCTTGTCTAACCCATAAAAGAAGGCAACAACTGTATGACCCCAGTCTTCAGTTCAAAGTGTGCTGCCGTGGTGGTGGGCAACACTATGCATGAAGGCGCATTGAATTGGACAGGAGCTGAATAATCTCTAAGAGCTTTAGTTCCATTCTCTTCTGCCATTTCAAATAGGATGTTTCTAAATCTTTTACGAAAAGTTCTTTCTATTTCAGGATCAAAAGGTGCTAGTTCTATATTCAGAGATCTACGTCCTAGCATAAACTATGTTATTGCAATGTAAGAAAGGAAACTAAACTAAAAAGCAACCTAAGAGAAATAAAACTAGAACTAGAAACTATGAGATTCTAAAACAAGTTAAAACTATGTCAACAAGAATGGGAAGAAAGAACCCAGGAAAGGAGATGATTGATGTCAGAAGATTTTAGAAGCTCCTCCTTCACTTAGTAGCTTACTTCCCCAATTCCTGTAAATAAAAACAAAAACAAATTAAGTTTCCTAAAATAATGATAGAAAAATCCTAAGCAACGGTTAATTTCTAAAAAAAAGTTTCTAAAACTAGAAAATAGAAAGTTACCAAATCCAAAGTTAGAAAGTTGAAAATTCCTAAAAATTGAAAACCTAAATCTCAAAATAGAAAGTAGAGGGAGGACTGGAGAATTTAGAAAGATGTTACCAATTGGAGATCTATGTTAGAATCCTGCAAAAGAAAACAAACAAGTTAGTTTCTAAAACAGAAAATCTAAAATTAGAAACTTCCTAAAGAACAAAAAAAAGAGTTAGTTTCTAAAAAGGAAGAAATCCTAGAATTAGAAAGTTACTAAAAAATAAAAAGCTAAGTAGGTTTCTAAAAAGAAATTTCTAAAAATAGAAAGTTAGTTAAAGAAGAATCTCTAAATCTAAATAGAAAATAAAAAAAAAAAAAAATTCTAGAATTAGAAAATTCCTAAAAAGTAAAATCCTAATTCTAAAAATAAAATTAGAAAAAAAATAAGAATTTAGAAAGGGATTACCAAATTAGAAGTTTATTTCAGGACCCTACAAAATAGGAAACAGGTTAGTTTCTAAACAAAAACTCTAATCTAAAATTAGTAAAATCCTAAGACTATGAATTATGATAAGAGAGAATCTTAAATCCAATTTGGATCGAAACAATCCCCGCCAACGGCGCCAAAAACTTGTTCACTCCCCAAGTATAGGGTTGTGATGTAGTAATAACTCGGTAAGATCGAGGTCGAATCCACAGGGACTGGTCGTCACAATTCAAATTTACGATTCTCCTTAACTAATTCAACAAATAAAGGATCAAATTGCTAACACAAATTTATGGAAATAACTATTGAGAATAGGAAGAAAATTTAATCAGAGAAAGAACTAGGACTTTCGAATCCACCCCTAATTATCCTAACCCTTGTTTTGTCTGTTAATTCACCTTAAATTAGATTGATCCACTTATCTAGAAAAAGCACAATCTGTGTCCTTATTGGGCATACAGATTGTCTAATTCCTTTAAGCAATGCCATGAATAACATATCCCATGTCCAAATCGGGCATATGGAATATGCAGTTCAGTAAAGCACCCTGTTTCTTCCTCTACAGGAACCTGTTCATGATCAGATACAAGCACCTAGAATAAGCATCCAACCACATCCATCCATAGACTCAAAGTTCATAGATGGAGAAATATAGAATTTAAACCAATCAAGCACATTAGAGAAAGAAACAACCAATCTGATTAAAGTAAATCAACATATGAGAACAAGGATTATTCGAATTAGGGGCTTCATCTCAGCCCTAGATAAGAGTTTAGAAATCCATAAATCTAGATAGGAAAATAAAACATAAGTTTGAAATAACAAAACCATTTTCCTTCTTTTTCTTCTTCTTCTCTTTCTTTTCTTTCTTTCTTACTTTCTTTCCTCCCTTGTTGTAGATCTGGAATTCTCTGGATCTGAATGCCTCCCTCATGTTTTGGAACTCTTTTATAGCTGATGGAGTGGCTGGAGTGGTAAAATCGGATCTGGGAAGCTGTCGCACGCGCAGCGAAAGCTTTTTCCGCAGCTAAGTTTGGGGCCTCGAAATACCACACTTTTCCTCGTTCAAATTCCAACAAACACCGTCCCTTAGGACTTTCTTGGGTCCTCTACATGATGGACGGTTCAGATCTGCCATATGATCAAAGATGGTGGCCCACAATCGCCTAGAAAACCGGATTTTCAAATTGTGCGAAACCTTTCGCACCCTTTCGCTGTCGTGATCGGTGAGCCCCACAGAGGTGTTTTCTGGAAAATCCACCCCGTCCATTAGATTCAGGACGAAATTTCAGTCAGGAATGGGTGGTTTTGAAGGTCCATTAGCACGGCCCACAGAAGAAATCACAAACAAACTCAGTTTTTAACGTCCCGGGGCAGTCCACTTTTGGCTCTGTACCGCACACGTGTGTACGCATGGGAGTGGAATCTCAGCATGGTTTTGTAGTTCTCATGGCCCTCTACAAGATGGACGGATCGGATCGTCCAGACAGGTGACGGGTGGGGCCCACTGACGTCCGTAAAAACGGCCAGCGGCCGTTCGCTCGCTGACGCATTACGCGAACGCGGTTTCGCTGCGGAAGTGGTGGGGTCCACTGTGATGTTTTGTTAGGAAATCCACTCCGTCCATTGGATGGAGGGGAAAATTTCGGTCGGGAATATTCATCTTCCGCCTACTGTTGATGAGGCCCACATGGTTTTCTGTTCCACCGTCCAACCGATGTTTGAACGGTTAGATTTCCATAATCACTCTTTTTGGTAATTCGGCCACCTACACCTTGGTAACATGGGCCTTAGAAAGAGAATGGACGGATTGGATTGTCCGTTTGGACAACAGGTGGGGCCCACAACTCGTCCGAAATCAGACGGTGTGCGACCGCTGTCTGCGAACGCGTTTCTCGCGGAAGACGTCGGTCAAACCGACTTGACGAGCGCGACGCGGTCCGGTGTAGCGCCAGTCCTTGAGAGTGCATGGTGCACATGCACCACACATGGGGCTCATTATGATGTTTATGAGAAATCGGCACCGTCCATCCTCTTTCCCATCTTTATTAAACCATTGAGACTAAAATTGAGGCAGTTCCAGATATCAGGTGGGGTCCAGAATCGGAGATTAATGGGCTGATTTGTCCGTTGGATCACTTCCCGAGATCTTCAAGGGCTGAATTTAATATGTACGGTGATTTACGGCCCCCATCATATGTATGAAGTTTTGAGTTAATCGGATGGCAGGAAACATGTGATCTTGCATTCTGGACCTTTTTCGGGCCTCTTTATCGTGCTTTCCTCATATCCCAGGCGTGTATATTCTTCACCATTGGTTTTCTGGAGTACATCTCGTGCTCTGGTAATTTTGGAGCGTCAAATCTATGCTTTGAACATCATTTTGCTATACACGCTCCTAATTTCCTCCTGTAACAAAAACATGAGTAAAATCTGGCATTAAATATTATCATGTATGTAAAATCAAGTAATTACTGGGGTCTGATATGCAATATTCGACCCTGATCAGAGAACGGGTTGGTGAAGCCAAATAGGACACTTACTATTTTTGGCCGAAAACCTTGCGCACTAGTAGACATCACGACCGTCTATAAATAGTAAGTTTACTATTTATAGTAAGTCGCGAATTCTAGGAGTCCTAGTTGTAGTTTGATTCTGATTTCTTTCCCATTGCTTAGTACCCTTATTTAAAGGGTTGTGAACTCGTTTTTATGGATGCATTAAGCTATTTCGAATTTATTTAGAATTTATTTCTATTTTCTGTTCTCTTTTCTCGTGGATTCGAGAAGTCTCTGTGAGGAGTCCAGAGAAGTTCCGTGGATTCGGAATAGTTATCCTCTTGAGGAAACGGTGCTGCTCGACCTCACGTCCTCCCCTGCGTCAGTTTGGTATCAGAGCGAGGTTTCTCCTCGGGTTGATGGCTTCTAACGACGGGTCGGGCAACAATCCCATAGGCGGTGCTCCAGGAAATTTTCCTTTAACGGCGGCAACTTTCCAAGCAGCGCAGCAAGAGAATCGACAAGCCATGCAAGGGCTGCAGGCTTCCATGGACCGCATAACGAATCTCTTGGCAGAAACCCTAGGGCAACTCCATGTTCCTGGTGATAATCCTCCACCACCAATTGCTGAAACCCGTAATCGCCCTGATCGCAGGATAATACCAGCAGTACATCCAAGGGCCGTCCCTGAGGACGGGGGTTCCAGTGAAGAGGAGATCGATGACGTGATCTTCCAACACCCTAGGCAAGGTGGCGATCGGGTAAATCGAGACTTCAAGATACGGGTCGATATTCCTAACTTCAATGGACAGCTATATATTGAGGATTTTCTCGATTGGCTTTCTGAAGTTGAGCGATTTTTTGACTATATGGACATCCCTGAAACAAAGAAGGTCAAGCTTGTGGCCTACAAGTTGAAATGAGGAGCTTCAGCTTGGTGGGAACAACTGCAACTCGCACGAACCAGGCAGATGAAAGCACCAATCCGCACATGGCAGCGGATGAAGCAGCTACTACGTGCCCGATTCCTCCCTAGCGATTACGATCAGGTATTATTCCAACAATACTAAATTGTCGACAGGGTAGTCGGTCGGTGAGAGAGTACGCAGAAGAATTTTACCGCCTAACGGCGCGCAACGATTTGGTCGAGACTGAATCGCAGCAAGTCGCCCGATTCAACGGTGGATGCGTATAGCGATCCAGGATCGGGTCCAGATGCAGTCCGTCTGGACGATGAATGATGCGATCAAGTTGGCTACTCGGGCAGAAGCGCAACTTGAACGTTCTAAACACGGGCCTATCCTACTGCGAGGATCACTGCGGCAGGTCCACCCCAGGGAGCTCCACAGCCTAAGGGAAGGAGCCCGTAGGAGCACGTACTCAACCTCCTACGTCTGAGAACCGAGATCAGGGAAGCGGGCAAGCTAGACCCCAAAGGGGCGCATCGACTACCGCTGGTCCAAGTACAATCCCGAACCCTTATGCTCGGGCAAGGCCCAACAACTGCTATCGTTGTGGCCAGCTCGGTCACCTGTCAAATACTTGTCCCCAACGAAAAGTGGCAAACCTCGCCATTAATGATGGTAGTACTGATAACGCTTATGAAGATCTAGATATTGAAGAACAGGAGCATACCACCAAGGATGAGGTAGATGATTCAGATTGGGTTCAGCAAGATCACGGCGAGTCGCTCGTCGTGAGGCGGCTATTATATGCGCCAAGAAAAGAAGTGCATCCACAGCGGTATAACATCTTTCACACTAGGTGTACGGTGAATCGAAAGGTTTGTGACGTGATCATTGACAGTAGAAGCAGCGAGAACATCGTCTCCAGGGGCATGGTGAAAAAATTGTAATTGAAAACAGAGCGTCACCCTCTCCATATACAATCGGTTGGATCAAGAAGGTCAGTGAAACAAAGGTAACTGAACAGTGCACCATATCTTTTTCAATTGACAAACATTATAAGGATGAAGTACTATGCGATGTGGTTGACATGGAAGCATGTCACATACTACTCGGTCGACCCTGGCAATCTGACCGTGTGACGCCACTCATAAGGGCGAGATAACATATATATCTTCGTCAAGGATGGCCGGAAGACCATATTGGCCCCTATGGATCCAGAAGGACCACCTGAAACTTCTAAAGTGGGGGGTTGTTTCTCTTAACCATTCGGGACTTCGTGGAAGAATCAAAAGAAACAGGACAGACTTATGCATTAATTGTAAAAGGGGAAGATCTCGAGCTTACCATCATCCCTGAAAAACTAAGGCCCTTGTTACATGAATTCCAAGAAATCTGGCCCGAGGACCTTCCCGATGGGTTACCCCCTATGCGAGATATCCAACACCATATCGACCTTGTCCCTGGGTCCAATTTACCTAGTCGTCCTCATTACCGAATGAGCCTGAATGAGTGCGAGATTCTGCAGGGACAAGTGGAGGAACTGATCTGTAAGGGTCTTATTCGAGAAAGCATGAGCCCATGTGCTGTACCAGCTCTGCTAACTCCAAAGAAAGATGGGAGTTGGCGCATGTGTGTCGACAGCCGGGCCATCAACAAGATCACCATAAAATACAGGTTTCCTATACCACGGTTGGATGATATGTTGGATATGCTAGAGGGTGCAAAAATATTCTCTAAATTGGACTTAAGGAGCGGCTACCATCAGATTCGAATACGGCCGGGTGATGAGTGGAAAACAGCCTTCAAGACCAAGGAAGGATTGTACGAATGGATGGTCATGCCTTTCAGTCTTTCTAATGCGCCTAGCACATTCATGAGGTTGATGAACCAAGTTCTGAAACCTTTCATTGTGCTGTTCATTGTGGTTTATTTTGATGATATTTTGATATACAGTCAAGACGAAACCACCCATATGGAGCACCTCAAGAAGGTCCTTCAAGTGCTCACTGAAAATAAACTGTACCTCAATTTAAAAAAGTGTAGCTTCATGACTGATAGCCTATTATTTCTGGGTTTTCTGGTTACATCCACGGGCATTCGAGTGGATGAGGAAAAGGTGAAGACAATCAGAGAATGGCCGGTTCCCAAAAATATTCACGAAGTACGAAGTTTCCATGGACTAGCGACATTCTATCGTCGGTTCGTGAAAAATTTCAGTAGCATTGTGTCACCGATCACAGATTGCATGAAGAAAGGGCAGTTTCAGTGGACTGACGAAGCCGACAGGAGCTTTGCAGAGATCAAGCGCAGATTATCCACGACCCCGGTTCTTGTACTTCCCAACTTCGACAAACTGTTTGAAGTCGAATGTGATGCCTCATATGTCGGGATTGGGGGAGTTTTGTCTCAAGAAGGTAGGCCGGTAGCCTTTTACAGTGAGAAACTTAGTGATGCACGCAAGAAGTGGTCTACATATGAGATCGAGTTGTATGCGGTGGTCCAAACACTGCGTCACTGGCGACATTATTTGATTCAAAGAGAATTCATACTTTACACGGACCATCAAGCCTTCAAGTTTATTAATAGTCAAGCTAACATTAACCGTGTGCATGCTAGATGGATCTCATTTTTACAGGAATTCACATTCGTGCTAAAGCATAAGTCAGGGCAACAGAACAAAGTAGCCGATGCGCTGAGTCGCAGTGCAACTTTGTTAGTCACTATGAGAAATGAAGTTGTCGGGTTCGATCGCCTCAAAGACATATATGCCGACGACGACGACTTCAAGGACGCATGGGTTAGATGTCAGGAAGGTCACCCCGGCGACTTATATATACAAGACGGGTTCCTTTTTAAGGGAAATCGACTATGTATCCCAAAGAGTTCGCTAAGGGAACAGATAATCCAAGAGCTACATGGAGGTGGCCTCAGTGGACACCTTGAGCGAGACAAGACGCGAGCTCTTGTGGAAGAACGGTATTACTGGCCGCAATTGATACGTGATGTGGGAAAGGCAGTCCAACGCTGTTATATTTGTCAGACTTCTAAGGGGCAATCTCATAATACGGGCCTCTACACCCCGTTACCCGTGCCTGACGGCCCTTGGGAGGATTTATCTATGGACTTTGTGCTTAGTCTCCCACGAACACAATGTGGCATGGATTCGGTGTTCGTGGTAGTAGATCGTTTTTCCAAGATGGCGCACTTTATTCCATGCAAGAAGACTCTCGATGCAACACACGTGGCGAATTTATTCTTCAGAGAAATTGTGCGGCTACACGGGGTTCCCAAGACTATTACTTCTGACCGTGACACGAAGTTCATAAGCCACTTTTGGCGGACTTTGTGGACTCGATTCGATACACGCCTTCAGTTCAGTAGCGCGTACCACCCACAGACTGACGGTCAAAAAGGTGTGAATCGCACATTGGGAAACCTCCTTCGATGTATTTCAGGAGAAAAACCAAAGCAGTGGGATTTGGCTTGTCTCAAGCGGAGTTTGCATTCACAAACATGGTGAATCGCTCGACAGAAAAATCTCCGTTCCAGGTTATTTACGGACGAGTACCTCGCCATACACTAGACTTGGTCCCTCTGCCCAAGCTCCCAGGCATGAGCATTGCAGCAGAACATATGGCAGACAAAATCATGGGCATTCATGCGGAAGTACAGAACAAGCTACATGCCTCGAACGAAAAGTACAAGGAGCAAGCGGACAAGCATCGGCGACAGAAAGTGTTCAAGGTGGGCGACCAAGTAATGGTCCATCTGCGCAAAGAAAGATTTCCGACCGGAACGTACAACAAGTTGAAGAATAAAAATATTGGACCGGTACCAATCATCCGAAAGATCAATGACAACGCTTATGTTGTTGATCTTCCAGATGATATGGCGATCTCACGAACTTTCAATGTTGCGGACCTGACTGAGTATCATGAACCAGCGCATAATGATAACTCGAGGACGAGTTCTTTTGAAGTGGAGGGAGATGTATGTAGAGCGGGTCGCGGACAATTACATGGCAAAGATGGATCAGAAAAGGCCCGGTCGGCGATAAAAGTGATCTGGACCATCTGACCTTAAATCAGGCGTATCTCGCAATCCGGGATGAGTTAGTGGACGAAAAATATATGATTTTGGGGTAGAACAAGCTACTTTAGCCAATCAACCCTGTTACGCTGGGTTGCGATGCTCAAAATTGTGAGAAACCCCTGATTTGACAGTCGTTTCCCCCTGTTTCAATTTCGTTTTTACTATAAATAGTAAGTTTTAGTTTGCTTATAACTCTTCATCGTCGGGCTTTAGGAGTTGCGCCCACGTGAAAGAGCTTAGAATAATTAGGAGAGAAGGGTTGGTGAAGCCAAATAGGACACTTACTATTTTTGGCCGAAAACCTTGCGCACTAGTAGACATCACGACCGTCTATAAATAGTAAGTTTACTATTTATAGTAAGTCGCGAATTCTAGGAGTCCTAGTTGTAGTTTGATTCTGATTTCTTTCCCATTGCTTAGTACCCTTATTTAAAGGGTTGTGAACTCATTTTTATGGATGCATTAAGCTATTTCGAATTTATTTAGAATTTATTTCTATTTTCTGCTCTCTTTTCTCGTGGATTCGAGAAGTCTCTGTGAGGAGTCCAGAGAAGTTCCGTGGATTCGGAATAGTTATCCTCTTGAGGAAGACGGTGCTCGACCTCACGTCCTCCCCTGCGTCACATCTCAGGTGGAGCACACCACATGAAACAATGGTGATTGACCATTAAAAACTTCTCATGGGCAACATATGTTTTGAGTCAAGCCTATATTTCTATTTTGCCATCATCAATCCTGTAGTATTCACCATTAACTCCGGAATATACAATACTGGGATTAATCCAACCCTTTCAGTTATTTTTGAACTGCAGATGGAATTTGCATGGGCCAAATGTGACGTAGGGGAGGACGTGAGGTCGAGCACCGTCTTCCTCAAGAGGATAACTATTCCGAATCCACGGAACTTCTCTGGACTCCTCACAGAGACTTCTCGAATCCACGAGAAAAGAGAGTAGAAAATAGGAATAAATTCTAAATAAATTCGAAATAGATTAATGAATCCATAAAAACGAGTTCACAACCCTTTAAATAAGGGTACTAAGCAATGGGAAAGAAATCAGAATCAAACTACAACTAGGACTCCTAGAATTCGCGACTTACTATAAATAGTAAACTTACTATTTATAGACGGTCGTGATGTCTACTAGTGCGCAAGGTTTTCGGCCAAAAATAGTAAGTGTCCTATTTGGCTTCACAAACCCGTTCTCCTAATTATTCTAAGCTCTTTTCACGTTGGGCGCAACTCCTAAAGCCCGGACGGATGAAGAGTTATAAGCAAACTAAAACTTACTATTTATAGTAAAAACGACATTGAAACAGGGAAACGACCGTCAAATCAGGGGTTTCTCGCAATTCCGAGCGTCGCAACATGGCGTAGCGGAGTTGGTTGGTTAAAGTAGCTTGTTCTACCCCAAAATCATATATTTTTCGTCGGCTAACTCATCCCGGATTGTAAGATACGCCTGATTTAAGGTCTGATGGTCCAGATCACTTCTGTCGCCGACCGGGCCTTTTCTGATCCATCTTTGCCATGTAATTGTCCACGACCCACTCTACATCAGTCTCCTCCACTTCAAAAGAACTCGTCCTCGAGTTATCATTATGTGTTGGTTCATGATACTCAGTCAGGTCCGCGACATTGAAAGTTCGTGAGATTGCCATATCATCTGGAAGATCAACAACATAAGCGTTGTCATTGATCTTTCGGATGATTGGTACCGGTCCAATCTTTTTATTCTTCAACTTGTTGTACATTCCGGCCGGAAATCTTTCTTTGCATAGATGGACCATTACTTGGTCGCCCACCTCGAACACTTTCTGTCGCCGATGCTTGTCCGCTTGCTCCTTGTACTTTTCGTTCGAGGCATGTAGCTTGTTCTGTACCTCCGCATGAATGCCCATGATTTTGTCTGTCATATGTTCTGCTGCAATGCTCATGCTTGGGAGCTTGGGCAGAGGGACCAAGTCTAGTGTATGGGGAGGTACTCGTCCGTAGATAACATATAATGGGGATTTTCCTGTCGAGAGTTTCACCATGTTGTTGAATGCAAACTCCGCTTGAGACAAGGCCAAATCCCACTGCTTCGATTTTTCTCCTGAAATACATCGAAGGAGGTTTCCCAACGTGCGATTCACAACCTCAGTTTGACCGTCAGTCTGTGAGTGGTACGCGCTGCTGAACTGAAGGCGTGTATCGAATCGAGTCCACAAAGTCAACCAAAAGTGGCTTATGAACTTCGTGTCACGGTCGGAAGTAATAGTCTTGGGAACCCCGTGTAGCCACACAATTTCTCTGAAGAATAGATTCGCCACGTGTGTTGCATCGAGAGTCTTCTTGCATGGAATAAAGTGCACCATCTTGGAAAAACGATCTACTACCACGAACACTGAATCCATGCCGCGTTGTGTTCGTGGGAGACCAAGCACAAAGTCCATAGATAAATCCTCCCAAGGGTCGTCAGGCACGGGTAACGAGGTGTAGAGGCCTGTATTATGAAATTGCCCCTTAGAAGTCTGACAAATATAACAGCGTTGGACTGCCTTTCCCACATCAAGTACCAATTATAGCCAGTAATATCGTTCTTCCACAAGAGCCCGCGTTTTGTCTCGCCCAAGGTGTCCACTGAGGCCACCTCCATGTAGCTCTTGGATTATCTGTTCCCTTAGCGAACTCTTTGGGATACATAGTCGATTTCCCTTAAAAAGGAACCCATCTTATATATGTAAGTCACCGGGGTGACCTTCCTGACATCTAACCCATGCGTCCTTGAAGTCGTCGTCGTCGGCATATATGTCTTTGAGGTGATCGAACCCGACAACTTCATTGCTCATAGTGACTAACAAAATTGCACGACGACTTAGTGCATCGGCTACTTTGTTCTCTTGCCCTGGCTTATGCTTTAGCACGAATGTGAATTCCTGCAAAAATGAAATCCATCTAGCATGCACACGGTTAATGTTAGCTTGACTATTAATAACTTGAGGCTTGATGGTCCGTGTAAAGTATGAATTCCATTTGAATCAAATAATGTCGCCAGTGTCGCAGTGCCTGGACCACCGCGTACAACTCGATCTCATATGTAGACCACTTCTTGCATGCATCACTAAGTTTCTCACTGTAGAAGGTTACCGGCCTACCTTCTTGAGACAAAACTCCCCCAATCTCGACATATGAGGCATCATATTCGACTTCAAACAGTTTGTCGAAGTGGAAAGTACAAAAACTGGGGTCGTGGATAATCTGCGCTTGATTTCGGCAAAGCTCCTGTCGGCTTCGTCAGTCCACTGAAACTGTCATTTCTTCATGCAATCTGTGATCGGTGACACAATGCTACTGAAATTTTTCACGAACCGACGATAGAATGTCGCTAGTCCATGGAAACTTCGTACTTCGTGAATATTTTTGGGAACCGGCCATTCTCTGATTGTCTTCACCCTTTCCTCATCCACTCGAATGCCCGTGGATGTAACCACAAAACCCAGAAACAATAGGCTATCAGTCATGAAGCTACACTTTTTTAAATTGAGGTACAATTTATTTTCAGTGAGCACTTGAAGGACCTTCTTGAGGTGCTCCATATGGGTGGTTTCGTCTTGACTGTATATCAAAATATCATCAAAATAAACCACAACGAACCGCCCAATGAAAGGTTTCAGAACTTGGTTCATCAACCTCATTAATGTGCTAGGCGCATTAGAAAGACCGAAAGGCATGACCATCCATTCGTACAATCCTTCCTTGGTCTTGAAGGCTGTTTTCCACTCATTATCCGGCCGTATTCGAATCTGATGGTAGCCGATCCTTAAGTCCAATTTAGAGAATATTTTTGCACCCTCTAGCATATCCAACATATCATCCAACTGTGGTATAGGAAACCTGTATTTTATGGTGATCTTGTTGATGGCCCCGCTGTCAACACACATGCGCCAACTCCCATCTTTCTTTGGAGTTAGCAGATCTGGTACAGCACATGGGCTCATGCTTTCTCGAATAAGACTCTTACGAATCAGTTCCTCCACTTGTCCCTGCAGAATCTCGCACTCATTCGGGCTTATTCGATAATGAGGACGATTAGGTAAACTAGACCCAGGGACAAGTTCGATATGGTGTTGGATATCTTGCATAGGGGGTAACCCATCGGGAAGGTCCTCGGGCCAAATTTCTTGGAATTCATGTAACAAGGGCCTTAGTCTTTCAGGGATGATGGTAGGCTCGAGTTCTTCCCCTTTTGCAATTAATGCATAAGTCTATCCTGTTTCTTTGGATTCTTCCACGAAGTCCCGAATGGTTAAGAGAAAACGACCCTCCACTTTAGAAGTTTCAAGTGGTCCTTCTGGATCCATAGGGGCCAATATGGTCTTCCGGTCGTCCTTGACAAAGATATATATGTTATCTCGCCCTTTATGAGTGACGTCACGATCAGATTGTCAGGGTCGACCGAGTAGTATGTGATATGTTTCCATGTCAACCACATCGCATACTACTTCATCCTTATAATGTTTGCCAATTGAAAAAGATATGATGCACCGTTCAGTTACCTTTGTTTCGCTGACCTTCTTGATCCAACCGATTGTATATGGAGAGGGATGACGTTCTATTTTCAATTACAATTTTTCCACCATGCCCCTAGAGACAATGTTCTCGCTGCTTCCACTGTCAATGATCACGTCACAAACCTTTCGATTCATCGTACACCTAGTGCGGAAGATATTATGCCGCTGTGGATGCACTTCTTTTCTTGACGCATATAATAGCCGCCTCACGACGAGCGACTCGCCGTGATCTTGTTGAACCCAATCTGAATCATCTACCTCATCCTTGGCGGTATGCTCCTATTCTTCAATATCTGGATCTTCATAAGCGTTATCAGCACTACCATCATTAATGGCGAGGTTTGCCACTTTTCGTTGGGGACAAGTATTTGACAGGTGGCCGGGCTGGCCACAACGATAGCAGTTGTTGGGCCTTGGCCGAGCATAAAGGTTCGGGATTGTACTTGGACCAGCGGCAGTCGATACGCCCCTTTGGGGTCTAGCTTGCCTGCTTCCCTGATCTCGGTTCTCAGACGTAGGAGGTTGAGTGCGTGCTCATACGGGCTCCTTCCCCTTAGGCTATGGAGCTCCCTGAGGTAGACCTGTCGCAGTGATCCTAGCAGTAGGATAGGCCCGTGTGTTAGAACGTTCAAGTTGCGCTTCTGCCCGAGTAGCCAACTTGATCGCATCATTCATCGTCCAGACGGACTGCATCTGGACCCGATCCTGGATCGCCATACGCAATCCACCTTTGAATCGGGCGACTTGCTGCGATTCTGTCTCGACCAAATCGTTGCGCGCCGTTAGGCGGTAAAATTCTTCTGCGTACTCTCTCACCGACCGAATACCCTGTCGACAATTTTGGTATTGTTGGAATAATACCTGATCATAATCGCTAGGGAGGAATCGGGCACGTAGTAGCTGCTTCATTCGCTGCCATGTGCGAATTGGTGCTTTCATCTGCCTGGTTCGTGCGAGTTGCAGTTGTTCCCACCAAGCTGAAGCTCCTCCTTTCAACTTGTAGGCCACAAGCTTGACCTTCTTTGTTTCAGGGATGTCCATATAGTCAAAAAATCGCTCAACTTCAGAAAGCCAATCGAGAAAATCCTCAATGTGTAGCTGGCCATTGAAGTTAGGAATATCAACCCGTATCTTGAAGTCTCGATCTAGTCGATCTACCCGATCGCCGCCTTGCCTGGGGTGTTGGAAGATCACGTCATTGATCTCCTCTTCACTGGCGCTCCCATCCTTAGGGACGGCCCTTGGATGCACTGTTGGTATTATCCTGCGATCAAGGCGATTACGGGTTTCAGCAATTGGTGGTGGAGGATTACCACTAGGAACACGGAGTTGCCCTAGGGTTTCTGCCAAGAGATTTGCTATGCGATCCATGAAAGCCTGCAGCTCTTGCCTGGCTTGCCGATTCTCTTGTTACGCTGCTTGAAAAGTTGCCGTTGTTAAAGGAAAATTTTCTAGAGCACCGCCTATGGGATTATTGCCCGACTCGTCGTTAGAAGTCATTGACCCGAGGAGAAACCTCACTCTGATACCAAACTGACATAGGGGAATACGTGAGGTCGAGCACCGTCTTTCTCAAGAGGATAACTATTCCGAATCCACGGAACTTCTCTGGACTCCTCACAGAGACTTCTCGAATCCACGAGAAAAGAGAGCAGAAAATAGGAATAAATTCTAAATAAATTCGAAATAGATTAATGAATCCATAAAAACGAGTTCACAACCCTTTAAATAAGGGTACTAAGCAATGGGAAAGAAATCAGAATCAAAATACAACTAGGACTCCTAGAATTCGCGACTTACTATAAATAGTAAACTTAATATTTATAGACGGTCGTGATGTCTACTAGTGCGCAAGGTTTTCGGCCAAAAATAGTAAGTGTCCTATTTGGCTTCACCAACCCGTTCTCCTAATTATTCTAAGCTCTTTTCACGTTGGGTGCAACTCCTAAACCCGATGGATGAAGAGTTATAAGTAAACTAAAACTTACTATTTATAGTAAAAACGACATTGAAACAGGGAAATGACTGTCAAATCAGGGGTTTCTCGCAATTCCGAGCGTCGCAACCCGGCATAGCAGGGTTGGTTGGCTAAAGTATTTCGTTCTACCCCAAAATCATATATTTTTCGTCGGCTAACTCATCCCGGATTGTGAGACACGCCTGATTTAAGGTCTGATGGTCCAGATCACTTTTGTCGCCGACCGGGCCTTTTCTGATCCATCTTTGCCATGTAATTGTTCGCGACCCGCTCTACATCAAAATGCAATTCCACACCACCTAATCCCATCTAATATCACGCACCAAGCAGGCCAAAAAGCACTTAGGACCTGTTTGGATTTGTAGAAAGCGTGGGAAATGAAAATTTGTTTCTTGGTAAACTTTATTTTTAGAAAATTATGAGAAATGAAGGCTTGTTTTACATGTTTGTTTTTAAATAAAATTTTCTTAGAAAAATTGGGGCATATTTTCCTTTTTATTATTTGGTTAAATAATCATAATCTAACTATAACTGGGTTTATCGATGACATTGACAGACCACTCGATCCCATTGAGCAGATGCCGATGCCATCGACGAATGCTCGATCCCATTAAGAAAATCCGGGAAAAAAATTTCCTAGGTAATTACTGAATAGATTTGGAGGTTGCTGCTCGATGGCATCGAAGATCCACATCGAAAGATCTTCGATGTCATTAATTGGTCCTCGATGATTGTCAATGCCATTGAAGGACTCATCGAAAACGCACGATTTATTTCCTATTCTAGTTGAGTAGTATATATATCGAGTGTAATCAGGATTAGGATAAGGATTAAGACTTTCTAAGTTAGTCTTAAGGGTTCACGAGTATAGCTAGAGATTCAAAGGAGATTCGAGGGATTCTTCGAATCAGAAAGATCATCTATCTCTTGTAATATTGCTTTTATAATGCATAACTCGTTATTTTGTGCTATGGTTTTTTCCTGTAAAGGTGTTTCCACATAAAATTTGAACTTCTCTGTTTCGATTTATTTGTCCGATTGTGATTACTTTACTTGATTCTACTATGTGTGCTTCCTTGAGTTCTAACAAGTGGTATAAGAGCTAACATTGGGAAGCGGATCAAATCTGAAAGAAAGTATCAATGACATCTAACAAGGAGTTCGATATAGAGAAGTATTTTGGTAAAAATAATTTTAAACTATGGAAAGTTAAGATGAATGACATCCTAGTTCAACAAGGATTGGAAGATTCACTCCTTAGAAAGCGATTAGAAACCATGAAATAAGAGGAATGAAAAAAGTTAGATAAGAAAGCCGATTTCTCAATCCAGATGTGTCTAACGAATGAGGTCCTTTATAATGTTATGAGAGATAAAACTGCGACAAATTCATGGGCGAAATTAGAGAATATTTATGTGAAGAAGTCTCTTGAGAATTGCTTGTATGTGAAGCTACAATTGTTCAATTTAAAGATGATGAAGGAGGCTAAGTTGAGGCACACATCGATAACTTCAATAGGATCATTTGTAGATTATTGGATGTGGATGGGACGATGAAAGATGAAGATCAAGTATGTATTCTGTTGAATTTTCTTTCAAAAACGTATGAGTCGTTTAAAGACTCTTTATACGTCAGTAGGAAAACCATTAGCGTTGAGACAGTTATTTGAACACTTCTGTTGAAGGCGATGGGAAAGAAAAGCGATGACGTGAGTGCTTCTACAGATGTATTGGTTACAAATGGAGATATTCTAAGTGAGATAGAAGATCTCCGCGATCGAGATCCAAATCCGAGGGCAATGACAAAGGCAATGTGAAGTAGTAGAATTGTGGCATGATAAGGTACATGAAGAATGATTGTCAGAATCCTAAGTCGAGGAAGGAGAAATCAGAGAGTTCTTCCAGAGAGGTTAACACTGTGAAACTAGCGCAAAGCGAGTTGTAGTTACGTGTTGACTGTATCTAAATATAGATATTTCAATAATGAATGATTTTTTTTTTACACAGAGGGCTTCATATCCATGACCACTCATAGGAGTTGGTTCACCAATTACAGTGAGTGCGATAGTGGCCAGGTGTTTATGGGCAATAATAATGCTTGTAAAGTGGTTGATATTTGATCAGTGTGCATTAAGTTGTTTGATTACATGGAGTGTATCTTGATCGATGTGAGACACGTTCTTGAGTTGAGGAAGAGTCTGATATCTCTAGTAGTACTCGAAGTATTAAGGTGCAAATTTACCGGGTTCGGTCATGTCCTTAAAGTTTTAAATGGGGCACTTGTAGTCATAAAGGCACATAAGAATGGTAACATTTACAGGTTGATCGGAAGCACTTCATTCAGTGGAGTTGCAGCAGCTATAGCAGATTCCACGCCTGCACGTATGTGGCATGCGCGCCTGGGCCACATGAGCGAGGCATTAAGGTTTTTTCTAACCGTTGTTTGATTTCAATTTTTAAAAACATTGATTTTAGTATATGTGAGCACTGTATATATGGTAAGCAATCAAAGTTGTCTTTTAAGTCAAGAAACATGTATGTAAGGGGGTTTTGAATTATGTGCATTCTGATATACATAGTTTGTTATGTTTATTAACGACTATTTCAGAAAGGTGTGAGTTTATTTTATAAAAAATAAATCTGAGGTTTTCACCAACTTCAAACAGTGGAAGGCAATGGTGAAAAACAGTTAAAGCGAAAAGTGGAAGTGTTGAAGACAGATAACAGTAGGAAATTCAATCGATTTTGTAAGGATGAAGGGATCATGAGGCACAATATAGTGCACCACACACCATAGCAAGATGGTGTGGCTGAATGGATGAATTAGACTCTCTTGGAGAGGGCTTGATGCATGATGAGTAATGTTGCATTGGGTAAGGAAATGTGGACTGAGGCCATTAACACAGCCTGATACTTGGTGAATCAGTCTCCTTCTACTGCTATAGATTGTAAAATTCAAAATGAAGTGTGGAATAGTTAGCAAGTTCACTACTTAAGGTTGCAAGTATTTGGTTGCGATGCTTACTCTTATATACTGTCAGTTGAGAGAGATAAGCTGGATCAAATGGCTAAAAAGAATGTTTTCATCAGTTATGTTAATGATGTGAAAGATTACATGCTATGTGACCAGGTCACATGAAAAATTATCCTTAGTCGTGATGTCAAATTCGAGGAAAGATCTTTGTTCAGTAATGATGAACACAAAAAGGATGAAAAGTCGGTTGTGGTCATTCATATAGACATATATGAAATACGGGTTGATACTGAGACGCGGACAGAGGTACGAGTAATTACCTATGAGAAAGAATCCATCAAGGGATTGTATGTTATTTGTGAGATACATGGATAACTCAAATGTTGCATTTGCACTCATTATGGATGAGGGTGATCCGTCTACTTTTCATGAGGCTTTTGACGATATATATGCCAAAAAGTGGAAAGCGATAATGTATGATGAGATGGACTCCCTGTACAAGAATGAGACGTGGGAGCTGGTGGAGCCTCCTGTCAGTCATAAAGAGTTCGGGTGTAAGTGGATCTTCGGGAATAAATATGATAAGTACAAGACAATGTTGGTAGCGAAGGAATATACTCAGAGAAAAAGTGTCGACTTCAGTGAGATCTTCGCACCTGTGGTGAATCAAGTATTTATTATATTCATATTGGCGCTAGTTGCCCAATACAATCTCAAGATAGAACAAATGGATGCGAAGACGGCTTTCCTGCATGTGGAATTGGAAGAGCGTATTTACATGAAGTAAGTAAAATGTTTTAAAATATAATGGGCGGAGAACAAGGTTTGAAAGTCAAAGAGGTCGTTGTACGACCTAAAACAGTCACTTAAGCAATTGTATAAGAAATTTGATTCTTTCATGGTGAGTCAGAGATTTATCAAGAGTGAGTTTGATCATTGTGTCTATTACAAGACACCAAGTGATAGGAAGTTCATTGTCGTAGTATTGTATGTTGATGACATGCTTACCGCTAGTCATAGCATGTCTGAGATCGACATACTAAAGACTCAACTATCAGGGACATTTGAGATGAAAGATGTGGGGGCTGCAAAGAGTGTTCTCAGCATTGACATACACAAAGACAGGAATAGGGGCAGGCTATGGTTATCTCAGGTATAATATCTCGACAATGTATTGGTGAAGTATGGGATAGATAAGGTAAAGCCGGTTAATTAGCGTTCCCCACGCAACTCATTTTAGGCTTTTTTCTTAACAGTGTTCTTAAACAGATGAAGAAAAGTAGGTTATGTCTCATGTGCCTTATTCGAGCACGGTTGGCAACTTGATATATGACATAATCTATATGAGACCAGATATTTCACATGTGGTGGGCGTTATTAACAAATATATGTCTAGCCCCAGCAAACAACATTTAGAGCAATGAAATGACTACTTCAGTATATTCAAGGTACGTAGGAATACGTCTTGACATTTAAAAAATTAAGGGATAAGTTAGTAAGCTATGTGGTTTTAGATTACACGGACAATATGGATAATAAAAGGTCGACTTTCGATTACTCATTTGTATTAATGGGTGGAGCATTATTTGGATGTCAAAGCTTCAGTCTATGATGGCTCTTTTCACAACTGAAACTGAGTATATAACGGTGACAGAAGCGTTCAAAGAAGGTGTTTGGTTGAGAGAAATGATAAATCAGTTGGGACTTTAGCAGAAGGTCGTGCTACTTAATTGTGATAACGTAAGCGCGATTAATTTGGTGAAGAACTTTGTTTATCACTCACGTATTAAACATATTGATGTACATCATCATTTTATTCGACAGGTAGTTGATGAATGAGATGTGACTCTTGAGAAGATACACACAAGCATGAATCCAGCTAACATACTTATGAAGGTGGTTCTTATAGAGAAGTTCAAGTTTTGTGAAACTTTTATGGGCTTAGCGAAGGCTTAATGAAGACAGAGTGTGCACGAGAAGCGACAATGAAGCTATGATGGAAGGCAATTAGAGATGATGATGGCAAATGAGTAATGGAGAGTGAAGATTGAAGACATAGTAGAGATTGTTATCAATGTCTTAAATTTGTCTATAAATAGTTTTGTCGATGAAATCGAAAGACCACTTGATCCATCGAGCAAATGCTGATGCCATCGACAGATGCTCAATCCCATCGAGAAAATCTACAAAAATCCTAGTTGATTGCTGGACAGTTTTGGAGGTTACTACTCAATGGCATCGAAGGATCTTCGATGTCATTGATTGGTCATCGATGGCTGTCAATGCCATCGAATGACCCATCGAAGATGCGTGCAGAATTGCATAAGTGTGCGATTTGTTTCCTATTCCGGTTAGGTAGTATATATGCTGGGTGTAATCAGGTTTAGGGTAAGGATTAAGACTTTTAAAGTTATTCTCAAGGGTTTAAGGGCATAATTAGGGATTCAAAGGAAATTCGAGGGATTGTTTGAATCAGTAAGATCATCTATCTCTTGTAATATTGCTTTCATAGTATATTATTCGTCGCTTTGTGTCATGGCTTTTTTCCGCAAGAGTTTTTTCACATAAAATACAGATTGCCTTCATTTTTAATTTGTTTGTGCGATTGTTTGATTCTGCTTTGTGTGCTTCCACAAGTCCCAACACATATGTTAGATTAACACACGACACATATAGAACACTCAAAGATAGACAATGGCACTTATAGGTGATTAAGTTTAATGGTGTCAAACATGACACATGATGGGTGCTCGAAGTTATATGATGGCAATTGTGACACAAGTGATGCATTAGCACATTTGAAACACATGGGCACTTAAAGGAGTGGCACATGTGCACATAGGCACATTGACACATGTGGCATGTTGTCACATTGACACATGTGGTAGCACATATAGAGCTATTGAAGATAGACAATGGCACGTGTAGCATAGTGGCATATGTGGGCGCTCTTGCACATTTGGGACACGGGTGAAAAATGGATGGTGACACATGTATGACACAAAAAATGATGGACAATGAAAAATTGGCACATGCAACACATGTAGGGTATTTTGTACATGGGAGGCCCAAGTGAAGATGGATTGTGACAAAATTTTAACACATCAGATGATGGACAATGGAAAGTTAGCACTTGGGGCACATTTGATGTGCTTTGTTCATGTGGGCCCAAGTGAAGATGGATGGTGGTACATGTGGTGCATTGACATGTGTGTGAAAAATAGATGGAATGTGGAATATGGAAGTTTGGTACATATGGTGCATTGACACATGTTTAACTTATGATAAATTTATTTTCCTTCAATAGCAGGAAAATGCATTTTTCATTGGGAGATGTAGGAAATTAAATTTGTTGCTTTTCAAAAAACAAAACAAAAAACAAAAAACAAAAAAAAAAAAAAAACAAAAAAAAAAAAAAGAAGAAGTAAAATACAGTGTTTCCTATCAATTTTCACAAAATAATAATAATAATAATGATAATCTTCACAAACAATAAAATAAAAAAAAATTAAAAAAAAATTAAAAAAAAAAAAATTTCCTAAGAAATAGTATTTCCTTTCCTTTACTTTCATTTCCTTTCCTTCTTCCTTTCCATGAATCTAAATAGGCGTTTAAAAAACTAGAAATAGCAAAAAACATTAAGGCCTATTTGTTTTTCCAATTACATTAGTAATTACTAACAAATGGGTAGATTATTTACTCTTGTAATTCCCTATTAATGTCAGTGTGATTTGATTATAATGATAACTAAAGTGAAGGTTTGTTTTCTTTATAAAATCATTATAAATGAAGTGATTTTACAATAGAAAATTATAATGATTATAATTTCCTTTTCTTTGATTGCATTTGACTGCTAATCTATAATTTATATGCAAACAAACACCTTCCAAAAATAAAAATAACTCATTTACTTATAATTACATGGGAAATTTTTAAAAACAAACTTACTAAAGTAAATATGCATAGTATGTTTACAAGGGTTTGAATTTAATTATTTAATTAACTTTAATTTCTCTAATTAGTGTACATATAATGTTTGACACAATGGTTATAATAAGCCCGTTGAAATATATACTTTACCCAAAAATGATGAAATTCCAAGTCTCGTATGAGCCACAAGCACAAGATTACATCCAAGTGATTAGCCAATGATTTTTAACTATTGATTTACATAGACAATGTTTGAACCACGCATATCATCATATTAAAGTAATTATAGTGATGCAATTGATAATCTGATTGTTTTGGGATATCATGGGTGAGCCATATGCCCAATAGATTAATAGCCTAGTGACACACATGTTACATATGCAACTCTTGAAAACATTTTAGATGTAATCGAAGCTTTCAACTTGAATTTAAAACCCCCTCTTGAGGGATTTAAAACCCCCAGTTTATGGTGCCAAACAAACTGGGTCCTTACTCTTACTCGGGTGGTAGACTCCTTGGAGTTTCAACACCGGGTCAAGGGTTCGAGTACCCATGGTGGTGAAATCCCACGGCGTGCGTGTGTGGGGTGTGTGCGCATGTGGTGTGAGTGTGTGGGGTGTGTGTGTGTAAAAATAAATAAATTAATTAATTAATTAATTAATTAAAAAAAAAAAAAAAAAAAAAACTGGGCGATTTGAAATTCCCTCAAACCCTCTTCAAATCTATGGCTCCAAACGACCCATGAAGAAACACCCAAAACACTAATTGGATAGATATGCACCACATGCATTGATTGACGACTCCTAACATGCACTCTTACCTGTCATGTGGCCGAAAATCTAAACCCTTCATTAAACTTACTGTAAAAGAACAAAACCATAAGAAATTTTAGGCCGGTTGGATACTTGCCGGCCACAGTCTCTCAACTGTTGGTATACAGGCTAGCACTGTTGTCAGTGCCTGTTAGGGAAAAAGCGTGTTAAAACATGTTTTTAGTGGCACCCATAAAGGGGCTCGGATACAGTGTATCATACACGCCACGGCACCGACGACGTGTGCTGCTTGGAAAAGCTCCGTGTGGGCCCACCATAATGTATGTATTTTATCCATCCATCTATTTTTGCCACCTCAATTTAGTGCATGATCCAAATCGAGGTGGATCCAATCTCAGGTGGATGAAACAGAAACAGTGGTGCTTGAACACCTACCGTTAAAAACCTCCTAGGGCCCACTGTAATGTTTATTTGTCATCCAACCTGTTGATTAAGTCACATAAACCTAGATGAAAGGAAAATACAAATATCAGCTTGATCCAAAACTTTTGTAGCCCGCAATAAGTTTTTAACGGTGGATGTTCAATCACCACTGTTTCCTATAGCATGGTCCACCTGAGATATTGATCTGACTCATGCCTTAAAATGATCTAGCAAAATGGATAAATTGCGTCGATAAAACATATACATCAAAGTAGGGCTCATAGAGCTTGATCCGGCAAAATGGATGGACGGTGTGGATAAAACATATACATCAAAGTAGGGCCCATAGAGCTTTTATGGCATCACAGTGCTGGGTGCTCCACTACGTGATCGGATTCCTCCCCATAACACTAACTTCTCACTTCTCTATATGTTGTCTACGCAAGCGGAATATCTCTGTGGCCGACTGTGATGTATGTATCATACATCTGTTTTACTATATCTTTGTTGGGTATGAGCACAAAATTAAAGCATATCTAAAACTTAAGTGGACCACATCATATAATAAAGTGTGAATTGAATTCCTACCGTTGAAAACTTATCAAGGCTACAGAAATTTTAGATCAAGCTGATATTTGTGTTTCCCTACGCTCAGATCTTTGTGACATTATGAAGAGGTTGGATGACAAATAAACATTTATGTGGGCCCTAATAAGGTTTCAATGATGGATGTCATTATCCCTTAGTGTAGTCCACTTAAGGTTTTGGACATGCTTAAATTTTGGGATCATGGCCTAAAATGAGCAAGCAAAAAAGGATGGACGGCTTGGATAAGACAAATACATTCATGGTGGACCCCACAGAGTTTACTCAGTACGCAATCCGCTTCGGTTGTCTATGTTAAAGTAGATTATAAGATAGTTGCACACAGAAACTTACTCCAATGGTCTACTTTCAATTTTTTTTAAATCTCCAAAATTAATGGCCAGGATCTTATTCTTACAATCCGGAAGTATATCATCTATGGTTGGGATGATGTTGCTAAAACACCATTGCAAAGTCTCAATCAAGTATATCACTTTTGTCAAAGTGGTCAAGCGATCAGAATCGTTAATTTTATGGTCCACATCATGTATAGTGGATACTTTATAATATTCCAGATCTGATGATCTTAATCATCCAATATGTGGCCGACAATTGCTGAAAATTTCTCATGACTGTCTATCTGTCTGCCATTTATCGAAGGGTCAGAATCTTCCAAATTGGGAACATTTGCAGAATTGCGTGTCCATGAAGGGTGCCATCAATGGCCCCCTAGAACAACTGGCGCATCAGGACACTATACTCTGGAACATTTCTCCATGCACGTGCACTGCCACGCACACAACAAAAAAGCCAGAATGAATATCATTGCGAGGGAGATTTTGAAAAATCTCCAAATATCTTTGCCGAAACTTCATCAAATGATATTATCACGAGAATATTACGAGATTTAAAAATATTTCTTTTTCTTAAATTTTAAATTTTTATGGCACAATAAATGTTTAAAAGTTAAAATAATTCATTTATGCGTATATATATTTAAAGAGTAGGTCTCAAGTCCAATCGATTGTACGACAAAGTACAGTCCAGCTAGTGGATAACATCCAACTTATTAATTGCATGTGACATCAAACCCTTACAATAGGTTGGCCCCACCATAAGAATCATCTAATGCAAAAATCATTCATATCTACTTATCAGGTGGGCCACATCATATAAAACAATTTCTAGTCATTAATAAATAAGGAAAAAAATGTGGTGCACTTGATGGGTAGATATTTTTATTTTTATTTTAAGAAGTGATCCTCGTGGTAAGGTCAACGTATTGGACAGGTTGGATGTCATACACAAAAAAGATTGGAAGTATTGGCTAGGTGGACTATAACTTA
Organism: Magnolia officinalis; assembly: GCA_021015155.1. Classification (NCBI taxonomy): domain Eukaryota; kingdom Viridiplantae; phylum Streptophyta; class Magnoliopsida; order Magnoliales; family Magnoliaceae; genus Magnolia; species Magnolia officinalis. Next base: position 95,592,395 of record JAJHSJ010000002.1, read on the forward strand.
AGTCCAATTAATTGGACTTTAGACTTTCTCATATTAAATTCTTAAATTTATTCTTAATTTATAAATTAAAAAATGTAATTTTTTTTAATATGTTACTTTCATTGAGATTTTTCCCATCATACTATAAGGAAATGTCAAAATTTTAAAATCTCTCAAAATTTGTCTAGAACAAGTTTGTCACTATCACAAATACAATAAAAGTGACTGAATGCGATTGCTCAAGGTGGAAAATGTTTGCTAGAAAACACGATGTGTTACCGACATATCAAGATTACAGTCATTGGAATTGAATTCATATGAATTGATCGAAATTTTTGATGTGACAAAACATAATGTTGAAGATGGCCGCCTAAAAGATCTTCAAAATAGGAATGACCTAACTTGTCAAGGAGAGTCTAATCGATGAAGCCTATTGCTAAACATGGACCCATGATCCACCGGCTATAGTTCTAACTCATCCTATTGTAATAAATTAGGATGAATTTTAGCAAACATTCGGGGCTTATCTGAGAGCTTGTATTTGAAATGCATTGAAATCTAAATCATAATTACATGGAATCAAGGTGCTTTTGTAATTGAATTAAAACACACTTAGGATGTAAATAAATATGCCTCAACGCCGGAATCTCGTACTTAAGCATGTGAGCTATAACACCTAATACTGAGATCTGTGAAATTCCATTTCCTAAATTACCCTAGATGCGAATGCACCCAAATACACCCAGACCAGGGTTGTCAATTTCACCACCTATGAGTACTCGAACCCTTAACTAGGTGTTGAAACTCCTAAGAGTCTACCACCAGAGAAAGAGTAAGGACCTGGTTGTCAAATGACCCTAAAGCTAAATAACTTTCGTTGAAGTTTGCTAAAATACATCTAAACGTTATGGTAGTATAGAATATGTGGGGGCTTTAGCCTTTTAAATCTGGGTCATTTATCCATGATATGAACCGTTCATATGATGGGTCCCACCTTGGATGGGAATAAGACAAAAATGAAAACTATCACATTGGAATATTTGAACTCCCCAATCAGTTGAGACATTTCTTTTAATAAGGACGATCTCCTAAACTTTAAAAACATAAATGAATCGTTTGAAATATTTCAATAAAGGAATTTATGTGGTATCCCCATTCACATTGGGGCCATGATATAAACGTTTGGGTTATAGAAAGGACCCCAATCCAATTGCTAAAGTCCTCACATGTCCAATTTTAGAGTTTTATAATACGTTGAGATGTATTTTAGATATTTGCTTCCATCAAAGTCGTCGTGACAGATGATCCTATGATAGTTCACCACCATTTTGTATTTTGAAAAAGGTAGCAGTGAGTCATCCTCCTCACATGTGGCACTCATGTACGTCTATATAGACCATTGCAGGGCATATTGTGAAGGGAGAATATGTCTATATCCAGGCTGATCAAGCAATCTTAGCCATCCAATTCATAGATATTAAAAAAATAATTAATGGTTAAAATTCTAAGGAAAAAAAATATATATGTGATGTAACTATCTTCTTGGTGTAATTTTTAGGTTGTGCTCCTTCTGTAATTGGGTCGATGGCATGGACAGTTTGGATTTCCATGCAACCATCTTATGCCATACGGCTGGAGATATGGTGGTGAACTAACATAGGAGTCCACTTCATTTCTAATGGATCATATTTAACGAGCGGTCCCTCGTGAGAGGGGGACAGACCACCATGATGTATGGGTTTTATCCACACCGTCCATCCATCTTTTGTATCGATTTAATTAAAATCCCAAATGAATTAGATCTAAAGCTCAAATGGACCACGCCACAAGAAACAACAGTGCTAATGATGCCCACAATTGAAACTTTCTTAGGGCCCATCGTGATATTTATTTGCCATCCAACCTGTTCATAAGGTTATATAGTCCTGGATAAAGAGAAAAAACAAACACCAGGTTGATCGGAAACTTCTATGGCCCAGAAGAAGTTTCCAATGGTATTTGTTTAATCCCCAATGTGTGGGCCACTTCAGCTTTGGATCTACTTCATTTTTGGGCTCATAAAATAAAATGATATGGACAATTGAATAGACAGTGTGGATAAAACCCATACATCATGGTGGCCCTTCAAAACCCCAGCCTATATTGAGCTGGGACCAGCAAGGGTAGTGCCCAAACTACATGGTACATTTCAGAGATGTGGGCCATTCATTGGGTATGGCACACCTAAGCAGGAATCAGATATGGTGAGGCCCTGGTAATGAGATTTGACTGAGCCATGTGACATTGTCATAGATAAAGCTAGGCAAGTTAGAGAGTAGTTATGTCATTGACAAGAGTAGTTATGTCATTGCACATGTCATTGCATGCACATCATCTAATCAAATCTCCGCACCTTAAAGTCTCACCAAACAAACTCATGTTTCTCAGCCTCACCATATCCAGCCCCTCTTTGCCACCCACATCACTTACTGAACCATCTAGAATGTCCAGTACTCAACTCTTCTTCGTCTACCATGCAAAAATCACAGCAATCGAACTTCCACGATGGATCCCGTCCTTCCATTTTTTGGATGCCATTGATTGAATGGTTTTGATCATTCGATCAGTATCAACTTTTAAAGGTAGCCTAGAGACGGTCAAAATAGTTGATGTGAATGCCTACTTGTCCATACGTGCGTATGGAAAGGTTCATAAACATAGTCGACTACAATTTTATTAATATAAACATACGGTTGTGAAAGTATGATTATCGTATGCTCTAGAAGGTTTAAAAATTGACATCTTTCCAATAATTTTGTCATTTCGTGTGATCGTGGACGACCCATATTTTATTTTTTTCTATTCCCTTTGCCTACCTTACCAACTCCTGCGAAGACCTTTATAGCTTATATACAATGGACCAGGGTGTGCATATCGCAATTGAGGGACCCACTTCAGATGGAGGATGACCCTGATGGCTGTTAGTGTATGTTTGCATGTAGAGGTGGGCAAAATGGACCTGATCGGGTGGATCCGCCCCGATTCAAACAGAACCGATGGCCTGAATCGGTCAGGTTCGGGTAGGATCGGTCAGGTTCGGGTAGGATCAGTCAGATTCGAACGACAATTAGATCAGATTCGGGGTAAGCAGCAAATCCGACCGAACCGAACCGGAATCCGATCCGATTCGATCCGGACCGCACCGGGTGTAGTAATTAATTATGTAGAGAATGAGAATCTTCAGCGCCTTGTAAGAGGGCGCCACTCTATGAAGTGGATGTCGTGTTTGATACTATCATCTTCCCACCTGAGATTCTCCTACCACGCCAGTTCACCTCCCACCTGAACACCACCACCACCCCTGATAGCATTGCGGGGCCCGGCTCAAAGCGGAATCTCCTTCAGCTTCCTACATCCCCTCACTGTTAGTATCTTCAATGCCGGCAAATACTTGCCACTGCAAATTCTCTCCAGCTTGGGTAGCTCCCACAGATGCTCCGTGTGCAGCCGTTGGAGAGAGTTGTCCACCGTCACAACATCCCCTTGAAAGACCGACTCTAGTCTATTGCAGAATCCGATCTCGAGCTTTTCTAGGCACGGTAAATGGATACCTGAGGAGGAGAAGTTGACGAGTCTTAGACAACGGTCCAGATGTATGTGCTTCAGGAGGGGGAAGCTTATGATCGTACCCAGACGATCCATATTTTCTCCAGAGTACCTGAAGCTTCTTTAGGAAGTCACGTAGCAGGTATAAGCTTCTTCAAGAAGCTATGTAACTGGCATCAGCTTTACGGTTTTATCCTACTGAGTAAACTATGTGGGGCCCGTCTTGAATTTTTTGGTTTATCCACACCGTCCATCAGTTTTTCCATATCAATTTAGGGGTTGATACTAAATTTTAAGTATATCCAATAATCAAGTAGATCACACCATAGGAAACAATGAGAATAATAATTTCTACACCATTGAAAAAAATGAACGATTCGAACCTTGTCCAATCCGATCCGACTCGATTTTCCTGACCGAGTCGGACTCGGATCGATCCAGGCCAGCAGAAGATCGGATCGGATCGGGTAAGATGGCCTGGACTCGGTACCGAATCGGATCGAGTTCGGGTTTGACCGTGCAAATTTCGAACCGAGTCGGGTTGGGCGCAATCCGATCCGACTCGGTCCGATGCCCAGCTCTATTTGCATGTGGAAGGAGACTGCTGATGCAGTGGTGATGGATGGCATGGAATACTTCTAGATTGGAAAGTCCTGTCCATCCTAGCTTTGTTATTTAGGCAGCTGAGTTAAAGGCTAGGCACGGTGGATTTATGACTCACTTCACTCATCCGAGTTGACTCGGTCACGATTTAACTAATACAGTTTCACACGATGAGTCACCCAAACGAGTCATTGTCAACTTGGGTGAGTCAGGCTGACTCACTTTGACTCCAGCAAGTCATGACTCAACTTGAGATTAGATGAGTCGGACTGAGCCGCCGCCTAGGTCTTGAATCCGTGCTAGGAACATCTAATTAAGAGGTTGTTTTGGAAGTGTGGATTTGGAATCCTTCCATTGTGTTTGGCACCGTGGAATTAGAATCTCCTATAATTTAAAAGTAGTTATGCATAATATATTTATAGGGGTTTGAATTTAATTACTAAATCAATTTTAATATCTCTAATTAGTGTGTGTATGAAATGTTTGACACAATCGTTATAATAAGGCCGTTGAAATATATATTTTACCCAAAATTGATGAAATTCCAAGTCTCAAATGAGCCACAAGCACAAGATCACATTTGAGTGATTAACCAATGATTTTTACCATTGATTTACATGAATAATGTTTTGATGGCATAGAATATCCTGTTAAAATAATTATAGTGATGTAGTTGATGATTTGATTGTTTTGGGATATCATTAGTGGGTCATGTGCCTAATAGATTAGTAGCCTAGTGACACATGTTACACACGCAATTCTTGAAAGGATTTTAGATATAATCCACCTTGAATTCCAACCCCCCCCCCCCCCCCCCCCCCCCCCCCCCCCCCCAAAATCCATGGTGTCTACTGGAGAAGTCAACAGACTAATTATCTGGATCACTAAACCATGGGACCCACATTTGCAGTAAGATAACATTCTTGTTCGGATGCATTAAGGACCTTATTTGACGTAGAGAAGAGCGTAAAATAACAATGCAAAAGATTGCAATTTTTCTCAAATAATTAAGACTTTGAATCCATAAGGTGAGTTCCTAAGTTCAAGAGAAGTAAAAGAGAATTCCAAATACTTTTATTACATAATAATCTAAAGTTATTCTTCTACATCAATATATGAAAGACCCAAAATCCTAATTCATATAGAAATTATCCAACATAGTAAAATCTTCTGAAAAGCTAAATTTACCAAAACTAGAAATCTGAAATTATCTACACCACACACATGCACATTTATTTCGTAATATTGCTAGTAGTTACATTTATAGAGAATTCTGAATTTGTGTTTGATGTAAGAGTGCATGATATCACTTGTGTTAGATGATAAATTCTGATTGGTTGAAGTGCTATTGAATACCATTAGACCCCTGGGTTGGTCTGGAAACCGAGGTGAGGAAATGTGGTCCCGTTGGTAGGACCATCCTGTGGCTGAACTAGCGGATTCGGACGGATGCGAACGGGTGACAGTAATTGGACTACATGGGTTGCTTGTACCAGATATCGTCTATCACGTACTCGCCTGAACTCGCACAGTCTAGTCCACTTTCTGACCAACCATGTTTGTTAACCCTGTCTGCTCACACCTATATAGAACCTGAAACACCCTTCAACCATTGAAGTCCATCGATAACCATTTGAAACTGATCCACTGACTCGAGAGCTGGTCATGGTGGAATGGGACACTGTGTCTAAGCTGTCGGCCTACGCTGGGTGACGAGCCTCCTCGTAGTGACCGCGAGCGATCCCTCTTCTCAGCAGTCCCCATGTGCATGAATAGGGGATGGGGAACCCGATGAGACAAGGATCGCGGGGTCATGGTGGAATGGGACACTGTGTCTGAGCTGTCGGCCTACGCTGGGGTGACAAGCCTCCTCATAGTGACCGCGAGCAATCCCTCTTCTCAGCAGTCCCCATGTGCATGAAATAGGGGATGGGGAACCCGATGAGACAAGGATCACGGGGTCCTGGCCTCGCATGTTGAGGGGCTTTGGCCTCGCAGCTAGTTGAAGGCATTGATACGTGGGGTGTACTAGTTTTCCCAAATATGCTGGATGAATGGAACTAATTAAGAACTCGGCTAACACTATAATGATCGCATCACACTAGTTAGGTTGGCGACTCGGCAGTTGAGGTCGCAATGAGAGAGTGTTAGTCATACGCGATCGTTAGACGAATTTGCTCGAGGGTGTGTTATTGCAAGTTCATGCATCATATCATAATACATGCATATGCATTAACAAGACTAGTTAGAGATCTGTGAATGTATGTCTTCCATTAAATGCATAATATAATTGATGTTTGTTGTAACTTAAGACTAATAGCGCCCACTGAGTTGATCACTCACTCCCACTCCGGGACGGTGTTTTAAAACATCAACCAGACTCTTCGGTAGTTACAGGTGACACTGAGTACGAGGAGCCTTGTGGTGCGAGTCTTGATGAGGAAGACGAGTTGTCCTATTTCTAGTTGATGGGCGGTTCACCGTAGATTTCGCGGGCGGACTTGGATCGCTGAGTAGAGGACTCAGCGCATCATTCTTTTTAGATATATCATTTTTTGTGATTTTGATTGGGCAACGCCTCGTGCGACCCATTGTTATATTTTTTGGACTTATATACCTTTAGTCATTTCCATTTCAGTAGACTAGTGGTGATTGTGATTCATATTTCAAGTAATTCCATACTGCACATTAAACCTAATTAAATGTAAAATAGTAAAAGTGGTTATGAGTGATACCCGGGATCTTGGGAGTCGAGTATATGCACGACCCCCAATTTTCAGGGCGTTACAAGTTGGTATCAGAGCAATGGTTTAGAATTAATTGGGTCGTGGACTATGTACTCACTAGCGCATCCGCTGACTTGACAAGGAACACAATAGAGATACCGAATTGTTAGGAACCACCCCATACATCGAATCGACAAATCTTAGACGAAAGGTAAGACTTCCAGAGAGTTAGGATTGGGGAGCGAGAGACTATAGTGACGCTAGAAATGGATCCGAAAGTCTTACAATACCTTAGCTCATTGATTGGAACGAGTCCCAAACTGAATGACTAGACGGTTAAAACCATTGTCTTAGATGAAATGAGCGAACACTGGGCCAAACTTGATACTTCTGACCCATTCGGGGGTAGAGATCTAGGGTGAATGAAAATTTATCGAAAATAGTGAAAATGTGAATAAATTAGATTTTGACCACTAACCAGGAGGAATCTCACGAAACAACTAGGCTCATTACGTAGATCGGCTTTTCCTACCCCAAAATCATATATGGCACATCCTGGGGGGCCTTACCCGCGCCCGGGAAAGCCGAAAACCAAGCAGCCCTCCTGGCCGGCGTGACCACCGTCGGATCCGCGTGGCCCCCACCCGGATTGGCAGGGAACCGCGTGGCCCCCACCACCATCCACGTGGCCCGCCGATCACTACATGGCCCTCGCTAGATCGCTGGCTGTTGGCCCTTTTTATAAGCAAAAACGGGTGTGGGGCCCACTTGTCTTGTACATTAAAGGCCCTCCACCCCTCCCTCTCTCTCATTACACTCAAAATATTCCCAAGAGAGAAAGCCTCTCCCCTCCAAACCTTAAACCCATCCAACAACTTCCACCTTCAACTCTCCCTCCCAACCATTTTCAACATCTCATTCCTCCCACAAACCCCTCATCTTCATTTCATTCACAAAAAACTTTCTTCTATTCATCTCACTCCTCTCCTAAAACCCATCTTCCAAATCCTCACGTTCCACAACCCATTTTTAAAACCCCTTCTATTTAAACCCTTTCCAAAATCCATTTACAAAACTCATTTCTAAGATCCAACATCAAACCCCTTCTCAAAACCCCTTCTCAAATCCATTTCCAAACTTCATTCACAAAAGTCATTCCTAAAACAAACATCAAACCCCATCCTAAGGACCCCATTCACAAGCTCATTCTCAAGCCCTTCTTAAAACCATTCCTAGAGTACTTCCCCACATGCATCCCCCTTTAGCCAAGGAGATGGCATTCCTTGCAACCATTGCCTCCTTCACCATCCCGGTGGTTCTTTCCCTCATGGGGAAGAAAAGACCGCTCATGAGGAGGCGGGGCCGAGCCGAGAGAGACAAAGCAAGAAGGCGGCCGATCCGAAAGGGAAACTAAACTCGAAAGTCCGATCCAAGAGAAGGAACGATTCCCAAAGGGAGCTTGCAAAACGCGATCGATGAAACACCTGTTGAAGATTTGAGAAATTTTCGCGTACACCAGGTCGCCTTTAAGGCCTCCGTGGAGAAACATTTGCTAGGTAATTACTCTCTACTCAACCAACTTATGGAGAACTAATGGGGTCCCATGTTTATGGAGGTGAGCGGGCCGATGAGGGGCAGGCTAGGGTGTTCTACACTCGAATTAGAAACCCTCAATTCACGCCCCTGGGATTTGATATTATATTACGTGGCAAGAACATCCACTTTAGGGTTGAGGACTTTTCTGAAATACTAGGAGTGCCATTGGGGGAGGTGCAAATTGACGAAAAGAATTTAGAATCGGGTCGAGCCCGCGATAAACGGACTCGCTTCTTGTGCGGCCGAATTGTCCAATGGTCGCGGGATGTCGGACTGTACGCGACGGCCCTGGCCCCCGAATATCAGGTACTTCACCGCATTGCTACCTATAATATATACCCGAAGTTGAAGAACCACACCGAGTGCACCAGCTATATGGTGGAGTTCTTGTATTAAGTGGGTCATGGTGCGAACGTGTGCGCCCCCAGCATAGTACTCCACCAAATCGTGAAGGCCGCAAAGGCGATACAGAAGGACGTAGTCCTTCCCTATGGCCGCCTAGTCTGCCATCTGGCCAGACAGTATGGGATAGGCGGATCAAACGGGAACCCCGTACTAACGGAAGTCTTAGGTGATAAGATGTTAAACCTTATGGGATTGGGACCCAAACTACAACAGGCTTGCATTGAGGAGTTTGGGGATGCCGATGAAGGAGAAGAGGAAGGGGATGAAAGCGATGAGGAAGAGGAAGAAACTGAAAATGCCGAAGGGGCTGAAGAAGCTGAGGAAGCCGAAGAAGTCGGCGGTGGATCACTTGCCGCTCCAGACGTACGTGAGCGCTTGGATACACTCGACGCTAGAATGACTAAATGGAGGAAACACAAGCAAGGCACTATACAGAGCAGGAGAAATGGAACAAGAAGATATATCGAGCCATAAAGACCTTGATCTGCTACAGAAGAATAGTATCTTAGCTTTATGAATATTAGTAGTTGTTTGAGTCAGTTAGGACTACTTCCATGTATTGAAGATAGTTAGAACTTTTGCTTGATTAGGCTATTTTTCTGTTATGTTTAGAATATCTAGTGATACATGTAAACCTATACTGTGGGATGTAACTGGTCATGCCAATGGCATTTTGGAATTCAACGTGAATGTATGGATTGAAATTCTCTTGTCGCTTTGTGAATGCTTGCATGTATTGTTGCTTATACTCACGAATAGAATCCATAATCCTTGTATATTTACATATGACCTTTGTATGGACAATGTCCTGTTATTTAACCCTTTAAGAAACGTCTTTCTAGGAAATGCGCTCTCGGGGTGATGGTCATTTCGTTCGCCTACCTCACGGCAGCCTCGTCAAGAGGGACCAAATTCCCGATGATCAACCAGGCCACCAAGGGGCTACCGTCTCCCACAACACGGGTAGTACTACCCAGCAAGCGGTCCCGGATGCACCGCCAACACAAGCCACGACATCCGCACCTCCCACAACACCTGCTATGGACCAAATTGGCCAGATGTTGCTTCTTATGCAACAACAACAACAAATGTTGGCCACTATGATGGGAGTCATGTTCCCACAACATGGGTGTGCAACACCAGAGCAACCCGGCATGACCCACGCCTGCCACCACCACGAGCAACTTATTTGAGCGGTTTCAAAGGTTCAGGCTGCCTACTTTCACTGGCACCCACCAAGTGCTTCGGCCTCTCCATTGTTCTGAAGCGGAGAGTGTCGAACTCCTCTCTTACCTCTTCAAGAAGGAGGCGGATTTGTGGTGGGAAGTGTTCTTAGGACCCTCCCAGAGAACCATGTATGGACATGGAAGCATTCGAGGCCCGCTTCAATCAGAAATACCTCTTGCAGACTTACTGGCATGAGAGGGAGAATGAATTCTTACGCCTCCAACAGGGAGAGATGTCCGTGGCGCAGTACGAAAACCGCTTCACCAATTTCACCACACACTCGCAATTCCCAAATAACCAACCGATTGCGACTACGAAATAATACGGCGACTAAAATGCGCGATTACTGAAGGTTTAAGGAGCGGCATTCGCTCGAAGATGTGTTGTGCAAATATCAAAACTTATGTTGAACTGATAGAGATGTCAATACGGGCGGAACGAGACGAGGAGCGAGTCCAAGGACTCATTCACAGCTGGGCCAACAAAGCAGGACTGAAGGACAATCCTCGTCTTTTGCCAGGAAAAGGCCACGCCCAATTCTCCTCCTAGGCTTGCAGTCGTTCTGACTCCTTCCACATGGCCTAACCGCGTATGTGAGTACTGCAAGAGGGTATGCCACTCGGAGCCCTTCTGTTTTTCAAGGATGAGGGACTATGGCTTCATGCCCCCTCAATGTATTAACAAGCCCCCACAGCAAGCCATGCAAATTCCTTCGCTGAGGGCGATAGGACCAGACCAGCAATTCCGTCGTCCTCCTGCACCTCAAGTTACGCCGCCACAACGGCCTATGCAGCGACCGAACTTTCCGCAGCAAGCCCGAATACATGCATTAGTGGCAGAGGGCCAAGATGCAATCACCCTCACTCCTACGGCCTTCGAGGTGACAACCCACATACAAGGTACTCCCATATTTCTTTTCGTGGATATCGGGTCCACTGCTTCTTTCATATCGCATGCAACCGTCAAGCATCTAGGACCACGCCCTACCCCCTTCGTTGGGGTAAAGATCATTTATAACAGCCCACACCCACACTGTATGATATTGTCCCCTCTGGGCACAACCCGCACAGTTTTATTCTCGGAGTTTCCCTTAAAAGGCCTCATATAGTATTGGGTGGCAACTCCACATATAACCACCACAACTTCAGACGACACTTCCGATGTGGGACAAAGTTTCACCTTCACTGTATGCACAGTAGCCTACCAGCCACACAGTAGCCTGTCAGCCACCTTAGGGTCCGCCCACATGTGACCACAGTGATGGGGCGTCACAATATCCCCCACCGATGGCAAAGCCGTCCTCGGCTCTGATTTCATTTGTAACAGCCCACACCCACACTGTATGATATTGTCTGCTCTGGGCACAACCCACACAGTTTTGTTCTCGAAGTTTTTTCCAAAAGGCCTCATACAGTATAGGGTGATAACTCCACATATAACCACCACAACTTCAGACGACATTTCCGATGTGGGACAAAGTTTCACCTTCACTGTGTGTACAGTAGCCTGCCAGCCACCTTGGGGCCCGCCCACATGTGACCACAGTGATGGGGCGTCACATCATTACCGCCGCCGGTACATACTCAGAAGCAACAAATATATGTCGTGATTGCCCCATAGACTTGCGATGCAAGGTGGTGTTCGTGGACCTGATAGTGACCAAGATCTTCCATTACGACGTCATCCTGGGCATGGACTGGTTGACTGTGATAAAGGCAGAAATCGACTGTGACACTCTATCGGTGAAGATATACGAGGGCGAATGCGCCTCCTACATGTTCTCAGTCCAGGTCAGCCACGATCATAGAATTCTGTGTAATGCTTCATTGGAGGAGGGTTATGATGGACCTCGATAACATGCACCCCCCGTGGTCCAAGATTTTTGGGACGTGTTTAAGTCATACCTGGACTTCCTCCTCGACGCGAGATAGACTTCACGATCAATTTGACACCGGGTGTCACACCCATTTCCTTACCAACTATCGCATGCCCCCATGTGAGATGGAGGAACTTAGGACTTAAATTGATGATCTGTTAGAGTCGGGCTTCATCCGACCCAGCATCTCTCCTTGGGAGCCCCGATCCTGTTTGTGAAGAAGAAGGATGGCATATTGCGATTGTACGTATATTACAAGAGATTGAACCAAGGGACGGTTCGGAACAAATACCCGTTGCCTAGAATTGACGATTTGTTCGACCAACTGAGGGGTGCTCAATACTTCTCAAAATTGATCTACAATCAGGGTACCATCAGCTGCGAGTCAAGGACGAGGATGTGCAGAAAACGGCCTTTAGAACCTGATTTGGCCACTATTAGTTCCTAGTCATGCCGTTTGGACTCACAAATGCTCCAGCGTGGTTCATGGATCTCATGAACCGAGTCTTTAGATCGTTCTTATACAGATTTGTCATCGTGTTCATCGACGACATATTGGTGTGTTCAAGTAGTCAAAAGGAGCATGAAGAACACTTGCAAGCTGTTCTCGAAACCCTTAAGAAAACTCAATTGTATACGAAGTATAGAAAGTGCGACTTCTAGAAGGAAGAAGTCAATTTTTTGGGTCATATGATATCCAAGGAAGGTATTTCAGTAGACCTCGCCAAGGTGGTAGCTGTACGAGATTGGAAACAACTGAACTCAGTTACAGAAGTATGAAGTTTTCTCGGTCTGGCAGGCTACTACCGAAGGTTCATTAAGGATTTTTCAAAAATAGTCCGGCCGTTATCCCAGCTTACACGGAAGGACCTCAAGTTTGCCTGAAATGAGAAGGCGGAAGTGGCCTTCCAAGAGTTGAAAGATAAACTGACATAAACACCTGTACTCGTGTTACCTGAGTAAGGGGTCAAGTACATAGTCTATACTGACGCATCTCGTGTGGGCTTGGGTTGTGTACTCATGCAGAAGGACAGGGCAATCGCTTACGCTTCTCGACAGCTAAGGAAGCACGAGGAGAACTACCCTACCCATGACCTCGAACTAGCAGCGGTGGTATTTACTTTGAAGATATGAAGAACACTATCTCTATGATGAAGAGTTTGGCTCTCTGTGATCATAAAGTCTCAAATACATCTTCACTCAGAAGGATCTGAACTTGAGACAGCGTCGCTGGATGGAAACGCTGAAGACTTTCAAGTTTGAAGTCTCATATCATCCTGGCAAGGCCAATCTGGTGGTAGACGCCTTGAGCCCACAAGAGAATGCTCGAATTTGTGGCCCCGTTGATGGTGAGAGAATGGAACATGGTGGAATTTGTACGGGACTTCGACATGAAGTTAACCATGGAAGAACCGTATGAGGTCATTGCCCACATTCACGTTCAGCCTCTAATTATTAGTAAAATCATCGAAGCACAAGAAAGCAATGAATTGTTGAAAAAGATGAAGGAAAGAGCGGGGAATGATGCGGAATCCGAGTGAAGAATCGGTATTGACGGAGGATTACGGTACCGAAACCGCCTTTGTGTCCCAAATCTTCAAGGACTACGAGAAGAAATTCTAAATGCCGCTCACAACTCCAAATTGGCGATGCATCCTGGTAGTACCAAGATGTACCGGAATCTTAGGCGAAACTATTGGTGGAACAACATGAAAAGGGAAATAGCGGAGTATCTGTCCCAATGCCTCACTTGTCAACAGGTCAAGGCCGAACATCGCTGACCACCGGGCCTTTTGCAACCAATGCCCTTAGCAGAATGGTAGTGGGACTTCAGATCTATGGATTTCATTTCCGGCTTGCCCAAGACTAGAAAGGGGCATGACTCAATACGGGTGATTGTGGACCGGTTAACCAAATCAGCTCATTTTCTGTCGATAAAGACTTCTAACTCCGCTGATGATTTAGCAAAGTTGTATATCAAGGAGATAGTACGACTTCATGGCGTCCCGTTGGAGATTGTGTCGGACCGAGACACTCGATTCACGTCGATTTTCTGGACGAGCATCCAAGAAGCTATGAGAGTGAAAGCTGAAATTTAGCACCGCCTTCCACCCACAGACCGATGGGCAAACTGAGTGGGTGAATCAATATTGGAAGACATGTTGCGGGCTTGTGTACTGGACTTCTAGGAGAGTTAGGATAACTGCCTCCCCTACGCCGAGTTCATTATAATAATACTTACAGGCTAGCATCGGCATAGCGCCTTATGAGGCTTTGTATGGCGTCCGTGCCGAGCCCCACATTGCTCGGAAGAAATTGGTGAGAAAAGCTTGCTGGGGCCAGATTTGGTGGCGAATTATGATTGAGAAGATTGAAATTATCCTGCGTCGCCTCTTGACGGCCCAAAAGTAGGCAGAAAAGCTACGCCGACACACGAGGCGGAGAGACTTGGAATTTGAAACTGGGGACCCACGTATTTCTCAAGATCTCTCCAATGAAGGGAGTTGTACACTTCAACAAGAAGGGAAAGCTCACACCATGATTCATTGGGCCCTTCCAGATTTTAGACCGCGTAGGTGCAGTAGCTTATCGTTTG
>JAJHSJ010000002.1:95607087-95691603 GCA_021015155.1 Magnolia officinalis
TATCGAACTCTGTCAAAAACTGACTGTTTATTACTGTTGGATCTCTTTGCCTATTTAAGGAGAGCTTGCTATTGGTTGCTATATTGAGAAAAATAGAGAGAGCTTTGAGAGAGTAACTACATATCATCTTCCCTAAGCCCTTTTTCTCATGGGAGTTCATCCTTCAGTCCACCCTCATCATTGATATTCAATAGAGTGGATTGGGGAATGAACTTCCGCATTCAAGGATCTTCCAGCTACCATCTTAATGACAAATCATTGGGCTGGGATCCCTTGAATCCCTAAAACCTTGGAATCTCTCCAGCGCTTTAATAGGTAATATTTATTAGAGTAGATTCGAAGATAACCTTGACCCAACCCGTCACCTTTATTGGTGCATCTTCAAGTGTTGTAGATCAAGGGAGCTGAAGATTCTTCACCAACGCGCTTAATGAGGCTCATCTACTTATCTGTAAGTCATTAGAGTCCAGAGACCCTGCTGATCATTCCTTTGTGTAGGATTGGGTCACATGTGATTCTCACCCCTTTCAAGTCCTCATAGGAGGCCTTCGACGGGAGAGTACGTGTGGGTGCTGTGTGTTGACCCTTGCTCTTGTAGAGCATAAACTTAGGTCCTTAGTGTAGGTCCTTGGCCTGTGTGGCCTAAAACTTATGTGCTGTGTGTTGACCTTTGCTCTTGTGTAGGGCATAAACTCTAGGTTCCTTGTGTGGATCCTTGGCCTGTGTGGCCTAAAACCCTAGTTTCCTTGTGTGGATCCTTTGCTCGTGTATAGAGCATAAAACCTAGGTGCCGTGTGTTGACCCTTGCTCCTGTGTGGGGCATAAACTTGTGTCTCGTGGAGACATGTCTAGGTTCCTTGTGTAGGTCCTAGAGTCGACCTTGTGTAGGTTGTGAAGGTTAGAGGTGAACCTGATTTAAAACCTCCTCTAGTGAGATCCGATACACTCAAGGGTTGAGTGCGTCCGCCGGAAGTGGAGTAAGCACGTAACCGAACCACTATAAATGACTGTGTTTGGGGATTGATATTTTCGCCTTACTATTTGTGTTTACTTTGAATGTTCTCATAAAACATGCTAACATGATTATCTAGAATTGATAAGAATCACATCCCCCCCCCCCCCCCCCCCCCCCCCCCCCCACACACCCACACACACACAGAGTCGTATCGTTCATTCCTCATAGACTAAGATTGCATACTGCTTAAATACCGGATAGTCTTATGATTGGATCCTCTATTTGGCTTGGAAGCCATTAGAGTTAAATTGGGGTCATCTTATAGGTGTTTGTTAAATCAGGATTATGATAATGGGATTTTAAATCATCATAAACTTTTATAAAGTCTATTCACCCACCCCACCCCCCCCTCCCCCTCTAAGACACTTTGACCTATTCCCACTTCCACTAAAGCGGTCATTACCGCAATTTCATAGGCCACGACTGGATGGTGGATCACACAGACACAAGAGAGTAAGTCAAGTTTTGTGTTACAGTATGGGTATGAATATGAAGCTAGTGATATGTGGGGAGTGACTCCAACAGTTATGGATTATCATTTTTTACTACGGTCAGGATTTCACTTCTGCATACGGGTAGGTATATGGGTGGCAGTATGGATATGAGGACAATAGATACCTAGTAGCTCCATCTATGCCATCCCAGATCCATATCAGCCCATACTGTGACTATTACACAGTACCCAACGGATGGGTGTATTAGTTCAGTTCAGAGAGGATATGTATCAACATTATGTCAGGGAGTATCTTAATTGGTACCATTCTACTATGACCTGTGCACAATATTGTCGAATTGTGCAGGAGAAGTATTTTTCTCAGCCCCACCAAGATGGAGACGATAATTACGAGCCACCGTGTAACTCTATGTGGGTCTAGGCCATGGCCAGTCACATCATTGATAAGTATATTTTTAAAATTTTACTATATATTTTTCTTTTGAATGTATTGGTTGTGTTTTCATACATGTCTTCATACATTTATAAATGTTATGCATTATATTTGAATATAAATTGCCTTAGTTCAATTAAACAACGCATAACTTAGGATCCTATATAAAGAAACCTATTATGTGCACTTCTTTTTTTGAGATTTTATGATTTAAAAGTGTGTATTAAGGTCTTTTTTAATAATCCTTGAAGTTTCATTGAAAAATTCAACCATTTTCTCAATGTTTTTCCTTTTCTCCCAAAAAGTGTGATAAATTACACGATACAAACGATATTTATGTGCAGCAACCGATACGTATCTGTATCCTAGGTTGTGATACATTGTGTGATACCATATTTCAAACACTATGATTACTATGTCCAAGGAGGAATATGCTAAGCTTCTTAGAGATCACTTCACCTATGCTTCCTCCTCTACAGCTACTTTTCCCCTTCCCCGTCTTGTATAGTTTGTTTTACTTTTTCCGAAGGTGTCCCTTAGATTGTTGATTTTGGTGCTTCCAATCACATGACCGATTAGCGTACTATGCTGTCTCAGTTAGTCTAGTCCTCATCCATCTCTTCTGTGATATTAGTTGACGGTATAACAACTCGTGTATCTAAGATGGGCACGATCTCTCTTACTCCAAATCTCCCATTATCTTCAGTTCGTACAATCCAAAGTTTCCTTTAAGCTTGCTATCTATCACTAAATTAACTAAAGTCCCTAAATTCTTCTGTCAAAATCTATCCTATTGTGAGCTTTAAGATCTAAAGACAAGGATGATGATCGGTGTAGGACATGAATTAAATGGATTCTATTACCTCGATTATGGAATAATATGGACCGGGGCTGCATTGCAGACTACGTCTCTCCTCATCAGTGGCATTCTAGGTTTGGTCACCCATTTTTAAAAAAGTTTTGAAGAGTCTTATCTCGTCTTTGTCGTGTGTCTAGGCTAGAGTTTGAAGCTTGCTAGTTAAGCTAGCATCATAGAGTTTTTTTTTTCCCCCCAAGTGAGGATAAAGTAAGTGATAAACCCTTTACTACTTGGTATGTTCAGATGTTTGGGGTTTCAGTTATCTCATTTTAAATACTTAAAATAAAAAAAAAATCATTGTGGATGACTGCTCTAGAATGACATGGCTATATTTGATGAAAGACTATTACGAGGTATCTACATGTTTTAAAGAATTCCTTATGCAAATACGAACTCAGTTTGATGCTAAAGTGTGTATTCTAAGATCTGACAATGTTTAGGAATATACATCGAACTGTTTTTTGTTCCTATCTTTAATCCCATGACACCATTCATCAAGCATCATGTGCACGCACACCACAACAAAATGGAGTTGCAGAGCATAAAAATTGTCATTTATTGGAGGTTGCTAGGGCATTGTTGTTAAATATGAAGATTCCAAAAGATTTTTGTAGTGATGCAGTTTTGATTGCATATTATCCCATAAATCGGATGCCTTCATCAGTCTTAGTTGGTAAACTCCTTTTTCTATAATATATCCTCAATGTCAACCGTTTTCAACTCTCCTATGGCCTGTTTGGATGATTGTAACTTCTCTAAAGTGTAAGTGACTTATAGGAAAGTGACTTACAAGTGGTGTTTGGGGGAGGAAATTCACCTATAAGTCACTTACGGGCAAATCTTCCCAGAAATTGCAAGGGTTGAGAGTGATAAGTTACTTCCCTATAAGTGTATTACGGCCCAATCAAGTACAATCTTGATGGCCTCGATGGATAGTTTAAAGGTTCGACTAGTAGCGGAAAGATAACCTCAGACTCAGGGTTGACTACTTTGAGACCTTCACCCCTGTGGCCAAGCTTCATTTCGTGCGTGTGGTGATCTCTATTGTTGCAAATTTAGATTGACCTTTGTACAAACTTGATGTGAAGAACACCTTCTTTATGGGGATCTATTTGAAGAGGTGTATATGAAGCAACTGCCCGACTTTGTTGCTCAAGGGGAGTAAGATAAGGTCTGTCATTTGAAGGAATCAATCTATGGATTAAAACAGTCTCCTCATGCTTGGTTTGGCTAATTTAGTAAGGCAATACTTTACTTTGGGATGAAACGTAGTCAAGTAGATTATTTGGTTTTTGTTCGACAAGCCAAGACAAGCATTATCGTGTTAGTTGTACATGTGGATGATATCATTGTTACTAGTAATGATAATATAGGTATTTTTGAGCTAAAGTTCTTACAACAACACCTTTGCACAAAGGATTTAGGTTGCCTTTGATACTTTTTGTGTATTGAGGTAGCAAGGTCGAACGTGGGAATTAACTTGACGCAACGGAAGTATATGATGGATTTCTTAGATGAGACAGGTTTGCTAGAGAACTCCCATGGATACTAATTTAAAGTTGAGTATAAATGAAGGGGAACTATTTGATGATCCAGGGAGATATCGCTGGCTGATTGACAAATTGATTCATTTGACGATTACACGACCAAACATCTCGTATCTAGTTACTGTAGTTAGTTTATTATGCATGCCTCTCGTATGCCTCATATGGAAGTTGTGCTTCACATTCTTAGATTTTTAATGGGAGCTCTTAGTCATGGAATCCTCTACAAGCGAAATGGACATCTAAGAGTAGAAGGGTTTTCTGATGCAAACTAGGTTTGTTGTCCTTCTAACAGGCGATCGACCACAAGTTATTGTGCGTTTGTAGAAGGAAATTTAGTTACATGGAAAAACAAGAAGCAAAATGTTTGTTGCTTGATCTAACACAGAAGCAGAGTGCATGGCTATGGCCCATGCAACATGCGAACTTGTTTGGTTGAAGACATTAAATTTGCAAGCTCGGGTTCATGATGGATGCTCCTATGAGATTTTATTGTGATCATCAAGCAACATCTTACATCGTCAACAATCCATCAATCATGATAGAACCAAGCACATTGAAGTCACCGTCACTTCATTAGGAGAAGATTGCTAACAAGGAAATATGCATGCCGTTTGTCAAGTCCCAAGATCAAGTGACAGACATGTTTACAAGGCTTTAGTTGGGCTCATCCGGACATATTCTGTCTAACTGGGCATCTGTGATATATATGCTCCAGCTTGAGGGGATTGTTGACCACACGTTGTGGTCCCATGGTCACTCATGCGGTCCTCATATGTTTGGGCTAGTCTTTAGGCCCATAAGTCATGGTTTATTTTGTCTTTTAGTTAGAGGGGTATAATAGTAATTTTCTTGCATTAAGTGATTGCCCTAATTATAATAAAATGATGTGGGTGTGTGTAGACATTCTAAGTTCTCTCCTTTCCTCTTTTTCCTCTCACTTTTCTTCTTCACTTTTCTTCATCATTTACTACATTTCCAAACAAAGAAAGGATAGTTTTTATTACTTTTTCTTCTTATGAGAACTCATGACTTAATGAAGCTTTTCAATTCAACGATTTCTTCTCTGAATGAAATGGTTAACCTTCTTTACTAATCTTCGACTAAATATATCCTTAAAAAAACTCCGATGCTGTTACGGTTTTTTTTTTTAAAATTTTTAAAATTTTTTTAATAATAAAGTTTAATGTGCAATGCTGGTGAAGAGATCATCAAACTTCAATTCGACCGACTAGTAATATGGTGAGCTAATGTAAATGTGAATCGGCTTTTCATGAAGGTGTGCTCGCTAGTGGTACTAGTACCACTCTAACATCAAAGTGGTACCAGCCAGATGTGGGGCCCATGTGATGTATCCACTATTCACACTAACCTGTCCATTTTACATGTCACCTAAGGGCCTATTTGATTTTTCAGTTCAACTCTAATTACCTTGTTATGGGTAATAATTGTTTACCTAGTTAATTACTGCATCTTTCCCAATGCAGACAACGACAACTTACTTTTTTAACACTAAAATCGAGAAATTTACAAAAAAAAATGTGGGCCCACCGTGATGTATGTGGCTTATCCACACCGCCCATTTGTTATGCTGGCTGAATTTAGGGCATGAGCCCAAAAATGAGGCAAATTCAAAGCTCAAGTGGACCGCACCACAGGAAACAATGGGAATCGAACGCCTACCATTAAAAACTTCTTGGGGCCCTTTGAAGTTTTGGATCAAGCTGATATTTGTGTTTTTCCCCTTATCCATGTTTATGTGACCCTATGAACCGGTTAGACGATGAATAAACCTTAATGTGGGCCCAGTGAAGGAAACAACTTTCAAGTGCAGACGAATTAAGGCCACTGTTTCCTTTTGCGTGGGCCATTTGAGCATTGGATCTGCCTCATTTTTTGGCTCATGCAGTCATGCCCCAAAATGTTCTAATAAATAGATGGATGGCGCGGATATATCATATACATTACGCTGGGGCCCACAGATTTAAGTTAACACTTTTGGACCGGTTTTCAAGGTGGAATTACTCACCCATTTCTAAACCAGGTGAAAAGTAATGATTACTTATTTATCGCGGATTACATGTATCATGGAAAATCAAACAGGCCCTAGAAAAACCCCTAAGACCCAATATTCTTCCTGATCCAAAATTGAAATGGGCCACAAGAAAGGAAATGAGCAGGGAGGGAAAGTTGATCCTAAATTTCACAGGGGCACTCCTGACACATAAAACAACTTGATTTTTTATTTGACCCTTCATCCCGGCCTGGTTGAAGAGTCTGAACAGACTAGATTCTTTACATACGACACGGTAGGCCCCTCACTATAATCAACTATGGGCATACCCTCAACATGTTGCATGTGCTATTATTCACCTGAGTTTTCGATTTGGCTGATTTTTGGGTCGGGAGGTTTCTTGAGGTGACACGTGATGGATGGGGGTTGGATTCCGAAAACACATCACTGGTCCCACATGCACACCCCTTTTATTAATAACATGTAAAAGTCAATCACTCAAAGTGCCTTTAACTTATGTGTACGTTGAGCAATTAGGGAAAAGGAGATAGGATTTGTGCAGTGTCTTTGTGTATTGGCCATAGTCACACGGCATATTTTTCCATGTACTATTACATAAACCAACTTTGTTGATGTGCTATAGAGAGTTCTCTTGACTGGTAAGAGAAACCCAGTCCAGATCTTCATTGTGGAGGATGACCATCAAGCAAACAAAGATTGTTATTAGAGGTGTTGAGGGTCAAATATTGCATATTAGACCCCAGTTATTACTTGGTTTTACGAACATGATAATGCTTAACGTTCCATTTTAATCACGTTTTTGTTGCAAGGTGAATTTAAGAGCTTATACTGAAAAGGGTATTAAAAGCATGTATTTAACGCTCAAGAATCACCAAGGCAAGGGACGGATCTTAGGGGACCGAGATTGAAGAATTCACACACCAAAGATCCGAGAAAATATAGCGATTAACAATAAAGAGGCCTGAAAATTGTCCTGAATGCAAGATCACAGGGTTCCCACCATCCCTTTGGCTTGAAACTTTATATCTAGGTTGGGATCATAAAATAACCGTACCACGTAAAATTTCAGCCTTTGGATCATCGTGGAAGATGTCCAACGGACAAGATGGGCCATAAATCACCAAATTGGGACCCACCTGATATTTGGATAAGCTTCAATTTTGATCTCAACCCCTTAAATTAGATGACAAAACGGATGAACGGAGCAGATTTCTTATGAACATCACAGTGGACCCCATCTTGAGTGCGTGCACTCGTAGCGCACGCACACTAGCCGTGCACCGGACCGGAGAGTCCGGTCAAGGGTCTTTGACCCGATTCTTGGCGCCCTCTCGCACAGCGTTCGCACAAATGACGTTGTGATGTGTGGTGGCCCACCACTGTTGATCAATTCGATGATCTGAACCGTCCATTCGATCCAAGGGGGGCGCCGACCATACCCATGGAGCCCATATGCTACCATGCATGCACGCACAGGCAGATCACATTCAAACGCAAGATGAACAGCAACGTGATTTGATACAGTGGGCCGCACCAAACTTGAGCAAAAGTATCCATTTCCGACTGGTTTTTCGAGGAGAATTCAATGAACTGGGTGGATTTCTCTGAAAACATCACTGTGGGGCTCATCGAGTATCCCAACGCAGGCTCTTGCGCAGGAACGTGCGCAGCAGCGTTCGGCCCTTCGTGGGCTGTTTGTGACCCAGATCAAGGTCGGATCCGTGATCGGACCGTCCAGAAGATGCAAGAGGGGGTCTTGAACCCCACCATGGAGTCAGAATCGGAGTTTGGGACGGTCAACCATCCCAAACTCATTCCAAACGCAACTGTTTTCATGGTTTCGCTGCACAAGGTGCGAAATACAGTTGGCTGCGAACGTAGAGTCGGTTCTCCACTCGACCGACCTCCTTTGGCTATAAAAGGAGAAGAGAGAGAGAGAGAGAGAGAGAGAGAGAGAGAGAGAGAGAGAGAGAGAGAGAGAGAGAGAGGGTCATCCAGGGGATCAGCTGAGGACGTGAGAAGAGCAAGGCAGACGAAAGAGAGAGAGAAGGATGGCGACCAAGCTCCATCATCAAGAGTTCTTCCTTCCTCTTCCTTTATTTATTTTGTTTTTTTAGAGATTCTTAGTTAATCATGTCCATGGTTGGCTAAACCTCTTAGCTGGGCTAAGAGGTGAAGCTTGTAGCGTGATGGGGTGTTTTCTATGCTTGGATTGATGTTAAGATTAACTCTCTTTGCTTCTAGTTTGATTATAAGGAATGCTTTTAGTTTTTAATGGTTTGTTGCAACTTAAATTACAATGGATCTGCGATAGCTTTGAGCATGTTCTTTTCATTGTTGAGGTTGTGAACGTAGGAACCCCTGTTATTCACCATCGTCTCATGGGCATGGTTGGATGATGGAACCCTTCCTAACGTTCATAATTCTCTTAGATTGGTTGTGGATTGGTTAAATTATGTTGTTTGCTTTGTCTCATGGGCATGGTTTTGTGATAGAATCACTTCTAGTTCTCATACCTATCATTCATTGAGAACTAGATCAAAAGAAGTTCAGACTTAATTTTTAATGAATTATCTTTCAATTGGATGAAGATGGGACTCTGATTCCAGTTGCGTTGTTGAATCAAGCATAGATCTCCCTGATCTCAACAAGTGGATCCTTGGAATCCCTAGTTTCCCACCTTTGAATTTTACAAGTTTTAGTTTAATAATTCGCCATTATTCTCTTAAATTCTCCTAATTAGATTACATTTTCTTCTAGTTCTAGTTCGAGTTACTTTCAGATTATGTGCAAGGTTCAGTCCTTGTGGATTCGACCTCTGTCTTACCGAGATTATTACTACACATCGCGACCCTATACTTGAGGTGATGAACAAGAGGGCTTATCATCACCTTGATTGTTTGAGTTAATTGTCTGAGTTAATCCTAACTTTCAAAAAATCCTATAGCTTCCTAGATTTTACCAGATAATGATCACACATATTGTAGTTAATCCAAATTGTCAGAAATTGCAAACTGGCTCAGTTAATCGAAACTGTCAGATAGAGCAGAGTGAATTTGATAATGCAAAAAGATAGAAGACAAACAGTTTGTTGATCACGACATTCCATGCCTGTGGGGTCCTGGTTAGGTGATTCAGACCATTGGTCTAATGCCTCCCACTATGGATGAGGTATGCCGCCAAAACTTTCCAGATCGGAGGATCCATTCTTTCGCCTTTTTCAGACCATTGTAGTTTCTTTTCTTACCATCTGTTTGTAGCCAAGTGAATGAAGGGTTAATGCAACGCCTGATTTTTTTTTTTTTTTTTTGAAATTCGAGGGAGGGAGATTCGCCGATCTCATCTCATCTCATCTCTCTTATCTCTCTTTATACCAACTCTCCCTCATATCTCGTTGTCTCCTAACAAACCCTCTCTTAAGAAGGGAGCGTGTGAGAGCGATAGTCTTACTAAGACTCAAAGAACCAAAGAAAGAAAATCGTAGAAAAAAAAACGAGAGAGAAATTGGGAGAGGCTTTTGGAATTCGCCTATTTAGGTTAGTACAATGATCTTCTCTTTGTTTTCTTTCTACAGTAGTTTAATTCGGTATTGATCTACACATTGGACGGATTGGATCAATCAAGCATTCATTGTGTACGTCTAACTCATCCATGTGAAAGGTACACTGATGCGCATGGCTTTAGGGCTGATGTGCAGAAGGTGAGATTTTTCCATGATGGACAACGATCAATATGATCTGTACAGTTCACGGGTTTTTTAAGACTCAATCATGTAATGATTTCAAGAATCAGACCTATTCGACACCTCAATGGACCGTATCGATCATAGATTTACCAAGGTTCTTCCTTAATTTAAGGAAATTGAATTAATATCGAAAGAGAAATTTTCTGCGCAAGCTACAACTTGGCACAGAGAATTATGTGACCTAATTTGAGACGTGTGATTAAATCCTCACTGTTCATCAGACTCCTAAGAACAAAATTAATTAAAATCCTAAATTTCAGACCGATCGGACCATTGGATGGGCCGCATCGATCTGAGGTAATGGTAGACAATGAATCATGTGTTGATTTATTGTGTGGAACCATCGGATGGTTGAGATCTAACTCGATCTGGACCGATTATCAAATTCCGGACATCGGATGATGACGACATTCAGATTTGATGATCAATTTGACCATCTAGTGGGCCGCATCGACCAATCAATGTGTTCATTAGGAATTATAATAAATTAATGTATGGATAGTCGGATCAAGATGATCATCAGTTGTCTCTTGAAATCGATCAAGCGACGATCAGTGGTTGGCCTTGATCCATCTATCAAATGTGATTTGAACATTAAATTATCAAAGTAGATAAATCTCCAAAATGTCATATAAATCTCCACAAACTGCATAAAAAATCAGAATTTTAGAGCTAAAATAGAATTTTTCGCGAAGTCAGGGAATTCTGGCATAAAATTTCAGAATGTCACAGAATGTCGCCCAAACCTTCAGAAAAATCAACTTTCAGGTTTGTTATTGAAAATAGCCCGAATCTGCAGAAATTCTATGGGCTAAATTTCAACAATACCTTAATTTTTACAATATTCTTTCATAATTTATAATTCATTTAAATGAGATATCTTCTAATTTAAATAGATTTAGATTGATCAAAGGTGGGCCCCATCATGTCAACTAGTGAGATTAGAAAATAATTTTAGGGAATTCTAATTCAAATCAAACCATTTGTTTACGGAATCATCTCTACCACATCAAGATGAGTGATCTCGATGTGTTTTCTCTCCATTAAGTTAAAATAGATTCATCGATGATGTGTTGTATGTATGTTTTAACATTGTTATTATGATCTCTTATTGGATTTGACTTAACGTATAATTTTGATTGTTGTATTATTAATGATGTGATTTGTTCAATATGCTAGTATACATAATTATCTAATTTACTGTGTTGGTGAACTTATGATCTAATTTTCAGTGTAATTGCAATTAGTGATCTGATTTGCTAAATGGATATAACTATAAATTGATGGTTGTGATGATGTTATCAGTTAGCATGAAAACTAAAATGATTCAAATATGAAAATAGGAATGATTATATGATATATCATTCATGACTACTTGATATGCTTGTGCATCCATCATTTGCATGCACAACATGTGCTAAATTCCTAGGGGAGCTCCCTGGATGGTACACCTGGTAGAATAGTTACCAGAAGCCCACTATATTAGTGTAAGCCTATTCAATGAGTAGATGCGGGCCTTGCCCATGTCTACCAAATGGTAGAAGCCTGCCAAGGGGCAGATGCGGGTTTACGGGTTTCCAACTCAAGCAAGTAGACGAATTCTCACTTGATGCATTCATGCATTTAGGCATTGCATAACATTTGCATTTTCTTTCTAAACTTATATTATATATAATTGTTGTTATTCTATTCTAATTTGACGCGAAGAGCCATGTCGGGACTTCCCAATAGACTTGGCCAGCTTACCCTGTATTGATGTAAAACCGTACAAATATGATTGAGGGTGAGCCAGTGGCTCAAGAATAGGAGTACGTGGTCGAGCCAAAAAAGGACTTAAGGGACATGTGACCCTACTTGACGGAGAAGGAAGTTGCTGCCTTTTTTTTATTATTATTTATTTTTTATTTTTATAGTGGTGATTTTTTTTTTTTTTTGGGTTAGCTTGTTAGTACACACCCATTTCAGTACACACTCCATGTTAGCCACCCCCGTTAGGAAGTTGCTGCCTTAGACCAACCATGATTATCATTTTACTTCCATTTGATGTTCTTGGATTATTATTTCTTTCTTTCAAGTTTGTTGGAAAAGATTTATTCTGTTGCATAAGACCCTGAATGGGAGGGTCTTTAGCTATGTTAATAACTGATGATTGGAATTGATAGTCGATTTCTTATTCATGAGATTTGGCTAAGTATGAATAGAACTTAAATCTATGGTAGTACTACTAGCTAGGCAAATTTTGTATAAGCATATCAAAAAATTTAAATACAATTAGCGTACAAGTCATGACATGGACCTCGGATCCGAAGTACACACCAAGTACCCAAAATTTGGGTCGTGACAGTTAGGATCTCTCAATCTTTAAGACTTTTGAGGCATCCTCTAACCACTGTGTGCTCATCAGATTTTTGAGGCATTCCCCATACAGTACGCTGAAGGGCTAGGGTCTTGACTATTTTAATTTATGTCCTAGTGTTTTTTATTTAAAATTTTAAATTACTGTGTGAGAATTCGGAATGTGTTTATTGGGACTTGTAACACTGATGGATTAACTTAAATTCCAATGTTCAAGCTGAAATGCAGAAAATTATAGATTTGACTAAATGTGCTTGATGTAACATTCTCCCTAATATTTCACTCCAATCATTTATAGGTTGCATGAGTTTCATATCCAACTTTAACGTCCTTTTGGGGCATGTGAGAGATGGATGATCTGAATTATTAGAGCTTAAGTGGTATTCAAAAATAACTATTTGAATTGATGTCGCCTCAGAAAATTTTAATTTTTATGCTGTAAATAGAGCAGGAATTACGCATTAACTGATCGTCTTCTTAATGCATTAGGTTATCTTTGGAGAAGATGAAATTGCATACCAAATTGGCGAAACTACAGAAATACTATCAAGAGGTCATCTGTGTGCAACACCGCATTGTGTTCAGGTAATTTCCGTAATATAGTGTTGTACTTCTATTATGCATCTTATCAGAAGCTTTTTTTTCTGTAATGTATGATCATGAAAACAGATAGATGTGCCTTATGCTCATCATTTGTCCTAGCCACTCGATGCATTCTACTTAGGATAAAATATCTTTTAATGACTGATTACCAATATCTAAAGAGAGCATAATTGAAAGACTACCCATTTCAGTTAACAGTATGTATTAGAGGTGTTGATAAGGATTGAAAATAATGTTGATGAACCATAATTTATATAGTTGTGTGCTCTTGTGGTACCTATACCCGTAAACTTACGATTGTACCGGGCAGATGTGGGGCCCATGTGATGTATTCATACCATCTAACCTGTCTATTGGATTTGTCACCTTAGAAAACCCTTAGGACCCAACACTCAGCTCGATCAAAAACTAAGGTGGCCACAGCAAACAGAATGAGTTGGGAGGGAACACGCATGCTTGAATTTCACAGGGGCCTACCTGAGTTGCAGAACAGCCTGATGTTGGCCTGACCTTCATCTGGATTGGATGATGGGTATAAACAGCCTCGATTGCACCTAAACAATTCAGTGGGCTCTGCATGCTAATCAATGGTGTACGTTCCATGTCAATATGTTCTTTCTGTGGCCCATTTGAGTTTTGGATATGGCTGAATTTTGGGCCATGGGAGGTTTTTGGAGGTGACATACCTTATTATGGACAGGTCGGATCCCATGAAAACATGATGGGGCCCAGCATATGCTGGGTACCACTGCAAGGCACCCATATATATAAACTATGATCTCTAATACATAATTATTGTAACTAAAATGAGATGAAATCATTTTTAAGTGACAATCAAACAGGGCCTGGGAGATTTCTTTGCCAAAAACTACTTAGGATTTCATGCTCAACGAGAAAGAGCCTTGTCCCATAAATTTCATGAAGTGCTCCAACATAGTTACAACATTATTATTGGAGGGCAGAAGACAAATTTGCCTCTTTGACTGAAGAATATGTTAGGGAAAAAGGTTGGTGCGCCGTGGATGCTTAGTGGAGTCACGTGTGAGATGGACGGAGGATTTTGTGTTGCTCATGCCAACTTGGTACACATTCCAGGATTCAGGACGTTCTCTAACACTAATTGTGGACATGAGAATGCTGTGGACCAAAAGTTTGACTCGTCCACTCATCATGCTGGCCATAATTGGATTATGGAAACATGAGCAACGGTCCAATTCTACATGAATTTCTTGACTACATCAGAACCATGCAAAAGATGAATCCAATTCTACATCACTATGCACAATATATGCTAAATGGCTTGAATCTCAGACATGTGCGGTGATGTGCCATGCCAGAGCATGTGCCTCAAAGTACGCTTGGCATTCCTCTTGCATGCACATGCCACATTGGCATAGATGCCACCTTTTGACCCAACGGATGAATGAGTTGGATCTCGTGCATTTGGGCAGCATTGTCATGCATGCTTGAACTATATTTGAAAATATAAGAATGGCAAAATCAAATACTGACTTTCCTATCAAAATAGCCCTAAATTGGTACTAGTTTAAGTAACTTTTGACCACTGAATAAGCAGTGGTTGTAGCTTTATTAAATAAAAAAGTAATGAGGGGAAAACAATCTTTTTTCTTTTTTACTTTTTTTAGAAGTAATGAGATTTTATTAAGAAAAAAGCCAAAGACTAAAGAATACAAGTGGCACGCCGCAACAGACCAAAAAAAAACCCTAGGAGCAAGGAGCCCACTCCCTGAGATACATTAAGGCCTCACCATAGACAACCAAGAGAGGCATAACACCATTCCTAAAGCAATGACTATTCTTCTCTCCCCCAAAAGACCATAAAGCAACAAGCAATGCTACCCTCCATTTTGACTTGCCTTTTTTTTTATTTATTTTGGGGACCGCCTAAATGCTGAGAGTGGAACAACCTTTCCACAAACATCAACATCACCCATGGAATTTTGAGTACCCTCTATGATGCCGCTCCAAACACCCCAAGCAAAGGAGCAATGAATGAAGAGATGATCCACCAACTCAACATCATTCACACACATAAGGTAGACATTAGGGAGAACCATGCCCCTTTTACATAAGTTGTCAACGGTAAGTACCCTTTTTCTATTGACAAGCCAAGTGAAAGCTGATATCTTGCAAGGGTCTCCATAGGACCATATTAGTCTTAAATGGTAGCAACTCAAACCAGACAACCCTCGGGAGATCGTACCAAACAATGATTTGACGAAAAAAAAATTCATATTTATCTCTCAGCCAGTCCGACAAGTTCACACCCAAGGATGACTGAATACCTTGGAGGCGAGATAAGAGGCTCAACAACTCAACCAACTTAACATCATTGAGATTACTCCTATAGGGGGTTACGCAAGGACCGTCGTCACCCGTCTCAGAGAAACACTAGGTGATTGATAAATCTAGATGAATAGAGAAGGCAACGAGGTTAGGGAACTCTAATTTAAGCGACGATTCCTCAACCATATATTGTTCCAGAATCCAACCCACACCCCGTTAGCGACTGAGAAACTAATCCCCTTGAAAACGTTACCGCTAGCTGGCCAATAACCTTTTAGATGCGAGAAGCTTTGTGGAGGGAGGAAGCTTTGGTCCACCAATCCATGACAGAAACGTCTTATTTACCTGCGATGATGGCTCTCCAAACCCACTTGCCCAATAAAGCAGACTTTACGTCCTCTAAGCGCCTAATACTCATGCCACCTTCTATATATGGCCTGCACACTTCCTTTCCCACAAATGGAACTTGTCTTTCGCCACGACGCCTTGCTGGAGGAAATCCCTTCTCAGCCTTTGAATTCTAGCCAAGATCGAGGATGGACATTTGAACAAGGACATGAAATACAGAGGTAGATTTGAGAGTGCGGCTTTGATGAGCATAATTGTGCCACCTAAGGACAGATGCTTGCTTTTCCAAGACGAGAGCTTCCTCTCCTTTCTCTCAATGACCTCATCCCACAGGTGCTTTGGCAGTTTGCCAACACAAAGAGGGAGGCCAAGATACTAGGAGGGAAGTGAGCTAGCTCTGCAGCCGAAAGCTTCAGCCATCCTAGAAACATCCGCATCAAACAAATCTATCTTGTGAATTTTGCTCTTAGAGATGTTGGCTTTTAGCCCCGACACAACCTTGAAGCACCTCATGATTTTACGCAAGTTGTCTACCATAGACTTGATAGCGTCACAGAAGATAATTGTGTCATCTGCAAATTGGAGATGGGAAATCCTGGAAGTGACATTCTCTACCTTGAATGATTAAAAAAAAACCCGCATCCTCATCCGTAATCGACCGTATGCTTAGTGCCTCGGAAACAACCACAAATAGGAATGGGGAATGGCAGTCCCCCTAACAGAGACCCCTTGAAGCTTGGAAGAAGCCAAACAGGGAATTGTTAATCAAAATGGAGAATTTAGCCGATCGAACGCATGCTTGGATCCACTTCCTCCATCAAGCCCCACAACCCATCCGAGACATCATATAGTCGAGGAACTTCCAGTCAACATGGTTGTAAGCTTTTTTCAGATCAAGTTTGCAAATAATACCTTTACTATTGGCCCTATGGTAGGAGTCGATGCACTCGTGAGCCACCAATGCACCATTCATGATCTGCCTACCTACTAAGAAAACACTTTGAGGGGGGCCAGTTTTCTTTGGGAAAAGTTTTTAGATGACAACCTTTTCTATCAAATAGTGTTTTTGTGAGATGTATTGCGTTAAAATAAAATAAAAATGAATCTTTGGCATATTTAAAATTTTAAATAGAATGTATTTAGGTTCTTACACCCTTAAAAACAACACTAACAGTTTTGCACTATAAATAACTAATAATGTTTTGTTTAGTTGATGAATATTTTCTTAACTGAAAAGATAAGGATTTTCTAATAATGCGTGCGTGCGTGTATGTCTACACACACACACACGCATTGTGATCTACTGGGTGGACCATACCTTGTGATCCAACTGGTTGGACTTGAGACCTTTATCATATATATATATATATATATATATATATATATATATATATATATACAGTGTTCCAAATATCGATACTATCGGCCGATATTATCGGTATCGCACCCTTGCGAGACGATACTCCGCCGATAACACCCAAAAGATTAAAAAAAAAAAAAAAAAACAAAACTCCAGATATCGTGCGATATATCGTCGATATCGTGCGATATATAGTCGATATCGTACGATACGGCGAACAACCCACAACAATAAAAAGCCGATGCCGTGGGTTGCGGAAAATAAAAAATTTTGAATGAGAGAGAGAGAGAGAGAGGAGAGAGAGAGAGAGAGAGAGAGAGAGAGAGAGAGAGAGAGAGAGAGAGAGAGAGAGATCGGAGAATACCTGTAGCGGTGATCGGAGGTGGGCCATTCGACAGGTAAGTACTGTATCCCCCTTTCTTCAAAATTTGCTCGCTATTTTCTTCATTTTTTCTCTTTCTTCGCTGATTGGAGCGTGCCGGTGCGGATTTCTCGGAGATTCGGCGAGAAATCAGGCCGGATTCGACGAGATTACCTCATCCGGAGCCTTCTCTGCATGAAGGAGAGGGAGATCGCTCGTCGAAATCGGGAAAATGAAGAAGATGGGGGCGGGAGGGGTGAAATGAGGTCCGGATAGCGTACTGAGTAACTCAGTACGCTCTTATCGTACTGAGTAAACTCAGTTGGGCCCACCGTGAAAATAAGTGGTTTATCCACACCGTTCATACGTTTTTTCAGCTCATTTAAGGGGTTGAACCCAAAGTCGAAGCATATCCAACTCTCAAGTGGATCATACGACAGGAAACAGTGGGAATAATGATTTCCAACGTTGAAACCTTCCTAGGCCTTACAATGATGTGTATTTGTCATCCAAGATGTTAATAATATCACAAAGACATGGATGAAGGAAAAAAACAAATATAAGCTTAATACAAAAATTCTGTGACACTCAAGAATTTTGCAACGGTATAAGTTCAATTCACATTGTTTCATGTGGTGTGGTGCATTTGAGCTTTGGATATCCTTCAATTTTGGACCCATGCCATAAAATTATCTAATAAAATAGATGGACGGAGTGGATAAAATACATAGAGCATGGTGAACCCCACAGAGTTTACTCAGTACGCTTAGCGTACGCAATACAATTACCGGCGAAAATTGTGCGGGTGTGATTTGCTGAGCACGCGCCAATCGTGCTCAGTAAACTCAGTTGGGGCCCACCTTTAATGTATGTGGTCTATCCACGCCGTCCATCTGTTTTCCCATCTAAATTAAGGGGTCGATCCAAAAACTTTTTTGTAAGGTGTGGCCAAAAATGGTATTTCAACGGTGGATGTTCAATTCAACTGTTTTGTAAGGTGTGGCCCATTTAAACATTGTATATGGTTTATGTTTGGGCTAAAGCCCTGAAATTATCTGTTAAAAGGTATGGACGGAGCGGATAAAATACATAAATATCATCTTGACCATTCATCTGTTGTGGCCCTCAAGAAATTTTTAATGGTGAACGTCACTCCATTGTATTCTGTGGTGGGGTCCACTCGAGCTCTGGATCTGACTCATTTTTTGGCTCACGCCCTAAAATGATCTGTTAAAATGGATGGACGGTGTGGATAGAAAAAATACATCATGGTGGGACCCATGTAACTTGGTGACGTGACTTCAGTAATCCGCTGGAAGCGGATTGCGTATGCGGGAAGCGGATTGCGTGGGGCTGGTGGTCGGTGCTCTGTGGGCCCCACCATGATGTATGTGTTTCATCCATTCCGTTCATCCATTTTTAAAGATCATTTTATTGCTTGAACCCAAAAATGAGAGGGATATAAATCTCAGGTGGACCACACCACATGAAAACATTAGTGATTGGATATACCATTAAAATCCTCCTATGGCCCACTATACTGTCTATTTGACATCCAATCTATTGATTAGGTCATACAGGCCCAGATGAAGAGAGAAAACAAATATCAGCTTGATCCAAAACTTTTATGGCCCCAAAATGTTTTTAATGGTCTACCCTCATTTAACACAGTTTCCTGTAATGTGGTCCACTTGAGATTTGGATATATCTCATTTTTGGACTTATACCGTAAAATGATCTGTGAAAACAGATGGATGGCATGGATGAAACACTTACATCATGGTGTGACCCACATAGCACCGACCACCAGCTATTGGTTGGTGTGAGAGGGAGTAGCCAATCCGTTCCCGGATTGCGTACTGAGTAACTCAGTACCATTAGGGTACTGAGTAAACTGTGTGGGGTCCACTTTTATTTATTTATTTTATCCACTCCATTAATCCATGTTAAAAGATAATGTATTTATTATATCTACACCGTTCATCTATTTTTAGAGATCATATTAGAGCATTATCCAACAAATGAATCATATCCAAATATCAGCTGGACCACACCACAGATGGCAGCGAAAAATATGATTTTCACTGTTAAACAATTCGTGAGGCCATCGTTAAAGATCAGTTGGACCCACCACAAATTTTGTGACCCCAATAAGGGTTTCATGGTAGACATTCAATTTACATCGTTTGCCTTCGTGTGGTCCACATGATTTTGTGACCCCAATAAGGGTTTCAGTTCGTATTTTTGCTTTTCAATGAATTGGTTGTGTTTTCATACATGACTATGATATATTTATAAATATCATGCATTCAATTTAAATATAGTTGCATTAGTTCAGCTAAACATCGAATAACTTAGGACCCTATACAAAGGAAATTTATTGTGTGCATCTTTTTTTTGAGATGTTATGATTTAAAAGTGTGTATTAAGGGCCTTTTTAACAATCCCCAAAGTTTCATTAAAAAATTCAACCATTTTCCCAATGTTTCCCCATGTTTCCCAAAAAGTGCGATAAACTATGCGATACAAACGATATATCCCGTGCGATAACCGATACGTATCTGTATCCCAAGAGTACGATACATTGTGCGATACCGATATTTCGAACACTATATATATATATATATATATATATATATATATATATATATATGCTAAAGGTCTCAAGTCCAACCAGTTGGATCACAAGGTATGGTCCATGCTGACCCAGTAGATAACTTCCAACCTATCAAGTGCATGTAATGTCTAGCTCTCCCAATAGGCTGGCCCCACCACGAGGATCACTTAATGCAAAAATCAGCATCCATACTAGGTGGGCCACACCATAGAAAACATTTTCTGGCCATGGATAAGTAGAAAAATACAAGTGTGGTCCACTAAATGAGTAGATATAGCTGATTTTGGCACAAGGTGATCCTCATGATAAGGCAAACCTATTGGACGAGTTGGATGTTGCACACGCACGAAAGGTTGGAAGCTATTCGCTGGGTGGTCTATTGTAGTCCAACCCATTGGATTTTAGATCTCTCGCTCTCTCTATGTATGTATGTATGATAGAGGGTACTTTAGGAGTGCGTTTATATTTAATGTTTCTAATATGAATTAGAACTTTTCTCAACTGCAGTTGACCTTCTACCGTAAACAGTTGAAACTTTTTCCATCTATAGAGAAATTTGTTCCGACAAAAATGAAACTCATTTCAACCCTAACTGAAATGCATTTCAATTATGTCCCAAAATGTACCAATGGTGATCACTCTCCAGTATTGGGACAATGGTTACGGGGTATGTCTCCCCAAATATGATTTCTAGGTTACTATTTTCTATTCATTTATCCAGTAACAAGAACCTAAATGGCTGCAAGATGAATGACCATGCTTCCTACTTTGTACCTCCTACTCTTTTTCCCCCTCTTATTTTTATCTCGTCTTTTGGCATATTATACAGTAATCTACTTGACATTTTCTTGGTTTCTTGGTAGGCACCTAAAGGAGAAAAGGCTTTAGGTGTGGAACGTTCAACTTTTGCTCTGTTCATGCAACCTGACTGGTAAGTCCTGTATAGGTGTTTACTGATTGTAACAATTTGTGATGTAGAATTATTATATTTGCTAAGAAATGTTTGCTAGGATCGGTTATTATTAGAGCCCAAGTCACAGTTCTTTATGCTTATGTTCAGTTGAGCAGCTAAAAAATGTGACCCATCAACCAATACATTATGATGAAAACAGAAAAACAAATACAACAGGGAAGTGAAAACCACCAATTGCTCAATGAAATACATGATGCCTTTAAAGGGGTCATTACATAACGGTAATGGTTGTGTAATGGTGGGACCCATTGCTCATTACAGGGCTATGATGCCCGATCTGGAGAAAAAAAAAGGTCTGTGATGGGCCTTTAACGGTCATAACAGCTTTTACAGGCTTATTATGAGCCGATACTGGGAGATATAAGGCTGATACATTTTTCTCTTTCAAAAATTTTTTTGACAGCTATATGGACATAACGGGTGTTACGGCCCGTATATTAACGGTCATATGGAGGCTGTTATGCCAGCTGTCGCTGAATACCATGTATTGAGGGTCAAGAAACAGTTATGTAGAAAATAGTTAGTTTTATCACAAGTAAGGTAAATTTGGTTAATTAGAGCCTATTGGTAACATTTAGTTTTATTATGTTTCCTTCGCTTGCCTTAAAGGTAAGAAGATTCTTTCTAATATTCTCTGCTACATTTTCTAGATCAATCTATTTGTGCATGTCTGCTTTGTTGATACTGCTGGCTTAATTTCATTTACAAGTTGCATCGGACTTTTCAATCCTAATCATGGGATCTTGGGAACCTGATAAATGCTTTAGTGGTGTCCCTTTTTTTTTTTCCTCAAATAATTGGACAGCATTTCATCTGTTTGACATTGATTCAAGTTTGTTCCTTTGAGATAAGTGATGTAGTATTAGAGACTCACTTTTCATTTTTCTTTTTTTTTTTGCATTTTAATTTTAATTTTATTTTATTGTTATTTATTTATTTTTTGCATCGGTAGAAGATTTCGAGCTTTGAAGCTATGTAAACTATCATTTTGTTCAACCTTTCTTCTAACATTATAAATTAAGAAAAAATTATCTCTCAATGGCAAATTAGATAGCGAGCACCAGTCTCCGTAGAGTATTTTTGGCACGACCACATTGACGGTATGGCTCAGCAAATGAACAGCTTGAATCTCCAATATGCGCACCATGCACAGAGATTGATGTTTGATAACTAAGATGTTAGCATTTTAGCACATGATACTTTCTCTCTTTCTATTCAAATACTTGTTGTAACTAACACGATACTTGTTTCTTAGGGATGAGAATCTTCATTTTCCTACAGAGGTACATCTTCATCAGGAGGTATGTGTTCTGGTATCTACACACTCCATATATTGCTTCTTGGGACTAATCTTTTATCATTCTAGTGCATATGCACATGCAATGACTTCACCACAATAGGGTTGCAACTTTGGTTTGGGTCAACCCGAACATGATGGACCCAACCTGATTTGAAATCAGGTTGAGTTTGGGTTGAGCAAATTCGGGTTGGGTTGGAAATCATCACATGTATTTGGATCAGGTATAGAGGAATTCAGGTTGGGTTGTGGGTTGGGTCCTCTTGAGGTCTGGTTGGGCTCAGGTTGACACTCAACCAACACAACCGGCCGGCATTGCACCCCTACACCATAATGGCATTTTCTGACAGGCTGGAAACTATAACTCTCTAAATGCCATAACATTTGATTTCTTGTGTTCTTGAATTCTTACTTATTGCAAAGTAGGAAATGACAAATTGTTATAAAAATATAGAGCTGGTTATCAAATCAGTTTTCATGGCCACTCGCATTCCTTCTATAGAAATTATAGCTTTTCTCTAAAAATGTTTCTTGTGTTTTCAGTTAATCCCACCGAACGGAACTCTTACCTTTGGGGAGTACTCTGAGATTCTCCTAAGCAAATATTACCACTGATTACATTGAGAAACCTTGTGTTATTTGCCTTCAATTGGCTTCATTGTCAACAAGTACTATAAAATAATTGCCTTCTTTGGCAGGTTTGGCAGGTTTATCATGTGAACATTCTTGATTTTCCCTAATTGAAGAAGCTTTTCTACTTTCTTAAGAATACCTTAATCTCCCTGTTTTTTTTTTTTTTTTTTTTTTTTTTTTTTTTTTTTTTTTTTTAATAATAATAATAATAATTATTTACACACGCACACACCCCGCACACTCAGGCCGTAGTGGGATTTCACCACCTATGGATACTCGAACCCTTGACCGGGTGTTGAAACTCCTGAGAGTCTACCACTAGAGCAAGAGTAAGGATCCCTCAATCTTCCTGTTTGATTTTTTGGGTGTGTCATAACAAATGGGAAGGATCCTTGTCATTTATGAATCTGGAAAGACTTGTCTGCAAGCCTCCACATTTAAGTGCTATTCTCATTAGAGAATTGTGTCCTATGGGTTGATGATGCTCAGGATTCCTTGCACGTGGAGGCCATTGTGTGATGGTCCAAACCATTGATCTGACGAGCTGCACTGTGGATGAGGGATGTCTTGAAAGTCTAAAGATTGGGATCTTCCAACCTTGGAGAGTATAGGAGCATGTCCCATCCACAGTAGGGCCCACCAAATCTTTGACTTGGATCACCGAATCATTGCCCCTACATGTGCAAATTCCTGATACTCCAGACCCTATAGTTGCTCCAGGCCAGTTGCATTTTCACCACAGTTAACGTGAGCGAGCAGCTAATGCTTCTACGACTTGTTTTTTCTTCTTTTTTGTTAAATTTTAAGCACGAGCACCCAACTCAGAGATTTACATTGTTTCACCAAAATAGAGAAAATCAATGTATGAAACCACCCTTTCTACAAAATCCTTTTGCATCGTCCTTCAAATTCCTTATAATCCTCAGGCACCTGTTTCTTAAGACGCTGCTCTTCCCAACAAGACACATTTCGATCACAACCTGCACGAAACCATCCAAGGCGCTCAAAACCCACCTTACTTTCATACTATAATGGATCAAGACCAGCTCTCTCCTGGCACTTGGGTTCTTCTTCTTCCGCCAAAAATTCCACTAAAATCTCCGGCCTGGACTCCACACACTCCTCCAAGACCTTCCTCCTCTTCTCTATAAGAAGGAAAGCACTCAACATACAAAGACATTTGAATCTCACTGCCTTCTCACTCTCCTGGAGCATATCGAACACTGATTGCACTGTTGAGAGCCTAATCAGGAGATTGAGATTTTCAAAACAGGTTGATAGATTGAGGGCTGAAATGGAGGCTGTCTTTGCTGTTGCTGACAGTCTTTGAATTGCTGAGCATGGAGACTAGGATTGGTAGAGCGGGAGAAGAAGCAATGATTGGTTTGTTGAGATCTAGTTTTGAGAGTTTAAGCAGTAGAAGTGAAATGAGTTCATTGGTTTCTAAGCTATTTGAGGCCTGGTGGGAGTAGAGGTTGGAGAGCTTTGATAAGGCCCCACCTTCCAGAATTGCTATTTTGCCACTATAAGATAGAGATAGATAATTAGTTTGGTTGGTAGTTGGGAACCTGAGAAGGTGGTAAACGAAAACTTGCAGGTTTTTTGTTAGAGCCCTGCCCAGCATGGTTTTTAGACAGTTGTTTGGTCTCAAGTCGAGTTGCAACTCACCCAAGTTTGGAGGTGTATTGGTTCGACTTGCCCTTGTCGGGGCTGACTCATGGGATCCAATTGGATTGGGGAGTACTGAATCTGAGTCTACTTGGATCTTAAACCATACTGCTAAGGGGACTCATGTGAGCCCTGTCTCAAGTGGCTCATTGCTCACAGCATGTATGTGAGAGCACAGCTGCACTTCCAGCAGGACGCATTGAGTCGATGCTCGTCCAAAAGTTCAACCAGTCTGTGAAAGAAATGGATGGCTAAGAAAAAAGGACTGGTCCACATTCAACATG
This sequence comes from Magnolia officinalis, assembly GCA_021015155.1. Taxonomy (NCBI): domain Eukaryota; kingdom Viridiplantae; phylum Streptophyta; class Magnoliopsida; order Magnoliales; family Magnoliaceae; genus Magnolia; species Magnolia officinalis. The sequence continues at coordinate 95,631,979 of JAJHSJ010000002.1, forward strand.
CATGTGTGACCCACCAGATAAGTTGACCTGCCTGGCTTTTAGGCCAGGGCTTCTACACAATGGGGCCCATGTGAGGATTGATGTGTGCCATGTGTGAACTGCGAGTGCCTTGAGATGGGGCATTTTCGTCCGGGTTTGATTTGTTGCTCATTTTCGAAACTCCATCTTACTGCTGCAGGTGAATACAGTGTGCAGCGGCGGCTCACTATCTTGATTGTTTTTGTTTGGATGCTTGGAAAATCCCTGCCTACCGTGCTTTTGGATGAGAGAAAAATGGCGAAGCGTTTACAATCTGTAAATGGTTTCGCCAAAATCCTTTCAAATGCTTGGATCCGAAAAGTTGGATTTCAGTTTACGTGTGAATTCTTTAGGCTCAAACGTTCTTTATTTTTATTTTTTTCAAATTTATGACAGCTCTAATTCATAATAGCATTTTTTTCTTTTCAGTAGTGAAAACTGTTTACTTGGTAAAGACTTCACCAGTTGGCCAAACATGACAGAATGAAACAATGGTTTATGTAAAGTAAGATTTTACAGGCATCCAAACAACTCCTTATAAGAAGAATGCTCACCTTAAACAGATTGCATGCTAACTAACAATGTATAAGCACCATTGGAACTGTTAGAATTCATTGCAGCAAATGTCACTTTTGCAAAAATCACCACTGTCCCTAGTCGTTTTGGGGCTTTTTGGTCCTTTTCCCTTGATCGTTAGGCAGTTAAATGAGAATTTGAGAATAATAGCTTCTTGAAAGCATATAGAGAAAATAGAGAACTATTTAGATAAGGGTGCGTTCACCTCGGACATGAAAGTAATGTAATTTACACCTAGAACATAATGTTCATGATTCAACTGATTTGTGCATCCAAATGCAATCTTAAATAGGAAGATTGATCAGGTACTACCATTTGCTGTTTTTTTTTTTCCTGCCAGAGCAACATATGCCTAGAGCCTCCAACCGGTGCAAAAGATAGGCCCCATCAGGTGGATCATCTGGCAACAAAAATGAGGCTGATCCACTCATCAGATTAGCTGCACCATCAAAATCAATACAGGCCAATGCTCTGACCCAAAGTACAGGACTGGCCCACCTGATAAGTGGATCTGCATAGTTTTCACGCTAAGTGATTTTCGTGATGGAGTGGACCTTTTGCATGGTTTGGATGACCTACCCAAGTAACAAGTTGGTGGAGGAAAATGGTGTTGCACAATTTAGAGAGGTTGTACTTGTACAGACCTTGAGTTGCTGTTGCAGAGCTGAATGAGAGCTTCCAGGGAAGAGAGATGATAGAGAGGTGAGTAAGAGGTGTTAACCATAGCTAAGAGCTGTGGTACAACACCTAATCCAATCAAGCACTTGCTAACTTTCGCACCCTCTTGAGCTGCTGCAGCCCTTTGGATGACTCCCATTGCACTGAGCTTAAGCTCAAGGGACCCAAAATGAATGTTGGTCACTGCCTCTCTCAGCTCTTGGCCCATCACCTCCATCTTCTTGTCTTCTTCTCCTCCTTCCATGGGATGGAATAGTATTTATTTTCAAAGGTGGGCCTAAGTTTACAATGTGTGTCTGCCACAATTTCCTAAATTGCAACGAGTGAATTGTCCACCAATGCAAGTCAATCTACACCGTCCGAATTGTGGCCCATGATGTGGATCATCATAGTGTGAAAGGCTACACTGATTTAATGACTTTAACCTCCTGCTTTTTAATGTTGGATTTTCATAATGGGTACCAACAACCAACCATATGTTCTGATGGTTATATCATTTAATTGAAGTTATTTGGAAGGGACGGAAAATCAAAAGTGAGCCCCACATGATGGACAGTCTGCATCAATGCTTAGACCTTTCTTAGATGGTTTAAACCGTTCAATATCACACTAGGGACCATACCACTCTAGACCACATTCCAAATATGAGCCCAAGATTCAAAGTGCCCCAAAGAGTCAAATCTCCTTCTGTGTACTAAAATATCCTTGGTGATATCAAATATGGGCCATTTTTTTTGCAGCACCAAGAGCTAATCTAGCCGTTCAAAAGTACACCAAGGACAATATTATGATATCTATATGCCTAAAGATAAACCCCCGAAGCAAAAAAATCAAGTTTTTAGGACATGATTTGACTAAGTCGAAGTTTCTTTTACTTTTTTAGCATTGTAATAAAGTTTAGAGGCTATAAGAGTCCATGGTTCAAGCCCATTCTCTTATGTTTTTTCAAGGAAGTCCAAAGCCAATCTAATCCAATATATTTGAAGGATACCGTCTGAGTTTTTTAGCAATCTAATTAGGCCCCCTTTCGTAGACACTGAAAATGAGATATCAATTTAGTTAGTATTAGAGATCTTTATATCTAGTACATAGTGATTTCGTTTTAACAATAATTATGTATTGAAGAGTTATATGATACTCATATTGTTTGTGACGCTTGATATGCAGGCAGTGAAAGCTTGTACATTTGGCATGTATTAACTCAAATAGAATGACTAGATTGTGCAGACTGATGTGGCCAAGTCACAAGCTTAAAATCAGTTTGGTTGCCCAATCATAACCTTTGATTCATGGATACTTGTTAATGAAAATAAGACCCATGGATATTTCTCATTTTTATTTGTCCGATAAATGTCCACCAATCCAATAGTCAGGTAATTCAATGAACTTAATTATTAGTTCACAACACATCTGTTTTTGTTAACATAATTTGGACAATTTAATTTGACTAACTATAGGTAATTTATGCAATTTCTAAGTTTATGTATCATTGATCACACTTTACTAGAGTATTAAGGTATTTCTCTTATGTATTGGAGATGAAAGTCTCTAGTACATAATTATTGTTAACTAAAATGAAATGTGTTGCATTAATTTAATCAAATACAATGCTATATGTGTGGATTGTATTCGGTTTTCATGTATGAGTATGATGCATAGGCATGCCAGAGTCGACTCGACTCAATGTTTGATTGAATCGTTGGTGTACTCCACGTTGAGTTAGATTGATTAGAGATAAGAGCAGGATCCAACTATCCTCTCAACCATCAGTTGCGCCCCATGTTCAAGTGATTTGTAGAAGGGTAGGGGTTAGCCTTTCCAAATGATTTTTTATTTTTATTTTATCTTGTGACAATAGACTTGTGTGAACAAACTTAAAATTTATTATTTTACAATTACTCAAATGAATAAAGATGGACAGATAAATAAAAAAAGGCTAAACAATCTTGATTTTATTAATATTTGAATGTATGTCTCATTACAATCAATAATATATCAAACAATCAATTAAATAAAATAAATGAGACATAAATACTTTATTCGTCTATTGAAATAAATGATCAAGGTGATCAATCAGTAGGATGTGATCAAGATTAGTACGATCAGCTAAATTGAAATTTAGTTGATTATGATCTTACAACTTAAAATTGCAGATATTTAATTGTACTTCTAAGGTATTGTAGTAGAAGCCACTAGGCTGTAGCGATATATACTAAAACTAGGCTATGTTATGCTAGGATAAATTAGAAAGATGAATTGAAAAGTAGATGAATATATTTGTGTGCTCCTTTTATAACTTGTCAAGGTTGCAAAATCCTCATTAGATTTCCTTATTATCATGAATCCTTCACATATCCATAATTTTTCTAGATAAGAAAGTCTTCGGATAAATTTAAAATTGTTGAATTCTTATATATTTTTCTTGTTGCTAGTCCGTTCCATGGGAGATGTTTGTGACCACTAATCGAATTTGGGTTCATAAGTACATAACGATTCTGTGTTGGCAATAATTATGGAGTAACTATGTATTAAAGAATTATTTGATATTCATGTTGTGTATGGCACTTGATATGCACACTTAAAGTTTGTACACGTGGTTTGTATTAACTCAAATAGAACCGACTTAGATTATGTAGGCCGTTGTTGCCAAGTCACAATCTTAAAATCAGCTTGGTTAAACAACCATAACCTTTGATTCATGAAAACTTGTTCACGAAAATAAGACGCATGGATATCTTTCATTTTTATCCGTCCAATAAATGTCCACCAATCCAAATAGTCAAGAATCAAATAAACTTAATTATTTGTCCAAACGACATCTATACCAGTTAACATAATTTGGACAGTTTAATTTCACAAACTATAGGTAATTTGTGCAATTTCTAAGTTCATATGTATCATTGCTCACACTTTATTAGCATATCAAGGTATTTCTCTACAGATGAAAGTCCCAGTACCTGACATAATCTTTCCCAAAATATGAAAAGCTCACATCTCATACACGTGCAAAATATGCACACGTGTATGATATGCATCTGCATGCTAGGAAATTGCCCAATAGAAATTGTCATCATTATGCTGAGAGAAACTTTTTTTTTTTTTTTTTTTGGACTACTTCACAATAATAAAAGACAAAATGCAGGCAAGAAGCAGTGAAGTCATAAAGTTAGTTGGGGATATGAGGCAATAAATGAAGTTAGAAGCAATGAATTTCAATGTGATAATGAAGGGTGGACCACACACCCTTGACTAGGTAACAACGGTCCAAGAAAGCCAGCACATGGCATCAAATGACCGCTGCTAATAGCCCATCATGTACACGTCAACTCAATGTATAATCCATCTCTACCATATAACACATGCACATGCCCATCCATTGGGATTGATCCTAACCGTCTGATATGTGGAAGATTTTTTGGACCGTTAATCATGACTTTGTTGAGTATCCAAAAGCAAAGCTTTGGTTGGACGGTTAGGAACATCCTATAACATTATGGACCATTCAAGAGGGTTGTCCGGATTGATGCAAACGTGCACCGACATTCCTGTGTGGGTGCAAAAGCACTCTCGGCCTTTCTCTAACTTCCCATTTTCCAAATAAAACCAATCCAATGGCGATTTGGGAACATCCAAACAGTACATAAATTACAAACACTTCAACTCCAATTTGCGAATTTGAATTGGTTGTGATTTTTAAACGTAGCCAATGAAATTATGGTGGGCCACTGTGGCCCGTGGGCCCGGTTTGGACGGAAGCGGATTGGCTGGTGTACCACACACCAGCTATATAGCTGGTGTATTGACGTCAGCAAGTTCTGTGGGTCCCATCATGAGGTATGTGTTATATCCAAACCGTCCATCCATTTGGCGAGCTCGTCTTAAGGCTTGAACCGAAAAATAAGACAGATCTAAAGATCAATTGGACCACACTTCAAAAAGCAGTGGGGGATTGAACGTCTACCATTGAAACCCTTTTGGGGGTCACAGAAGTTTCGGATCAATATGAAATTTGTTTTTCCTCTTCATCCATGTATTTTTGACCCATTGGATGGAAAATAAACGTTATGGTAGGCCTTACGAATTTTTTAACGGTGTAAATCACTATCCTTGCTGCTATTTTTGGTGTGGTCCATTTGAGATTTTCCTATAATTCATTTTTTTTTTAATGGTCTAAAATGATCTCAAAAAATGGATGAACGATATGGATATAATAAATACATCATTGTGGGGCCCATATAACTTTGATCTCCTTTGAACCGTTCGTACACCTCGGAGCTCGAGAGCGTTGGCATGTGTGGTGCACCAGCCAATCCGCTTCGGGTTTGGACAGGCTTGGACTGACTAGCTTGGGCCATGGTCCAGGTTGGAGTTTGGCATGCATGGTCAATCTCAACTCATTTCAGCCCAACCCATCACAACCCGACTTGATATTTACATGTGTTTAACCCCACAGCTATTGCATTCTTCTTTAGTTAGGCAACACATGCATCTTACAACCTTGGTTTTATTCATGTGTGGTCCACTTGATCAATGGCTGTAGTAGGAGCATTCAAGTAAAAATATGGATTTGATATTTTTTTTTTTAGGTCATGATGGGTGGGCTGGGGTAGGGCTGGGACAAACCAACCTTTGGGTGTTAGGCCCATGTCAAGCTCGGGTTCGGGCCAGCCCAAACCTGGTCCATTGTCAACCCTACATGATGAAACATGTGATGGACTAAATAGACAGTCCAGATCACTCGATTGGACTATTTGCGTGTCCAGATGGATCTAGAGTCGTAACTGATTGTGATGTTGAGGATTTATATGTACAGGAGATGGAAGGAGATTGTTCCACCACATGTGCCAACATTGCATACGTGAGTGAGATTTGGGCCATTCATCAGGGTGGTTGCACAATCAGCATGGCCTATAGTAAAAGACAAGCTTATCTCGTCATCAGGTACCCCACAAATGTACATTTAATATAGGCCGCTGGTTGGTTTTTCCTAACCACACATTTTTGTCGTATTATTGCGGCCACCTGATGGAATGGACCAATTTGATTTTTGGGCCAAAGCATGCTCATGAAATCCAATCCGTCCATCACATGCGCCCCTTCCTGGGCTCCAAAAAATCAGGCCACCTCGAAATTCAGGTGGGCCACACCATAGGAAACAATTGGGATGGGACGCCTGACAGTAAAAACCTTCCAAACTATCATAATATCTTTTACATGCCATCCAATTAAATTAGAAGATGTGCCCCCATGAGGCTGCGTGGACACCAGGGGTGTACATCGGGTCGAACCGAGTCAAGCTGGCCTCAGCTCGTCTCGGCTCGAACATTGGTTGACCTCAGCTCAAACTTGGCTTGGCTCAATCCTCGAGCCTGACTGGCTAGCTCGGCTCTGTTCGGTCAGCAGCTCGGGCCGAGCCAAGATCGAGCCGAGTAGGCCACTGAGGCATTTCCACAAACACATGAACTGCAACTTCAAAATCCCATTGTTTTACAAACAGAGGCAATGGTTTTACAAGTATTTTATCAAACACCTTCTAAGTAGCATTTTTTTTTAAAAAAAAAAACAAAGAGAAAAAATATATTTGTTTCATGTACATACCTTGCTTGCCACAAGCTAAACCTTCTTTGCCACCTGTCAAACCTTCACATTTCGTTGAGTCATTTTATCAAACACTCGGTGAGCAATATCAATGGCAAAGTAACTGAGTAACCGAACTAGTTCGATTTGAGCTGGATTAGATCCGAGTTGAGTCCAGCTGGGGCTTGCTCAAACTTGGCTCGAGCTCATTTTCGAGCTCAAAAAATCAGCTCGACTCTACTCCAACTCAGCTTCGAACCGAGTCGAATCGAGCTTTTTCGAGTCAAGTAGAGCGAGCTAACCGAGCTAGCTCGGTTCGTGTACACCCCTAGTGGACACCCAAAAAATCAGGCTGACAATGTGCGCCCCAAAATCAGGCCCATCCAAAACTAAGGTGGGCCACACCACAGGGAACAGTCAGTATGCACATAGGCGCCATTAAAAACCTTCCAAATTATGTGTGGGGCCAACAGTATCTTTTAACATCCATCCAATCCGTTTAAAAGATGCATCCCATGAGGATGAATGGACACTCCAGAAATCAGGCCATCCCAAAACTCAAGCGGACCACACCATCGACTTTAGAGGTTTCCTCCATGATTTATATCGAGTGACCTACCTAAGTGTTGGATCAACCTGATTTCTGGGGTCTAAGGGGAACATGATAGGGCACACATGATGGACGGCTTCGATGTCACATAAGAAAATCGGGCCCCACACATAAGCCATTTAACCTACAAAGCTTTGCAGGAAATCAAGCCTGGAAAAGGAATATCCAGCCCTACGTTATCTAAGTAGTAAGTAGTGAGGAGAATGATAAAGAAAAGGTACCAATGATGGGTAGCATGTCATTCACAAATCATAGAATATTTGTGAAAGACTTATCTTCTCTTCACGTGGGTTGGTAGTTGTAAGCAGGGAGGGAGGGGTGCATCAACATTAATGCATGTGGTTACCTAGTCAATATCATCACTTGCACTTAGGCCCACCAATCATAAATAAAACCAACGGTCACATTGCGTTGATGGGTCACCACAATTTTTCAATCAGGGTTAATATACGTGGTGCTGATCAGGTGACGTTCATTGTCTTTTGGCCGTTGAATTTATGCAGCTGACCACTTTGCTTTATCCATCCATTTCAGGGACACCAATTGGACAATCACAGTTATCTGATTAGTGCAATTTTTAGGCCATGCTCCACCCCAGTGGGCCCACAATTTGAACATTTGTAGAACATTAGAGAATTTAAAGCAATAACCTTAGGCACACTTAGGGGTGGCGGCGAGCCGGGCGGGTCGGCCTAGATTAACCCTTGCATGTATGGCCCACTTACTATTCTGGCGTGGCTCGGACTCAAGTCATTTTAGTGTAACTCAGCTAGCCCAGCTTATTGCTTACACATATAGGTGTACACGAGTTGAATCGACTCGGGCTTGGCAGAGCTTGACTTAGCTCGATCACTAGCTGACCCCAGCTTGAACTTGGCTCGGCTCAGTTCGGTCAGTAGTTCAGGCCAGTTCAAGCCGAGTTCAAGCCGAGATTGAGCCTTTGCGGCATTTTCTCAAACACATGAAGTGCACGTTCAATTTATCACAGAAGGTAAAACAACAACATCAATTTATAGGTATTTCATCAAACACTCAGTAAGCAACATAAAAATTAAGATACAAGGGTATTTATTTTATATTCATATCTTCCTCACCACCAGCCAACACTTCATTGAGTCATTTTATCAAACACTTACTAAGCAACATCAATATCAAAATAATCGAGTCACCGAACTGGTTCGATCCGAGTTTGATTCGAGCCGAGCTCGGTCAAACTCGAACTCGGCTTGAAATTTTTTCGAGCTCAAAAAATCAGCTCGACTCAGCTTGAACTCAGTTTCGAACAGAGTCGAATCAAACTTTTTCAAGTCGAGTTAAGTAAGCTAACCGAGCTAACTCGATTTGTGTACAACTCTACTTACACATACATAAGGGTTTCAACATGCCAAATGGACCCAGTGGGTATATCAAGCCCGGAGTAGATTATAAATAAGATGGAGGGTCAGTTTTAATATTAGCAATTCACAAATCTCAACCAAATCTGTTTAAATACTTGTAATCAAAACACATTGAAATCCAAATCATATAGTAAAAAAAATTCATCGGATTTAGAATCTTTAGTTGTGATGCCATGCTTGTAATTAGAATGCATTGGTATCAAAAACTTATGTTTAGATCTCGTAATTGAAATGCAATAAGTAAATCACTTTTAATACCGTAAATTAGCATATATGAGATTTAACATAATAATTGTAATAAGCTCTTTTAAAATATATCTTTAATGAAAATAAAATAAAGAAATTCCAAACCTCAGGTGAATCATAAAAGTAGGGGTTGCTTTAAAAAAAGTCCAATTGTTTAACATTTGCATCCTAACTAAAAATTTTTTTTTACTGCATTTCAATTCACATTGATTTCAATTTAATTTTTTTACCCACCCATTATATTAATTTATCATCAACCAAACGACCTTGTTTTACCCATGTACATATATGTACTTGTCTTTGTGTGTGCTTGGTGCTTTACTGTCGACCGTCCAATACTCGCGTGGATTCCTCGTATGAGTATCAAATTTTCATGAAACAGTGCCAGCCATCCAATCAACACGGGCATTTTATATATTAAAATTACGGACATCCTAGTCAGATGTGACAACGATCTGATTTGACGTGGATATGTGGTTTATTTGACAATGGGGCTGGCCTTATCTTAGGACAGTAGGGTCTATCTTTTAAGTTTTATAAAAATAATTTATTTTTTTATGATTGCTATAAGACAGTATACGGAGTTATTTTGGATTTTTTTAAGAATCTGAAAGCAAACGTGAGCGTAGGCGGTTTGGACGGTGACCCCAGCACCAACTAGCTAAGCTGGTGTCAAAGCTCTGTGGGCCTCACCATGATGTATCTGTTTTATTCACACCGTCCTTCTATTTTGTCAGCTCATTTTTCTGGAGCATAAGCCCAAAAATAAGGCAGATCCATGTCTTAATATCTTAAGTAGACCACACTACAAGAAAAGGTGTAATTAATTGAATGTCCACCGTCAGTTGTAATGTTTATTTGACATCAAACCTTAGATGAAGGGAAAGCATAAATATTAACTTGATCTAAAACTTTTACTTATGTGGTCCTAAAAAGCTTTCAATGGCAAGCGTTGGTTCACCTGAGATTTGGATCCGTCTCATTTTTAGCTCATGCCCTAAGAGCCAGTAAAATGGATGGATCTTGTGGATAAAAAGATACATCTTGATGGGGCCCACAGAACTTTGATACCAGCTAGCTAGCTGATGTTGGGGGTCATTAGCCAAACCACTCCTACATGATCATATCCAATTGAGGGTGCTAATGTCTAAATGAGCAAAGGCATGGGCGTTCATTTAGCTAAATATATATGATACAGGTGCAATATCATTGATAGATATGAATATAGATATACTCATACTCAAACTCAGCTCACTAAAACCCATATGTGTACATTTTTTTTTATCTTATAAATATCAAGTTCTGCCATCACTTCGGCAACACATAAATCTTGCATGTGGACCGTTGGTTTTTTTTTTTCTTTTCTTTTTTCAATTTATATTCTTTGTTCCTTGGTGAGTACGCATCACACTCATCTCCCCTCATGTGTTGATGTTGGTGGGCCACCATCTTTGGGTGCAAGAGTGATAGGTGTGCACCAAAGTCATCTGGTTCGAAAGAAGTACCATCTCTTACAAAAAAAAAAAGCCTTTTACTAACAGGGCTGCACAACCTTTCCGGCCAATTATTAATATAATATACCTTTGATAGAGTAGATTAGTGTAATCTTAAACCAAGATATTACTTATCTAATAAAGATTATATGAATGTACTCTAACAATGCCTTGACAGATATGATATAGATTGTGTGCTTGGTGTGCATCAATGCATGTATCCCAGCCATTCACAGCGCTGGAAGGGAGTAGGGGTGCACACTGGTCGGTTCGATCCGGTTCTGGGGTGAAACCGGAACCGAATTGTTCCTTACGGTTCTACAAATTTTGGAACCGGAACCGGACCGTTAGCACCCTAGAACCGAACTGGAACCGGACTGTGAAAAATGGTTCGGTTCCGAATCGGTTCCACGGTTTTGGACTTCTAAAAATCCAGCCCAGTTACTTGATTTGGGGAAAAAAAAAAAAAAAAAGATGAAGAAAGAGAAGAAAAAGATGATCAATGATCCGTATTCGTTGTACCCATGCCACCTACTTGTTGAGTGCATCTTGTTGACTTTTGGGCAGCTCATATTCATGGTGGACACCCATCTGATGAGTAAGGATTGCACACACATACTATGTTGGCACTGTGCTACAGATTACAAGATGAAGATATTTCTAGCCCATTCCTCCATTCACCCACAGGTTGATACTTCTTTCCATATAAGCACATGAAATTTGTTTTTCTCACTCATCCCATTCCACAAAAGTCTCTTTGAAGCTTCTCAATGCACCGGATAATAATCACAAAGCGTTGGAATAGGTTCATAAAATGAACCAAAAGATTAGCAAGAGCAACTTTATTTAGGGTGATGCGACCCCCAAAAGAGAGATATTTGTTTTTCCACATCAAAAATTTCCTTCTAACTCTGTATATGACCGTGTCCCAAAGATGGGGTTACAGCTTTAGATAAACTTAAACTTTTGAAAAAAAAATTAAATAAAAAGATGAAACCATGAAATTCCATGGAGAAAGCAATATGAAATATAGCAGGACACCATTAGACTGAAGCAATATGAAAACAGCAGGATAATCAGCATGTGATGAAGCAATATGAAGATATAGCTTCACTAATCAAAAACCATTAGAATGACAGATGGACATGATAAGAACATACTATCTATCATCTATTACCTTACCTGGCATGTGAAACTGGAGAAAAGCAAAACACCTAAAAAGGAGAGAGAGAGAGAGAGAGAGAGAGAGAGAAGAGAGAGAGAGAGAGAGAGAGAGAGAGGAGAATATATCTATATATATATATATATATATATATATATATATATATATATATATATATATATATATATATATATATATATATAGTTCGGATCAACAGTTCGATTCACGGTTCGGTTCGGTTCTACAGGGCCTTAAACCTGAACCGATCCATAACCAACGGTTCTGAAAAATTTGGAACCGGAACTGGACCGATCCAACAGTTCCGGTCTGGTTACACAGTTCCACCGGTTCGATGTGCACCCCTAGGATGGAGTCTTAACATGGCTTTCAAAATGGGTTTTTGAAATAAGTGTATTTTGAAGTGCTTGTTGGTTCTTGGACAGTTAATGATGAGAAATGCGTGTACTTGACGAAAACAACAACAACACTAGCAGCAGCGGCAACAACAACAACAACAATAATAATAAGTGCTTGCATGGCTGTGTAGTATGTGGGTGCATGACTATTCATTGACATGGATGGAGGATTGTGTTAGGTGTGACCCCCAACCGTGGGGCCCACCTTGACGTATGTGTTGTATATCCACGCTATCCATCCATTTTGTTGGCTTATTTTAGGGGAAGAACTAAAAAATAAAGCAGATCTACATCTCAGGTGGAGCACACCACATGAAACAATGGTGATTGACCATTAAAAACTTCTCGTGGGCAACATATGGTTTGAGTCAAGCCGATATTTCTATTTTGCCATCATCAATCCTGTAGTATTCACCATTAACTCCGGAATATACAATACTGGGATTAATCCAACCCTTTCAGTTATTTTTGAACAGCAGATGGAATTTGCATGGGCCAAATGCAATTCCACAGCACCTAATCCCATCTAATACCACGCACCAAGCAGGCCAAAAAGCACTTAGGACCTGTTTGGATTTGTAGAAAGTGTGGGAAATGAAAATTTGTTTCTTGGTAAACTTTATTTTCAGAAATTTATGAGAAATGAAGGCTTGTTTTACATGTTTGTTTTTAAATAAAATTTGCTTAGAAAAATTGGGGGCATATTTTCCATTTTATTGTTTGGTTAAATAATAAAAATATTGTTATCAATATCTTAAATCTAACTATAACTGGGTTTATCGATGACATTGACAGACCACTCGATCCCATTGAGCAGATGCCGATGCCATCAACGAATGCTCGATCCCATTAAGAAAATCCGGGAAAAAAATTTCCTAGGTAATTACTGAATAGATTTGGAGGTTGCTACTCGATGAAATCGAAGATCCACATCGAAGGATCTTCGATGTCATTGACTGGTCCTCGATGATTGTAAATGCCATTGAAGGACTCATCGAAAATGCACGATTTATTTCCTATTCTAGTTGAATAGTATATACATCGAGTGTAATCAGGATTAGGATAAGGATTAAAACTTTTTAAGTTATTCTTAAGGGTTCACGGGTATAGCTAGAGATTCAAAGGAGATTCGAGGGATTCTTCGAATCAGTAAGATCATCTATCTCTTGTAATATTGCTTTCATAATGCATTACTCGTTGTTTTGTGCTATGGTTTTTTCCTGTAAAGGTTTTTCCACATAAAATTTGAACTTCTTTGTTTCGATTTTGTAATGCCCTGAAAAATCGGGGGTCGTGCATAGACTCGACTCCCGAGTTCCTGAGTGTCACCTATCATGCATTTATGGTTTTTTTTTTAATTATTGATTAATCAATTTTAACTACGCAATTTGGAATTACCTGAAGCATGAAGCACAATCGCACCTGTCTACTGAAATGAAGGATATCCCACATATATACAGGTTCAAAAATAATAAAGGGTCGCCCAAGGCGTTGTCCAACAGAACAATAAAAGAAGGCTATGTCCAAAAAAAATAAAGCTGAGCCCGCGGCTCAGCAAATCCAAATCCAGCTCAATCAAGCCGATGGAGAGCCGCCCATCAGCTACAAGTAGGAGAGCCCGTCTTCCTCGTCCAAGTTCGTCTCACCAGGCTCCTTATGCCCTGAGTCACCTGCATCTATGAATGGGTCTGGTTGGTGTTTTAAAACACTGTCCCAGAGTGGGAGTGAGTGATCAACTCAGTGTGAACTATTGGTCTCAAGTTACAACATGCATCAATTGTAATATGAACTTAATGAAAAGCAGACAATTATCAACACCTAATAACTCTTATTTAAAATGCATGCATGAGGGATGATATGATGCATGCCCTCGCCACAACACTCCCTCAAGCGACTCCATCTAACGATGGCATATGACAGCACTCCCTCAGAGCGACATCGACTTCCGAGTCACCACCCTAACTAATGCGTGCAATGCGATCGTGTTAGTCGAGTTATTAGTTAAGTCTGGTCATCCAGCAGGTTGAGAATTCTGATTCACCCTACGTATCAATGCCCTAAGCAGGTTGCGAGGCCAAGGCCCCATCAACGCGTGAGGCCGAGTCCCCGCGGTCCGTGATCCCGTCGGAGTCCTCATCCCCGACTCCCAGCACATGAGGAATGGCGTAAGGAAGGGATCGCTAGCGGTCACTACGGGGAGGCGCGGTACCCCAGCGTAGGCCGACAGCTCGGACACGGTGTCCCATTCCACCATGCCCGGCTCACGAGGCTGTGGACCAGTTTCAAGTGGGTTAGTGATGGGCTACAACGGTTGTAGGGTGGTTCAGGTTCCATATATGTGTGATCAAACATGGTTAACAACAAGGTTTGTCAGATAGTAGGCTAGACCGCACGAGTCAAGCGAGCGTGAGACGGGTGACCTCGGGCACAGAAGACCCATGTAGTCGAACTACAGCCACCCGAACACACCCGCCCAAACCCACGGGTTTAGCTCTAGTATAGTCCTACCGATGGGACTACCATCTCTCATCATGTTCCTGACCAACCCAAGGGAGTGAAGGAAGTCTACAACATGCCCACTATTCATAGTATCAACTAGTACATCAGTATCATATTCTCATACATCTCAAGCATACAAACGAATACTTCTATCAAGCAAGCAAATGTTATCACGAAAACAAGGTGCGTGTGAGTGTGTGGGTCGTGTGAGGAAGTTGAACACTTCCTCCATCTTAAGAAATCATGAGTACAAGTGTAAGTAATCATACACACAATGAAACACCACATATGAGGGAAAGGAATCAAACAACCATGAGCATATTATCATCCAAACATAATATCATGTGAAAGGCAAGATCTATATTACATTTGAGAGCTAAGTATGCACATCCAAACAATTCCTACAAACATGTAATCCCTAGGGTTTCTCTAGAATTTCTAATATGACATCCAAGCATTCAAAATCATTAACCCCACACTAAAATTGGTGCTAGGCCACCTAAGAACGATAGTCCGCACCTTCGGATTCGTTGGAGGCTTGGAAACGACCTAGAGATGAGGGTTTTGGAGGTTGGCCGGCCGGAATCCCTAAAATAATTCAAGCATGAGAGAAATCCATACCATTTCTTCTTCAATACAAGGATTTCAAGAGAAAAAGAGTGAGGGATCTTACCTAGATGGCCCACAGACGATTTTTGGGGTGGCGGTGGAGAGTTTTCCCTTTTGGGAAGGGATAGGGTGTTGAAGGGTCGATTCTCTTGGGCCCCAACTCGATTTAGGGTCCACCACACTTATTTACCTTCTCTTTCTTCTTTCTTCACTCTCTTTGGTCGTTAGAGAAGGGTGGAAGCCACAAAAGGGAGAGCTTTGTTGTTGTAAGGTGGTGAGGGTTATGAGGGAGAGATTGGTTGTTGGAGATTTGAAGGAAATTAAGAAGAAGAGGAATGGGTTGTTGGGAGTTGAAGGGAGAGTTAAGAGGGAGAGAGGGTTGTTGTTGAGAGAGTGAAAAGGGTTTATGAAAGGGGGCTAGGGCTTATTTCCCTATAGTTGGGCCTCTTGGCCCTAGGTTTCCACAAATTCCAAAATAGACCTATGGGACTCCTATTGGTGTTGAAGTGACCCTAACACCCCTCCGGCCACCAAATTCGGCGTGTAGGTGTCTTATGACCCGACTAGGGTCCATGTAAAAATTGAGGACGAACGGATGAACAGATATATAATCTGAGAAGGCGTTTCCGACCTTTAAGTGGCCCTGTGGGGCCCATTTCGGTGATTGGAATGGTTCTGGTGGCCCTCTGGCCATGAAATTTATAGGATAAGTGGTCCATGGCCCGATGAAGGGCCACACAAAATTTGGGAACGATCGGATAAGGGGTTTGGACGTACGGGTCTGATTCGCGATCAACGGTCACCGTGCCACGATCAGGTCCCAGATCTGGTAAATGGGCGTTGAAAAATATATCAAACCTTTACCATAAATTTGGAAGAAATCCGACGGCTGGAACGCCAGGAATCTCAGTTTCATTCGTAAGTGCCAGATTTCAGTTCTGGCATTGGTGGGGTGCATTCGACAAGTGCCAGATCCCAGTTCTAGGCGTCCACTGGGTCCATAGTCCACGTTGGACCACAAGCCCAGTGAGATATATGATTTTCTAAAGTTTTAGATTTTTCTGACCCTCTCACATCGTGGTATGGCTCGCACTGGCTGTTGTTAAGTGTAAACAGGTCATCTGGCTTGGCAGCCCACACTTGGTCCCATCATAACTAGACCGGTCCACCCCAGTATAAACTAACATTGAGTGATAATGGTCATTTAAGTGACATTATAAATCAATTTTAAAAAAAATTCAAGAATTTTTGAAAATCCAAAACAGTGAAAATTCGAGATGTTACAGATTTATTTGTCCAATTGTGATTACTTTGCTTGATTCTGCTCTGTGTGCTTCCTTGAGTTCTAACAAGTGGTATAAGAGCTAACATTGGGAAGCAAATCAAATCTGAAAGAAAGTATCAATGACATCTAACATGGAATTCGATATAGAGAAGTATTTTGGTAAAAATAATTTTAAACTATGGAAAGTTAAGATGAATGACATCTTAGTTCAACAAGGATTGGAAGATTCACTCCTTCGAAAGCGATTAGAAACCATGAAATAAGAGGAATGAAACAAGTTAGATAAGAAAGCCAATTTCTCAATCCAGATGTCTCTAACGAATGAGGTCCTTTATAATGTTATGAGAGATAAAACTGCAACAAATTCATAGGCGAAATTAGAGAATATCTATGCGAAGAAGTCTCTTGAGAATCGCTTATATATGAAGCTACAATTGTTCAATTTGAAGATGACGAAGGGGGCTAACGTTGAGGCACACATCGATAACTTCAATAGGATCATTTGTAAATTATTGGATGTGGATGGGACGATGAAAGATGAAGATCAAGTATGTATTCTGTTGAATTTTCTTTCAAAATCGTATGAGTCGTTTAAAGACTCTTTATACGTCGGTAGGAAAACTATTAGCGTTGAGACCGTTATTTGAACACTTCGGTCGAAGGCGATGAGAAAGAAAAGCGATGACGTGGGTGCTTCTACAGATGCAATGGTTACAAATGGAGAGATTCTAAGTGAGATAGAGGATCTCCGCGATCGAGATCTAAATCCGACGGCAATGACAAAAGCAATGTGAAGTACTAGAATTGTGGCATGATAAGGTACATGAAGAATGATTGTCAGAATCCTAAGTCGAGGAAGGAGAAATTAGAGAGTTCTTCCAGAGAGACTAACACTATGAAACTAGCGTGAAGGCGAATTGTAGTTACGTGTTGACTGTATCTAAATATGGATATTTCAATAATGAATGATTTTTTTTTTACACAGGGGGCTTCGTATCCATGACCCCCCATAGGAGTTGGTTCACCAATTACAGTGAGTGCGATGGTGGCCAGGTGTTTATGGGCAACAATAATGCTTGTAAAGTGGTTGGTATTTGATCAGTGTGCATTAAGTTGTTTGATTGCATGGAGTGTATCTTGATCGATGTGAGACACGTTCTTGAGTTGAGGAAGAGTCTGATATCTCTAGTAGTACTCGAAGTATTAAGGTGCAAATTTACCGGGTTTGATCATGTCCTTAAAGTTTTAAATGGGGCACTCGTAGTCATAAAGACACATAGGAATGGTAACATTTACAGGTTGATTGGAAGCTCTTCATTCAGTGGAGTTGCAGCAGCTATAAGATTCCACGCCTGCACGTATGTGGCATGCGCGCCTAAGCCACATGAGCGAGGCATTAAGGTTTTTTCTAACCGTTGTTTGATTTCAATTTTTAAAAACACTGATTTTAGTATATGTGAGCACTGTATATATGGTAAACAATCAAAGTTGTCTTTTAAGTCTAAGAAACATGTATGTAGGGGGGTTTTGAATTATGTACATTCTAATATACATAGTTTGTTACGTTCATTAACGACTATTTCAGAAAGGTGTGAGTTTATTTTATAAAAAATAAATCTGAGGTTTTCACCAACTTCAAACAGTGGAAGGCGATGGTGAAAAACAGTTAAAGCAAAAAGTGAAAGTGTTGAAGACAGATAACAGTAGGGAATTCAATCGATTTTGTAAGGATGAAGGGATCATGAGGCACAATATAGTGCACCACACACCATAGCAAAATGGGGTGGCTGAATGGATGAATTAGACTCTCTTGGAGAGGGCTTGATGCATGATGAGTAATGTTACATTGGGTAAGGAAATGTGGACTGAGGCCATTAACACGGCCTGATACTTGGTGAATCAGTCCCCTTCTATTGCTATAGATTGTAAAATTCAAAAGTGTGGAGTAGTTAGCAAGTTGACTACTTAAGGTTGCGAGTATTTAGTTGTGATGCTTACTCTTATATACTGTCAGTTGAGAGAGATAAGCTGGATCAAATGGCTAAAAAGAATGTTTTCGTCGGTTATGTTAATGATGTGAAAGATTACATGTTATATGACCGGGTCACATGAAAAATCATCCTTAGTCGTGATGTCAAATTCGAGGAAAGATCTTTGTTCAGTAATGATGAACACAAAAAGGATAAAAAGTCGGTTGTGGTCGTTCATATAGACATATATGAAATACGGGTTGATACTGAGACGCGGACAGAGGTACGAGTAATTACCTATGAGAAAGAATCCATCAAGGGATTGTAGGTTATCTGTGAGATACAGGGATGACTCGAATGTTGCATTTGCACTCATTACGGATGAGGGTGATCCGTCTACTTTTCATGAGGCTTTTGACGATATATATGCCGAAAAGTGGAAAGCGGTAATGTATGATGAGATGGACTCCCTGTACAAGAATGAGACGTGAGAGCTGGTGGAGCCTCCCGTCAGTCATAAAGCATTCGGGTGTAAGTGGATCTTCGGGAATAAATATGATAAGTACAAGACAATGTTGGTAACGAAGGGATATGCTCAGAGAAAAAGTGTCGACTTCAGTGAGATCTTCGCACCTGTGGTGAATCAAGTATTTATCATATTCGTATTGGCGAGAGTTGCCCAATACAATCTCAAGATAGAACAGATGGATGCGAAGATGGCTTTCCTACATGTGGAATTGAAAGAGCATATTTACATGAAGTAAGTAAAATGTTTTAAAATACAATGGGCGGAGAACAAGGTTTGAAAGTCAAAGAGGTCGTTGTACGACCTGAAACAGTCGCTTAAGCAATGGTATAAGAAATTTGATTCTTTCATGGTGAGTCAGAGATTTATCAAGATTGAGTTTGATCATTGTGTCTATTACAAGACACCAAGTGATAGGAAGTTCATTGTCATGGTATTGTATGTTGATGACATGCTTATCGCTAGTCATAGCATGTCTGAGATCGACATACTAAAGATTCAACTATCAGGGACATTTGAGATGAAAGATGTGGGGGCTGCAAAGAGTGTTCTCAGCATTGACATACACAAAGACAGGAATAGGGGCAGGCTATGGTTATCTCAGGTATAATATTTTGAGAATGTATTGGTGAAGTATGGGATAGACAAGGTAAAGCCGGTTAATTAGCGCTCCCCACGCGACTCATTTTAGGCTTTCTTCTTAACAGTGTTCTTAAACAGATGAAGAAAAACAGGTTATGTCTCATGTGCCTTATTCGAGCGCGGTTAGCAACTTGATATATGGCATGATCTGTATGAGACCAGATATTTCACATGTGGTGGGCGTTATTAACAAATATATGTCTAGCCCCGGCAAGCAACATTTAAAGCAATGAAATGACTACTTCGGTATATTCAAGGTATGCAAGAATACGTCTTGACATTTAAAAAATCAAGGGACAAGTTAATAAGCTATGTGGTTTTAGATTACGCGGACAATATGGATAATAAAAGGTCAACTTTTGATTACTCATTTGTATTAGTAGGTGGAGCGATTATTTGGATGTCAAAGCTTCAGTCTATGATGGCTCTTTCCACAACTGAAACTGAGTATATGACGGTGACAAAAGCGTTCAAAGAAGGTGTTTGGTTGAGGGGAATGATAAATCAGTTGGGACTTCAGCAGAAGGTCGTGCTACTTAATTGTGATAACGAAAGCTCAATTAATTTGGTGAAGAACTTCGTTTATCACTCACGTACTAAACATATTGATGTACGTCATCATTTTATTCGACAGGTAGTTGATGAATGAGACGTGACTTTTGAGAAGATACACACAAGCATGAATCCAGCTAACATACTTATGAAGGTGGTTCCTAAAGAGAAGTTCAAGTTTTATGAAACTTTTATGGGCTTAGAGAAAGCTTAATGAAGACGGAGTGTGCACGAGAAGCGACAATGAAGCTATGATGGAAGGCAATTAGAGATGATGATGGCAAATGAGTAATGGAGAGTGAAGATTGAAGACATAGTAGAGATTGTTATCAATGTCTTAAATTTGTCTATAAATAGTTTTGTCGATGAAATCGAAAGACCACTTGATCCCATCGAGCAAATGCTGATGCCATCGACAGATGCTCAATCCCATCGAGAAAATCTACAAAAATCCTAGTTGATTGCTGGACAGTTTTGGAGGTTACTACTCAATGGCATCGAAGGATCTTCGATGTCATTGATTGGTCATCGATGGCTGTCAATGCCATCGAATGACCCATCGAAGATGCGTGCAGAATTGCATAAGTGTGCGATTTGTTTCCTATTCCGGTTAGGTAGTATATATGCTGGGTGTAATCAGGTTTAGGGTAAGGATTAAGACTTTTAAAGTTATTCTCAAGGGTTTAAGGGCATAATTAGGGATTCAAAGGAATTCGAGGGATTGTTTGAATCAGTAAGATCATCTATCTCTTGTAATATTGCTTTCATAGTATATTATTCGTCGCTTTGTGTCATGGCTTTTTTCCGCAAGAGTTTTTTTCACATAAAATACAGATTGCCTTCATTTTTAATTTGTTTGTGCGATTGTTTGATTCTGCTTTGTGTGCTTCCACAAGTCCCAACACATATGTTAGATTAACACACGACACATATAGAACACTCAAAGATAGACAATGGCACTTATAAGTGATTAAGTTTAATGGTGTCAAACATGACACATGATGGGTGCTCGAAGTTATATGATGGCAATTGTGACACAAGTGATGCATTAGCACATTTGAAACACATGGGCACTTAAAGAGGTGGCACATGTGCACATAGGCACATTGACACATGTGGCATGTTGTCACATTGACACATGTGGTAGCACATTTAGAGCTATTGAAGATAGACAATGGCACGTGTAGCATAGTGGCATATGTGGGCGCTCTTGCACATATGGGACACGGGTGAAAAATGGATGGTGACACAACTATGACACAAAAAATAATGGACAATGAAAAATTGGCACATGCAACACATGTAGGGTATTTTGTACATGGGAGGCCCAAGTGAAGATGGATTGTGACAAAATTTTAACACATCAAAGGATGGACAATGGAAAGTTAGCACTTGGGGCACATTTGATGTGCGTTGTACATGTGGGCCCAAGTGAAGATGGATGGTGGCACATGTGGTGCATTGACATGTGTGTGAAAAATAGATGGAATGTGGAACCTGGAGGTTTGGTACATATGGTGCATTGACACATGTTTAACTTATGATAAATTTATTTTCTTCAATAGCAGGAAAATGCATTTTTCATTGGGAGATGTAGGAAATTAAATTTGTTGCTTTTCAAAAAACAAAACAAAAAACAAAAAACAAAAAAAAAAAAAAAAAAAAAAAAAAAAAGAAGAAGTAAAATACAGTGTTTCCTATCAATTTTCACAAAATAATAATAATAATAATAATCTTCACAAACAATAAAAAAAAAAAAATTAAAAAAAAATTAAAAAAAAAAATAATTTCCTAAGAAATAGTATTTCCTTTCCTTTACTTTCATTTCCTTTCCTTCTTCCTTTCCATGAATCTAAATAGGCAGTTTAAAAAACTAGAAATAGCAAAAAACATTAAGGCCTATTTGTTTTTCCAATTACATTAGTAATTACTAACAAATGGGTAGATTATTTACTCTTGTAATTCCCTATTAATGTCAGTGTGATTTGATTATAATGATAACTAAAGTGAAGGTTTGTTTTCTTTATAAAATCATTATAAATGAAGTGATTTTACAATAGAAAATTATAATGATTATAATTTCCTTTTCTTTGATTGCATTTGACTGCTAATCTATAATTTATATGCAAACAAACACCTTCCAAAAATAAAAATAACTCATTTACTTATAATTACATGGGAAATTTTTAAAAACAAACTTACTAAAGTAAATATGCATAGTATGTTTACAAGGGTTTGAATTTAATTATTTAATTAACTTTAATTTCTCTAATTAGTGTACATATAATGTTTGACACAATGGTTATAATAAGCCCGTTGAAATATATACTTTACCCAAAAATGATGAAATTCCAAGTCTCGTATGAGCCACAAGCACAAGATTACATCCAAGTGATTAGCCAATGATTTTTAACTATTGATTTACATAGACAATGTTTGAACCACGCATATCATCATATTAAAGTAATTATAGTGATGCAATTGATAATCTGATTGTTTTGGGATATCATGGGTGAGCCATATGCCCAATAGATTAATAGCCTAGTGACACACATGTTACATATGCAACTCTTGAAAACATTTTAGATGTAATCGAAGCTTTCAACTTGAATTTAAAACCCCCTCTTTGAGGGATTTAAAACCCCCAGTTTATGGTGCCAAACAAACTGGGTCCTTACTCTTACTCGGGTGGTAGACTCCTTGGAGTTTCAACACCGGGTCAAGGGTTCGAGTACCCATGGTGGTGAAATCCCACGGCGTGCGTGTGTGGGGTGTGTGCGCATGTGGTGTGAGTGTGTGGGGGTGTGTGTGTGTAAAAATAAATAAATTAATTAATTAATTAATTAATTAAAAAAAAAAAAAAAAAAAAAAAAACTGGGCGATTTGAAATTCCCTCAAACCCTCTTCAAATCTATGGCTCCAAACGACCCATGAAGAAACACCCAAAACACTAATTGGATAGATATGCACCACATGCATTGATTGACGACTCCTAACATGCACTCTTACCTGTCATGTGTCCGAAAATCTAAACCCTTCATTAAACTTACTGTAAAAGAACAAAACCATAAGAAATTTTAGGCCGGTTGGATACTTGCCGGCCACAGTCTCTCAACTGTTGGTATACAGGCTAGCACTGTTTTCAGTGCCTGTTAGGGAAAAAGCGTGTTAAAACATGTTTTTAGTGGCACCCATAAAGGGGCTCGGATACAGTGTATCATACACGCCACGGCACCGACGACGTGTGCTGCTTGGAAAAGCTCCGTGTGGGCCCACCATAATGTATGTATTTTATCCATCCATCTATTTTTGCCACCTCAATTTAGTGCATGATCCCAAATCGAGGTGGATCCAATCTCAGGTGGATGAAACAGAAACAGTGGTGCTTGAACACCTACCGTTAAAAACCTCCTAGGGCCCACTGTAATGTTTATTTGTCATCCAACCTGTTGATTAAGTCACATAAACCTAGATGAAAGGAAAATACAAATATCAGCTTGATCCAAAACTTTTGTAGCCCGCAATAAGTTTTTAACGGTGGATGTTCAATCACCACTGTTTCCTATAGCATGGTCCACCTGAGATATTGATCTGACTCATGCCTTAAAATGATCTAGCAAAATGGATAAATTGCGTCGATAAAACATATACATCAAAGTAGGGCTCATAGAGCTTGATCTGGCAAAATGGATGGACGGTGTGGATAAAACATATACATCAAAGTAGGGCCCATAGAGCTTTTATGGCATCACAGTGCTGGGGTGCTCCACTACGTAATCGGATTCCTCCCCATAACACTAACTTCTCACTTCTCTATATGTTGTCTACGCAAGCGGAATATCTCTGTGGCCCACTGTGATGTATGTATCATACATCTGTTTTACTATATCTTTGTTGGGTATGAGCACAAAATTAAAGCATATCTAAAACTTAAGTGGACCACATCATATAATAAAGTGTGAATTGAATTCCTACCATTGAAAACTTATCAAGGCTACAGAAATTTTAGATCAAGCTGATATTTGTGTTTCCCTTTGCTCAGATATTTGTGACATTATGAAGAGGTTGGATGACAAATAAACATTTATGTGGGCCCTAATATGGTTTCAATGATGGATGTCATTATCCCTTAGTGTAGTCCACTTGAGGTTTGGACATGCTTAAATTTTGGGCTCATGGCCTAAAATGAGCAAGCAAAATGGATGGACGGCTTGGATAAGACAAATACATCCAAGGTGGACCCCACAGAGTTTACTCAGTACGCAATCCGCTTCAGTTGTCTATGTTAAAGTAGATTATAAGATAGTTGCACATAGAAACTTACTCCAATGGTCTACTTTCAATTTTTTTTAAATCTCCAAAATTAATGGCCAGGATCTTATTCTTACAATCCGGAAGTATATCATCTATGGTTGGGATGATGTTGCTAAAACACCATTGCAAAGTCTCAATCAAGTATATCACTTTTGTCAAAGTGGTCAAGCGATCAGAATCGTTAATTTTATGGTCCACATCATGTATGGTGGATACTTTATAATATTCCAGATCTGATGATCTTAATCATCCAATATGTGGCCGACAATTGCTGAAAATTTCTCATGACTGTCTATCTGTCTGCCATTTATCGAAGGGTCAGAATCTTCCAAATTGGGAACATTTGCAGAATTGCGTGTCCATGAAGGGTGCCATCAATGGCCCACTAGAACAACTGGCGCATCAGGACACTATACTCTGGAACATTTCTCCATGCACGTGCACTGCCACGCACACAACAAAAAAGCCAGAATGAATATCATTGCGAGGGATATTTTGAAAAATCTCCAAATATCTTTGCCGAAACTTCATCAAATGATATTATCACGAGAATATTACGAGATTTAAAAATATTTCTTTTTCTTAAATTTTAAATTTTTATGGCACAATAAATGTTTAAAAGTTAAAATAATTCATTTATGCGTATATATATTTAAAGAGTAGGTCTCAAGTCCAATCTATTGTACCGACAAAGTACAGTCCAGCTAGTGGATAACATCCAACTTATTAATTGCATGTGACATCAAACCCTTACAATAGGTTGGTCCCACCATAAGAATCATCTCATGCAAAAATCATTCATATCTACTTATCAGGTGGGCCACATCATATAAAACAATTTCTAGTCATTAATAAATAAGGAAAAAAATGTGGTGCACTTGATGGGTAGATATTTTTATTTTTATTTTCCGAGGTGATCCTCGTGGCAAGGTCAACGTATTGGACAGGTTGGATGTCACACACAAAAAAGATTGGAAGTATTGGCTAGGTGGACTATAACTTAAAGTCCAATTAATTGGACTTTAGACTTTCTCATATTAAATTCTTAAATTTATTCTTAATTTATAAATTAAAAAATGTAATTTTTTTTTTAATATGTTACTTTCATTGAGAATTTTCCCATGATACGGTAAGGAAATGTCAAATTTTGAAAATCTCTCAAAATTTGTCTAGAACAAGTTCGTCACTATCACAAATACTATAAAAGTGACTGAATGCGATTGCTCAAGGTGGAAAATGGTTGCTAGAAAACACGGTGTGTTACCGACATATCAAGATTACAGTCATTGGAATTGAATTCATATGTATTGATCCAAATTTTTGATGTGACAAAACACAATGTTGAAGATGGCCGCCTAAAAGATCTTCAAAATAGGAATGACCTAACTTGTCGAGGAGAGTCTAATCGATGAAGCCTATTGCTAAACATGGACCCGTGATCCACCGGCTATAGTTCTAACTCATCCTATCCTAATAAATTAGGATGAATTTTAGCAAACATTCGGGGCTTATCTGAGAGCTTGTATTTGAAATGCATTGAAATCTAAATCATAATTACATTGGAATCAAGGTGCTTTTGTAATTGAATTAAAACACACTTAGGATGTAAATAAATACACCTCAATGCCGGAATCTTGTACTTAAGCATGTGAGCTATAAAACCTAATACTGAGATCTGTGAAATTCCATTTCCTAAATTACCCTAGATGCGAATGCACCCAAATACACCCAGACCAGGGTTGTCAATTTCACCACCTATGAGTACTCAAACCCTTAACCAGGTGTTGAAACTCCTGAGAGTCTACCACCGGAGAAAGAGTAAGGACCTGGTTGTCAATGTTGAGAATTTTATACAGATTAATGTAATATCTGTATAATATGGAAACCAAAAATCACTACGATCAGAATTAAGGACAAGCTGAAGCACGTCTGAAATGCTGTCCTTAAAGCGTTATTTGCCCCTACTCAAGTAGATTGAGTATGCTGATAGGTTACAGGCAAATTGCTTCTAGGATACGACAAGCCTGGTGTGGGTCTGCGTTCAGCAAACACGAAGGCCCACCAAATGGAACTCTTTTACACACTTTCTGGCAATATTACAATATAAGAGAAAAATCTCAAAAGAAAGAAAAAGAAAGAGAAAAATGATTTTGACCACTGCACTGGTCAGTCCAATTCGTCAGCCACTGGTTCAGTTGAACAGTCCTAGACCACACCTCTGGTCTATTCTTCAAGCTAAGGTTCAAGCCTTGCTTTGTTGCTGGAAATACTATAATATTATATGAGTGGAGAGGGGCTGGCTGTCTATGTTCGTATGGGTTTGCTGGAGTGAGTTGAGATGGTTTGGAAACCCATCCAGACCCTCCTTTTATACGCTATGATGGCTGGGGGTTATGGTCCAGGGAATTAAATTCCATGACCGTTTTCTAGCTGTTGGAGAAAACTAGCCGTTATATGGCTGTTGGAAACTAGCCGTTATATGGCTGTTGTGAGAGAGCTGACTAGCCATTTTATAGCTGTTGGGCTAGCCGTTTTATGACTGTTAGCAACAGTTTCTTGTAATTAACTCCATAGCTGTTACACATTTGTGCAACAGCTATATTTCCAGCCTCTATATAATCAGAGGGACTCTCATTCAGTCCTCTAAATTTATGTCCAGCCAACCATCTGCATTAGCCACTAGTCGCACCCGTCTCGCTCCGGTTCGCGAAGGGAGCGACCCTCTACGACACGATGCGCACGTGCGAAGTGCAAAGTGCGCCACTAGCGCCTCTACAGCCACACTGCCTCACAAGCCCACGCCCTCGCACCGAGCCCGAGCTCGAGCCCAAGCCCAAGACCGAGACCGAGACCGAGACCGAGACCGAGTCCGAGTCCGAGTCCGAGTCCGAGACCGAGACCGAGACCAAGCCCGAGCCCGTGCCCGTGCCCGAGCCCGAGCCCGAGCGCGAGCGTGCGCGCGGGTGTTCCAGTGCTTCGCACTGGAACACGCAAGGTCCATAGTCCACGGACTACGAAGGTAAATATTATAATACTCCACTGTTTTCATTTAAACCAGATTTCCTTCTCTTCTCTTTTCCATGTGGGACTATTCCCAAAATCTTGAAAAACGTGTTTTTTCAAATACATTATTATAATATATTATTAAAATATATATTAAAATCAATATATTTATAACAATCCCCCATTTGATTTTATAAAAATATTTTCTCGGTTTAAATAATATTGCCAGAATAATCAGCTTATATGCATAAAGAAAGATATCTTTCGATTTTAATCTTTCCTTAGTGTAAGTATCTCAAAACTCTATCGAAATTACTGGTAGCCGCAGCTTTGAACCAGTTATTCCTAGATAACAGAGTTGGAGAAACCACACACATATTCGCTATGTGTTTATTAGAGTTCTCACAATCTTGCTCAGCACATTTAATGGCCATGTGCTTATCCTAATTCGTGAACGATCCCGAGAGAAAACTCCTAACTCTCATGAGAGACGGCACCATCTCTACGTTCATATAGGTGAAATCCTTCCAGTGTCTCCGTTACTCTAAGACATTTGTCCTATAGACTGGATTTCATTAAGAGTTCTTAGACTCAACCCTCTTACGTAACGCTCAGCACTTATCTATTATGGATGAGGTTTTATAATTTAGTGCTGAAAAACTTTCCACATATCAATGACTTGTTTTTACCCATTAAACCCAAATTTAGAGATTTTCTAACTTCAGGTTGGGTTACCATCACTGGTGGAACTTTGGTTGAAAAGTTTCAACCCCATCCCTCTAGATGTAGCCTTTACTACCTCTCTCGGTAGAGGTTTAGTGAAAGGATCCGCCAGGTTGTTGCTTGATTTCACATAGGAAATAGCAATGATTCCATCTTGAATCAATTGTCTGACATAATCATGTCGAAGACTAATATGTCTAGATTTACCATTATACGTGCCGCTATAGGCTCTAGCTAATGTGGCTTCACTATCACAATGTAGTGACACAGCCGATATAGGCTTTACACAGAAAGGGATTTCTAATAGAAGATCCCTTAGCCACTCAGCCTCTTTGCCTGTTGCAGCCAGGGCTATAAATTCAGACTCCATAGTCGAATGCGTTATGCAAGTCTGTTTCTTGGATCCCCAAGATACAGCTGCACCTCCTATGGTGAATACTCACCCTGTAGTAGACTTGTTGTTCCCTGCACTCGATATCCAGCTCGCATCGGTATATCCTTCCAATACGGCAGGAAACTCTGAATAGAATAGTCCTAAATCTTTGGTTGCTTTTAAGTAACTAAGGACTCTACTGATTGCATTCCAGTGTTCAGTACTGGGGTTACTAGTAAACCTACTAAGTTTACTCACAGCATATGCAATATCTGGTCTAGTGCATTGCATAGCATACATTAGACTTCCTATAGAACTTGCATATTCTAATTATGCAACTGTTCTTCCAGTATTTTCTTTTAGCTTGATACTTGGATCAAATGGGGTTTTTGCTTCCTTTATATTTAGATGGTTAAACTTGTTTAGTATCTTCTCAATATAATGAGATTGACACAAAGCATAACCCCCACAATGTTTTTTTAACTTTGATACCTAGAATGGTATCAACTTGTCCAAGATCCTTCATTTTGAATACGGAAGATAGAAACCTCTTTGTTTCAGTCACACCTTCTATTTTGTTACTTATTATTAACATGTCATCTACATACAGACAAATAATAACGATATAACTACCATCTACTTTAGAGTATATGCATTTGTCAGCTATATTATGCATGAAACCATGAGATAGTATTTTGGAATCAAACTTCTCATGCCACTGTTTTGGTGCTTGTTTTAATCCATACAATGATTTGACTAATCTACATACTTTGTTTTCATTTCCTGGTAGAATGAACCCTTCAGGTTGTTCCATGTATACCTCCTCATTGAGGTCACCATTCAGGAAAGCAGTCTTTACATCCATTTGATGAATGTGAAGATGATGTATAGAAGCTAGCGCAAATAATATCCTAATGGATATTATCCTAACTACAGGTGAGTATGTGTCAAAATAATTTATCCCTTCTTTTTGTCTAAAACCCTTAGCTACTAATCGAGCTTTAAAGGTTTGGATAGTCCCATCAGTGTGATATTTCTTCCTAAATACCCACTTGCAACCTATGGGTCTAGAACCTGGAGGTAAGTTTACTAATTCCCATGTTTGATTTGATAGTATGGATTCCATTTCATCGTTTATAGCTTCTTTCCAGAAAGCTGAGTCTCTAGAAGATATAGCCTCTTTATATGATTTAGGATCATCTTCTATATTCATCACTATAGGTATTTGTCTTATAACATTTTCTCTATCTGCTTCTACTAGATGGAAAATGATACGTTGTGAGTCTATGTAGTCATCTCCTAGACTCTTCTCTATTCTTGTTCTTTGACTCCTACGAGGTTCAATAGGAGCTTCTACTATCTGTGGGGCTGTGCTATCTTGTTCTCTATTAGGAGATTGGATGTCATTATCCTTAGACTCCAAGGATAGTGAGTTCTCAAAGAACTCAACGTCTCTTGATTCTATTATTGTATTAGACTCCATGTCTAGAAGTCTATAAGCTTTACTATTTTGTGCATACCCTAAGAAGGCACACTTAATAGCTCTTGGTCCTAACTTAGTTCTTTTGGGTCAGGGGTTCTACAATATGCAAGATACTCCCACACTTTAAGATATCCTAGGTTAGGTTTTCTTCCTCTCCATGTTTCATATGGAGATATTCTATATTTTTTAGACGGAATTCTGTTTATAATATGGCATGCTGCAAGCAGTGCCTCACCCCATAGATTTAGTGGCAACTTTGCTCTTATCAGCATTGAGTTGACCATTTCTACTAATGTTCTATTCTTCCTTTCAGCTATTCCATTTTGTTGAGGTGTATATGGAGCAGTACATTGATGTATCAGTCCATGTTCTTCACAGAAGTTTTCGAATTCATTGGAGAAGTATTCTCCTCCTCTATCGCTACGAAGAATTTTAATCTTCTTATTTAGTTGATTCTCTACTTCTGCTTTATATACTTTAAACATGTTCAATGCTTCATCTTTGCTCTTTAATAGGTACACATACACATATCTAGAGCAATCATCTATAAAGGTTATGAAGTACCGTTTACCTCCACGAGTAAGAATGCGTTTAACTCACAGATATCACTGTGCACAAGATTCAATACTTGAGACGATCTTTCAACACTTGGAAAAGGTTTCTTCGTCATTTTGGATCGTATGCACACTTCACATTTATCGATTTCATTATCTGTGTATGAGATTAAACCATTCTTAGCCATGAACTTCAAGGTACTATACCCTATATGGGCTAGTCTATCATGCCACAGTCCAGCGGATTCAACCATATACGCAGAAGTGCTACTTTCATTCAGAGAAAACTTAACCATTCCGTTACAAGCATATCCCTTCCCGACAAAATTCCCATTCTTGGACAGGATCAGTTTTCCTGACTCGTACACCACCCTTATGCCTGGTTTACCCAGAAGGTCCCCAAAAACTAAGTTTCGCCTCATGTCTGGAACGTGCAGTACATTGGTCAGAATCACTTTCTTCCCAGATGTGAATATCAGTTCGACAGTTCCTTTGCCGACGACCTTTGATCGGACTTCATTGCCCATTTGGACTTCTTGACCATCGGTCAATTCCTCATAAGTTTTGAAGGCTGATTTGTCGTAGCACACATGTACTGTAGCGGCAGTATCATACCACCAACCTGGAACTTTGCCTTGGATGGTATTCACCTCAGTGATCATAGCCACTATATCGCCTTCTTCTACTGCACTTGCCTCTTGTTTAGACTTGCGATATCGGCATACTCGAGCATAGTGCCCGATTTTTTCCACAGACATGGCATGGGCCTTTGAACTTTCCGTTCTTCTTTTGGGTGTTTTTCTTGAATTTCCCTTTATTGGGTTTCAGGGAATTGTCCTTCTCGGGATGTTTGTTATTAGAGTTCTCTACTGCATGAACCTTGGACGAGGCATTCCCGTTATCATTCTTTCTGTCGCGGTTACGGGATTCTTCCTCAATTCTGAGATGTTTCTGGATTTGTTCCAGTGTGTAGTCCTCAGCTTTATGCAGCAACTTCTTTCTATAGTCTTTCCACATCGGTGGCAATTTGGCAATTATAGCCCCGACTTGGAATGATTCAGGAAGATCTATCTTTATCGCTTTGATTTTGTTTACTATTAGCTGCAATTCTTAGATTTGGGGTAGCAGCGGTTTGTTATCTACCATGTTGAAGTCAAAATACCTGGCGATGAGAAACTTGTTGGTACCTTCTTCTTCAGCTTTGTATTTGAACTCCAGAGCAGTCCAGATCTCCTTTGCTGATGACGTCTGTTGGTACAGATCGTACAGTCGGTCGGAGAGAGCGTTCAGAATGTGTCCTCGACACAAGAGTTCATCTTCGGCTCGTTTGGTGCGGGCGGACACCTGTTCAGGTGTGTCGTCGTCGGTTGCTTCAGGTAGCGCTTGCAAATTTGGATCTAGTATGTAATAGATCCTTAGCGCCGTTAGGAGAAATTTTAGTTTGTCTTGCCATCTCGTAAAATTGGTTCCATCGAACCGATCAAGACGTATCAAGTCCTGATCATCAGCTTGATGGATGAAACACTGTCGGCTTCCATTACAAAAATAACGCTTTAAGATTGTTGAGAATTTTATACAGATTAATGTAATATCTGTATAATATGGAAACCAAAAATCACTACGATCAGAATTAAGGACAGGCTGAAGCACGTCTGAAACGCTGTCCTTAAAGCGTTATTTGCCCCTACTCAAATAGATTGAGTATGCTGATAGGTTATAGGCAAATTGCTTCTAGGATACGACAAGCCTGGTGTGGGTCTGCGTTCAGCAAACACGAAGGCCCACCAAATGGAACTCTTTTACACACTTTCTGGCAATATTACAATATAAGAGAAAAATCCCAAAAGAAAGAAAAAGAAAGAGAAAAATGATTTTGACCACTGCACTGGTCAGTCCAATTCGTCAGCCACTGGTTCAGTTGAACAGTCCTAGACCATACCTCTGGTCTATTCTTCAAGCTAAGGTTCAAGCCTTGCTTTGTTGCTGGAAATACTATAATATTATATGAGTGGAGAGGGGCTGGCTGTCTATGTTCGTATGGGTTTGCTGGAGTGAGTTGAGATGGTTTGGAAACCCATCCAGACCCTCCTTTTATAGGCTATGATGGCTGGGGGTTATGGTCCAGGGAATTAAATTCCATGACCGTTTTCTAGCTGTTGGAGAAAACTAGCCGTTATATGGCTGTTGGAAACTAGCCGTTATATGGCTGTTGTGAGAGAGCTGACTAGCCATTTTATAGCTGTTGGGCTAGCCGTTTTATGACTGTTAGCAACAGTTTCTTGTAATTAACTCCATAGCTGTTACACATTTGTGCAACAGCTATATTTCCAGCCTCTATATAATCAGAGGGACTCTCATTCAGTCCTCTAGATTTACGTCCAGCCAACCATCTGCATTAGCCACTAGTGCAAAGTGCGCCACTAGCGCCTCACAAGCCCACGCCCTCGCACCGATCCCAAGCCCAAGCCCAAGCCCAAGCCCAAGCCCAAGCCCACGCCCTCGCACCGAGCCCGAGCGCGAGCGCGGGTGTTCCAGTGCTTCGCACTGGAACACGCAAGGTCCATAGTCCACGGACTACGAAGGTAAATATTATAATACTCCACTATTTTCATTTAAACCAGATTTCCTTCTCTTCTCTTTCCCATGTGAGACTATTCCCAAAATCTTGAAAAATATGTTTTTTCAAACATCTTTTTTCAAATACATTATTATAATATATTATTAAAATATATATTAAAACCAATATATTTATAACAGTCAAATGACCCTAAAGCTAAATAACTTTCGTTGAAGTTTGCTAAAATACATCTAAACGTTATGGTAGTATAGAATATGTGGGGGCTTTAGCCTTTTAAATCTGGGTCATTTATCCATGATATGAACCGTTCATATGATGGGTCCCACCTTGGATGGGAATAAGACAAAAATGAAAACTATCACATTGGAATATTTGAACTCCCCAATCAGTTGAGACATTTCTTTTAATAAGGACGATCTCCTAAACTTTAAAAACATAAATGAATCGTTTGAAATATTTCAATAAAGGAATTTATGTGGTATCCCCATTCACATTGGGGCCATGATATAAACGTTTGGGTTATAGAAAGGACCCCAATCCAATTGCTAAAGTCCTCACATGTCCAATTTTAGAGTTTTATAATACGTTGAGATGTATTTTAGATATTTGCTTCCATCAAAGTCGTCGTGACAGATGATCCTATGATAGTTCACCACCATTTTGTATTTTGAAAAAGGTAGCAGTGAGTCATCCTCCTCACATGTGGCACTCATGTACGTCTATATAGACCATTGCAGGGCATATTGTGAAGGGAGAATATGTCTATATCCAGGCTGATCAAGCAATCTTAGCCATCCAATTCATAGATATTAAAAAAATAATTAATGGTTAAAATTCTAAGGAAAAAAAATATATATGTGATGTAACTATCTTCTTGGTGTAATTTTTAGGTTGTGCTCCTTCTGTAATTGGGTCGATGGCATGGACAGTTTGGATTTCCATGCAACCATCTTATGCCATACGGCTGGAGATATGGTGGTGAACTAACATAGGAGTCCACTTCATTTCTAATGGATCATAATTTAACGAGCGGTCCCTCGTGAGAGGGGGACAGACCACCATGATGTATGGGTTTTATCCACACCGTCCATCCATCTTTTGTATCGATTTAATTAAAATCCCAAAAATGAATTAGATCTAAAGCTCAAATGGACCACGCCACAAGAAACAACAGTGCTAATGATGCCCACAATTGAAACTTTCTTAGGGCCCATCGTGATATTTATTTGCCATCCAACCTGTTCATAAGGTTATATAGTCCTGGATAAAGAGAAAAAACAAACACCAGGTTGATCGGAAACTTCTATGGCCCAGAAGAAGTTTCCAATGGTATTTGTTTAATCCCCAATGTGTGGGCCACTTCAGCTTTGGATCTACTTCATTTTTGGGCTCATAAAATAAAATGATATGGACAATTGAATAGACAGTGTGGATAAAACCCATACATCATGGTGGCCCTTCAAAACCCCAGCCTATATTGAGCTGGGACCAGCAAGGGTAGTGCCCAAACTACATGGTACATTTCAGAGATGTGGGCCATTCATTGGGTATGGCACACCTAAGCAGGAATCAGATATGGTGAGGCCCTGGTAATGAGATTTGACTGAGCCATGTGACATTGTCATAGATAAAGCTAGGCAAGTTAGAGAGTAGTTATGTCATTGCACATGTCATTGCATGCACATCATCTAATCAAATCTCCGCACCTTAAAGTCTCACCAAACCAAACTCATGTTTCTCAGCCTCACCATATCCAGCCCCTCTTTGCCACCCACATCACTTACTGAACCATCTAGAATGTCCAGTACTCAACTCTTCTTCGTCTACCATGCAAAAATCACAGCAATCGAACTTCCACGATGGATCCCGTCCTTCCATTTTTTGGATGCCATTGATTGAATGGTTTTGATCATTCGATCAGTATCAACTTTTAAAGGTAGCCTAGAGACGGTCAAAATAGTTGATGTGAATGCCTACTTGTCCATACGTGCATATGGAAAGGTTCATAAACATAGTCGACCACAATTTTATTAATATAAACATACGGTTGTGAATGTATGATTATCGTATGCTCTAGAAGGTTTAAAAATTGACATCTTTCCAATAATTTTGTCATTTCCTGTGATTGTGGACGACCCATATTTTATTTTTTTCTATTCCCTTTGCCTACCTTACCAACTCCTGCGAAGACCTTTATAGCTTATATACAATGGACCAAGGTGTGCATATCGCAATTGAGGGACCCACTTCAGATGG
This sequence comes from Magnolia officinalis, assembly GCA_021015155.1. Taxonomy (NCBI): domain Eukaryota; kingdom Viridiplantae; phylum Streptophyta; class Magnoliopsida; order Magnoliales; family Magnoliaceae; genus Magnolia; species Magnolia officinalis. Next base: position 95,667,519 of record JAJHSJ010000002.1, read on the forward strand.
AGGATGACCCTGATGGTCGTTAGTGTATGTTTGCATGTAGAGGTGGGCAAAATGGACCTGATCGGGTGGATCCGCCCCGATTCAAACAGAACCGATGGCCTGAATCGGTCAGGTTCGGGTAGGATCGGTCAGGTTCGGGTAGGATCAGTCAGATTCGAACGACAATTAGATCAGATTCGGGGTAAGCAGCAAATCCGACCGAACCGAACCAAAATCCGATCCGATTCAATCCGGACCGCACCGGGTGTAGTAACTAATTATGTAGAGAATGAGAATCTTCAGCGCCTTGTAAGAGGGCGCCACTCTATGAAGTGGATGTCGTGTTTGATACTATCATCTTCCCACCTGAGATTCTCCCACCACACCAGTTCACCTCCCACCTGAACACCACCACCACCCCTAATAGCATTGCGGGGCCCGGCTCAAAGCGGAATCTCCTTCAGCTTCCTACATCCCCTCACTGTTAGTATCTTCAATGCCGGCAAATACTTGCCACTGCAAATTCTCTCCAGCTTGGGTAGCTCCCACAGATGCTCCGTGTGCAGCCGTTGGAGAGAGTCGTCCACCGTCACAACATCCCCTTGAAAGACCGACTCTAGTCTATTGCAGAATCCGATCTCGAGCTTTTCTAGGCACGGTAAATGGATACCTGAGGAGGAGAAGTTGACGAGTCTTAGACAACGGTCCAGATGTATGTGCTTCAGGAGGGGGAAGCTTATGATCGTACCCAGACGATCCATATTTTCTCCAGAGTACCTGAAGCTTCTTCAGGAAGTCACGTAGCATGTATAAGCTTCTTCAAGAAGCTATATAGCTGGCATGAGCTTTACAGTTTTATCCTACTAAGTAAACTATGTGGGGCCCATCTTGAATTTTTTTTTGTTTATCCACACCGTCCATAAGTTTTTCCATATCAATTTAGGGGTTGATACTAAATTTTAAGTATATCCAATAATCAAGTAGATCACACCATAGGAAACAATGAGAATAATAATTTCTACACCGTTGAAAAAAATGAACGATCCGAACCTTGTCCAATCCGATCCGACTCGATTTTCCTGACCGAGTCGGACTCGGATCGGTCCAGGCCAGCAGAAGATCGGATCGGATCGGGTAAGATGGCCTGGACTCGGTACCGGATCGGATCGAGTTCGGGTTTGACCATGCAAATTTCGAACCGAGTCGGGTTGGGCGCAATCCGATCCGACTCGGTCCGATGCCCAGCTCTATTTGCATGTGGAAGGAGACTGCTGATGCAGTGGTGATGGATGGCATGGAATACTTCTAGATTGGAAAGTCCTGTCCATCCTAGCTTTGTTATTTAGGCAGCTAAGTTAAAGGCTAGGCACGGTGGATTTATGACTCACTTCACTCATCCGAGTTGACTCGGTCACGGTTTAACTAATACAGTTTCACACGATGAGTCACCCAAACGAGTCATTGTCAACTTGGGTGAGTCAGGCTGAGTCATTTTCGCTCCAGCAAGTCATGACTCAACTTGAGATTAGATGAGTCGAACTGAGCTGCCACCTAGGTCTTGAATTCGTGCTAGGAACATCTAATTAAGAGGTTGTTTTGGAAGTGTGGATTTGGAATCCTTCCATTGTGTTTGGCACCGTGGAATTAGAATCTCCTGTATTTAAAAGTAGTTATGTATAATATATTTATAGGGGTTTGAATTTAATTACTAAATCAATTTTAATATCTCTAATTAGTGTGTGTATGAAATGTTTGACACAATCGTTATAATAAGGCCGTTAAAATATATATTTTACCCAAAATTGATGAAATTCCAAGTCTCAAATGAGCCACAAGCATAAGATCACATCTGAGTGATTAACCAATGATTTTTACCATTGATTTACATGAATAATGTTTTGATGGCATAGAATATCCTGTTAAAATAATTATAGTGATGTAGTTGATGATTTGATTGTTTTGGGATATCATTAGTGGGTCATGTGCCTAATAGATTAGTAGCCTAGTGACACATGTTACACACGCAATTCTTGAAAGGATTTTAGATATAATCCACCTTGAATTCCTACCCCCCCTAAATCCATGGTGTCTACTAGAGAAGTCAACAGACTAATTATCTGGATCACTAAACCATGGGACCCACATTTGCATTAAGATAACATTCTTGTTCGGATGCACTAAGGACCTTATTTGACGTAGAGAAGAGCGTAAAATAACAATGCAAAAGATTGCAATTTTTCTCAAATAATTAAGACTTTGAATCCACAAGGTGAGTTCATAAGTTCAAGAGAAGTAAAAGAGAAATTCCAAATACTTTTATTACATAATAATCTGAAGTTATTCTTCTACATCAATTATATGAAAGACCCAAAAATCCTAATTCATTTAGAAATTATCCAACATAGTAAAATCTTCCGAAAAGCTAAATTTACCAAAACTAGAAATCTGAAATTATCCACACCACACACATGCACATTTATTTCGTAATATTGCTAGTAGTTGCATTTATAGAGAATTCTGAATTTGTGTTTGATGTAAGAGTGCATGATATCACTTGTGTTAGACCCCTGGGTTAGTTCGGAAACCAAGGTGAGGAAATGTGGTCCCGTTGGTAGGACCATCCTGTGGCTGAACCAGCGGATTCGGACGGATGCGAACAGGTGACAGTAGTTGGACTACATGGGTTGCTTGTACCCGATATCGTCTATCACGTACTCGCCTGAACTCGCACGTTCTAGTCCACTTTCTGACCAATCATGTTTGTTAACCCTGTCTGCTCACACCTGTATAGAACCTGGAACACCTTCAACCATTGAAGTCCATCGATAACTATTTGAAACTGATCCACTGACTCGTGAGCTGGTCATGGTGGAATGGGACACTGTGTCCGAGCTGTCGGCCTAGGCTAGAGTGATGAGCCTCCTCGTAGTGACTGCGAGCGATCCCTCTTCTCAGCACTCCCCATGTGCATGAAATAGGGGATGGGGAACCCGATAGGACAAGGATCGCGGGGTCTTGGCCTCGCATGTTAAGGGGCTTTGGCCTCGCAGCCAGTTGAGGGCATTGATACGTGGGGTGTACTAGTTTCCCCAAATATGTTGGATGAATGAAACTAATTAAGAACTCGGCTAACACTATAATGATCACATCACACTAGTTAGGTTGGCGACTAGGCAGTTGAGGTCGCAATGAAAGAGTGTTGGTCATACGCGATCGTTAGACGAATTTGCTCGAGGGAGTGTTGTTGCGAGGTCATGCATCATATCATAATACATGCATATGCATTAACAAGACTAGTTACAGATCTGTGAATGTATGTCTTCCATTAAATGCATAATATAATTGATGTTTGTTGTAACTTAAGACTAATAGCACCCACTGAGTTGATCACTCCCACTCTCAGACGGTGTTTTAAAACACCAACCAGACTCTTCGGTAGTTACAGGTGATGCTGAGTACGAGGAGCCTTGTGGTGCGAGTCTTGATGAGGAAGACGAGTTATCCTATTTCTAATTGATGGGCGGTTCGCCGTAGATTTCGCAGGTGGATTTGGATCGCTGAGTAGGGGACTCAGCACATCATTCTTTTTTTATATATCATTTTTTGTGATTTTGATTGGGCAACGCCTCGTACAACCCATTGTTATATTTTTTGGACTTATATACCTTTAGTCATTTCCATTTCAATAGATTAGTGGTGATTGTGATTCATATTTCAAGTAATTCCATACTGCACATTAAACCTAATTAAATGCAAAACAGTAAAAGTGGTTATGAGTGATACCCGAGGATCTTGGGAGTCGAGTGTATGCACGACCCCCAATTTTCAGGGCGTTACAAGTTGGTATCAGAGCAATAGTTTAGAATTAATTGGGTCGTGGACTATGTACTCACTAGCGCGTCCGCTGACTTGAGAAGGAACACAATAGAGATACCGAACTGTTAGGAACCACCCCATACATCGAATCGACAAATCTTATACGAAAGGTAAGACTTCCAGAGAGTTAGGATTGGGGAGCGAGAGAGTGTAGTGACGCTAGAAAATAGATCCGAAAGTCTTACAATACCTTAGCCCATTGATTGGAACGAGTCTCAAATTGAATGACTAAACGGTTAAAACCATTGTCTTAGATGAAATGAGCGAACACTGGGCCAAACTTGATACTTCTGACCCATTCGGGGGTAGAGATCTAGGGTGGAATGAAAATTTACCGAAAATAGTGAAAATATGAATAAATTAGATTTTGACCGCTAACCAGGAGGAATCTTGTGAAACAACTAGGCTCATTGCGTAGATCGGCTTTTCCTACCCCAAAATCATATATGGCACATCCCGGGGGGCCTTACCCGCGCCCGGGAAAGCCTAAAAGCAAGCATCCCTCCTGGTCGGCGTGACCACCGCCGGATCCGCGTGGCCCCCACCCGGATTGACAGGGAACCGCGTGGCCCCCGTCGAATCCGTGTAGCCCCCGCCACCATCCGCGTGGCTCCCACCGTGCCCCCCGCCGATCAGCGCGTGGCCCCCACTGGATCGCTGGTTGTTGGCCCTTTTTACAACCAAAAACGAGTGTGGGGCCCACTTGTCTTGTACATTAAAGGCCCTCCACCCACCCCTCCCTCTCTCTCATTACACTCAAAACATTCCCAAGAGAGAAAGCCTCTCCCCTCCAAACCTTAAACCCATCCAACAACTTCCACCTTCAACTCTCCCTCCCAACCATTTTCAACATCTCATTCCTCCCACAAACCCCTCATCTTCCTTTCCTTCACACAAAACTTTCTTCTATTCATCTCACTCCTCTCCTAAAACCCATCTTCCAAATCCTCACGTTCCACAACCCATTTTCAAACTTTTTCCAAAACCCATTCCTAATATCCAACATCAAACCCCATTTTAAAACCCCTTCTATCTAAACCCTTTCCAAAATCCATTTACAAAACCCATTTCTAAGATCCAACATCAAACCCCATTCTCAAAACCCCTTCTCAAATCCATTTCCAAACTCCATTCACAAAATCCATTCCTAAAACCCAACATCAAACCCCATCCTAAGGACCCATTCCACAAGCTCATTCTCAAGCCCTTCTTAAAAACCATTCCTAGAGTACTTCCCCACATGCATCCCCCTTTAGCCAAGGGAGATGGCATTCCTTGCAACCATTGCCTCCTTCACCATCCTGGTGGTTCTTTCCCTCATGGGGAAGAAAAGACCGGCTCCTGAGGAGGCGGGGCCGAGCCGAGAGAGACAAAGCAAGAAGGCGGCCAATCCGAAAGGGAAACTAAACTCGAAAGTCCGATTCAAGAGAAGGAACGATTCCCAAAGGGAGCTTGCAACGCGAGCTGACGAAACACCTGCTGAAGATTTGAGAAATTTTCGCGTACACCAGGTTGCCTTTAAGGCCTCCGTGGAGGAACATTTGCTAGGTAATTACTCTCTACTCAACCGACTTATGGAGAAGGAATGGGGTCCCATGTTTTATGGAGGTGAGCGGGCCGATGAGGGGTAGGCTAGGGTGTTCTACACTCGAATTAGAAACCCTCAATTCACGCTCCTAGGATTTGATATTATAGTACATGGCAAGAACATCCACTTTGGGGTTGAGAACTTTTCTGAAATACTGGGAGTGCCATTGGGGGAGGTGCAAATTGACGAAAAGAATTTAGAATCGGGTCGAGCCCGCGATGAACGGACTCGCTTCTTGTGCGGCCGAGTTGTCCAATGGTCGTGGGATGTCGGACTGTACGCGACGGCCCTGGCCCCGAATATCAGGTACTTCACCGCATTGCTACCTATAATATATACCCGATGTTGAAGAACCACACCGAGTGCACCCGCTATATGGTGGAGTTCTTGTATTAAGTGGGTCATGGTGCGAACGTGTGCGCCCCCAGCATAGTACTCCACCAAATCGTGAAGGCCGTAAAGGCGATACGGAAGGACGTAGTCCTTCCCTATGGCCGCCTAGTCTGCCATCTGGCCAGACAGTATGGAATAGGTGGATCAAATGGGAACCCCGTACTAACGGAAGTCTTGGGTGATAAGATGTTAAACCTTATGGGATTGGGACCCAAACTACAACAGGCTTGCATTGAGGAGTTTGGGGATGCCGACGAAGGAGAAGAGGAAGGGGATGAAAGCGACGAGGAAGAGGAAGAAACTGAAAATGCCGAAGGGGCTGAAGAAGCTAAGGAAGCCGAAGAAGTCGGCGGTAGATCACTTGCCGCTCCAGACATACGTGAGCGCTTGGATACACTCGACGCTAGAATGACTAAAATGGAGGAAACCCAAGCAAGGCACTATGCAGAGCAGGAGAAATGGAACAAGAAGATAAATCGAGCCATAAAGACCTTGATCTGCTGCAGAAAAGGGGGAAAGTACCTCCGTCCTCATCCGACCCAGAAGAATAGTAGCTTAGCTTTATGAATATTAGTAGTTGTTTGAGTCAGTTAGGACTACTTCCATGTATTGAAGATAATTAGAACTTTTGCTTGATTAGGCTATTTTTCTGTTATGTTTAGAATATATAGTGATACATCTAAACCTATACTGTGGGATGTAACTGGTCATGCCAATGGCATTTTGGAATTCAACGTGGATGTATGGATTGAAATTCTCTTGTCGCTTTGTGAATGCTTGCATGTATTGTTGCTTATACTCACGAATAGAATCCATAATCCTTGTATATTTACATATGACCTTTGTATGGACAATGTCCTGTTATTTAACCCTTTAAGGAACATCTTTCCAGGAAATCCGCTCTCGGGGTGATGGTCGTTTCGTTCGCCTACCTCACAGCGGCCTCGTCAAGAGGGACCAAATTCCCGATGATCAACCAGGCCACCAAGGGGCTACTGGCTCCCACAACACGAGTAGTACTACCCAGGAAGCAATCCCGGATGCACCGCCAACACAAGTCACGACATCCGCATCTCTCACAACACCTGCTATGGACCAAATGGGCCAGATGTTGCTTCTTATGCAACAACAACAACAAATGATGGCCACTATGATAGGATTCATGGCCCACAACATGGGTGTGCAACAACCGGAGCAACCCGGCATAGCCTCGCATGCCACCACCACGAGCAACTTATTTGAGCGGTTTCAAAGGTTCAGGCTGCCTACTTTCACTGGCACCCACCAAGTGCTTCGGCCTCTCCAGGAAGCCGAGTACTGGCTCAACAGAATCACCAAGTTGCTTCGACCTCTCCATTGTTCTGAAGCGGAGAGTGTCGAACTCCTCTCTTACCTCTTCGAGAAGGAGGCGGATTTGTGGTGGGAAAGTGTTCTTAGGACCCTTCCAAAGAACCATGTATGGACATGGGAAGCATTCCAGGCCCGCTTCAATCAGAAATACCTCCCACAGACATACCGGCATGAGAGGGAGAATGAATTCATACGCCTCCAACAGGGAGGGATGTCCGTGGCGCAATACGAAAACCGCCTCACTGAATTGTCGCGCTACGCTTTCCAAATAATAACCAACGAGGCGACTAAAATGCGGCGATTTACTGAAGGTTTAAGGAGCAGCATTCGCTCGAAGATGTGTTGTGCAAATATCAAACTTATGCTGAACTGATAAAGATGTTAATACGGGCGGAACGAGATGAGGATCGAGTCTCAAGGACTCGTTCACAGCTGGGCTAACAAAGCAGGACTGAAGGACAATCCTCATCCTTTACCGGGAAAAGGCCACGCCCAAATTCTCCTCCTAGGCTTGCAGTCGTTCTGACTCCTTCCACACGGCCTAACCGCGTATGTGAGTACTGCAAGAGGGTAGGCCACTCGGAGCCCTTCTGTTTTTCAAGGATGAGGGACTATGGCTTCATGCCCCCTCAATGTATCAACAAGCCCCCACAGCAAGTCATGCAAATTCCTCCCTGAGGGCGATAGGACCGGACCAGCAATTCCGTCGTCCTCCTGCACCTCAAGTTAAGCCGCCACAACGGCCTATGCAGCAAGCCCAAGTACATGCATTAGCGGCAAAGGGCCAAGATACAGTCACCCCCACTCCTACGGCTTTCGAGGTGACAGCCCACATACAAGGTACTCCCATATTTCTTTTGGTGGACACCGGGTCCACTGCTTCTCTCATATCGCATGCAACCGTCAAGCATCTAGGACCACGCCCTACCCCCTTCGTTGGGGTAAAGATCATTTATAACAGCCCACACCCAACTGTATGATATTGTCCGCTCTAGGCATAACCCGCACGATTTTGTTCTCGAAGTTTTCCCTAAAAGGCCTCATATAGTATAGGGTGGCAACTCCACATGTAATCACCACAACTTCAGATGACACTTCTGATGTGGGACAAAGTTTCACCTTCACTGTGTGCACAGTAGCCTACCAGCCACACAGTAGCCTGTCAGCCACCTTGGGGCCTGCCCATATGTGTGCCCGCCCACATGTGCCCACAGTGATGGGGCGTCATAATATCCCCCACCGATGGCAGAGCCATCCTCGGCTCTGATACCATTTGTAACAGTCCACACCCACACTGTATGATATTGTCTGCTCTGGGCACAACCCGCACTGTTTTGTTCTCGAAGTTTTTTTCCAAAAGGCCTCATACAGTATAGGGTGATAACTTCATATATAACCACCACAACTTCAGACGACACTTCCGATGTAGGTCAAAGTTTCACCTTCACTATGTGCACAGTAGCCTGCCAGCCACCTTGGAGCCCGCCCACATGTGACCACAGTGACGGGGCATCACATCATTACCGCCACCGGTACATACTCAGAAGCAACAAATATATGTCGTGATTGCCCCATAGACTTGCGATGCAAGGTGGTGTTCGTGGACTTGATAGTGACCAAGATCTTCCATTACGACGTCATCCTGGGCATGGACTGGTTGACTGTGATAAAGGCGAAAATCGACTATGACACTCTATCGGTGAAGATATACGAGGGCGAATGCGCCTCCTACACGTTCTCAGTCCAGGTCAGCCACGATCGTAGAATTTTGTGTTATGCTTCATTGGAGGAGGGTTATGATGGACCCTCGATAACATGCACCCCTATGGTCTAAGATTTTTAGGACGTGTTTAAGTCCATATCTGGACTTCCTCCTCGACGCGAGATAGACTTCACGATCGATCTGACACCGAGTGTCACACCCATTTCCTTGCCAACTTATCGCATGCCCCCATGTGAGATGGAGGAGCTTAGGACTTAAATTGATGATCTGTTAGAGTCGAGCTTCATCCGACCCAGCATCTCGCCTTGGGGAGCCCCGGTCCTGTTTGTGAAGAAGAAGGATGGCACATTGCGATTGTGCGTAGATTACAGGAGATTGAACCAAGTGATGGTTCGGAACAAATACCCGTTGCCTAGAATTGACGATTTGTTCAACCAACTGAGGGGTGCTCAATACTTCTCAAAAATTGATCTACAATCAGGGTACCATCAGCTGCGAGTTAAGGACGAGGATGTGTAGAAAACGGCCTTTAGAACCTGCTTTGGCCACTATTAGTTCCTAGTCATGCTGTTTGGACTCACAAATGTTCCAGCGGTGTTCATGGATCTCATGAACCGAGTCTTTAGGTCGTTCTTATACAGATTCGTCATCGTGTTCATTGACGACATATTGGTGTATTCAAGGAGTCAAAAGGAGCATGAGGAACACTTGCAAGCTATTCTTGAAACCCTTAAAAAAAACTCAATTGTATGCGAAGTATAGAAAGTGCGACTTCTAGAAGGAAGAAGTCAAATTTTTGGGTCATGTGGTATCCAAGGAAGGTATTTCAGTGGACCTCGCCAAGGTGGCAGCTGTACGAGATTGGAAACAACCGAACTCAGTTACAGAAGTATGAAGTTTTCTCGGTCTGGCAGGCTACTACCGAAGGTTCATTAAGGATTTTTCAAAAATAGTTCGGCCGTTATCCCAACTTACACGGAAGGACCTCAAGTTTGCCTGGAATGAGAAGGCGGAAGCGGCCTTCCAAGAGTTGAAAGATAAACTGACATAAACACCTGTACTCGTGTTACCTGAGTAAGGGGTCAAGTACATAGTCTATACTAACGCCTCTCGTGTGGGCTTGGGTTGTGTACTCATGCAGAAGGACAGGGCAATCGCTTACGCTTCTCGACAGCTAAGGAAGCACAAGGAGAACTACCCTACCCATGACTTCAAACTAGCAGCGGTGGTATTTGCTTTGAAGATATGAAGACATTATCTCTATGATGAAGAGTTTGAACTCTTCGGTGATCATAAAAGTCTCAAATACATCTTGACTCAGAAGGATCTGAACTTGAGACAGCGTTACTGGATGGAAACACTGAAGGACTTCAAGTTTGAAGTCTCATATCATCCTGGCAAGGCCAATCTGGTGGTAGACGCCTTGAGCCGCAAGAGAATGCTCGAATTTGTGGCCCCGTTGATGGTGAGAGAATGGAACATGGTGGAATTTGTATGGGACTTCGACATGAAGTTAACCATGGAGGAACCGTATGAGGTCATTGCCCACATTCACGTTTAGCTGCTAATTATTAGTAAAATCATCGAAGCACAAGAAAGCGATGAATTGTTGAAAAGATGAAGGAAAGAGCGGGGAATGATGCGGAATCCTAGCGAAGAGTCGGTGTTGATGGAGGATTGCGGTACCGAGACTGCCTTTGTGTCCCAAATCTTCAAGGACTATGAGAAGAAATTCTAAATGCCGCTCACAACTCCAAATTGGCGATGCATCCTGGTAGTACCAAGATGTACCGGGATCTGAGGTGAAACTATTGGTGGGACAATATGAAAAAGGAAATAGCGGAGTATCTGTCCCGATGCCTCACTTGTCAACAGGTCAAGGCCGAACATCACCGACCACCGGGCCTTTTGCAACCAATGCCCTTAGTAGAATGGTAGTGGGACTTCATATCTATAGATTTCATTCCAGCTTGCCCAAGACTAGAAAGGGGCATGACTCAATACGGGTGATTGTGGATCGGTTAACCAAATCAGCCCATTTTCTGCCGATAAAGACTTCTAACTCCGCTGATGATTTAGCAAAGTTGTATATCAAGGAGATAGTACGACTTCATGGCGTCCCGTTGAAGATTGTGTCGGACCGAGACACTCGATTCACGTCAATTTTCTGGACGCGCATCCAAGAAGCTATGAGAGTGAAGCTGAAATTTAGCACCGCCTTCCACTCACAGACCGATGGGAAAACTGAGCGGGTGAATCAGATATTGGAAGACATGTTGCGGGCTTGTATACTGGACTTCAAGGAGAGTTAAGATGACTGTCTCCCCTACACCGAGTTCACCTATAATAATAGCTTACAGGCTAGCATCGGCATAGCGCCTTATGAGGCTTTGTATGAGAGTCCATGCCGAGCCCCACATTGCTCGGAAGAAATTGGCGAGAAAAGCTTGATATGGCCGGATTTGGTGCAAATTACGACTGAGAAGATTGAAATTATCCGGCGTCGCCTCTTGACGGCCCAAAGTAGGAAGAAAAGCTACGCCGACACGAGGCGGAGAGACTTGGAATTTGAAGTTGGGGACCACGTATTTCTCAAGATCTCTCCAATGAAGGGAGTTGTACACTTCAGCAATAAGGGAAAGCTCATGCCACGATTCATTGGGCCCTTCTAGATTTTAAACCGCGTAGGTACAGTAGCTTATCGTTTGGCCCTACCCACACCACTCGTTGGAGTGCACAACGTCTTTCATGTCTCCATGTTAAAGAAGTACGTGCTCGACCCTTCGCACATCATCAAGTGGGAACATGTGGAGCTCAAGGAAAATGCCACATATATTCTCCAACCCACTCGAATACTGGATAGGAAGGAGCAAGTCCTACACAATAAGGTCATCCCATTGGTCAAAATATTATGGACCCACTACGATGAAGAGGAGGCCGCATGGGAGACGGAAGCAGAAGTATGCAAACATTACCCAAGACTGCTTCAACAATACGAAGGGTACAAATTTTGAGGATGAAATTTATTTATAAGGGGGGTAGATTGTAACGCCCCGTTTAAAAATGGAACAGTGTCATGTGGCGCTCATGTGCGAACTGACCCAGGACCGAATGAATCGATCGCACGTGCGGGTCTAATATGGATTAATTAATTCCAAATTAAGCCATTGACATGAATAAATCAAATTGTGTTCGGGTCAAGTGCAGGCCATCTAGCTAGATAGCTTGTTTGTACTTGGCAACAGCTTGTGCGGCCCAGGGAAGTCAGAAAAATCTAAAAATTGGGAAAACTACAGATCTCACTCGGTTTGTGGGCCATCGCGGACCGCGGACTCAATAGATGCCTAGAAATTAATTAGCCAAGCCGTCCCAACGGCACTTGACAAACACAACTCACCTCAGCCTTGACCCAAAGGCTAGAATTGAAATCTGACACTTTTAAATAAAACTGAGATATCAGGCTTTGCAACCGTCGGATGTCTTCTACATTTACGGTGAAGGCCTAAATTATTTTTCTACACTCGTCCACAAAATCTGGAACCCGATCGTGAAACGGTGACCGTTGATCGCAAATCAGACCCGTACAGTAAAACCTCGCGTCCGTTTGCCTTCAAATTTTGCATGGCCCTTCATCGGGCCATGGAGTATCTATCCTATAAATTTCATAGCGGGGGGGCCATTAGAATCGCCCCAACAACAGGAATGGGCCCGTAGGGCCATTTAAAGATCGGAACCGTACGATAAAACCCCGCGTCCATTTGTCTTCAAATTTTGCATAGCCCCTCATAGGGCCATGAGACACCTATACACCAAATTTGGTGGCCAAAGGGGTGACAGGGCCGCCCCAAAGCTAAAAGGGGGTCCTAGAGGGCCATTGAAGGAAATTGTTAGAACTTAAAGCCATTTGACCCAAATCTAGGAGATAAAGCCCTAGGCTCTTTCTCACTCATTCCCACCAAAACTCCAACAACAAAAGAGAGAAGAGAGAGAGAGAGAGAGAGAGAGAGAGAGAAAGGTGTGAGAGAAGAAGGGAGAGAAGGTGGATCATAGTTGAAGTTGGGGCCCAAGATAGTCTGAGTCTTGCAACTCCTTACCTCTTCCTCGAGGAATCTCTCACACACAACCGGAAGAATCCCACTCCGCCGATTGGGTAGGTAAATCCCTCATCCTTTTGGAAACCCCTCATGTTGAGGGAGGATTTGTATGAGATTCTAACATGCAAATGCATTGCCTTAGGATTCCAGTCAATCGACCCCGAGTTGACACTTCTAGGTCGTTCCCCAAGATCTCAATGATTCATAGGTGTGGACTATTATTCTTAAGTGGCCTAACACCAATTTTAATATGAATATAATGATTATGAATGTTTGATTGATGTATTTGGATAATCTAGAGAAAACCTAGGTAAGACCTTACATTTTAGATCCTCCCAATCAACAAGGAATGATTATGTTATGTTTGTTGTTCCTCAACATGATTGGGCATGAATTTGGTGATTGCATGTTCATTTCTTACTTGATTCTTATACCATGTTTCCTTATAGCACGTATGATACATGAACTCTTGTGTATTTCGTGCTATGAGATATATGTCATGCTTGGCCTCCTCACTAACCCACACCACACACATACACATTTATTTCGTAATATTGCTAGTAGTTGCATTTATAGAGAAATCAGAATTTGTGCTTGATGTAAGAGTGCATGATATCACCTGTGTTAGATGATAAATTCTAATTTTTGTTGAAGTGTTATTGAATACCATTAGACCCTTGGGTTGGTCAGGAAACCGAGGTGAGGAAATGTGGTCCCGTTGGTAGGACCATCCTGCGGCTAAACCAGCGGATTCAGAACGATGCGAACGGGTGACAGTAGTTGGACTACATAGGTCGCTTATACCCGATGTTGTCCGTCATGTACTCGCCTGAACTTGCACAGTCTAGTCCACTTTCTGACCAACCATGTTTGTTAACCCTGTTTGTTCACGGTTGTATGGAACTTGAAACACCCTTCAACCATTGGAGTCCATCGATAACCATTTGAAACTGATCCACTGACTCGAGAGCCGGTCATGGTGGAATGGGATACTGTGTCCGAGCTATCGGCCTACGCTGGGGTGACGAGCCTCCCCGTAGTGACCGCGAGCGATCCCTCTTCTCAGCACTCCTCATGTGTGTCACGCCCCAAACTCGGAAACCGGGCTCACAAAATTCTCGATCGGCGAATCCGGAGCCGACAACCTCCGTAGTACCCCATTCTCGGCTCCCAGTGCCCATACGCTAGATTTCGATCATGGGATCCTACAAGGAGAATTTTTAATATGAAATTTTTTTTGTAATGGAGCATAACCACAAGCATAACCAACTCACAAAACAACAACACCACATATCCACTATGTCAAAAACTTTGAGTACAATGCAGAAAGGGAAATACAATATGAAGATATCAAAGAAAACTCCAAAAGCTCCAGAAGACTGCTGCACGCTCCGAGCTCAACGCTTCTGCAACCTAACGCCACCTGCACGCATCTATCATGTATAAGCTTACAAAAGCTTAGAGGGCGGTGAAAGTGTGTGCGGTTGGCAAACGCCAAGTGTACAAGACCAGAGTAATGCGATAGTATGCGGTAAGTCCATGAATACTACCAGCCGTACCAAGGCTATGTGATGCAAGGCATGAATGCTATCGGCCATACCAAGGCCATGCGATACGAAATATGAATGTCATCGACCATACCGATGCAATGCAAGGCCTACGTAGCCAAATGTCATATGCGAGATGCAATACAAGCATGCCAGTCCTCATCAAGTACACATATCAATACAGTTCATCTCTAGATATCATCGGGTCTAATACACCTCACACTGACTGCCTCCTCCCTAGTTGCACAGTCAAGCAAGTGGAAGAGACCACACTATCTGCCTGACCAGTAGTCTGCCAATACTTACCCGGCTTGTCGATAGCGGACACATTTGAGAGCTGGTCAAACTCAGCCTAGCTTATAGCCCCCTCATTCAGGCGGATAAGGCCACACCCCCTTCCAACCGACCACAACACAGTGGGAGACGAGGCCTACTAGTATTCGGCACTCCGACGCTCATGTTTCCACTCGGTCTAGACGTTGGAGCATCCCCTGGTACCAAAAAGGTTCTGTGACTTTCACCCAAGGACATCCTAAGTGCCCACAGTGCTAGAACAGAGTATTTCCAGTATCCGATACAGCCATCCACGATGTGCCTGTGGAGCCACGGCCCTGATGTCGCTAGGGCGTGCAGTGATCAAGTCATACATATGCGAGATGCATGAGTCAAACCGTACAATCATGCAGCAATCTCACGCGATCATGTGGGGCATTCTATCTCATAAGGAGTCCCATAAATGTCTCAGCCCAATGGCTTATGCTATGATCAAACATTCCTCATATCAAGCATACAAATAATGCGTATGGGTATGAATCATGGAGCTATACTAAGCATGTTATAAAGTGGTGAACTATCAACAAGTATGGGCCTACTAATGGGCCCTAAGGAGAGATATAATGCGGACATTCAACCAACATTATTCTTACAATGTGGACGTTAAACCAACATTGCTCCCAAGGCATGACCCGCTACAAAATATCATTACATAAATCATAGGGGATCGCACATTGCAATGGACCTATATATATCTTATTGGGCCTCGACCCAAAGGCCTTAGATACATTAAATGGGCCGCCTCATATGGACCTCATATAAAGCAAGTGGGCCGCACTAATGGGCCTTACTAATGTGCCTTAAGTACATTACAATGGGTTATAACCCATGGGCCTTGATTACATCACCATGGGCCTCAACCCATGGGCCCTAATACATCCTAATGGGCCTTAGAATACATACAAATGGGCCTAATCACGTGGGCCTTAGAATACATACAAATGGGCCTAATCACATGGGCCTTATATATACCAAATGGGCCACACCAATTGGGCCCCATAGTACGTCAAAATGGGACCGATCACATGGACCATATGAATAACAAATGGTGGGGTCCACTTGAACTGTTAGATCTGCCTAATTCTTTAGCTCATGCAATAACATGAGCTTTCAAAATTGGATGGACGGGTTGGATGCAACAAATGCGTCATGGTAAGGCCCATAAAGCCCACCATAATATATATATATATATATATATATGTGTGTGTGGAAAAAGGCACAATGCGCACGAGCTGATTTTTAACGTCCCATAAGGTCGAGCTAAGTGGGCCCCACTGTGATGCATTTTTGAACATCTACCCCATCAGCCAGATGCACCATTCCGTCGTAAGCCTAGGTCTCAAGAATCAAGTCAATCCGTGACTTGTGTAGGCCACGCCACATGCAGCAGTGGAGAGGGCCGTTTAAAACATTCATAATCATTTTGAGGGCCCACAGAGATGTGGTTTTGCAAATCCAGCCCACCCATTATGGGTGTCCCACTTGCATGAGGGTTCAGCCCAAGTTTCAGGCGCATGCAAAAACTCCAGGTGGGACCCACCGTCCACTGGACGGTGTGTATAAACACAAACATCACCGGGGCTCCACCGTCCGCTGGACGGTGGAATACAACACATACATTATAGTGGGCTCCCACTGTCCGCCTGGACAGTGGGGGTAAGACACATACATCACTGTGGGCTCCCTCGTGGGGCCCACCATAGCATTTATTTTACATCCAAACTGTTGATAGGGTCGCACAGACCTAGGTGAATATGAAAAGCAAATATCAGATTGATTCAAAACTTCCGTGGGCCCAAAAAAAAGAAGTTTCAATGGTAGAGTTCAATCACCGCTGTTTCGTGTGGTATGGGCCACCTGAGATCTGGATCAAGCTAATTTTCGGAGGGGACCCACCTCAGGGGGTGGTCCACCTCATGGATGGTGTGGATACGAAATATACATCATGGTGGGGCCTACGGCTGGAGCCGTGGGTTGCTGTCTGCCCGCTCGCCGTAGGCAGTAGGCGCTGCCTGCAGCAGTAGCCCTGCTGCTTACCTTTTTTTTTTAAATGCGATTTTTCCACGGTTTTTCAGGTGTGGGGCCTGCGTCTGATGAATGCACTCCAGCCATTGGATTCCACAGCCCATAACAGATCTATCAAGACCAATATCGGGCCTCTTTCAGCGTGTAAAAAAAAATCTGGGTAGATTTCAATGGTAATAATACTGTTTTCAACACTATGGCCCACTACCTACTCCGATCAACCTCATTTTTTGGCTCAACGCCTAAAATGAGTTGGTAAATGAAATAGATGGCGTGGATCGAATACATACGTCAGGTGGGTGGGTCCTATATGAGTGGCCCTTCTCCAATGCTTGGAAAGTCAAGCTCATATTTGTGTTTTCTTCCCAGCAACGTCCAGACGCTGGACGTTTTTGGGCTTAACAACCATATTTAAGGTGGGCCCTGTTTAGGTGGGCCACCACATGATGGACGGTGTGAGTTCAACACATATAAGATGGGCCCCACTCATGGACGGCTTGGATAAAATACTTATTTCATGGTGGGGTCCATCCGAGTGGGCCACATGGCCATATAATCATATGAAAGGAAAAAAAAATTAAAAGAGAGAGAGAGAAGGAGAAAAGGGTGGGACACACATGTGATGGAGGGACCCCGACACTATGGGCCCTCCCTTGCATCCAATCATACATTAAAAAAAATAATCAAAGTGGGCCATCGGCCACATCTTAGGGTCCCAAGTGAGATCCATACCATTGATCGGTATGCCTCACTTGGTCCATCATAAACATAGAAAACTACCCTATCAAAGCACCCACCGGTTGATCTCTTCGGTCTGTTGGAACGCCACCCTCCTTGTGCTTCACTTTGATGGTGGAGATGAGAAGTGGATGGCTAGGATGTTGGGTTTTGGAATGGGAAAAGTGGGCCTCACGCATGTATTTTTTTCTCTCATGGAAGGCTTGTACGTGGGTGTTCTTGGTTGCTTGGAATTGTGGTGAGAAATGAGAAAGAGAGAGAGGGTTGTAAGGGAGAGAGAGTGATGGATGTGAGGTGAGTGATGTGAGGTGATGGATATGGTACTTGACTAGGTATGGGTGTGTAAGAGAGAGGGTGAGAAAGAGTTGACTTTGGAGAGAGAAAGCATGGGTTGCTTTGTACTTGACATTGAAGTGATTGATTGATTGATTGATGGGATTGATTTGACATTGTGTAGATATTCTCTTGGGATTGAGAAAGCGCGGCGTTTCTTCGAAATAAACGCCGGCCCACATCTTCCGGCTTGGGTATCGGATCGGTGCATAAGTCGCGGCGTTGGAACCGCGACGATGGTGCGGTCGCAATGATACAGGTCTCGGATTAAACTGACTTGAATCTAAAGGATAAGACTTACGGTCGTGCGCAACGTCGATTATCGGTCGCGGACTGCCGGACTTCGACGGAATGGATCGCGGGATTCGACGGAACAGTACGAACTAGGATACGGGTCTTACAGCTCTCCCCACCTAATAAAAATTTTGTCCTCAAAATTTGCACTACCATCGCACTAAGCATAACTCATAAGGGGATAGGGTACATAACATCATATATGATCAAAACACAGTACAACATACAATCAAACATCAAAAGACGGGGATGACGCTCATGAATCTCAAAATCTAACTCCCAAGACGCATCATCCATGAGCAATTTAACGAGACGGTGTAGGGGCCAAGTCACATGAATCGTCGACAACTGCTCCTGATGATTGAGGATCCTACTGGGCGGCATAAAATCTGCCCTGGGCCTGTTGGGGAGGTGTAGGTCCTCTCTGAGGTCTCTGCTATTATGGGGGAGGTCTCTGAGGCTGGTGCTGTGGTCACTGTTGTTGCAGGGGCTGTCATGGAGGCTGATACGGTGCCCTCGGCTGCTGATACTGTGGTGGCTGTCGCGGAGGTGGATGTGGTGCCCTCGGCTGCTGCTGTTGCGGATGGAGACACTCGTGCACACGATGTCCTGTCCTACCACATCCAAAGCAGGTACCTGTGAACGGTCCCGAAGGTGGTGTTGGGGGTACTGCTGGTGATCGGAATGCGGGCGGGTCATGCGTCGCTACTGTGAACGATGCTGTTGTGGGTCGGAGTTACTGGAGGGCTCCTTCCTCTTCTGATCTCCCCTCAAGTCACGAGCTCTCTGCGAACTGGCCCAATCTGACTCGTAGATCTGGGCCCTCTCTACGATTTGCTCAAACGTCGGAAGCATGTGTCCGATCACACGACTCTGGAGGGCAGGACGCAAACCGTTCTCAAAACGGCGGGCCTTCCGCCCCTCATCATCCACAAGATACGTCGCGAACCTCGAGAGTGCGACAAAACGTGCCTCATACTGGGACACAGTCATGTCCCCCTGGACCAGAGTCTCAAACTCTAGTGCGCGTTGCTGGTGCACATGCTCAGGAAAGAACTTCCTGTCAAACCGGTCTGTAAAGTCCTCCCAAGTCCATACGAAATCGGCCGCTACCGATCGGGCTACAGATGCCCACCAATACTGAGCCTCACCCTGAAGAAGAAACACGGCTAAGGTAACTCGCTGCTGGGTCGTACATCTCATGGTGTCAAATATCTTCTCCACCTCGGAGCACCATATCTCTGCTGTAGTAGGGTCTGGCTCGCCCCAGAAACGCGAAGGATCGTGTTGTTAGAAATCCTTGAGAAGGGCGCTCGCACGCTCCTGCTCAGCCTCAGCTGGTGTAACGGTAGGATGCCTGCTTTGCCCCTGAAGAATAGCGGTCATCGCCTGAAGCATCTGCTGCACCTGGGTGGCACTCCCAGGTACGGTCGGATCTGCACCGGTCTCAGGTAAAGGAGTAGCGTCCTCGGGCTAAAAAGTAGGAATATCCAGTGGTGGAGCGGGAGTCGCAGGTGGTGGAGCGGGAGTCGCAGGTGGTGGGGCGGGATTCGCTCGGGTCACTCTTCTAGCCATTACGTCCTACATGAAGGAACAATGGCCTATCAGCCTTGAGATTTCTCGAAGGCATAAACGTTAAGGGTCTACGTCGGAAATTGCTAAGTTATTCGGACTCGGAACCTATTCACTATAAATTCATAGCAGATATGTGATGTGAACTCAGGTATTCCCAAGTTATGCTCTGATAACAACTTCTGTCACGCTCCAAACTCAGAAACCGAGCTCACAAAATTCCTGATCGCCGAATCCGCCGCTAACAGCCTCCATAGTACCCCATTCTCGGCTCCCAGTGCCCATACGCCATATTCCGATCCTAGGATCCTACAAGGAGGATTTTTAGTATGAATTTTTTTTTTGTAATGGAGCATAACCACAAGCATAACCAACTCACGAAACAACAACACCACATATCCACTATATTAAAAACTTTGAGTACAATGCAGAAAGGAAAATACAATATGAAGATATCAAAGAAAACTCCAAAAGCTCCAGAAGACTGCTGCACGCTCCGAGCTCAACGCTGCTGCAAACCTAACGCCACCTGCACGCATCTATCGTGCATAAGCTTACAAAAGCTTAGAGGGTGGTGAAAGTGTGTGCGGTTGGCAAACGTCAAGTGTACAAGACCAGAGTAATGCGAAAGTATGCAGTAAGTCCATGAATACAACCAGCCGTACTAAGGCTATGTGATGCAAGGCATGAATGCTATCGGCCATACCAAGGCCATGCGATACGAAATATGAATGTCATCGGCCATACCGATGCAATGCAAGGCCTACGTAGCCAAATGTCATATGCGAGATGCAATACAAGCATGCCAGTCCTCATCAAGTACACATATCAATACAGTTCCTCTTTGGATATCACCGGGGTCTAATACACCTCACGCTGACTGCCTCCTCCCTAGCTGCACAGTCAAGCAAGTGGAAGAGACCACACTATCCTCCTGACCAGTAGTCTGCCAATACCTACCCGGCTCATCGATAGCGGACACATTTGCGAGCTGGTCAAACTCAGCCTAGCTTATAGTCCCCTCACTCAGGCGGATAAGGCTACACCCCCTTCCAACCGACCATGACACAGTGGGAGACGCGGCCTACTGGTATTCTGCACTCGGGCGCTCATGTTTTCACTCGGTCTAGACGTTGGAGCATCCCCTGGTACCAAAAGGTTCTGGGACTTTCACCCAAGGACATCTTAAGTGCCCACAGTGCTAGAACAGAGTATTTCCAGTATCCGATACAGCCATCCACGATGTGCCTGTGGAGCCACGACCCTGATGTCGCTAGGGCGTGCAGTGATCAAGTCACACATATGCGAGATGCATGAGTCACACCGTACAATCATGCAGCAATTTCACGCGTATCACGCGATCATGTGGGGCACTCCGTCTCATAAGGAGTCCCGTAAATGTCTCAGCCCAACGGCTTATGCTATGATCAAACATTCCTCATATCAAGCATACAAATGATGCGTATGGGTATGAATCATGGAGCTATACTAAGCATGTTATAAAGTGGTGAACTATCAACAAGTATGGGCCTACTAATGGGCCCTAAGGAGAGTTATAATGCGGACATTCAACCAACATTATTCTTACAATGTGGACGTCAAACCAACATTGCTCCCAAGGCATGACCCGCTACAAAATATCATTACATAAACCATAGGGGATCGCACATTGCAATGGACCTAGATACATCAAATGGGCCGCCTCATATAGACCTCATATAAATTAAGTGGGCCACACTAATGGGCCTTACTAATGTGCCTTAAGTACATTACAATGGGCTATAACCCATGGGCCTTGATTACATCACCATGGGCCTCAACCCATGGGTCCTAATACATCCTAATGGGCCTTAGAATACATACAAATGGGCCTAATCACGTGGGCCTTAGAATACATGCAAATGGGCCTAATCACATGGGCCTTATATATACCAAATGGGCCACACCAATTGGGCCCCATAGTACGTCAAAATGGGACCGATCACATGGACCATATGAATAACAAATGGTGGGGTCCACTTGAACTGTTAGATCTGCCTCATTCTTTAGCTCATGCAATAACATGAGCTTTCAAAATTGGATGGACGGGTTGGATGCAACAAATGCATCATGGTAAGGCCCATAAAGCCCACCATAATATATATATATATATGTGGAAAAAGGCACAATGCGCACGAGCTGATTTTTAACGTCCCATAAGGTCGAGCTAAGTGGGCCCCACTGTGATGCGTTTTCGAACATCTACCCCATCAGCCAGATGCACCATTCCGTCGTAAGCCTAGGTCTCAAGAATCAAGTTAATCTGTGACTTGTGTAGGCCACGCCACATGCAGCAGTGGAGAGGGTCGTGCACCGTTTAAAATATTCATAACCATTTTGAGGGCCCACAGGTTTTGCAAATCCAGCCCACCCATTATGGGTGTCCCACTTGCATGAGGGTTCAACCCAAGTTTCAAGCGCATGCAAAAACTCCAGGTGGGACCCACCGTCCACTGGACGATGTGCATAAACACAAACATCACCGTGGGCTCCACCGTCCACTGGACGGTGGAATACAACACATACATTACAGTGAGCTCCCACCGTCAGCCTGGACGGTGGGGATAAGACACATACATCACTGCGGGCTCCCACGTGGGGCCCACCATAGCATTTATTTTACATCCAAACTGTTGATAGGGTCGCACAGACCTGGGTGAATAGGAAAAACAAATATCAGATTAATTCAAAACTTCCGTGGGCCCAAAAAAAGAGTTTCAATGGTGGAGTTCAATCACCGCTGTTTCGTGTGGTGTGGCCCACCTGAGATCTGGATCAAGCTGATTTTCGGAGGGGACCCACCTCAGGGGGTGGTCCACCTCATGGACGGTGTGGATACAAAATATACATCATGGTGGGGCCCACGGCTGGAGCCGTGGGTTGCTGTCCGCCCGCCCGCCGTAGGCAGTAGGGGCTGCCTACAGCAGTAGCCCTGCTGCTTACCTTTTTTTTTTTTGAAATGCGGTTTTTCTGCGGTTTTTCAGGTGTGGGGCCTGCGTCTGATGAATCCACTCCAGCCATTGGATTCCATAGCCCATAACAGATCTATCAAGACCAATATCGGGCCTCTTTCAGCGTGTAAAAAAAATCTGGATAGATTTCAATGGTAATAATACTGTTTTTAACACTATGGCCCACTACCTACTCCGATCAACCTCATTTTTCGGCTCAACGCCTAAAATGAGTTGGTAAATGAAATAGATGGCGTGGATCGAATACATACGTCAAGGTGGGTCCTATATGAGTGGCCCTTCTCCAATGCTTGGAAAGTCAAGCTCATATTTGTGTTTTCTTCCCAGCAACGTCCAGACGCTGGACGTTTTTGGGCTTAACAACCATATTTAAGGTGGGCCCTGTTTAGGTGGGCCACCACATGATGGACGGTGTGAGTTCAACACATATAAGATGGGCCCCACTCATGGACGGCTTGGATAAAATACTTATTTCATGGTGGGGTCCATCCGAGTGGGCCACATGGCCATATAATCATATGAAAGGAAAAAAAATTAAAAGAGAGAGAGAGAAGGAGAAAAGGGCGGGACACACGTGTGATGGAGGGACCCCGACACTATGGGCCCTCCCTTGCATCCAATCATACATAAAAAAAAAATAATCAAAGTGGGCCATCGGCCACATCTTAGGGTCCCAAGTGAGATCCATACCATTAATCTGTAGGCTTCACTTGGTCCATCATAAACATAGAAAACTACCCTATCAAAGCACCCACCGGTTGATCTCTTCGGTCCGTTGGAACGCCACCCTCCTTGTGCTTCACTTTGATAGTGGAGATGAGAAGTGGATGGCTAGGATGTTGGGTTTTGGAATGGAAAAAGTGGGCCTCACACATGCATTTTTTTTCTCTCATGGAAGGCTTGTACGTGGGTGCTCTTGGTTGCTTGATATTGTGGTGAGAAATGAGAAAGAGAGAGAGGGTTGTAAGGGAGAGAGAGTGATGGATGTGAGGTGAGTGATGTGAGGTGATGGATGTGGTACTTGACTAGGTATGGGTGTGTAAGAGAGAGGGTGAGAAAGAGTTGACTTTGGAGAGAGAAAGCATGGGTTGCTTTGTACTTGACATTGAAGTGATTGATTGATTGATGTGATTGATTGATTGATGGGATTGATTTGACATTGTGTAGAGATTCTCTTGGGATTGAGAAAGCGCGGCGTTTCTTCGAAATAAACGCCGGCCCACATCTTC
>JAJHSJ010000002.1:95691703-95929380 GCA_021015155.1 Magnolia officinalis
GTAGTGACCGCGGAGCGATCCCTCTTCTCAGCACTCCTCATGTGCTTAAAATCGGGGATGAGGAACCTGATGGGATCAAGGCTCGCGGGGTCCTGACCTCACATGTTGAGGGGCCTTGGCCTCGCAGCCAGTTGAGGGCATTGATACGTGGGGTGTACTAGTTTCCCCAAATCTGCTGGATGAATGGAACTAATTAAGAACTTAGCTAACACTATCATGATCGCATCGCACTAGTTAGGTTGGCGACTCGACAGTTGAGGTCGCAGTGAGGGAGTGTTGGTCATACGCGATCGTTAGACGGAGTCGCTCGAGGAAGTATTGTTGCGAGATCATTCATCATATCATAATACATGCAATGCATTAATAAGACTATTTAGAGATCTGTGAATGTATGTCTTTCATTAAATGCATAATATAATTGATGTTTGTTGTAACTTAAGACTAATAGCACCCACTGAGTTGATCACTCAGTGAGTGATGCATAATATATGCATATGCATTAACAAGATTAGTGAGAGATCTGTGAATGTATACATTTCATTAAATGTATAATATAATTGATGTTTGTTGTAACTTAAGACTAATAGTACCCACTGAGTTGATCACTCACTCCCACTCTCGGACGGTGTTTTAAAACACCAACCAGACTCTTCAGTAGTTTCAAGTGACGCTGAGTACGAGGAGCCTTGTGGTGCAAGTCTTGATGAGGAGGACGAGCTGTCCTATTTCCAGTTGATGGGCAGTTCGTCGTAGGTTTCGCGGGCGGACTTGAATCGCTGAGTAGGGGACTCTGCACATCATTCTTTTTGGACATAGCATTTTTTGTAATTTTGATTGGGCAACGCCTCGTGCGACCCATTGTTATATTTTTTGGACTTATATACCTTTAGTCATTTCCATTTTAGTAGACTAGTTGTAACATCCCGGATTTTCACTGTTTTGGATTCCCAAAATCCTTGATTTTTTTTAATTAACTTATACTATCACGTACTGACCATTAGCACTCAATGTTAGCTTATACACGAGTTAATTAATCCAAGATTAGTCCAATTTAATAGACCAGCAGGCCGTGATAAGGCCTGGCATGGTCCAGCCGCCAGCTAGATGGCCCGTTTACACTTACAACAGCCCGTGTAGGCCACCCCACGACCGAGAAGGGTCAGAAAAATCTAAAACTTTAGAAAATCATAGATCTCACTGGGCTTGTGGTCCATCGCGGACTGCGGACCCAGTGGACACCCAGAAGTACCATCTGGCGCTTGCCCAATGCACCCCACCAATGCCAGATTAAAATCTGGCACTAACAAAAGAAACTGAGACTCCTGGCCTTCGCCGTCGGATTTCTTTCAAATTTACGATGAAGGTTTAATGTATTTTCAACGCCTGCCCACCAAATCTGGGCCCCGATCGTGGCACGATGACCGTTGATCGCGAATCGGACCCGTACGACCAAACCCCATATCCGATCACCCCCAATTTTTGCGTGGCCCCCTCATCGGGCCACTGAAAACCTACCCTATAATTTCATGGCCAGAGGCCACCAGAGATGCCCATCAATCAGAATGGGCCCCCACAGGGTCATTTAAGGGTCGGAAACGCTTACTCAGATCATATTCCGTTCATCCGTTCGTCCTCAATTTTTGCATGGGCCCTGGTCGGACCATAAGACACCCTACACGCCGAATTTGGTGGCCAGAGGGGTGTTAGGGCCCCCCAACACCAATAGGGAATCCCATAAATCTTTTTAGGAAATTGTGGAAGCTTGGGGCCTTTTTCACCAAATCTGGAATTATTAAAAGGGCCTCATTTGGCCACCCCTCTCCCCATACAAATTTTGCCTAGAAGAGAGAAAAGGGAGAAGAGAAAGAGGAGAAAGGAGAAGAAAGAGAGAGGGAAGAAGGCATAGTGGACTCTCAATCAAGGTGGGGCCCAAGAGGATCAAACCCACAACCTCCTACACCTTCTTCAAGAAGAAACCATGCACCACAACCACCAAAATCGTCCATTGATCGTCTAGGTAAGGCTTCTCATCCTTTGTCTTGAAAACCCTTTTGATGAAGGGGGATTTTACATGGATTTCTCATGAATGAACTTGCTTTAGGGATTCCGACCAACCGGCCCCAAATCGACGTTCCTAGGTCATTTTTGAGTCTCCAACGAACCACAAGGTGCGACTATTGATCTTAGGTGGCCTAGCACCATTTATAGTATGGGTCTAATGATTTTGGTTGCTTGGTTGTGGTATTGAAAAATCTAGAGGAATCTAGGAATGGGTATTTGTTGAAACTACATGGATTTACATGCTTAACTCTTGTTGATGTTGATCTTGCCCCTCATATGTTATTTTGGCTTGTGATGACTTCATGTTCTTGTTTGTGATTGTTTTCCACAATGAGTTACTTCATAGTGCATAGTAATCTGACTCTTGTGTATGGTTGATCCCTTGAAATGTTGGAAGTGCCTAGCTTCCTCTCTAACCCACGGCACACACATACACTTGTTTCTACTAATTTATCATGCTTGTTAGGTAAATAGACTTGTATGGTGGAATGTTTGCAACATGACATTGGAATGTTGGTTGATAAGCTTGATGTTGGTATTCTATATCTCATCGTCAAACCCTTGGATTGTCGGGAACTCGAGGTTAGACGGTAGTCCCATTGGTTGGACTACCCTAAGACTAACCACGCAAGTCGGACGAGTGCGTATGGGCGGCAGCAGTTTGACTGCATGGGTCTAGTACCCGATGTCGTTCATCTCGTGCTCGCCTGACTCGTGCGGTTTAGTCTACTTACTGGCAAATCCTGTTTGTTAACCCTGTGTGTTCACATATGTATGGAACCTGAACCACCCTGCAACCATTGTAGCCCGTTGATAATCTACTTGTAACTGGTCCACAGCCTCGTGAGCCGGGCATGGTGGAATGGGACACTGTGTCCGAGCTGTCGGCCTGCGCTGGGGTACCGCGCCTCCCGTAGTGACCGCGAGCGATCCCTTCCTTTTGGCACTTCTCATGTGCTTGGAGTCGGAGATGAGGAACCCGACGGGATCACGGATCGCGGTGCCCTGGCCTCGCGCATTGAGGGGTCTCGGCACCGCAACTAGTTGAGGGCATTGATAATACGTGGGGTGAATCAGTTTCCCAACATGCTGGATGAACGGAATTAACTAAGAACTTGGCTAACATATCATTGCATCGCATTAGCTAGGGTGGCGACTCGGCAGTCGAGGTCGCTCTGAGGGAGTGTTGTCATATGCGATCGTAAGATGGAGTCGCTTGAGGGAGAGTTGTGGCGAGGGCATGCATCATTTCATCCATCATGCATGCACATTAATAAGATTAGTTTAGTGACTGTGAATGATTATTTTTCATTAAATCCGTAATATAATTGATGTTTGTGATAACTTGAGACTAATAGTTCACACTGAGTTGATCACACTCTCACTCTGGGTGGTATTTTAAAACACCAACCAGATTCGCCTCATAGATGCAGGTGATGCAGAATTGTGGAGCTGGGCGATGCGGGCCTCGAGGAGGACGACGAGCGGACTCAGCTCTACTCTTTGGACATGATGTTGTTGTGATTTTGTTGGGTAATGCCTTATGCGACCCATTTATTTTCCTTTGACCTGTATATATTGATCTCTTCATTTCAGCAGACTGGTTGTGGTTGTGTTTCATGCTCCAAGAAATTCCAGGCTGCGCATTTAAACTGGATTAATCATAAAAATTATAAAATTGATGATAAGTAACACTCGGGGACTCGGGAGTCGAGTCTATACACGACCCCCGATTTTCCGGGGTGTTACACTAGTGGTAATTGTGATTCATGTTTCAAGTAATTCCATACCACGCATTAAACCTAATTAAACGCAAAACAGTAAAAGTGGTTATAAGTGATACCTGGGAACTTGTGAGTCAAGTGTATGCACAACCCTCAATTTTCAGGGCGTTACACTTGACAAAAACAAAAATTAGCAAAAGCAGATAATTTGTCTTAAAATTCTAATTTTGACCCAAAGGTATATGTTTTTCTGCAAAACAAATGAATTCAACCGGCATAATAGTTCGGTTAACCCCTAATACACTTTTACATAAAGATCGATGGGTCGTGTATGTTGTCAAAAGTTATTGTTAATTTACCATTAACACTTTAAATGACAATTTCTCTATATCTAAAATATCTCTTTGAACTGAACATGCCAAGGCTCATTACGTCTTGCCCAACTTAGGACCAAGCCTAATTCTGATGGACTACTTCCACTTTCGTTCAAGCTTCTTTTGATCACGTTGTGCTCAAACTGCATCCAAAACCCACTCTACGTCATTATTAGTCTCCCATCACAATTTTGATCTTGAATTTACTAAGATATATAGATTAGGAAATGTGGTCCTTGTCACCCATAACTATTAGATCAGAACCACGGCCCATCCAAACCATTAATAACTTGACTAGGCATGAAATTTTAAAAAATATTTTACATTTTTAGTGTTCATCAGTTGCAGCGGCTCTTATTAGGACATAAAATACAAAAATCAGACAGTTCAATACACTCAAGCATGCAATAAGGTTGGTAACGAGTCAACCATTGAAAATGTCCGGCAACCAACCATGATATTTATACGCCATCCAACCCAATCATAAAATGAGGAAGAACAGAAAAACCAATGAGAAACTTTAGTGGACCCATGAAGGTTTTCAACGGTGGTAATTCAATTCATGTTCCCTGTGTGGCCCACTTATGATTTCAACCAACCTAACCGTTCTAGCAAAGGCAAAAATGATGGAGAGCTTAGATGTCACACAGAAATTCTAAAGGCCCCATGAAGCTTTTTATTGCAACAGTCATGGTACAAAATTCGGAGGCCAATCAGTGATCATTTTACTATACACTAAAACTTCGGTGTATAACTCTTAGTGACATAAGTCCTTGAGATAAGGTGGTTCCCTTTTGATGCACTTTGTCGGGATTTTGTCCGGTGTATGCGATCGTCCGAAGGTAAGCGGTAAATAGAGAATTTATCGTGATAAATTGGGAAGCCGACGTACTCCGGATTTCTCGGCCGTCTCCAGCCTCACAGTCACAGTGATAGGTTTTCTCACGAGACTAGAAGCTTCGAGAAACGGACCGAGAAAATGGAAATGCGCGGAGCCTGAACTAAGCAAGTCGGCGCCAGAGAAAACGTGGGCGGGGAGAGGATAAGGGTGACACGTGGCATGCCCACGGAAAGCGAAAGGTGAGCTTCAACGCTTCCCCACACGCTTCTTCTTTGACCAGCATCAATGCTTTAAATGTTTAATGACCAAAATACCCCTCCCTGTTATTTTGGATGGTTTTCCGCAACTAACTTGCTTAACTAGGAAAGTGACATCCAAACGGGCCAATGGACGGACGGGAATTGCCAGTGGTCCGAAGGTATGTAGGGCCCACGGAGATTCCTGTGAGAAATCCACTCCGTCCATAAGTTTCGGAAGACCGCAGTAGGACAGTAGTCCAAAAAATAGGCAGATTTGAAACCTAGTAGGGTCACAAAACATGAAAGAGAAGGCATTGAACGTCCACCATTAGAAACACCGTGGGGACCACAGAATTTTTGTATTAGGATTATATGTTTGCATGCAGTTTATCTGATTGGTAATAATCATTTGAACAGTTGATGGCATGTAAACGTCATGATTGGCTGTAGAAAGATTCTAACGGTGGGTGTTTTTGTTCTCACTTTTTCAGGTGTTGTGGCTCAGCTGAGTTTTGGATCTGCTTGATTTGTATGAATTCTTATTTAGAAACTTGTGGACGGAGTGGATTTGTCACAAGCATATCTGAAATTCGCGTCCAATGGCTACTTTTGTAAGCATGCTCACAAAATCTCACATGTACCATAGGACTGATCAGTGGGCCCCACTATGAGAATCATCTGACTTAAGAATCAGGTTGATATGGTGATGAGGTGGGCCCATCCATTTGATGGTACTGATTTCCTAAAACAAGTGGCAAGTCGGCGGGAAAGTGTGATTCTCTGTGGACAAATGGTTATGATATCCGCGTGGGGAGAGAATCCTAGAGATGGGAATCACCACACGCGTGCGAATCACCACAAGTGTGGGATCTTAGGCCACTAGTTAAGTGGGGGGCAAAAGTAAGGCCGTGCCACTCGTCAGGTGGGTCACACTTATCTTTTTTGTCTGATCCTTTTTCTGTACACGAGTGGTGGGGCGTGTTAACAGTGTCTCCTGTTTAATGGCCCAGCACTGGCACGTGCGCCACGAATTAGTCTTATCTTAGGTGTTACATCAATCAACCGTCCATCAACATCTTTCACTTATATTCTTTAGTTGCGGGACTTTTCGTTAGTTTCAAAGAACGTCTAATACCTTATCAAGGAGTTTTTATTAGGGTGTAGGTCGTGTCGAGCTGGCCTCCGCTCGAAGTCGGCTTGGCTTGGCTTGGCTCAGTCCTCAAGCTTGGCTGGACAACTCAGCTCAGTTCGATTAGCTGCTCGGTTAGAACAAGTTGAGTTTGAGCCAAAATCAAGCACAGTTTACCATTGGGGCATTTCCACAAACACATTAGAACCATCTGGCCGGGTGGAGTGAAAGTGATTGAATGGTACTAGAGTGGATGGCATGGATTTTTAGGTAATGATGATGTTGTCAGTGAATTGTCTTGAGATCTATGGGATTGTTATATTCCTGGATTGCTATATCTAGTCTGTTTGGCACGTCTGGCCAATCCCGCAATTAAACTTTCCTATCCTTTCCAATCCCTCGAACCAAACACATGTCAAGCAAATTTGAATGGATTAAAGTGGATTGGATGGGATTTAAAGGTAATGATGGTGTTGTCAGTGGATTGTCTTATGACGCATGGGATTAGGATCAGTTCACCGACTCCGTTTGGCACACCCGGCCAATCCCGAGATTTAACTTCCAATCCTTTCTAATACCATCCAATTCCTTCCAATCCAACCGGCCAAACGGGCACTTAAGGGCCTGTTTGATTTTCAGGACATTAGTAAATACCGGCAAGAGGGGGTAATAATTATTTCCCAGTGCATTTATGACATTTCACCTTTGCTTGATTTGACTACCTACTTTTTGAACACGAAAATTGAAAATATTGCAAAATATATGTGGGTCCCACTGTGATGCATTTCGCTTATCTACACCGTTAGTCCATTATGCTAGCTAAATTTATGGCATGAGCCAAAAAATGAAGCATATCCAAAGCTCTAATAGACCATGCCAAAGAAAAAAAAGTAAATCATATACTTACTGTTAAAAACTTCTAATTGCTACTGTTTCTTTTGGTGTGGGCCACTTTAGTATTAGATAACATAATTTTTGACTCATATCTCAAATATTGTGGTAAATTGGATGGACGGAACAGATATGTCATATATATCACCGTGAGGTTTAAAATTTTAACTAACATACTGTTGAACCAGTTTTCAAGACAAGAATTCACAAAAATTTCAAACGGGTTAAAGTTTCCTGGCTAGCCATTTACCATGTATTTGCACTTGCACTGAAAAATCAAACAAGTCCTAATTACAACTTTGAAATCTCACTATTTTGATAAATAGAAGCAATGGTTTTACAGGTATTTTTTAAAACACCTTTTAAATAACATAAAATTTTAAACTTAAATTTTTTAAAAAAAAAAAAAAAACAAAGAGAAAAAAAGTATTTATTTCATATACATACCTTCCTTGTCATCCGCTAAACCTTGCCACCAACCACATTTCATTTAGTCATTTTATCAAACAGTTAGTAACCAACATCAATGACCAGGTCTTCGAACTAGTTCAATTTGAGTTTGATATGAGCTGGATTCAAGATGGATTTGACAAGAATCGAGTCAAGTTGGGACGTGCTTAAACTCATTTTTGAGCTCAAAAATTCGCTCGGCTCGGCTCAAACTCATCTTCAAACCAAGCCGAATCAAGCTTTTTCGAGTCGAGCAGCTCGGTTCACGTACACCCCTAGTCACAATGGGAATATGTGTAATCCATGGAAACCGTCCGTTCGATTCGTGGTAGGCCACGACCTGGAAATCCACCTCGAGATGCGGATGCACACCCATCTTGATTCTCGAGGTAGAATAGACGGTGACGGATGAATTATGGTATCCAACAGTTCTACTTCCACGGACCATGAGCCATTAAAAACGATTAACGGATCAAAATGATCGATGGTTAGATAAATATGGGCCATATTGCCTACTAGGACGCAGTTCAAACTACCCCAGTGAGAGGTGGGGTCCATTCTCTTCTGACTTACAGGCGGCGTAGATTCTCCAACTAACATAACACGAGGTATGCACCTCAAATCCAAACCGCCCAATTCTTGGGACCCACAGTAGATTTGTCTGACCAATAGACGAGATATCATACTATCAACCGAAGCGGATTGCGCAGTAACTCATACGCTACGCGTAGTGAGTAAACTCGGTGGGGTCGACTCGAATTTATATATTTTATCTACTCTTTCAATTTAGGGCCCGAGTACAAAAATGAAGCTTATACAAATATTAAATGGAACACACCACAGGAAACCGTATGAATTGGACATCTACTGTTGAAAAATTCTGGAGCGCCATGAAAGTTTTAGATGAAGCTTATATTTGTTTTTTCCCTTTATCCATGTTTTTGTGATCTTAAAAACATGTTAGATGACAAATAAACATCACTGTGAGGCCTAGCAAGGTTTCACTGGTGGAAATCATTATTCCCACTGTTTCATGTGGTATGATGCACTTGAGCGTTGGATATGCTTCAATTTTGGGTTCAACCCCTTAAATGAATTGAAAAAGCAGATGGACGGCGTGGATAAACTATTGACGGTGGGCCCATCTGAGTTCACTCAGTACGATAAGAGCGTACTGAGTTACTCAGTACGCAATCCGATTTCGCTTTCAACTGCTCGTCTACAACGGTTATAAAAGTAAGGCTACAATGATGTTTGCATGACATCCACTCCATCCATCATGCGTGCCCGCTCATGTTATCCTTGAATCCTAAAATTAGGCCCATTTGAAACTCACGTGGGCCACAATGATTTTAGGCGTGATTAAATTTTGGACCGGCATAGGTGGGCCCTACGTGATTTTTGTGAGAAATCCATGACATTTATATTTTTTTTCAGACCATGTCAGAACATTGCTTAAAATGAAGGTAGATCTAAAAGACAAGAAACAGTGAATATTGAACGTCCATCGTTGAAACATTCATCAGGCCATGGAAGTTTTGGATAGGCTTTTATGTTTTCAGTTCATCTTAGCAGGAATGAACTCATGGACGGTACCGATGTCATGCAGCTCACTTGACTAAGGTAATAGCAGGATAGATTTCTCGCAGACATTAGGGTGGGCCCTACCTAGCTTCCCTCCAGCAGCTTTGAGTGGCCACTGTGATGTATTGGTCTTATCCACACCGTTCATCCATTTTTTCGTATCATTTTAGGAAACAAGACCAAAAAACGAGGCAGATCCAAGTCTCAAGTGGACTATACAATGGAGATTAAACTCTTACAGTTGAAAACTTCTTACGGACCACGGAAGTTTTGGATGAAGCTGATATTTGTTTTTCTCTTCATCCAGTTCTACGTAACTTTATGAACAGGTTGGATGGCAAATAAACATCACGGTACGCCCTATAAAAATTTCAACGGTGAGAATCATCATCACCGCTCTTCCTGTGGTGTGGTCCACCTGAGCTTAGATCTGCCTCATTTTTGTAATCACGTACCCCCTAAAATGATACGAAAAATATTGATGGACGGTGTAGATACGACCCATACATCAACGTGGCCACTCAAAACTGCTGCCCGTTCCCAGTTGGATACGGGCGGGGTAATACGCAATCCGCGTCCTCCAGGAAGTTGCTACGAAAAGCTTTCCCGGGCAATCCGCGTCCCGCCAACAGATCATACAAATGAGTTGGATATTTAGATGGCATATGCAAAATAAAGTGGACCCCACATACAATTTCTCTCAACGATAGATATTCCATCGTGGATTTCAGACTAATCCGAGTCGACTCAGTCTCGGTCGAACCGATATGAGTCGGTACCACAGACCTCCCATTTCACCCCTCAGGCGATGCTACTCGACTCGAACATGAACTACCCACCGTCGATCAAGTGGGCCACAATGCATAAAACAAATGGATGGCTAAAAAATTAAGGGGTAGTTAGTAAGAATAAATTCGCATTAAAAAAAAAAGAGACCAAGGGTGTTTTGGTCATTTACAGAGAAGTTATTTTCCATGACAAAACATCACTATCAAGTGGACCACCCTGTCTGAATTCCCTTAGTCTATTTAACACCTTAGGCAACCTTCTCCAACCATTCTCTTCTCCTCTCCTCTCCTCTCCTCTTTCTCTTCAGTTGCAAAAACAAAACCACGCATTCATATTCTACACCATGGCCTTCCCTTTCATTTCCCAACCCTGCCGATCCAACCGTCGAAATTGCAGGAAAACCGGGTTCAGAAAACGGTGCCTGACGATGGCTAAGCAACAGAAGACCCGATTCTACATACTCGGCCGGTGTGTCTCCATGCTCCTCTGTTGGCAAGACCATTCATTGGCTGACTGAGTGGCCCACCTGCAGGTATTGTGAAGATTAAGCTATGATCCATGACATGTGACCACTGATCGACGGTGGATAATGGAAGTTTGAAGATTCTCAATCTTGATCAAGGTGTATAGTTCATTCAGATTGCGGGTTGGATATCTGCTACCCGAGCGACGGTGAAATCAGAGAGGGATGCTGAAATAGCCGATCCAACCGTTCAATTCTGGCCACCGATGATCATGATGACAACAAAGATGGTGACGGGATTGATATGCGGTCAGAAAAGAGCTTGTGAACGCAATAAACGGCTATTCGTTGAAGGGCGTGGGGCCCAGATTATAGTTCTAAACCGAGAAGATTTTTTTTGTTAACGGAGACCCGACGATCCTTGTAACTACCCGGTGGGTAATTGTGAATATTTGTAAAATGAAAAAAAAGGAGATATGGGTGTGGGGCCCACACGGCATGTTTATGTTACTTGCTACATTTGGGTTTTTAACCGTAGATGAATGGTCAGTTTACTTTGTTTCTGCACTTTATACTTTTTAATTGGGAGAAATTTTCATATGCTTTCGTTGCACTATGAGTTATACGACTCTACTGTCCTTTGGGACACTTGAAAAGTCCAATATCTTGATCTGGACTGTTCACTAGGTCCAACACACATTTCATGTCCTACATTGCAAAGATAGCATCAATCCGACAAATATTAACCATTTGATGATGGCCTTTAAATATGAACGAGCATGATTGTTTGTAAAAAAAAAAAAGGTTGAATCAATAATTTGATCCATCTACTTATTACATCAAGAATGCGTGGGCCGCCACCGCAGGTTATGACTGGTTATGGACGGTGCTTTGTCTTTATTTCTATCATATTTTATCTTAACGTATCACATTCTGTTCTACTTCATATTAAAACACAATTTATCTACCATTAAACTATGTTTTAATTCAACAAGTCTAACATGAGTTTAAACTAAGCTAAATAGTCATGAGTCAGGTTTATATTAGATAATGAGGCCCGTTAAATAAATTGCCCGTTGTATTCACTAATCGGATCTAGTAGCACATCTTTAGCCCATATTCCATTCTTAGACCTAAAAGGTGGCCATGCCAAGTCAGGTCAGGTCAATCACAACTGAGCCAGTTATGGTTTTTATTTTTTTCTTTTTTCTTTTCTTTTTTTTATACACACATATAACCCCCACACACTTACACCGTAGTAGAATTTCACACCTATGGGTACTTGAACCTATGACCAGGTGTTGAAACTCCTAAGAGTCTACCACGGGAGCAAGAGTAAGGACCCAGACCCAGTAACAGTTAAGTAGGCTGGGTGGTCGGACTTGGGTGTGGTGAATTTTAAGTGGGTCAGTGGGCGGCAGGGTTGGGGTTTGGTTGGAATTATTGATAAATGGTCAGGTTTGCTGACCTCGACCCGACACGAACCCGAGCATTTCTAGATATGCTGTTCTTTCTTGCATTTGCCTGGTTGAGATATGTGGAGTTTACTGATGGTTCAGAAGAGAAATGTAGCAATGATCCACATTCAACTGAGAGAAAAGGCCCAAAATCAGTGGCCTGAATTATAAGACACTCTTCATACATAGTGGGCCCAACAATCCTATGGTCCAGATCAGTGGAACATTAGCTCCACTTGCGTACACAGAAACCTGAGTATCATGCGCATATCTTAGGTCACGGATCCTAAAATTCCACATTAGTGGATGGGGTTGGCAATGGTCGGGTGTTGAAGCTGCGTGCCATCTCAAAATCACTGTATATATGCCTGACTAGCTACAGGTGTCAACCAGGCACACGTGCATGACATCTGAGCCCTATATCAGGCTGGAAACACCATGCAGATCACGTGTCCAAAAATCAGACCATTCAACTACCTAGTGCACCATATCAGACCGTCCATCGTTATCGTTCACGTCTGCTGATAGTTTACGGTCGTCAGTTTTGGCCAGATGATCTAGATGGTGGGTCCCAGCCTATCCGCCGTCCGATCTCATAAACGCATGCCTGTGTAGATGCGGTTGGAGAAAGCAAATCTAAGCAAATGGTAAAATATTACACAGTATATCTGGTGCTAAACGGTAACATGCTTACAAGATCTGAACCGTTCATTTTTTATCCCTGCCATGGAAAGGGCTTATCTCAAAAATCAGACCGGTATGATTATCCTAACAACTGATTGGACAACTTTCGAGGACTATAATTGAGTAGTTAGAAAAAGTGCAACAGATAGTCAACATTCATTGGATGGCGCTGCAATCATACGAGTATCTACTGTGGGGCCCAGTACATGAATGGTCCTGTTGACATACACGCGTGCCACGTCACTGAAGATTTTCTTGCCCTTTTCCATAAACGTTTACAAGATTCAAGGTCATGACTCATGATTACTGCCTTGGATGTTATCATCTGAGACCGGTTCCTATCGCCACGTCATCATATGTGGAACCCACTCTGGTGTTTACATAACATCCAATCCGTTCATCTTGTGCCCCTCGTATTATCCATGATTCCCAAAAAATTATAGGACAGTTCAAAGCTCAGGTGGACCACAAACGGGTAGAGAAACCCATAAAATGACATGGTGTGGTCCAACTTAGCTTTTTAGTGGCCTGACTTTTGTGGTGTCTGTTATAGGGGTTGCAAAGGGTCGGATCAAGCCACAGCTCTGCTGACCCAACCTGCTTTTGAGGTGGGTTCGGACCTAAAATACTCACTGCCCACCGGTTCTCACGAGAACTCGTGAAATTTTTTTGAAAACTCATCTCACGTAATATGAAACAAAATCTGAACCGTTCATGTGATCTGGCACCCCATGAAACCCCCAGATCCCAACTTTCAACTTGATCCAAAATTTTAGTGGGCCACGGAAAGAGGAAATAGTTTTCTCCCTTGATTTCTCCTCTCCTTTTGCTATAGCCTAGTAGAGTTTGGGATTTTGGCGAAAGTTGGGCCTGGAGATTTCATGGGGTGTCGTATCATATGGACCGTTCAGATTTTGTGCCCAGGACACGTGTGCAAAGGTGCAGACAAGTGGATTTATGTATGTGTGTGTACATTGTCATGTTCCATTCTTAAACCGGAGTGGGGTTGGGTCCGGTTAGTCGTAATCTGACCCATTTACAGTTCGATGGGATGGGATGGGACTTAGTGAACTTTTAACTGGGTCGGGTCGGGTTGGGTGGGTTGGTTGGGTTGGGTTGGGTCAGGTTAGAGGATAATCGACTATTAAGGTTTGGACAAGAATTTTGGGCCGTTGCTGTTGCCATCGCTAGTCTTTATCTTGGTGCGGTACATCTTCTGAATGGATTGGAAGGGGTTCAGCACCCATGTTGGAAGATTTTAATGGTGGACATCTCTATGTGGTGTGACCCACCTGTGCTATGGATGGGACTGATTTATAGGATACGGGGTGAAATTGAAGGCGCTCACCTTATAAACGGATTGAATTTGGGCTCCACATCACAGTGGGCCCCCACACGGCGTTATAGAATAAGCTTATTCTCCAAGCGTTGTAGAAGAGCTGGCCCATGAATGATTAGGACTAGAGCCCGGCCCGAGACGACCTGACTCGTCCGACTCGTTCAGACCCAACTTGACCCGGACTAAATTTGGTGAGACGATCGAATCGATTAGGCTTTAGCCCAATCTAAAATTAAACAGAATTAAGTTCGAGTTACCCAGTAACTTAATCTAAACTCAATTTGGTCATACTCGACTCAACTCGGATCAGAATATATTATATATATATATATATATATATATATATATATATCTATATATATATAATATATATATATATATAATAAAGTATTTCTAACTCTACTGCCATCTCTACCCTATTGCCTCACCCGACCCGACTCCCCTCTCTCCCTCCTCTTCTCCATCCCTCGTCTCCTCTTCCAAGTCTGATAGCCACCTTCCTCTCCTCTCCTCTCGACTCTCTCTCTCCTTCATCTCTCGATCCAATTCTGTGCCAACTCAACCTAACTCGTTACTTTTGACTAGGTCGGACTTGGTCCCTATTAGTCCAAGTAAGAGCCGGACTCAGATTGGGTCAGGCATGCTATACTCGATACCGAGTCAAGTTGTGTTCGGGTCAAGCCTATTTCAAAATCGGATCCAGTCGGGTCAGCCCTAACTCAAAATCATATCGAGTCAGGTCAACCCTAACTCAATCTGACTCGACTCGATGCCCAGCTTTATTAAGGTCCAGGGCTAGGGTGTCAGTGGGCTGGGTTTGGCCCAGAGAAATCAAATTTTTGAACAGGCCGGCCAAAAACAGTCAAAATCCGGGTCAAGAACTACCCCAGGCCCGGCCCGTTAACAGCCTTAAATATGACTGGTTCATTCCCTATGGAATCTGGGCTCGCTCCAACACACTTAACTTGCAGTACACGTGCCATCCTGACAAGAATGCCGGACATCCAACCAGGTGGGACCCACCATGAAGAGAACCAAACCCTAAATACACGGCTAGTATATTAATTAGGTGGGCCACCCCTACATGAAGAAAAAAACAAAAATGGAGGGTTCAGAAGAACATGCTAATGGTCGACATTCAATGTACACATGTGCCAGACCCGATGACAGACCAGCCTAATTTTTCAGGACACTCGTTTTCATGGTGAAGGCACACCTTCTGCACTGGATCCGATGTCCAGTAAACTTGCCAGGTTAGCACGTGTGATGCGTGTGAAGGTGTACGTGAAGAAAGGTGCGTGTGGGGCTAGCAAACCTTAATAAAGTAGCAATGACAAAGGTGTTGGTGATAAGGTGGTCCCCTCTTTAGATGCCGTTGCCTGATATTGTCTGGTGTGTACCATCCAATGGTAGTGGGCGCCAACTCATGTAAAACGTGAGAACGGACAGAAGGGGGAGTGCCACGTGGCTATTTCAGGGGAAGGAGTAAGATGCTTTCCCTCCGGCCCCCATTTTCTCTTTTCTTTGGCTTTTTTAGTCTACAATAGGGGCGTGGCTTCGGTGCATCCCTGACTGTGGGGTCCACCTTGATGTATTTTCCTTATATCTACGCCGTCCATCTGTTTTGAAAGGTCATTTTAGGGTATGACTCAAAAAATAATGCAGATTCAAATCTGAGGTGGACCGCCCCGTAGGAAAGAGTGGTGATTAACGATTAAAAATTTCTTGTGGGCCACAAAAGTTATTGATCAAGCTGATACTTGTGTTTTCTCTTCATCCAGGTTTGAGTGACCTTATCAACGGTTTGGATGATAATAAAAATTACGGTGGCCCTAGAAAGGTTTCAATGGTGGTTTCATTATCCCCTCTGTTTCCTGTGGTGTGGTCCACTTGAAATTTCTTATCTACTTTGGTTTTGTTTTCCAGCCCTAAAATGAGATGGAAAAACAGATGGACGGCGTGGATATAAAACACAATCATCAGGTTGGGCACTACAGCGCCCAAAACATCAACCGACCACTGCTGGGGTTGGTGTAGGCAACACCCAACACCACGTCCTAGAAAGAGAGTAGATGGGTGGCTCCCACCTTTGAGGAAAACCCTATGGCTATGCTAACCTTGATCAGTAGGGGCTGTCAGTGGGCCGGGTCTGATCTGGCTTTAGCCCGATTATGAACTGGTCCGGTCGGGTCTCTGACAGCCCTTCTGTTGAGTCCCCACCATGTTTTGAATAGGTTAGCAAACATGCACAGGAAAGAATTGTATCACGTTGGGGTGCCACAAATCAGGACCATTCATTCGTTGGCCCCCACTATGAATGGACCATAGCCAAAAATTGCACCGTTCAAGTGATCCTAATGATCTAATCAGTGGCTTGCAAAATGACTGTGATCAACAAGGAGAAGTTCACTGATTTGAACGATTGAGATCATCCGATCACTGGGACTTTTGGCCTGGCTGTGCAACTCCCATTTCCTCATGCCTCAAATCATTCTCTTTTAGAGCTGGCATGGATTCAAACAACAGAGTGTGCGTTTGGATTTTAGTATATGTTCATTGAACGGAATGGCCAGTGGGCCATTGGCCTGATTGACGGTTCGGCTCGTTCCTTCTCACATGTCATTTTCGGGCCTGTTTGGTGGGGACTCGGTTTGGATAGTGAAGCTGCCACCAGCCAGGTGGCTAGTGGTCGGTGCTGTGTGGACCCCACCATGATGTATGTGTTTTATCCACGCCGTCCATCCATTTTGAAAGATAATTTTAGGGCTTGATCTCCAAAATGAGGTAGATCTAAATCTCAGGTGGACCACACCATGGGAAAACATTATTGATTGAATGTCCACCATTAAAAACCTCCTAGGGTCTACTGTAATGATTATTTGACATCTAACCTGTTTTAACCTGTTGATTAGGTCATGCAGGCAGACTTGGATGAAGGTAAAAAATATATATCAGTTTGATCCAAAAATTTTGTGGCTCCAATAAGTTTTTAACGGTGGGCATTCAATCAACACTGTGCAGTCCACTTGAGTTTTGGATCAACCTCATTTTTGGGCTCATACCATAAAATGATCTGGAAGAATGGGTGGACGGCATAGATGAAACATATACATCATGGTGAGGGCCACAAAGCACCGACCACTAGCCATTGGCTAGTGGCAGGGTCAGTAGCCAATCCATTTCCGTTTGGTGGACCTTCACCGTTGATATATCAGATTTCCACAGTCCAAACGAGGTGAATTTTTTTTCCAACTTAGAGCGCGCAGATGCCTGTAGACACGTGAATAGAATGATCTGAACCATGCATTGATATCACCTAATCTGTTGGATATAAACCACTGCGGGCCCACTTGCCCGGAAACGGTTGGCCACTCCCCCTGCCACCAGCCAATGGCTGGTGGTCGGTGCTCTGTGGGCCCCACCATGATGTATGTGTTTCATCCATGCTGTCCATCTATTTTTCTAGATCATTTTACAGTATGAGACAAAAAATGAGTTATATCCCAATCACAACTGGACCACATTACAGGAAACGTGTGTTGAATGAATGTCGACCATTAAAAACTTTTTGAGGCCATAAAAGTTTTGGATCAAGCTTATCTTTGTTTTTCCCTTCATCTGGGTCTGTATAACCTAATCAACAGATTGGATATCAAATAAACAGTACAGTAGGCCTTAGGATGATTTTAATGGTGGATATCCAATCACTATTGTTTTCCTGTGGTGTGGTCCAACTGATATTTATAGCTCTCTCATTTTTGGGGACAAGCTCTAAAATTATCTTTCAAAATGGATGGACAGCATGGATAAAACACATACATCATGGTGGGGTCCACATAGCACCGACCATCAGCCACCTCCCACTTGCCCCACCCCGAATGGGTGGGCCCCACATGGCATATCTGGTGTTTGGATTGCAGATCACCAGACCACTCCATTCCCACTCAGATTTCTGGTACGATTCACTGCAGCCGCACGTTTGCTGATCCTGCTTCTGCTCTATGGTTTACAAGAATTCCACGTGGAACTGACCCACCCAAGCCCGGTTGTAATACTAGACCTGTCAATGGGTCAGATTCAGGTCCGGTCGTATAGGACCGTACCCAGGCTACCTTAACCTAAATCAGATCAAATATCCATTCGGTCTAGTACCCAACCTGAATTCCTCTGCACTCGACCCAACCGAACTTTACCTGACTTAACCTGACTTAACCCAACCCAACTAAAATACATGTAATTATTCCTGACCTAACGTGACTTGAATTGCGCAAGCTGAACCAATTGCATTGAGCTTGATTTTCCAAACCTTCCGTGAATACACTGTAATTGGGTAATAATTATTTCCTTTAGTAAACTTATGTTTGATTTGACGCTTATTTTTTCGGGATCTAAAATGGAGGATACTGCCAAATATATGTGGGGCCCATCGTGATGTTTGTGGCTTATCGACACCGTACATCTGTCATGCAAGCTGAATTTAGGGCTTGACCCAAAAAAACAAAAATTGAGGCTGATATAAAGCTCAAGTGGACCATACCACAGGATTTAGGGAATCGAACATCTACAGTAAAAAACTTATCAGTGTCACTGTTTCCTTTAGTGTATGGGCCACTTGAGTGTTGGATCAGCCTCATTTTTTCGGCTCATGCCTTAAAATGTTACATTAAAACGGATGAACAACGCAGATATATCATGGATATCATGGTGGGGCCCAAAAATTTAAACCAATCTTTTTGACACGGTTTTTGAAACATAAATACATTTGCATTTTCGAACAGGTGGAGTAATAATTACTTAATCACATGGCATTTACAT
Source organism: Magnolia officinalis (assembly GCA_021015155.1). Lineage (NCBI taxonomy): Eukaryota > Viridiplantae > Streptophyta > Magnoliopsida > Magnoliales > Magnoliaceae > Magnolia > Magnolia officinalis. The sequence continues at coordinate 95,710,544 of JAJHSJ010000002.1, forward strand.
GGGATTTGGAAAATCAAGCATGCTAAAAAGGAGTTTGGGTTGGGCACCTAAGGTTGGAATTCAGGTCAGGTGGTTGGGGTCCTCATGGGTCCCGGTCTGGTTTGGGTTGACCGTCAACCGAACCCAAACCGACTGAGTTGCAACCCTACATGAGATCCACCTAGTCCATCAGGCGTGCTGTTCCATAATCATTCTAGAAAATATTTCTTTGGACTTCTGGTTATGCATTCTACTTCCATGATTAGTGAAATCACAGGTGGTGAAGTTAGCAGTAGCACGCCTTTGGCTTTTTTGCCATAGAATCTACCTTTTCCCTTTTGCTTTTCATTGACCATCAGGTCTAAAGAATTCTTGGAATGATGTTTGATTGATCCGGCCCAGCGTAATTCTTAATTCGGTGTGGAATTGAGTAAGAGCTAAGGATATCATAGTTTCTTACGATAGTAGATACGACTGTCAAGAAAAGGATTCTTTTTTAACCAGTGGCATGTCTCAACTTGACTCAAACCCGATTGACCCAACTTGAGTTTGTGATGGGTTGGGTGAAGGTTGGAAAATGCCATCCTGATTTGAAATCTGTTTGGGCTTGGGTTAGGCCTGGTTGAGAATAATAACACATTACAAGTTGGGTTGGGTCAGGTTGGATTGGGTTGAGTATAGAGGAGTTTGAGTTGGGCACTTCTAGTTAGAATTTGAGTTGAGCCGGATTGCAGGTTGGTCATTGGTGCAAGGAGGGAGGTGATGAGGTCGATCACCGTCTTTCTTAGGGGATAACTACTCGGAATCCACGGAGCTCTATAGACTCCTCACAAAGCTTCCTCGAATTCACAAGGGATAAAAGCAGGAATAATTCCTAATAAATTCAAAATTTTGATTGATGATTTAAAAAATGAAATTACAACTCTTTAAATAAGGAGCTCAAACTTAGGACGGAGTTTTAAACTTAACTCCAACTCGAACACTTTAAAAACGTGACTTACTATAAATAGTAAACTTACTATTTATAAATGACATCTGTTCCTACTAAACTTCGTGGTTTTTGGATATGCGTCCAATTTGGCCCAACCATGTTATTCTCCTAACTTTTTCTGAGCCCTTTTCATGCTGGGCACGACTTCTACAACTCAAACGATCAAAAGTTATACTCGAACTAAAACTTAGTATTTATAGTAAAAACGAAACTAGATGGGACTTTTAACCGTCGATCCAATGGAATCTCACAAATTCTGCATGAGCAACCCAGCTAGCCGGGTTGATTGGCTAAAGTAGGTCATCCTACCTCAAAATCATATATAATATGTCAAAAAACTCATCCAAGTTTGTGTAATACGACTAATTTAAGGTCTTGACGGTCCGGATTGTTTCCACCCCTGATCGGGCCTTCTCTAGTCCATCTTTGCCATGAAAGTCTCTGCGACCCCGCTCTACATCAGTCTTCATGCGTCGAGATCTACCTCGTTCATCTGTTCATCCTGGAACCCAAAAATCAAGCTGGTCCAAAGTAGGCCAAACCAAAATGATTCCTTGGGCTTCCAGCTAAGAAATCTACTTTCATGATTAATAAGATTGCAGTGAAGTTAGCAGTAGTGACTTTGGGCTTTTTGCTATTAAATCTACCTTATCCCTTTTGCTTTTCATTGACTATCAATTCTAAAGAAATCTTGGAACAGTGTTTGATTAGATAAGGAATTAAATAACGGCGGAGTTGATTACACTTTCTCATGAAAGCAGATACGAACGTCAAATAAATCGATTCTTTTCGTACCCCCAATAAATGATTTTGAGTAAAACGAGGATCTCAAATCTCACTTTTCTTTCTTCGAATCTTTAGTTTGAAAATGTTGATGATAGATGGATTTGAGAAAAACTAAGATTTTTTTTTAAAGCTAAAAGCTTACAAACTTTAAAGGCTAGAATTATAGTCTGACTGAACCTGAGAGAAGAAAGTTTTTCATGGGCAGGATCTATACAGGGAGGCCCCATGGGGGCTGGGTCCCACCTGGATGGGGGGACACCCCAAAAATCTCCCAGACGAGAATATCCTGGCCATCTGAACAGTGACCTACAAATATTTAGTTGAGAGAAATTACAGCAAAAGCCCAAAACAAAATACCCCAATGATTGAATGGTCCAATCTGGGTGATTTTTGCAGAGTACAAGGTTTGCCAAGTTGGTGAATTAACAATATTTTGATGCCTGAATGAGTTTCTAGAAATAATTTTTTTTTAAAATAATTTTATAAAAAAAAATTTTAAAAGGTGTAGATCCAGTGAGGGTACAAAATCGATGTCAGTTAATCAAAAGAAACTCTATCATCACATGTTGTTGTTTTTTTTTTTTTTTTTTTTTTTTTTTACACATTCACACCCACCACAAATGAGTACTTGAACCCATGACCTCTGTGTTGAAACTGTTGAGAGTCTACCACCGGGCCATGAGTAGAGACCCTATCATCACACGTTGTTGTTGGTTAAGGAGTGGGAGCAGCGACGCGTAGTTCCCCTCCAAAGCCCCCCTGAATGCTACAGCTTTTTTTAAAGCTGCTTGTTGCTTGCTCCTTTCAGGAATGGAATGAATAAGGCCGACTAACTATGTTGTATGTCTCCTTTCCAGTCAGGGGTGAGGGAGTAGTAGAGAAGCGATGGGAATGCCCTAATGCGAGTGACCAAAAGGGTTTCGAGTGGAAGCTTGCACGTCCCTGCCCCGCTCAATCAATCGCGGTATCACCTAGCTCCGATCTCGAAAGTTACCTAAGATGTTTGATATTAATACCATGCGATAACTATAAAAATATAAAATCATGATATGTTAATTTAAGGTGATAAGAAAGCTTCTTTTATTGAAGCTTCCCTCTCCCATTTTCTCTTCTAATATTCAGTTCCTTCTTCAATCAAGGCTTGAGGCTTGCAGTTGCGCTCTACTCCTTTGATTTTTGTACTAGCTATTCTTATTATCTAAAATCACATCACATTAAAACATTGAGATTCTAAAAATGAATCATGAATTATGTAAGTAATTTGGTGTTTTGAAACAATATAAGAATAATAATTTTATTATCAGTTAGAAAAACATGACTAACCCGAGTCACCGCATTGACTTACCTGAGTCAAATTTCATAGGTGGGCCGAACGGGTCCGAGTCCCGAGTTTGCAAAACCTGGCATAGAATTATACAAACTCATCAAATCAACTGTTTTTGAAACTTTGGATCACCAAATCATGGGCCCCACATACATGGAATCCTTCACAACCTATCAATTAAACAAAGGGCTGTATTATATCTTAGCAACTCACATTTGGTATGCTCGGGATACAAACGCCAACACGGAACCTCGAAATCATGGTCCCTGGTGGATGGATCATGGCCCAAACTGACACAACTAAGAGAACCTATCCTAAAATATCTGAGTCTGTTCTTAAGCATCAAAGAGGTGGCTAAAATGAACTGGTCAGCAGCTCAACCCAACAGGCCTGATTGGATGGTTAAGGTTATCTGGTCAATGGTATTTCAAGTGATGCTCCATTCATGATAGGGTGGACAGTGTGGACTTTGGATTGGCTAGATCAACAGGAGTTAGGAGTGGAAAATTCTCCAAGATCTGCTATATGACCTCATCAGGATGGAGATATTGTTGTTTCAGATTCATCTAAGGTAGGAGCTTACGGTTATTCATCAGGATGCACTTTGTTTCATGACTGTAATTTGCTTGCTAACTGATCTTAGGAGCTATGAAAATCTAAGGGGATGGAGCAGTGGAATGCTTTCTCTCCAAATTGAAATAATACAACATCTTTTCTTTTGCAGGATAAGAACAGAACTGTTATTTTTCAGTGAAAATTTTAAGTACTCGTCTGTTTGGGTCTGTTGTGTCGCCCCAAATGCTTGCTAACTTCAAAAGAGAGTGAAACTACTGATATATTCAACCAAATCTCAATTTGGAGTACTTCCATACACTGCCTAGGATATTTCCAATGCCAATGCTAATCTCTTTCAAATTAGCAAATGTGGTCATGGGGTCTCTTCTAGTCCAAGGTTGTGAAAGGTAAAAGAGATGTTTTTCTAGCGACCAGCACTTGTGTGTACTACATTAAAATTCACCACGAAGACATTTTCATCCATCTGGACCGTTCATCACATGGCCTCCTGGGTAAGAACTGGACCGACTGGTCTGATCAATGGACTGTTTGTGGAACCTTGGAGAGTGTCCAACAGTTCAGTTGTTGCTTGGACAGCATAATTCAATCGTTCTGATTTTAGACTATAATTCAATCAGTAGGTGGGCTCAGTTGCACAGCCCAAATTTGATGGTCACTCAACCTTTTAAGTTACAATAACATGTCTTTGGAGTGTATAATGTTCTCCATATCTGCCCTATAATTCCTGCATGCTGGTCAATCCACACCATTCATTGGATTCCTTATCTGTCATTCCAATAACATGCCTCTGGAGTGTATAATGCGCTCCATATCCACCTACAACTCCTGCATGCTGATCAATCCACACCATTCAACATATTCCTTACCTATCAGATGAGCCACATTCCAAATTCTTGTTGGTTCTAATGTAGAGATATAGCAGAAAATTGGAAATATTGAAGACAACAAATAATAGAAATTATATGGAAAGTTGACGCATGTTATAATCATTGTCTTAAAGACAAATTTATCCCCCATAAGGAAGATTCTCCATGCACTGGGTCTTAGCAACTCTGCCCCTAGGATACCACAACTCTCCTCAATGATGGACAGTCAGGATCAAGTGCACGTGGGATTGTAGCCATACGAACTTGAGTAGCTCTTCTGATTTGCTCACAGTAAAGAAGAAGAAAAAGAATAGGAAACTAGAAGAACAGACAGAAGTGATGCAGTTTTTTTTCTTTTCTTTTTTTTTGTGCGCAAGGAATGGAGAAACGAAAAGCCTTTTAAAGAGAAGAAGGGAGTCAACCTATACATGCGTTGCATGCCCACTAGCCATTGGCGCATGCGAAGCAGCGTAGTTAACAATATGACAGTGCATGACGGCTCATTTATTAACATGTTGGTGCATGACGGCTCTCTATACACGGGTGTTGGCTTTATGCATGCACATGACGTCATTTATGTAGAGAAAAATAAAATGTGATAAAGTCAAAGTCACCGCACTGCGCCGGCCATGACCCTTTGCGCATGCATGCTAGGTTGCTCCCATGGCATACCCTTAGTTTCCAATACAAACAACCCGTAAAGGAATCTAATATAAAGGCTTTCTCAGCTCACTTCATGTCCAACATGAGACTAAAAACACTACTAAAAAGCAAAACAGGATAACCACACTATGGGACAAAACAGGAGAAACTAAGTTTTTCCATTATTTTTTAAATCCCATTTTTTTCACAACAACCCTAAATGCCGAATGCATAGAAAATTCTCATGGACTGTTGATAACGATAAAAGAGGCAGCATATCAGATGGTTAGAGTCATCTGCTTGATGAATTTTTATGGCATTAGACATTTAAGAATAGATGAGTTGTCCCATCTACAGCATGGAAAACATGCTCAACAATTGTGTTCTGTGAACTTTAGTATAATTCAGCAATGTGGTGGACTTTACCTTCAGCATAAACCCAGAAAAGAAAAAGAGCTGGTGATGTGGACAATAGATTCTGGAAAGTCCATAAGATCTTCCGAGGGAAACTGGATTTGGGAAGATTAGTTTTGGACTTGGGAATAGTCTAATTCCTGCAGACTCAAAACTGAGAATATCTAGATAGCAAATTGCAATCTTCTAAGTTAAGAGAACTGATCACATCCAGGCAAGGCTTGTGGTACTGTACCATCTTTCCCACTAACTTGTGATTGGAAAATCCTAGCCATGTAAAAATTGTAGTAGAAAATCATGACCAGGGAAAACAAGATCAAGTGCTTGCTATGAGTTACATTGATAGATTATTATTTTTATCAGCATCTAGGGAAGTTGGCTTCCTGAGATTCCATTAGAAAGCTCTGCATTCACACCTGTCAAATGAATCATAAACCAATTAATCTACCATCCACTCTTCCTCAATTGCCTCAGGGTCCTAAACCATTTCAATTTGAAAGCATGTGGCTGGAGCACTCCAAATTCTTGCAGAAGGTTTGGGAATGGTAGGTGTCCATTGATGCTGAGGTGGATGCCGGTCAACATACTTACATCGAGATGAAGTAGCTGGAGTTCAAGCCAATAGACTGGAAAAATTTAGGATTTGGTGACTTGAGGCTCTTATGCAGGAGTTGACTGATCTCGACAATATTGAAGAATCGAATGGCTCTGTCTTGTGATGTGATAGCTAGGAGGTACGTTGTTGCTGCTCCTAAGGCGAGATTTTGCGACAGGAGGAAATCCACTGGAGGCAACGATCACATGACAAATAGATCAGAGAGGATGACAATAATACAGCCTACTTCCATAGAATTGACAATGTGCATAACGAATTTCATATCCTCAATCAGAGACGACAACAGAAGTTCGTCTGAGAAGGATGACATACAAACTTATGCTTTTCCAGGAGTTCTCGCAGAGGAATTTCTTTCCAGACCTAGAATCAGTGGTAAGGCTGGTAACCATCATTCTTATACCATACATATCTTTTGTTTCCTTCTTTTGTTTATGAATAATGGGCTTTTTATTAGACCTTTAGACAAGGGTTTGACACACCCACTTCATAGAAGTCAGTCTGACTATTTGCATCTCTCAATTCTCTCCTCACAATGCTAAATGAAGAACTCAATTGAGATATAAGGCTGTGAATCATGTTGAAAATGAGAGCGCTACCATCCAAAGAATAGAACTGGTTCTCAAAGTCTAACCAATGACATTGTTTGAGTACCCTTCTGCAATTAGATTCCCTCGACAAATATACCCCCCATACGTGTGGAATTTCTAACCTGACAAGACAATGCTTTTTATATTTAGTCAAAATTCACACCAATACTGGTACTTGGGGCCTGTTTGTTTCACCAATTACCCCGGTAATGTAAAGAAAATGTATCATCATTATGATTTTACCATTGCCAAACCAAACACCAGAATCATCGATCAAATACAAATGTATTTAGGAGACAGTTAAAGGAATTTGTAATCATTGCACTTTTTATGGTATTATCATGAAAATCTCTAATCCAAACAACATCATCAATTTATTTTGGTTAAGATTTGACCTCAAAGCAATGTAAAGATGCCATCATTATTATTTTAGAATGGATGAACAAAACACAGGAATAGACGGTCAAATGTAGTTGCTTTCAGAATACGGGTAAAGTAATTTGTGAGCAATTGTCAGGATACGGGTAAAGTAATTTGTAATCATTGCTCATTTCCTTTATATTACTGTGATAACTGGTGAAATAAACAGGTCCTTAGGGGGTGTTTGATTTTTTAATTTTCCCTACAAATCACCACAAGTAATTATTATTTTCATTGGTGATTCATGCACCCTTCCCAATGTGATGGTGACAAGCACTGTTTGAACCAATCCGTCTCTAAAGCCGAGTGTAAAAACCATGGGGCACGGACTCCGTGACGTATGTGACTTATCCACGCTGTTCATCCCTTCCACCAGCTCATTTTAGGGCATGAGCTAAAAATGAGGAAGATCCAAAGCTCAAGTGGACCATACCACAAGAAACAGTGGCAATTGAACACCTGCCATTGAAAACTTCTTGGGGGGCCCCAGAAGTTTTGGATCAAGCTTATATTTGTGTTTTCCATTTATTCATGTTTGTGTAACCTTATGAATGGGTTAAATGACAAATAAACATAAATGTGAGCCTAAGGAATGAAAAATCTTTCAACAGTGCACGTTACATGGACCACCGTTTCCTGTGGTGTGGTCCACTTGAGCTTTGGATCTGCTTCTTTTTTGGGCTCATGCCCTAAAATGTTCTGGTAAAACAGATGGACGGTGTGGACTAGTCATACGCATCATAGTGTGGCCACTATTTTAAGTCAGCCTTTTCCGGACCAGTTTTTGAGGTTGAAGAATTCCATCTCTTTGCAAACATATGTTAGAAGTAATAATGACCTTTTTATGGGTATTTACAAAGGATTTGAAAAATCAAACACCCCTTAGAAATTTTGTTGTAGGATGAATCACACGCCAATGCCGATACTTTAACCATGTCACTGATCAGTGTGATAACACATCACTAGAGGGATGATGTGAAAAAGATGTAGCTTGATAAAGGCTTAGATTACCTAGAAACTAATACCTGTAGTCTTGCACCAAGGGTCGTGTTTCTTAAAATACATTATATCAAATCCATCGATCCCATGACTGAATATCATATGGGCTATAGTTAATTCGACCAAGCGGCCATGGTTAAATTGGTAGGTATGCCACTCTTAAGAAGTATTAGAGCACATTGGTTAGAGAAGGAGTGGTGGCATCCTCTTTAAAGGGCACAATTGATCCGATTATTCAAATCTGAATTTTGATTCAGTACCTGATGAATCCCTGACCATCGTTTAATAATTTCTTTTAAATATATTTACAGTAAGAACATATTAACTCACCTCCTATTCAATAATTTCAATTGTCATTACAATTCATTTGAAATCTAGAGAGAGGGGGGGTGGGAGGGAGAGAGAGAGAGAGAGAGAGAGAGAGAGAGAGAGAGAGAGAGAGAAGAAGCGAAAGCAATTACCAGAACTATTAGGAAGTCGATTTGTGCTGTGGAGCGAAGCTGATGATAAAAGTAGAAAACATACTTGGAATGGTCCAGATGGGAGCTTTCTATTCTTCCACCTTCTATTGCATATTCTTCTTTGCTTTGTTGCTTGGATTGGTGGAAGGTTTCTTCACAGCTCTACAACTCTTTGAAACAGGGAAGGAAAACAGACTTGATGTCATCATCTTCCCACTCCAATCCATACCACCATTCTTTCTCACTCGAAACTCCTGTAAAGAATTTCTGCACGATACATTTCAGGCAGGAGCTTCTTCAGGTTTGAGCATCCAAACACTTTGAATTCCTGTAAAGAAGGGAAAAGCAATGCATGCCTACAGATTCTCATCAACTTGGGCAGCACAAAGATCGTGAGACTTTCGAGAGTGGGGAACAGCACCAATTGGTCTTCCATTGCTCCAACTCCACTTTGTATTTCTTCCACCTCATCCCAATTGCCTACATTGATTTTTTACAATCTTTGAAAATGCTACCCAAGTAACGTGCCTCAACCTGTGACAATTCAAAATGTCCACACGATGGAGGTTTTGGAGGGATCCATGAGACAACAACCCCCTTCCAAATGTCATCTTGGATACCAATTATCAACTTCTTCAACTTGTCGCAACTCCTAATGTTAAGCTCTCATATGCCATAATCCCAATAGTTGTTGGCAGTTGGGTAGAAGTCAATTTCTTGCACTTTGTGATTGATAGATGCCTTGTGCATTTTGGTAAAAAGGAGAGCCGGCGAACCTTTTGATGGCAAGGACATTATTCATGGTCATTACTAAAACAACCAAGCCTTTCAAGCTCTTCAACTCCTCCATGCAAACTCCATGCTCTTGCTCTTCTCAATCTCCATACCTGCTAAAATACAGATTGAGCACTAGCAAACTGGAGAGCCTCAATATCATCCATTTTCAGAATTGTTCTAGGGTGAAATATATAACTCAAGTTCAGATGCTTCAGCTTTTCCAGACGTCCTGATTCTTCAAGCAGTGCCTTGATGTGTGTATTCGACCAATTGAGGTATTGCAACATGACCAATTCTCCAAGACTTTGAGAGCAAGCATGCACTTATAAAAGCCATCAAAGAGCTTGTTCAAACCCCTCTTTCATTGGAGCATCAAGGTGAGGAAATCGGGGCAAAGTGGGGTTTCTGTTAGGGCCTTGATTTCATTTTCCATAAACGAGATACTTCTTGCTAAGCCATGAGAGTACATTGTGGAAACTGTAACTTGTTCATTTAGCTGCAAATAACATGAATATATAGAAGAGGTGGGAGATCTGTAAAGATCTTAAGGAATGAGAGATGTTTCAGGAATCGTCAGATGCGAGTTATGGAGGTGTTTAGTAGGGCTAAATCATATGTGATGGAATGGGCAATAGTTTCTAATGTTTTAGCCCAGTTTCCATCTAGTTGGCTTCAGTAATAATCTTCTTTCAGTGGATGGTTTCTATGTATTCTTTAGGCTTCAGCCTCAAATCAATAAAATTTTATCAATGTTCAAAAAAAATCTGTAGAGATCTTAATAGAGATGCACATCTTTTTTATACTAATCTAGAAATTACCCTAATCTACTCTTAACACTTTTGAGCCCTGTTCCACTTCTCGGCAGGTGCTTCAATTAGTTTAGTGCTCGTTTTCTGATTCCGACTGTCTCATACCTGTTAAAGCATGCACCCACTCATCTGGTTTGAACTTGCCCCTCATGGCCCAAACAAGAGTGATGAGCAAGAGATGTAAACCACAGAACTCTCCAACAAGATTTTTAGCAGCATTGGTATTCTGGGATGAGAATTGAGGATTTCTTACCCAACCTTGTCTTGAAACAAATCCCATGCTTTCTTATCTGACAAGAAGGCCACTTCCTCTTGAAGTTGAATCTTCTGCATCTAGACAATGGCTGCCATTACTGTAAACTCCACAATGAGTTGTCCAAAATTTAACCCTTCTATAGACAACATTTCAAAAGATGGAAACAGAAATTAACATTTGCCCTCGACACGCTCAAGATCTCGTATATATTGTCCGAATCTTTCCAATTTGATCTAGCGAATGAAACTCATACAAGAGATGCCCATAATTGTTAAAATTATATTTTGAATGCCCTTTCCAATGAACTTCATGATGTTTATGTTTTATACACCTCCATAGAAAACTAAGCTGCATTAGAAAAGAAATACATATGAGAACATGTAGGGGCTAGGAAACATATCATCTCAAAATTCCTTCATTATGTTATGATGGATGATAAACCTGTCACTAACCAGATTTATGAACATCAAAATCTGGTACATGAACTCATATATGAAGGAATGAAAATGAATGAGGTTTTCCTTAGAGGAGCTCTCATAATAAATAAATTTACCACCCTCCTGGAAAAAAATATGTAAGAACAAGATAAAACATAAGAAAATGGCATGTCTATGAAAAGTATCATTGTTCATGTAAGTATAGAGGAGGCTAACAAAATCAGAGACTAAAAGGGTACTGCAAATGACATAGCCTCGAAATAAAACCTAGTGGAATCAAATCAGGCTAACAAAAAGGGGAATTATTTTCACTGTTGAAAACCAAGGCATCATGTTATAGAATGCAGACTCAAGAAGAAACTAGGAAAACAATTTAAGAAGAAGGGGAAATGTTTCTACTGTGGAAAACTGGGGCATCATGTTGCAGAATGCAGGCTTAAGAAGAAGAATACCAAGGCCCATGTAATCTCGTTGAAACTGAAATCGAATCAAATATGATTGTTGTTGTTGTTGTCTCAGAAGTCAATCTGATCAACAACATGGAATGGGTGTTAGACACCAGGGCCACTCGACATGTCTGTAAGGATTGAATCATGTTTACCTCTTACCAATAAGCAGAAGATTAAGAATAAGTGCTCATGGGAAATGCTCAAGCCTCACCAGTTGTCGGGAAAGGGAAAGTGTTTCTAAAGCTTACATCTAGAAAGATTCTTGTGTTAAATAATACCCTGCATGTACTTGATATTAGAAGGAACTTTGTCTTTGGTTCTCTCCTCAGTAAAGATGGGTTTAAACTTGTATTTGATTCAAACAAACTTGTACTCACCAAAAGTTGAGTTGTTTATCCTGAATATAAATTACGATGAAATAAATAAGAAATCCATTGGTTCACTTTACATGGTTGATTCTCTTAATCTATGGCATTACCTATTAGGATATGTAAATGTGGCTTAACTAGAAGGAATGAAGATATTAGGTCTCTTACTTGAATTCTCGAATGAAGAATTTAACAAATGTGAAACATGTGTTGAATCTAAATCTATTAGAAAACCCTTTAAACCAATAATTAGAAAATTTGAAATTTATATTTAATTCATAATGACTTGGATGATTTTAAAATTCACATGTCTAGAACTTGTAAAAGATATTATGTTACATTTGTAGATGAACATTCAAGATACACTGAAATATATTTACCTATAAATAAAGATGAAGTATTGGAATCTGTAATTATATATAAAACTAAAGTTGAAAACTAATTAAGTAAGAAAATTAAAAGACTTAGAACAAATGGTGGAGGAGAACATGAATACTTACAATTTAAAGAATATTGTGAAAAGAATGGAATCATTCATGAAACCTCTTCACCTTATACACCAGAAACAAAATGGAATATCAGAATAAAATAATAAAACTTTAAAAGAGATGAAAAATACTATGTTAAATAATTCTGAATTACCTTCTAATATGTGGGAAAAGTAATTCTCTCTACTTGTTGTATTCAAAACAGGATACCTCAAAAAAAAAAAAAAATGGGAAAACACCATATGAACTTTGAAAAAACCACAAAATAAGTTATAAATGTCTTAAGATATAACTAACGATGAAATAACTAAGAAATCCCTCAATTTACTTTACATGGTTGATTCTCTTAATCTATGGCATTTACATATTAGGATGTGTAAATGTGGTTTCACTAAAAAGAATGAAGAGATTAGGTCTCTTACCTGAATTCTCAAATGAAGAATTTAACAAATGTAAAGTGTTTGTTGAATCTTAATCTATTAGAAAACCCTTCAAACTAGTAACTAAAAATTTTGAAATTTAGATTTAATTCATAATGACTTGGGTGATTTTAAAAATCACATGTCCATAAATAGTAAATGATATTATGTCACATTTGTAGATGACTATTCAAGATGCACTAAAATATATTTACTTAAAAATAAAGATGAAACTTTGGAATCTGTAATTATATATATAATTGAAGTTAAAAACCAATTAAGTGAGAAAATTAAAAGACTTGGAACAAATGGAGCCGCATGGATCGAAAAATCAGTATTGTATCTGTCGATACGGGCATATCGTGTCCATATCAGCTCGATGCCATACACAATACAAGCCTGTATCGGCCGTATCGGTATCGGTTACTGTATCGGCACCAATATGTTGTACCCGTATTGGTCTGGTATAAAAAGGCAAAAAAGCCCAATTTTTCTCCCTTTTTGATCTCCCTCTCCCTCACTTCTCCTCCAAGCCTCCAAATCAATCAAATACATCAACCTATAGGGATTTTCGGCACCATTAACAGCTTCTTGGATGATCAAAATATCAGATTTCAGTCAATTTGAAGGATCGAAACAGTTGGGGCCGGTATTTAAAAAATCGGAAAAGAGGTAAAAAAAAATAATATAAAATAAATCCATTTTTTACTGTTAATCCTTGTTGAAATCCATATTTATGTTTATCATACTCTCAGATCTACCAAAAACTACCAGATTTGAAGATCTTTTTATAATTTTGGGTGATTTGTTTTCATTTATGCCCGATTTTTGTATATTTTTCAAAAATCACTTTTTAAAAAAATTGATCTCGAATATGTAGAGGGGACCCGATTTGATCGGAAAAAAAGTTTTTTGTATTAAATCTATCGAAAATCTGGAAATTTCGGATTTTTTTTTTAAAATCTGATCACAGATCTAGAGAGGGGAGGCATTTTCAATTAGATCTACATCAGATCTGATAAAAAACAAAGTTTTTTGGGGGCGAATTTCTGTCAAATTTTCTAAAAATTCCATAAAATGTTTTTTTTTTTCCAAATATACTGCTTTAAGGGGGCTAATTTTGTTGTTTTTTCGTCAAATATGAGTAGTTTGGTGGTTTTTTTTTCAAATATCATGTCTAGTTTTCTTAAATTTCAAATTTTTTTTGTTAATTTTTTTAAAAATATGTTGAGACTTGAAATGTAATACATGTCTAGGGGGATGCAAATTGATGCGAATTTCTTAGTTGCTTCAATTTCAAATTCAAATGAATAGTTTCTTAGTTGATGTCTTGATGATGCAAATTGATAACACGTTTTCTTTATTGTTTGTTTGTGGTGTTTGTGACTTTGTGGCTTATGCAGACTATAGAGTGGCCATTGTTGTATAATTGTATTCGTTGGGGATGGCTGGTAATGAGAATGAAGATATAAGGTGGAAGTACGGAGTACGGATAGGTGGGAGTAGACAACAAATAATGTGCAAGTTTTGCAGCAAAAGTGTGAGTGGGGGAGTAACCCACATAAGATATAAAAATGCGACGAGGGAGAAAGAGAAGAAGTCTACGCATGCATGTAAAGCAGAGTTGTATGGGATCCTATGCTGCTACTTGATGAGGACATTGAGTCAGGGGAGGATTCAGATAGGGAGGTTACAATTGCTAGGGAAAGTTTGCGATTTCGACATGAAGATAAGGAGCGGCATACAAGTCATTAAAGTCGTTGCATGTTGTATCTTATATAATCATATTATCAATGAGAAATGTGATCAAGAGCTTGATTTCGAGAATAACAATGATAACGGTGATGACGAAGATGAAAGTGAGGTGCGTGAAGATGAAGGTAATAAGAGGGAAATCGAGAGTAATGATGAGGAGAATGAATGCGACTTGCGAAATAAATCTGCGGCTACTAAGAGGGAAAAACAAAGATGGAGGGACTTTTGACTTGGACCTGTGTGAGCTATGTGGGAATCGTATAAGTTAGAACAAAACATCAATTAATTATTTTTGAAAAATAATTTTTGAGAATGTAGATGCTAATAAAAAGATTATTGCTTAACATATGAATGCACTATTTTATTATTTCAATTTAGATAATATTTCTAGATCTATTTGCACTTACTTCTAATATATCTTACGTGGCTTTACAAATTTATAATGTTTAAATGTACAAAGTTTTAAGGTATGTCGCAAAATGCGAAGGCAAGCAACAGCGGCCAAAAGGCACAAATTAACCGGACTTCATATATGGATGAATGTATAGCAAACACCTTAGTAGAGGAAGTATCGTTGGGAAAAAAAAATCTGACAATGCTTTTAGAGAAGCTAGTATGAATAAAGTAACAAAAATAGTGGGGGAGACATTTTCTGTGCAAGTGGATGGTGAAATGTGCAGGAATCGATTACAAACGCCTAAAAAGAAATATAACTTGACAAAGCTTGCACTTAACAAAAGTGCTTTTGGTTGAGATGAAGAAATGAAATGTGTTACTGTTGAGCTAGACATTTGGGATGAATTCATTAAGGTGAAGTTCATTCAAAACCCGAAGCCATTAATATACAGTGAAAACTAATTGACTTCTTTTTGTTTTATAAGCAAAACTTGAAGTTGTTCATATCAGAAGCAAGTCATTCCCATTGCTAGCTCGGTTTGATATAATATGCGAGGATAATTCTGCTACAGGGAATGCAGTATGAACTACAATCAATCTTGAGGAGGAAGTTCTCCATTCATCCCATTACATGAATGACATCCCATTGTCTTCATACCCCTTCGGATCATATATACCATTTGCACAACCCGAAGATACATATTCCGATTGGCACAACTTTAATATTAATATGACGGAGGAAGTGGTCAAAGGAATGTGAGAACCTCTGCTCCAAGGGCACAAAAGAAGAAGAGTAAGAATGCCTTTATCGCATCAACCGTTATTGAAAAGTTTGAAAGCATTCAGGAGACAATAGATGAATGTGTTTCATTCAAAACTAAAACGGCAGGAAGATTGTGGGACGAGTTGGAGAATATGACAACCATTGATTCTAACATGATGTATAGGGCCTATACATTCCTTGTGGAAAGACCGCATTTTGCTTGTATATTTCATGATCATGTAAGTCCTATCCAAAGGAATAAATGGTTAGAAAGGATGATTCCCAAGCAAAAAATTTTAATTGTACTTTCTATGGTTAAAGAAGACATTGTTAATGTACTTTGATTATTAGATTTGTTATTAATGCTTTTAAGTTTCCTTTCAATGCTTAAATTGAGTTATTGCTTCATATTACAGATATTTTGAATTTGTGGGCCCACTTGATGATTAGTGTGGCTTAAGAATTAGCTCAAATATCCATCTTGGTAGGCTTAACAAAATAACATGTTTGATCCCATGCTTTTTTTACATGATATTGACATTTTTGAACAATTCCTTAGTCCAAGCTCTGCTCAGTGCTCAATGTGAATATATAGCTTTTTACCCGAAAGTAACTTATAGGTTACCCAAACAGAAAAACTAACTTACCTGTAAGTGACTTTCAACTTACATCCAAATAGGTTAACTGTAAGTAACTTTCACCCCTAAGCGAGTAAGTCACATCCAAACAGGCCGTGGGATGGTTTTCCAAAACCCAAACCTCACACTTCCATCATCAAAGACATCCCTAAATCATGTGGTGAAGATTACCTTGCACTCATTCTCTCTCAAAATGTCAAGATCCAAATCTTGCCACAAACCATCTAGCAACATTACCAACTTCTTCTTCTTCCTTAGGGCATTTTTTAATCTGCATCTAGTTTGAACATCATCTCCATTGCAACCTTCGGGAAAAGATACGTCTGAACCTATCATTGATGTCCTTTCAATTCCTTCCACGTCCAAATCTGTACCAATCCTCACCCAAATCACCACACCAAATTCATGGGATCTCAGGAGGAATTCGTGATTGATTTTTCTCAACAGAACGTCTTGCCAACACCGCCCAAACCCCATAATCCAATGATTCGAACTTGCTCTAAGAAAATCTATAACACGCCCAAGCATTGGATCAATGTCCGCAGTAGAAGGGAAAGGCAACCAAACAACCTTCAATTACTTTGCTGTTCAAGTTCAATTCGACAGCTTGAAGCCCTCCTTTGCTGAAAGGTACCTTGTACGATTGAATTTGTTTGGTTTTTGACGTCTTCTACGGCCTCTAGTCATGCTCTCGCATGCACGATGCGGGTAAAGAGCCATGATTCTACCTTCTTTCCAGCTTCAACACATATTCTGTTGCAAAAATATTGATTTTAAAATATATTTTAATAAAATATAATATATTATATAAAAAAGTGTTTGAAAAATACCTTTTCGTGGGTTTTTGGGAATAGTCACACATTGGAAAAGGAGGAGAAGAAAAAGTTGTTTATATGAAAGTGGTGGAGTATTATAATACTTACCCACATGGTCCAAAGGAAAATGGACTTCCATTATGCACTGGAACACCCTCGAGCTCGATGCGAGGGCGTGGGCATGTAAGGCAGTGTGGCTGTAGAGGCGTTAGTGGCGCACTTCGCACGTCCGCATCATGTCGTCGCGGTGTGACTAAGTGGATAAGGCGGATGGATGGCTGGACGAAATCTAAAGGACTGAATGAGAGTCCCTCTGTATATGTAGAGAGCTAAAAAAAGAGTTGTTGCAGCAAATTTGTAACAGTTGTGCCATTAGTGTAGGGTCCAGCTGTAACTGCTGCATGGCTAGCCCAGCAGCTAGAAAACGGCTAGCTGCCGTCTCACAACAGTCAACATGTAGTAGCTTAATGACCCATGCACAACAGTCAGAAAACAGCCATAAAACGACTAGTTTTCTCCAACAGCTAGAAAACAGTCATGGGATTTATTTCCCTAAACCATAACCCCCAGCCACCATAGCCTATAAAAAGAGGGTCTGGATGGGTTTGCAAACGATCTTTCAACCCACTCCAGCAAACCCATACGAACTAAGCCTAAGCCACTCTTCTCATAAACAATAGTGATTCCAGCAGTATAGCAAGGTTCGTCTGAACCATTGCTTGAAAATTAGACTAGAGGTGTGGTCTAGAACGTTCATCTGAACCAGTAGCTGCTGAAGATCAGTAAAAACAGACCAGTGCAATGGTTTAAGTTCTAAATATTCTTCTTCTCTCTTTTTCTTCTGGGATTTTTCCTTTTTTATGTATTTGTGCCAGACTGTGTAACAGAGTTCCATTGGTGGGCCTTCGTGTTTGCTGAACGCAGACCTACACCAGGCTCGTCGTATCCTAGAAGCGGTTTGCCTATAACCTTTTCAACATACTCAATTCACTTGAGTAGGGGCAAATAACGCTTTAAGGACAGTGTTCCAAGCGTGCTTCAGCCTGTCCTTATTTCAGATCAACTTGGTTTTTTCGGTTTTCATATTTTACAGAAAATATAATTATGTAAAAATTCCAACAATCTTAAAGCGTTATTTGTGATGGAAGCCGACAGTGTTTCATCCATCAAGTTGATGAATCAGGACTTGATACGTCTTGATCGGTTCGATGGAACCAATTTTACGAGATGGCAAGACAAGCTAGAATTTCTTCTGACGACACTGAAGATCTCCTACATATTTGATCCAAATCTGCAAGCACTACCTGAAGCATCCAACAAAGACACACTTGAACAGGTGGCTGCCTGCAACAAACGAGCCGAAGACGAACTCTTGTGTCATTGACATATTCTGAATGGGCTCTCCGACCGCCTGTACGATCTGTACCAATAGACGTCATCAGCAAAGGAGATCTGGGCCGCTCTAGAGTTCAAATACAAGGCTGAAGAAGAAGGTACCAACAGATTCCTCATCGCCAAGTATTTTGACTTCAACATGGTAGATAACAAACCGTTGCTGGCCCAAATCCAAGAACTGCAGTTAATAGTAAACAAAATCAAAGCCATTAAAATTGATCTTCCTGAATCATTCTAAGTCGGGGCTATAATCGTTAAATTGTCACCAATGTTGAAAGACTATAAAAAGAAGTTGCTGCATAAAACTGAGGACTACACACTGGAACAAATCCATAAACACCTCAGAATTGAGGAAGAATCCCGTAACCGTGATAGAAAGAGTGATAACGGGAATGCCTCGTCCAAAGTACATACAGTAGAGAACACTAATAACAAGAATCCCGAGAAGGACGATTCTCTAAAACCCAATAAAGGAAAATTCAAGAAAAACGTCCAAAAGACGAACAAAAAGTTCAAAGGCCCATACCATGTCTATGGGAAAACTGGGTACTATGCTCGAGTATGCCGATATCACAAATCTAAAAAAGAGGCAAGTGCAGTAGAAGAAGGCGATATTGTGGTTATGATCACTGAGGTGAATACCATCCAAGGCAAAGTTCCAGGTTGGTAGTATGATACTGCCGCTATAGTATATGTGTGCTACGATAGATCAGCATTTAAAACCTATGAGGAATTGACCGATGGTCAAGAAGTTCAAATGGGTAATGAAGTCCGATCGAAGGTCGTTGGCAAAGGAATTGTTGAACTGATATTCACCTCTGGGAAGAAAATGATTCTAACTAATGTACTGCACGTCCCATACATGAGGCGAAACTTAGTTTCTGGGGATCTCCTCGGTAAACCAGGCATAAGGGTGGTGTACGAGTCAGGTAAACTGATTCTGTCAAAGAATGAGAATTTTGTCGGAAAAGGATATGTTTGTAACGGGATGGTCAAGTTTTCTCTGAATGAAAGTAGCACTTCTACGTATATGGTTGAATCTGCTGGACTGTGGCATGATGGACTAGCCCATATAAGGTATAATACCTTGAAGTTCATGACTAAGAATGGTTTAATCTCATACATAGATAATGAAACCGATAAATGTGAAGTGTGCATACGATCCAAAATGACGAAGAAACCTTTTCCAAGTGTTAAAAGATCGTCTCAAGTATTGGATCTTGTGCACAGTAATATCTGTGAGTTAAACGGCATTCTTACTCGTGGAGGTAAATGGTACTTTATAACCTTTATAGATGATTGCTCTAGATATGTGTATGTTTATCTATTAAAGAGCAAAGATGAAGGATTAAACATGTTTAAAATATATAAAACAGAAGTAGAGAATCAACTAAATAAGAAGATAAAAATTCTCCATAGCGATAGAGGAGGAGAATACTTCTCTAATGAATTCGATAACTTCTGTGAAGAACATGAACCAATACATCAATGTACTGCGCCATACACACCTTAACAAAATGGAATAGCTGAAAGGAAGAATAGAACATCAGTAGAGATGGTCAACTCAATGTTGATAAGAGTAAAGTTATCACTAAGGCTATGAGGTGAGGCACTGCTTGCAGCATGCCATATACTAAACAGAATTCCATCTAAAAAATATAAAATATCTCTATATAAAACATGGAGAGGTAGAAAACCTAACCTAGGATATCTTAAAGTGTGGGGGTGTCTTGCATACTGCATAACTCCTGATCCAAAAAAAACTAAGTTAGGAGCAAGAGCTATAAAGTGCGCCTTCGTAGGATATGCACAAAATAGTAAAGCTTATAGACTTCTAGATATAGAGTCTAATACAATAATAGAATTAAGAGACGTTGAGTTATTTGAGAACTCACTATCCTTGGAGTCAAAGGATAATGAAATCCAAACTCCTAATAGAGAACCAGATAGCACAGCTCCACAAATAGTGAAAATTTCTGTTGAACCTCGTAGGAGTCAAAGGACAAGAATAGAAAAGAGTCTAGGAGATGACTGCATACACTCACAACGCGTCATTTTCCATCTTGTAGAAGAAGAAAGAGAAAATGTTATAAGAAAAATACCTATATGATGACTATAGAAGATGATCCTAAAACATATAAAAAGTTGTATCCTCTAGAGACTTAGCTTTTTGGAATGAAGTTATAAACGATTAAATGGAATCCATAATGTCAAATCAAACATGGGAACTAGTAAACTTACCTCCAGGTTCTAGACCCATAGGTTGTAAGTGGGTATTTAGAAAGAAATATCATACTGATTGGACTATCCAAACCTTTAAAGCTCGATTAGTAGCTAAGGGTTTTAGACAAAAAGAAGGGATAGATTACTTTGACACATACTCTCCTGTAGCTTGGATAACATCTATTAGGATATTATTCGTGCTAGCTTCCATACATCATCTTAACATCCACCAAATGGATGTAAAGACCGCATTCCTGAATGGTGACCTCAATGAGGAGGTATACATAGAACAACCTGAAGGTTTTGTTCTACCAGGAAATAAAAACAAAGTATGTAGATTAATCAAATCTCTGTATGGATTAAAACAAGCACCAAAATAATGGCATGAGAAGTTTGATTCCAAAATACTATCTCATGGTTTCATGCATAATGTAGCTGATAAATGCATATATTCCAAAGTAGATGGTAGGTGCATGATTATTATTTGTCTGTATGTTGATGACATGTTAATAATAAGTAATAAAATGGAAGGTATAATTGAAACGAAGAGGTTTCTATCTTCCGTATTTAAAATGAAGAATCTTGGACAAGTTGATACCATCCTAGGTATCAAAGTTAAAAAATATTGTGGGGGTTATGCTTTGTGTCAATCTCATTATATTGAGAAGATACTAAACAAGTTTAACGATCTAAATATAAAAGAAGTAAAAACCCCATTTGATCCAAGTATCAAGATAAAAGAAAATACTGGAAGAACAGTTGTACAATTAGAATATGCGATTTGTAAGACCCGTATCCTAGTCCGTAAGCTTCTGCGGTCCTCCCGGTCGAATTCCGGCAACCCTCGACCTGTATCTGATGTTTGCGCGCGATCCTAAGCTGAGTCCTGCATACCGAAGTCGGCTTGACCCGAAACTTGTACCTCAGCAACCACGTCGTCACCGCCGTTCCAACGCCGTAACTCGCGCAGCGTTCCGATACCCGGGCCAGGAGATATGGGCCCGCATTCATTTCGAGGAAAATATCGCCCGTTGCTAATTTCGAGAGAATCTCTACAACGTGTCACATCCATCAAGTCAAGTACACCACCATACCTCAATGCCACCTCAACCTATCCCAAGTACAAATGACCACTCCCTCTTTTCCCACAAGTCAACTCTCTCTCTCCCTACTCATCCCTCTTTTACCAAATTTTTAAACAAACCCATACCTCTCCTTACAACACCCATCCCATATCATCTCATCACTTCTCTCTCTCTCTCTCTCTCTCTCTCTCTCTCTCTCTCTCTCTCTCTCTCTCTCTCTCTCTCTCTCTCTCTCTCTCTTATTTCTCAAACCTCTCAAGCAACACCAACGTCCAAGCTCACTCTCCCAAACCTAAGTGTGGCCCCTTTCCACTCTCTCATCTCCCATCTCAACCATTCATTCTCCATCAACCTCCATTAAAACTGAAGGCAAGGAGCATAAGAGTCCACCGTTGATTTCAGATTTTAGAGCTCACTTATTGTGGGACCCACATTGATGTATGCAATGTAGAGAGGGACCCATAGTGATGGGGTCCCTCTATCTCACCGTTTCTCTCCCTTTCTCTCTCTCTCTCTTCCTCTCTCTCTTATATGGATGGTGTGTGTGTGGCCCACCATGAAGTATATATTTTATCCATGTCGTCCACCGAGTGGCCACATGGCAGTCCGTTTGGACGGGCCCAAGCGAAGGAAAAACACAAATATCAGCTTGATCCACGAGTGTGGCCCACTTGACGTGAGGCCGCCATATTGCGTAGGGCCACCCAAACCGTCCATGTGGGGCCTACTAGTGGGGTGTGCCCCCTTTTATCCAGGCCGTCCAGCATCCCTGGATGCTAGACGCTGCCATTTACACGGCTTCACACACACACCGTATATATATAAATATGTATATATATAATGCATATAATATATTTATATACTATATAATATAATATATTACATATTATATGATGTTGTGGTGGGCCACTACTACGTGGGACCCACCTTTATCTTGATACCTACACCGTCCAAATCCATCTGGACGGTGAGTATGGGTAGTCTGTTGCCACCGTGTGGACATATATAATATATAATATATTAATAATATTATATTGGTGGGCCACTACATGGACCGCACCATGATGTATGGTTACAACACTGCACCGTCCAGTTTCTGGACGGTGCAGCAGGCATGACATCCAAGCCGTCCATCCATTTTACGGTGAAGCCCACCGTGATGTGAACCATGTTGTCCATCCATTTAACGTGCATGCGGCCCCACCATGATGCGTGTGTTGTATCCTTACCGTCCATCCAATTTTGAGGGGCCACACGTAATGTATCGGTCTTATCCACATCGTCCATATGGTGGGACGGTGGGCCCCCTTTTGATGCATGTATTTTATATTCAGTCATCCATCAGATTGGACGTGGGCCCACCATGCCGCATGTGTTGTATCCAAACCGTCTATACATTTGGTGAGCTCATCCTTGGGCTTGAGACTAAAAATAAGACAAATCTCATATCAAGTGGACCACACTGCAGAAAATAGTGGAATGAAAGCCCACCATTGAAACCCCTTTGGGTACAGAAGTTTTGAATCAATATAATATTTGTTTTTCCTTCCCTGTTCAGGTCCTTGTGACCTTATGAACAGACTAAATGGAAAATAAACACCATGGTGGGCCCATAGGAATTTAACTGTGAAAGTCATTATCACCATTGCCATTTGTGGTATGGTCCAAATGATCCTTTGGACATGATTCATTTTTTTATACTTTACAATGGTATCTAACAATGGATGTATGGTGTATTGGAATCGGCCTATTCGACTCGGCCCATATGAATCGGCCCACTTGATTCGCCCCTTTTGATTCAGCCCAATCGATCGGCCCATTTGAATCGGCCCATTTGACTCAGCCCATTGATTCGGCCCATTTGATTTGGTCCGATGTTATATATATCGGCCTATGAGTGAGGCCCAATGTGATACGTATATGCCCCATAAGCGAAGCCCATGATGATGTGTATTAGACCCTTGTATGAGACTGTAGACACTGAAAAATCGGCGTCCACGTTGTTGGCGTTGTTGTTGCTATGAAATGTTGGTGTTATGGTAATGCTGGGGGTGATTAAGCCGACTTGTGATTGTTGGAGTCGCCACTAGCCGAATGATCTCAGAATCCCGCGGTCGGCTAAAACCACGGAATACGTAAGGTTGGAGAAATCCGAAGATTCTCCGACCTTAGATTGACCCCTGGTCTACGATCCGGGATTCCGGGTAAGGGACCTCGGTTACAAAGAGGGAAGGTGTTAGGCACCCTCTCTGCCCGTACAAGTGTACGGTCTCGACTTAGTGTGGTAAAATAATCTCAAAGGATGATGATGATGCTATGGTCATGAGGGGACTAGTCACACGTGGATTTCTGATGTAGCAAGATCCGAGTATTTCGGCAGGCTACAGAGCATACGTCCGACAATGTGTCTAGAGGACGGATGTAATGATGCTTATGCAAAGAGATAAGAAAAGTGGACTAGATCACTAAGAATTTCTGATGTGACAGGATCCGATGTACGGCAAGTCACAGAGCATACGTCCGCTAGAAATCTAGAGAAGCAGGGGGGTTGAGAAGGGAGTAGATGTCATGATGAATGCTTGTAGGATGATGGATCTTTGGCTTGATTCTTGAGTAGGCTAAAATGTTGATTGAACCATGATCAAACTGGGTTAGGCTTATGGGTTATAAGAATTGAGAGGAGGGCTAGGGGGTAGCTGGAAAAATCAGAGCTTGGAGGGTTTGGGAGCTCCTTCCCTTTTCCTCACTCTCTTCCTCACTCACTCTTTCTCTCTCACTCTCTCTTTCCCTCTCTCTCTCTCCCTTAGTGGCTTCTCTCCATATGGGTGAAAATGAAGGGGGAGAGGGCTATTTATAGCCCTTTCCAATGGTTTTTTGGTAATTAGAGGATAAGGGGAGGGCAAATGCTGATGTGGCATATGATGATTGGTGGAGAGGAGAGAGATGCCACATGGCATGCTCCCATTGGCTAAAGGGGTTGGTAAAACGGTAAATAGTGAGGATGGGGAGGGTAAATATATAGGAAAGTTGACTTTGGACGCTGGACAGCTGTCCCTGCTCAGACCGCAACGCGGTGAAACTCCGATCACTGCCGGCGGTAATCCGACAACCGCCGGCGACAGTCCGACTACCGCCCGGACCTGGTTGAGTTCGGAACTCGGTGACTGGCTCCGCGCGCGTTTTCTGGGAGGAAGCGGTAATTGGACTACCTCCGGCGGTAATCGGATTACCACCTTGGTACGGTTTCCCTCGAAATTCATCTGGTGAATCCTTTTTTGGGTCCTTAGAGTGAAACAAAGTTTGTTTTGGATATTTGGCTCAGAATGGCTTGAAATTGGCTCGATTGTTACCCGAAAGTGACTCAAGAAATGGATCGGTTCTGGACATGGTCTGGATTGAATGATGATTCATGATAGCTCAGGTTAAGATTAGGGTTAGGTTTAGGATGTGATTATGGTTCTCGGATTGTCTTAACAAAATCAAGATATTAGCCTGGGTGGGGTGTCTACAGAGACCGTGGACCCATTATACGATTGACCCTATGAGCGTCATTCCTTGGGAGCAATGCTAGTTAAAAGTCCACATTGATAGGTAATGATGGTTGGACGTCCACATTGTGACCTTCCTTTAGGCCTTGTTAGGCCCTTCCTCATCATTCTCTCGTGGGTTAACCCAAACGCTTGGGCCCCATTGATTTTAATTGGTCCATCATCGATCGTTCATCTATGGACCCCGCCTCGCGTCGAGGTTGATTATCGATGCCGATTGCCGATACCGGCTACCGTTGCCGATTATGAGATTGTGACAGCATAACATTATGATACATGCCCATACGCATCATCTGTATGTTTGTTATGTGATGTGATTGGCCATTGCATATGCCTTAGTGAAGGTGGTTTATGGGACTTCCTGATAGGCAGAGTTATCCCACATGAGCGCACGGTATGCGCAGGATTGATGCATGATTGGACTGCGTGACTCATGCACTTTGCATTTGTGTGATTGTGATTACTGTGTGCCCTAGCGACATCAGGGCCATAGCCTCCACAGACACATCGTGGGTGGCCGGATTGGATACCGAAAATACTGTTTCTAGCATCGGGGCATCATAGATGTCCCTGGGTGAAAATTCCTAAACCCGATGGTACCAGAGGATGACTCTAACGTCGAGACCGAGTGGATACATGAGCGCACGAGGGCTGAATATCAAGAGGTCGCATCTCCCACTGTGTCGTGGTCGGTTGGAAAGGGGTGTGGCCTTACCTGCCCGAGGGTAGGGGGCATTACTAGGCTGAGTTTGACCAGTTCGTGAATGAGTCTGCTATCGACGTGCCGGATAGGTATTGAAAGACTATTGGCCAATTGGATAGTGAGGTTTCTTACGCTCACTTGGGCTGCGTGCCTGGGAAAGGGACAGTGTCATTTGGAGTTTATTAAACCCCGATGATATCCTGAATGAGAACTGTACTGATATTTTGATGATCTAGTTGTGAGATTCATTGATATGTGGATTTGGATGAGGATTGATATGCTTGAATTGCATCTCGCATCACATGGTCTTGATATGGTCTATAGCATTCATATCTGCGCCGCATAGCCTTGGTACGGCTGATTGCATTCATGTACTCATCAGCATGATTCTGCATTATTCTGACATTGTATTCCGAGCACATTCATATTATGCACACACTTACACCACCCTCTAAGCTTTCTATAAGCTTATGCACGATTGATGCGTGCAGGTGACGCCAGGGCGCAGCTGTAGCTTAGTTGCAGCAGAAGCGTGCAGTCGTGCTTCAGGAGTTTCCGTTATTATTATGTTGTATTTCCCTTCATATGTATTGTACTTTGAAGTTTTTTATCATAGTGGATTTTGTGATGGTGTTCTTGTGGTTATTATTCGTGGGTTATGCTCATTACGAATCAAAATCATGTTAGAAATCCTCCTTGTAGAATCTCAGGATCGAAATTTGGTGTATAGGTGCCGAGAACCGAAAATAGGGTACTACGGAGGCTGTCGGTGCCGGATTCGGTGATTGAGAATTTTGTAAGCCCGATTTTCGAGTTTGGGGTGTGACACGAGTGCTATAGGGAGTCTTATGTATGTTATGCAATGCACTAGACCTGATATCGCATATGTTATAAGTAAACTTAGTAGGTTTACTAGTAACCCCAGTACTCAACACTAGAATACAATCACTAGAGGGTTACTTAAAAGCAACCAAAGACTTAGGACTATTTTATTCAAAATTTTCTACCGTATTGGAAGGATATACCGATGCGAGCTTAATATCGAGTACAGGGGATAACAAGTCTACTACAGGGTGGGTATTCACCCTAGGAGGTGCAGCTATATCTTAGGGATCCAAGAAACAAACTTACATAACGCACTCGACTATGGAGTCTGAATTTATAGCCCTGGCTACAACAGGCAAAGATGTTGAGTGGCTAAGGGATCTTCTATTAGAAATCTCTTTCTGTGTAAAGCCTATATCGGCTGTGTCACTACATTGTGATAGTGAAGCCACATTAGCTAGAGCCTATAACAGCACATATAATGGTAAGTCTAGACATATCAGTCTTCGACATGATTATGTCAGACAATTGATTCGAGATGGAATCATTGCTATTTCCTATGTGAAATCAAGCAATAACCTAGCAGACCCTTTCACTAAACCTCTACCGAGAGATGTAGTAAAGGCTACATCTAGAGGGATGGGATTAAAACTCTTCAACCAAATTTTCACCAGTGATGGTAACCCAACCTAAAGTCAGAAAATCTCTAATTTTTGGATTTAATGGGTAAGAACAAGTCACTGATATGTGGAAAGTTTCAGCACTAAATTATAAAACTTCATCTATAATAGATAAGTGTTGAGCGTTACGAAAGCGGGTTGAGTCTTAAAACTCTTAATGAAATCCAGTCTAAAGGATAAGTGCTTTATAGTAATGAAGACACTGGAAAGATTTCACCTATATAAACGTAGAGATGGTGTCGTCTCTCATGATAGTTAGGAGTTTTTCTCTCGGGATCGTTCACGAATTAGGATAACCACATGACTATTAATTGTGCTAAGCAAGATTGTGGGAACTCTAACAAACACATAGAGAATATGTGTGTGGTTTCTCCGACTCTGTTATCTAGGAATAACTGGTTCAACGCTACGGCTACCAGTCATTTCGACAGAGTTTTGAGATACTTACACTAAGGAAAGATTAAAATCAAAAGATGTCTTTCTTTATGCATATAAGCTGATTATTCTGCCAGAAATGTTTAATCAAGAAAAACATATTTTTAAAAATCAAGTGAGGGATTGTTGCAAAAATATTGATTTTAAAATATATTTTAATAAAATATAATATATTATACAAAAAGTGTTTGAAAAACACCATTTTGTGGGTTTTTGGGAATAATCCCACATTGAAAAAAGAGGAGAATTAAAAGTTGTTTATATGAGAGTGGTGGAGTATTATAATACCTACCCATATGGTCCAAAGGAAAATGGACTTGCGTGCGTGCACGCACTCCCGCGCAGGCATGGGTTCGGTCACGGTCTCGGACTTGGGCTCGGTGTGAGGGCATGGGCATGTGAGGCAGTGTGGCTGTAAAGGCGCTAGTGGCGCACTTTGTACTTCGCACGTCTGCATCGTGTCGCAGAGGGTCGCTCCTTCACGACCTTGAGCAAACCGGAGCGAGACGTATGCAAGTCGCAGTACGACTAAATGGCTAAGGCGGATGGATGGCTGGACGAAATCTAGAGGACTGAATGAGAGTCCCTCTATATATAGAGAGAGTTGGAAAAAGAGCTGTTGCAGCAGATCTGTAATAGTTGTGTCATTAGTATAGGGTCCAGTTGTAACTGCTGCATGGATAGCCCAACAGCTAGAAAACGGCTAATTATTGTCTCACAAAAGTCAAGATGCAGCAGCTTAATGGCCCATGCACAACAGTCAGAAAATGGTCATAAAACGGCTAGTTTTCTCCAACAGTTAGAAAACGATCATGGGATTTATTTCCCTGGACCATAACCCTCAACCACCATAGCCTATAAAAGGAGGGTCTGGATGGATTTCCAAATGATCTATCAACCCATTCCAGCAAACCCATACGAACTAAGCCTAAACCACTCTTCTGATATACAATAGTGATTCCAGCATTATAGCAAGGTTCATTGAACCATTGCTTGAAAATTATACCAGAGGTGTGGTCTAGAACGTTCATCTGAACCAGTAGCTGTTGAAGATCAGTAAAAACAGACTAGTGCAGTGGTTTAAGTTCTAAATATTCTTCTTCTCTCTTTTTCTTCTAGGATTCTTCCTTTTTTATGTATTTCTGCCAGACTGTGTAACAGAGTTCCATTGGTGGGCCTTTGTGTTTGTTGAACGCAGACCCACACCAGGCTCGTCGTATCCTAGAAGCGGTTTGCCTGTAACCTTTTCAGCATACTCAATTCACTTGAGTAGGGGCAAATAACGCTTTAAGGACAGCGTTCCAAACGTGCTTCAGCCTGTCCTTATTTCAGATCAACTTGGTTTTTTCGGTTTTCATATTTTACAGAAAATATAATTCTGTAAAGATTCCAACATATTCAATACGTCTGGCCACTGCATTAGATGAAATACAGCTCCAAAAACTGAGAGAGAGAGAGAGAGAGAGAGAGAGCCTTCTAACCAACTGAAAGTCTGAAAGAGAGTAAAGCGGTTTGGCTAGTGACCCCAACATCATCCAGCTAGCTAGTGTCAAAGCTCTGTGGGCCCCACCATGATGTATGTGTTTTATCAAAGCCGTCCATCCATTTTTCCAGCTGAGGCAGATCCAATTCTCAAGTGAACCACACCATAGGAAACAGTGGGGATCAAACGGTTACCGTTGAAAACTTTTCGGGGGCCACAAAAGTTTTGAA
Organism: Magnolia officinalis; assembly: GCA_021015155.1. NCBI lineage: Eukaryota > Viridiplantae > Streptophyta > Magnoliopsida > Magnoliales > Magnoliaceae > Magnolia > Magnolia officinalis. The sequence continues at coordinate 95,740,182 of JAJHSJ010000002.1, forward strand.
TATGCTAATGTGTTTTTCCTTCGTCCAGGTATGTGTGACCTTATCAACTAGTTTGATGGCAAATAAATATTACAGTGGGCCTTGGGATGTTTTTAACTATGGGTATTCAATCAACATTGTTTTCCTATGGTGTGGTCTACGTAAGATTTGGATATGCGTGCCCTGAAATGAGCTATCAGAATTGATAGACAACATGGATAAAACAAATACATCATGATGGCAGAGCTTGGAAATAGTGATTTACCATTAAAAACTTCTCGTGGGCCATGGACACAATTTAGCTAGTGACCCCATGATATATGTGCTTTATCCACCGGGTTCATCCATTTTGCTATCTCATTTTAGGTCATGAGCTTAAAAATGAAATAGATTGGGATCCAACGCTCAGCATTAAAAGTTTTGGATCCAACTAATATTTGTATTTTCCTTTCATCTAGGTTTGTTTGACCTTATCAACAGGTTGGATAGAAAATAAACATTACAGTGGGCCTAGAAAGTTTTTCATGGTGGCCATTCAATCACCATTGTTTTCTAGGCGTAGTCCTGTGAATTGGATCTAAAATTTTGGGCTCACGACTAGAGTTGGGCATCGAGTCGAGTCGAAGCGAGTTAGGGCTGACTCAACTCGATTCGGTTTTGAAATATGCTTGACCCAAACTTGATACCGAGTTCAATCTAGCCTGAACTGATCTGGACCAAGTCTAATCCGGTCAAAAGTACCGAGCCGAGTCGAGTTGGCACCGAGTTGGATTGAGAGATGAGGGAGGGAGGGAGTGGAGAGGAGAGAGAGGAGAGGAGAAGGAGAAGGAGGAGGAGGAGGAGGAGGGTGATGGTGGTGAGTGGTTGCCGGGCTTGGAAGAGGAAGAGGAGGAGGAGGAAGGTGATGGTGGTGGGTGGTTGCCGGGGTTGGAAGAGGAGGAGGATGAGGGAGGGAGAAAGAGAGGTTGGGATCGGGTCGGGGTAGGGTTAGAGAGTCGGGTCGAGCCGGGTTTCGGATCGAGTTGAGTCTAACCGGATGGGTTTCGGGTCAAGTCAGATCGAGTTACCGGGTAACTCGAACTCGACTCGGTTTGAGTTCGGCTTGGGCGAAGCTTACTCGGTTCAGACTGACTCACCCATTTGGTTCAGGTCGAGTCAGACAAGTCGAGTTAGCCGGATCAGGTCGTCCCATGCCCACCTCTACTCATGACCTAAAATGAAGGGGGGAAATGAATGAACCATATGCATATACAGCACACATCAAAGTGGACCCATGGCTATAGCTACAACCTGATTGAACTCAAGTAAATCCCCACCTGTTGAATCTGCACCCTTCTGCATGGCCCGGTGACATTTTGTAAGAGAATTTGTTCTTGTCATGTGCCACTGTCATAGATGAGGTCATGAGACCAGTTGAGTACCTAACAACTTTCAAACATGCTTTTATGTTGACCCATGTTACCCATTCAAATCCTGCCACATCTCCACATCTGGCCATCCACAAGGATGGACTCGAATTGCCTAGTGTAGCACACAGCACCAATGGGTACCATGTGTTAGTAGAAAAGCTCTATGGCCTGCCACAGTATATGTGTTTTATCCACATTGTTCATCTATTTTGCAAGCTTATCATGGCATGAACCCAAAAACTAAGGAGATCTAAATCTGAGTGGATCGTGCGCACATGGTACAGTGGTGATTGAATGCCCACCATTAAAAACTTCCTAAGACAGACCTATGTAATGTTTATTTGCCATTTAACCGGCTGATTAAGTTACATAGACCTGGATGAAGGGAAAACACACATATCATCTTAATAGTTCATTGCCTAAAATGAGCTGTCGAAATGGATGGATGGCGTGGATAATAAACATGTATCATGATGGGGCCCACAAAGCTTTATACATCATGGTGGGGATCACTGAGCTTTACCTCTAGGTGCTATGTGCACCACTCCACAGTCCTAGTCCATCATAGATATTCCTTGGTGATATCTGGCCCATTCGTTTTGACCACTAGGAAATCCATAGCCATTGAAAAGGGACTCGATTGCATAGTATAGAACACATCACCGGAGGTCGGTATAGTGCGCTGTTGGAAAAAGCTCTATGTCGCTACCATGATGTATCGGTTTTATCCATGACTTCATCAATTTTGCCCCCTCATTACATTACAGGGCATGAGTCAAAAAATGAGACAGATCCAAATCCCAGGCGTTCTAGACTATAAGAAACAGTGGTGGTTGACTACCCACAATTAAAATCTCAACGGGAACTATAAAAGTTTTGGATCAAGCTAATATTTGTGTTTTCCCCTCATCCAAGTTTGCAGGACCTAATCAACCTGTTCGATGGCAAATAAATGCCACAACAGGACCTAAGATTTTTTAATGGTGGGCATTCAATCACTGCCATTTCCTATGGTATGGTCCACCCGAGATTTGAATTTGTGTCATTTTTTGGCTCATGCCCTAAAATGAGTTGGCAAAATGGATGGACGGTGTGGATAAAACACATAGATCATGGTGGGGGCGCATAAATTTTCTAAGGTCACACAATACCGAAGTTGATGCTTTCAAATGGTTTGGATGGTTGCACATCAGCGTCCCCACCATAGTTTAAATGGTGCAAAACTAAGAGTATTTAACGGGCTAGGCCTGGCATGTTCCTACTTTAGGCTAAAGCCTAGTCTAGCATACCCGAGCATGAGCATGAAAGAAACAGAAACTAGGTTTCCTGGACAAACAGAAATGCCAAAGGGATATTTTGGTGGAAATGATGCTTTCCCGTTTTAAATTTAGCCAAGCCAAACAGCCGCTGGGCCATCCAATCAACATCGCTATCGTGGTAGGGCAAATGTAGAAAAGGACTGTGTGGTGTGCCACACACCAACCTCAGTGGTGTGTTGACATGACAAAGCTATGTGAGCCCTGTCATGATGTATGTGTTATATTAACACCATGCATTCATTTTGTCAGATCATTCTAGGACATGAGCCCAAAAATGGGCAGATTTGAACCTCAAGTGGACACCATTGAAAACTTCAATGGTAGGCAATCCCACTATTACGTAAAATAGTGGGGATTGCATGCCTACTATTGAAAACTTTCATGGGCACCATGGAAGTTTTGGATTAAGCCTATATTTGTGATTTCCTTTCATCAAGGTCTACGTTGCCTTGCGAACATGTGGGGTGGCAAATAAACATCACAGTGGGCCCTAAGAAGGTTTCAATGGTGGTCTCATTGTCCCACTGTTTTTTATGGTGTGGCTCACTTGAGGTTTGGATCTACCATAATTTTGGGCTCGCACCCTAACATGGGACTCGTATTGGGTAGTGACCTCTCCTAGTCAGTACCGAGCTTTATGGGCCTCACCATGATGTATGTGTTTTATCTACGACATCCATCCATTTTGCCCACTCATTTTGGGGGCATTATCCAAAAATTGAGGCAAATCCAAAGCTCAAGTGGACCACACCATAGGAAACAATGGTGATTGAATGCCTGCCTTTGAAAACTTTTTTGGGGCCATAGAAGTTTTGGATTAAGATGATTTTTGTTTTTCCCTTCATCCCTTCATCCCAGTTTATGTGACTTAATAAATGGGTTGGATGGTAAATAAACATTGGTGCGGGCCTTAGGAAGGTTTCAACGGTGAGTGTCACTATCCCCACGACTTCTTGTGGTGTGGTCCACTTGAGATTTGGATTTGCCTAATTTTTCATCTCATTCCCTAAATTGAGCATGCTGAATTAAACGGATGGCATGGATAAAACACATGCATCATGGTGGGGTCTATAAAGCTTTTTTCAGACGATGTGGATAAAACACATACATCATGGTGGGGTCCATAAAGCCTTTTCGGTAACGACCAATATTGAGCTCGGTTCGGAGGGATCACTAATCAAAGTCCTGTAAAATGATCCCATAGAACGAATGGATGGTGTGGATATAAAATACATCATGGTGGTGTTAAAGTCACCCTAGACAACCATCCATGCCTTAATCCACTAGTCATGTGGATGTGATTGGGCGGATCTTAGTAGTTGATCATAGTGACCAAGGGTCCCAATTTGGATGTGCGACATGCCTTGTACAGATTTATTGTTGCTCTCGTCTTATATTTATTGGGTTTGTTGAAGAGTGATTTCTCTTGCAATCCCTGAGAACCTGAGATTGGATGCGGCTCGGAAAAAAAAATGTAGTCCATGCATGGATCTTAGTACCTTGTTAGACCATGACCATCACGGGTGCGTGGGACACACCCGTGGACATCAATTCATGAGATGCATGGTCATCTTGTGTGAGGAAACCGACTTGCCTCAAGATAGACAATCTTCACTATCAGGAGCCAACTTGGTCTCAGTTTATACATTTCCCTTACCTTGAACAAAGATGTGAGCGTGTCATAAACAAAGGATCCAAATTCGGTCATTTTGTCACTCATGTTAGCAAATCGAGATCAAGTTTTTTATTTTTATTATTATTTTGCGATGGGGGGGGGGGGGGGGGGGGGGGGGGGGGGGGGGGGGGGGGGTAGGCTTAGAATGATCGTGAGATAAAAACTTGATAATGCATGAAAGATAATTTGATCCTTAAACCTGAGGATGTTCAAGGTTCACGATCTTGACCGATCGCTTTAGCTCTTTTTACGAGGTCTATATAGAGGTCAATAAAGTAGATATAGTTAGGTACTTCCATTAAGAGTCATTGATTTTTGCACAGACCAATAAGGGATCCACTGATTTGCTTAGGAACATGTCTTATGGCTTTTAATTTGATATATCAGAGACTCGTAAAATATTTTTTCCACAATGCCCAACATTTTTTAATGTTTTTTTTTTTAAGTTTTTAAGGGTTTTTTACCATTGAAGTCTTGTTTTAATTGTTAAAACTAAATTAATCACACTTGATGATGACCTTATGGTCTAGATTTGATGGTCCATTTCTGATTAGCATGTAATATGATTATTAATGGATACGTTGTGGCAATAGAGGGATTGAATTGTGAGTATATGCATGGATTATGCAGGTTAATAGGTTTCATTCACAGTAGGTTACACCAAAGTTCGTAGGGAGACGAAGCATTATATTGGGTGCATGTCACGCCCCGTCTCTGAAAACCCGAGTTCGCTTGACTCAGTCGCCGAGTTAAGGGTGTGACTCGATGGAGAGGGGATAATATTATACACATAAACATAATAATCATCACAAATAGTAAACTTAATTAATCATCATGCATCCAATCAAAAGTATCAATTATCTACTAACTGATATCCAGCACGAGTTCGTACATCATTATTTAAAAGAATAGATATAAAATGAAAAATTATTTATTCTTGTAGCAAATTTTCAAGAGCACGCCCCTTAAAGTTATCACTCCACATGCGGAGACTTCAATTCATTTCTCTGTCCTGGATGGTTTTCCAATTAACAGAATGAGCTAACAGCCCAACAAGTAGTTATGCGCATGATAAAAGTGCATATACAATAATCTTAGTATGTTATATTACCACATAAACAGTTTCTTTAGTGAACAACAGGGCCATAGTTGCGCACAGCGTCCAACCTGTCAATACACATCTGACCAAGATCCATACGAGCCCAGCATGTGTAGGAGTTTACTCACATACTGAGCGAACGCTAGCTTGAGGTATCTCACGTACCGTGTATAACTGTATAGTCTAGCAATGAGTGACTCATTTTAGAGATGGTTAAACTTCTTCTCCTACCACGACCGTAGTACAAGGAGGCTCTATTGTACCAACTCGAGTTCCATTGGGAACTCTTCCCGAGAATTTAAGGAATAACTCGATCACCGAGTTGTCTGGTGTTCTTATAATGACATATCAAATACAAAGCAGTTGCATACTTAAACATATATTAACAAATTATAAAAGTTAAGTAAAAGTAAGCATGTAATATTATACAATGTATGCGGGAAAATTCATCCGCGATGGTGACTATTTACCCATGACGCCAATTCATTATTCAACCATTTTAACATTTTAATCATTTATTTAAAAATATGATGACTGCACTCGGGTCTACGATTCATAAAAAGTTTTCTTTTTTATTAGTCATAGGTAGAATACAAATATTAAGTTAATTTCTTCCTTAGCATCCATTTTCTTAAAACACTTTGCACAAAAGAGTAAGATCCTAAGATTGTTACATTGGTCCATTAAATCGGTCAATCAAGTCCCTAATTTCTTAGATATGAGTCGTGGATAGACCATTTACCATATTTATAACCATAGATAAAACGTATTAATCATTGTTAATTTGACTTAGGATCAAGATCTACCATTAAGACAATTGGATGTTTAGATCCATCCAATCCGACCATTTATTTTCTCATTTCCCACGATTTTGGTCCAATGGTCCTAATTGATCTTTGATTAGACGATTCTATCTAACATTAGATCAAGTAGCTTTTTTTTTTTTTTTCTCATAAATCTAATCTCTTGATTAGTTTATTAAACATTTGATCAACGGTTGGATTGGACCCGATCGTTGAATTAACGGTACAGATCATTATTATAATATTTCTCTTAATTTTAACAATTTGAATATAGATTTATAAGGTCTTCAATCCATATTTACATTTAATGAATAAGATTTCTAAAGGTATGGTAAATTTTATATGGGGGCTCACTTCACACTAAATGTCTATAATGAATTTTTCATTTACAGGATTATAACACAATATAAGATATGGGAAACACAAATAATTTAATACGATAGGCATAATCTTGTGGTGGGGAGCACTTTTAAAGAGATGTTAATTTTCTTTTACGTTGGCCCACCATAATTCTAATGATGAGATCCTACAACCAATTAATTCATTTATAATTTCAAAAATCACAAAAATAAATTAAAACAAAAGCTTAATAAACAAAAATTCAAATCTATATGAAAAAATCCATATGTACAAAATCTTATAGAATGGTGAGGCCCACCTTTACCATTCATTATGTCTACACATGGGGCCTATGCATTTGCCCATGTGAGGCAATCATGATCATGATGTATGGTTTGGATCTTTTGAGGGGCCCATAGTGGCGGGGTCCCCTCCCTTTGGCCAGTCTTTCTTCTTCTCTCTTTCTCTTTCTCTCTTCTTCTTATGGTGATGATAATGATGTGTGTGTGGCCCACTTAATATGATCAGCAAATCTGGACTATCCAGATTTCTTTTTGGACGTCCAGCAAATGAGGCCCACTTGCTGTCTATTTCGGGTCAGCTCGGATGGAGGGAAAATCACAAATATCAGACTGGTCAAGCCTTGGTGGACCACTCATGTGGGACCCACCTAGTAGTACTTCACCCAGGCCATCCGTACAGGGCAGGGAGTGGGCCCGCCTTGATGATGTGTTCCATCCAGGCCGTCCATCCGCTGGATGTCCAGGATGCCTGGATGGGAGAAGGGGCAACGCAAATATCAGCTTTATTCAAAGCTAAGGTGGGCCACACCTTTGATGTATGCACCCCATCCATGTGGGGCCCGTGTGATGTGTGGGTTTTATTCCAACCGTCTGTCTAGCAAAGCTGGGACGGTGGGCCCCACTACAATTGACGTCAGCAAGTTCAGTGGTCCCATCACGAGGTATGTGTTATCTCCATACCATCCACCCATGCAACGTATGGGGCCCACCCCACACGTGCTGCACGTGTGGGATGGGACCCACCTTGCTGTACATATTTTATATCCACCATCCATCTGCTAGGGACGATGGACCCCATCTCTGATGCATGCAAACCATCCGTCCGTTTGAGGACGGTGGGTCCCACTACTGACTGACGTCAGCAATTTCTATGGGCCACCATGATGTACGTGTATATCCAAACCGTTCGTCCATCGAGTAGCCGTGCGGGGCCCACCCCCCATGTGTTACACGTGTGGGTGGGACCCACCTTGATGTATGCATTTCGTATCCACACAGTCCATCCTTGGATGGTGTGCCGTGGGGCCCACCTTGATGTATTAATTCTATATCCACTCCGTCCATCTGTCTAGGGTAGGTGGAACCCACTATGATTTATGTATTTTATTAGTACCGTCCATTTAAACGGGTGGTGTGGGGGCCACATGATGTTTGTGTTTCTCCCAGCCGTCCATCTGGACGTGTGGACCTCACCTTTGATGTATGTGGTTTACATCCACGCTGTCCGTTTTGCTGGACAGGTGGGACCCCCACCTTGAATGTATGTGTTTCATCCCTGTGAGAGACACCGTGATGTATGTATTGTATATCTATGTCGTCCGTTTGTGCGGCCCGCCATGATGTATGATTCAGGCTGCCCATTCATTTTTCCTGGGTTATGGGCTGCCCCATTAGGCCCACCTTGATGTATGTATTGTAAGCTCACTACCCATCCCTTGTGCCTAACCCCTGGGCCCTTGTGTGTGGCCCAATATGATGTATTTATAGCCCAATGATGAGGCCCAATGTGATGTATTTTTGGCTCATTTGATGAGGCCAGTATGATGTGCATGAGGCCCATGAGTAAGGCCCAATGGAATGTGTATGAGGTCCTTGTGTGTGGCCTAATATAATGTATTTGTGGCCCAATGATGAGGCCCAATGTGATGTATTTGCGGCCCATTTGATGAGGCCCAATATGACGTATATGAGGCCCATATGTTGAGGCCCAATGTGATGTATATTGGGCCTTTGTGTAAGGCCCATTGTGATGTATATTGTGCTCTTGTGTGAGGCCCATTATATTGTATGTTAGGCCTTTATGTGAGGCCATAGGCCCACTATATGTGAGGCTCTATGTGGGCCACTCCTTGGGAGCAATGTTGGTTAAATGTCCACATTGATGGAAAATGATGGTTAAATGTCCACATTGTGACCTTCCCTTAGGCCTTGTTAGGCACATTCAAATCATTCTTTAGTGGGTTAACCCAAATCATTGGGCCCTATTGATGTTACATGGTCCATCATCGCCGTAGACGGATGGATTCGTGCTATCGGATTTGATATATCCACAGTCGAGGGTTGATCGGCTGCTCATATATGGACCCCGCCTTGCATATAGGCCGATTATCGATGCCGATTATGAGCATGTGACAGCATAACATCATGATTCATGCCCATACGCATCATTTGTACGACTGTTATGAGATGTGATTGACCATTACATATGCCATAGGGTAGGTTGTTTATGGGACTTCTTGATAGGCAGAGCCGTCCCACATGAGCGCACGATATGCGCAGGATTGATGTATGATTGGACTGTGTGACTCATGCATCTTGCATTGTGTGTTGTGATTGTTATACGCCCTAGCGACATTAGGGTCATAGCCTCCACAGACATATCGTGGATGGCAGGATTGGACACCGAAAATCTTCTCTTTACATGGGGCGCGAAGGATGTCCCTGGGTGAAGTCCCTAAACTTGACGGTATCGGAAGATGCTCCTTCGAGACCGAGTAGATGTATGAGCGTACGAGTGCCATATACCAGTAGGTCACGTCACTCATTGTGTCGTGGTCGGTTGGAAGGGGGTGTGGCCTTATCCGCCCGAGTGAGGGGGCTTTAAGCTAGGCTGAGTCTGACCAGCTCGCAAATGAGTCCGCTACCGACGAGTCGGGCCAATATTGGTAGGCAGGTAGTGAGGTCTGTTTCACTTACTTGGTTGTGCAGCTAGGGAGGCGGTAACCAATGTGGAATGCGCTAGACCCCGGTGATATTCCAGAGATGAGTTGTGCCGATATGTGGTCCCTGAGGAGGACTGGTATACTAGAGTTGCATCTCGCATATGACCTTAGCCATGTAGTCCTTGCATCGCATAGCCTTGGTATGACCGATAACATTCATGCCTTGCATCGCATAGCCTTGGTATGGTCGATAGCATTCATGCCTTCCATCGCATAGCCTTGGTACGGCTGATTGCATTCATGAGCTTATCAGCATATTTTCGTATTACTCTGATACTATATTCTTGCATTGCTACCTTGCGCACACACTTGCACCACCATCTAAGTATTTTATAAGCTTATGCACGATTGATGTGTGCAGGTGACGACAGGACGCAGTCGTAGCTTGGTAGAATCAGGAGTGTGCAGTCGAGCTTTTGGAGATTTGTTATTATCATTGTATTTTCCTTTATGTGCATTATACTTTAAAGTTTTTTATCATAGTGGATTTTGTGATGGAGTTATGGTTATTGTTCATGGGTTATGTCTTTGGTTATGCTTATTACGAGACAAATGTATGTTGAAAATCCTCCTTGTAGGATTCTAGGATCGGAACCTGGTATATGGGTGCTGGGAGCCGAGAATGAGGTATTACAGAGGCTGTCGGCGCCGGATTCGGCGATCAGGAATTTTATGAGCCCAGTTTCTGAGTTTAGGCGTGACAAACACACCACTGAAGTCAATAGTGTGCGGCACACCACGCAGTCTGCTCCCAACAAATCCATTATAGCGGGCCACCTGACGAGTGATACAATCTGGAACATGCAACGATTGACCATATATAATGCCCTAGTTTTTGTAATCCGCGTATACTACTTGTTTTCCAAAATTCCGAGTGTTAAACTTAAAATTGAAAGTCTTAATTAAACAATCTCATCACAATTCAGTGTTGGCATCAATTACTAGAGGAGTAAACCATGCATTGAGTAAAAGTTTCTAATTAAACATCATAACAAAAATCCGAATGTGATGCTCAGAAAAGACTTATACAAATCAAATACCAAAAGTTTACTACAAGTATAAATGAAGATCTATCAATGAATGATGGGGTCCCACATGCTCCACTGGGACCTCGCGTAGCTCCTCAACTACTCGATCCTTTCCAACAACCAGGAGAACAGCGTTAGATTGCTCTACTCCAGCATCATCTGATATGTTTTGATAGCATTAATGACTATCGTAGTGAGAAATACCCTCCAAGATTACACACCCAACATTCATAATCAAGTATACTTCGTAAGAAATAAAAATAGATATATTCAACAATAAAATTATAGCTTGTGATCATATACACAAGGATTATAGCTAACTAATATAATTCCTCCATTAAGAAAATGTGATAGAAACTACAATACGAGTGAACATATCATGATAATCAGATAATCATCATGTGACCTTCAGCTTCACCAGGAAATCACGTTGTATGTGAACTTCGCAAGATGACTATAAAATCAACAAGTGAACTTGAGTGTCACTCGAAAATTATATCAAACTCTGCAAGATGACTAGAAAATCAATAAGTGAATTTTAGTTTCTCCCAAAAATCAAAATACAAGTAAACTCCGCGGGTTGAATAGAAAATCAACACATGAACTACAATGTCATCCTAAAATCATATATAACTCCTCCTGATGACTCGAAAATCAACAAATTTTTATATAACTCACCATGGGATTAAATAATAACCCAAACCATCCCAAATCAATCCTTCAAGAGACATTTTATAAAAAATTCATCACACGTTACAAAGTAAGTTTAATCCATACCCAAACTTCGATAATCCTTCTCTCGATATAATTCATCCTCAAGTATTGTTTCACGAATGATTCATTCAATTAGACAATTATTCACAATGATCTCTTAACATAAAGAGCATTCAAATACCACAACATCATGTAACGCAATTCATGAATTAGTCAAATATAAAAAATTAGGATCTCAATCACAGTGGCAAACATCTAATTGATTAATCAATTTTCAACTAACTACACTTGTGATAACATGTGGCAATCAAATTATTCATTCACTCATACCAAAACTAAATAAGCATATCAATCATTCAACTCAATAGTCAATTACACAAAAGATTAGCATATTCGAGTGGTGAAACAAGTAGATTAATCAAGAAACTCAAGAGGTTCTAAATACAAGAGATTAAAACGTCATCTATAACAAGATTAATGAGCTTAAGTGGAAAGCTTAAAGTAAATTGAATTTGAAAAGGTGACTCGAATTACCAGGTCCTAGTGTAGATACGTCTGAATGCACTAGATCAGAAGGAGTCTCAATGATACGATTCGGATTGGTCTAATACAAATCCAACTTGATCGAAATAGATCTACATAAGAGGTTTGAGGAGTCAACTTTCCCAAATGATAATTAAAGTCTAAACTCAATCATTCCAAATTGGAATAAACAATAGAACTAATAATCCACAAATTAACTCACTAAAAAATTAATTTAAGATAATGATTAAGAATATTAATATTCCTCAACTACTCGAGTCGATTCAACCTGATTTCGAAGCCAATCGTGACTCGGACTCCACGCTCAAGTTATTATAAGATCGAACTATAGATTAGCCCCATAATCAAGCCTTTTCTTACACCAACTCAGTGGTTAAATTGAGTCAACCCAGCCGCATGCAATGTAGCCCGTTGAAACTCAGTTCAACCCAAACTCAATAACACGACGACCCAAACCCATACTAGACCTCCGGTTAGCATAATATATTGCTATCCAACAACTTTTTGTGAGTTTCAAATTAACCCAAACCCAGAACCAGGTTCGAACTTGTAACGTCTTGAAAATCGGGGGTCGAGCAGGAGCTCAACTCTCGAGTTCCAACGCATCACTTATGCAACATAGATAATGATGATCAAATGTTGTCCGTGTTAGTGCATTAAACCTGAATGGGATTAAGCTAAATCAACATATCATACTCCAGAGACGATTAGATTACGCAAGTGGAAGACTGTGATAGATATATAAAACACTTAAGTTGTTGTAAGTCTCCAGAGTGTGAACATGATACCAGGTTAAATAATTACATGTATTGTTACAAGATATATAAAATAACGAGTGTAATGTCATATATCCATATCCCTGTAGCCCTGATACCCAAATCCAGGTCTACATAGACTCGCCAGAGAGTTGCATTAGGAGAACTCCTCCTCGTCATCATAGAAGACAGGCTTCATCTCGTAAGCCTCGTCATCACATGAAACTACAACAGAGTCTGGTTGGTATTTTAAAACACCGTTCCAGAACGTGGGAGTGAGTGATCAACTCAATGGAGCTATAAGGCAAAGGTTAACATGTTATCAATTCCATCAAGCAGTAATGATAAAGTAATACAATCAAATATCCCTAAGTACTCTGGTTAATGCAAACATGATATGTATTAATGATACATGTCTCGCCTGCACTCTCTGTGCGACCTTCCTCTTACGGTCGCGACATGCACCCCTTCCTCTGTACTTAACACCAACGCCAAAGGCACATGCAATGCGGTGCATGAGCGTGATTAGTCAAGTTCTTAATTAAACTCATTCATATAACAGATTTGTGAAGCTAAGGTACCTCCCTTTATATCATTGACTCAAACATTGATCCATCTAGGGTGTCAATCCTAGTTAATCATATACGATAGGCAAGTTCGCGAGTTTACACTATAGGTTGCTACGGGAGGCTCGTCACCATCAGCATAGGCTTAATTCACACTCGAGGTCACCCCACCAACTCTCTACCAACTGGTAGTTTATTTTCGAAAGCTCGTCACCAACCCGACTGGGGACCACAGCCAAGCTGCGCCGGGGTAGGCCTATTTTGTACTCGAGGTCACAACACTAACACCCTACCAACTGACAGTTTATTTTCGAAGGCTCGTCACTAACCAACTAGGGACCGCAGCCAGGCTGCGCCAATGTAGGCCGACAGCTCGAATACAGTGTCCCATACCACCCTATTCGACTCACGAGTCTGGGTTGCTCACTGGTCACTACGGGGTGGCTCGTCGCCCCAGCGTAGGCCAACAGCTCAACTACGGTGTCCCATACCACCATGCCCAGCTCATGAGTCTTAGCAGATCGTGGTACCAAGGTTTAACGGGTTTTACATTGTTAAGTGGTACCTTAGATTCAAGCAATAGCGTCCATACATAGTAAACACACAATAGGCCAATCGGTTTATTAGACAAGTTCGACTGGTACGAGTGTACACCGAATTAATTGACATGGTACCACTGTCGACAATCATCATACGCCTCGGATTCATCGAACGTGTCTTGTGTGGCGAAATGACCTCAGCCACTACTCGAGAATCATTACCGATTGCTTGGACTACATTGTAGCCCCAATCACACTTCAAACGATAGCATTCACAAGTGATAATCAATGACAGCATGTGACAACCAAATCTAAATATAAATCTTAGTTGAGCATTTCAACAAACATATAATACACATGTTATCTTACATAGGCATTTCATTCGTACAACACATAGTAGTAAGATAAGTTACATAAAGGGAACTGTAATTATAGAGAAGGGGATTGAGAATTCTATCTCAACACCCTCATTAAATACATTCTAACAAGCATTTCCTCATTCAGACATTTTATCAAACACTTAGACTACACATTTCAACATACATGTATTAGACTAGTTATAACATATATCCTGGCAAGCCCTTTTACAAAGGAGTTGCCACATACACGACAAGCATATATTCATAGTTAATAATCATGACAAGCACATATCCAAATTTTATAATCATTCAGACATTTTTACAAGCACTTAGACTAAACACTTCAACATACGTGACGTATGTTGGTTATAACAGGTGTTAGGGCAAATCCTTTCACCAAGGAGTTGTCACACATATGACAACCATATATTCAGGACAAATAATCATGACAAGTATGAATTCAAATTTCATACTCATTCAATCATATCAACAAACACATGGAATACACTATAGTTCATATATATGTGTAAAACGCGGGAAACATTGTATTTAAGCATGTGATAGCAATCAAGTCAGTCATAAATCATTAACTGACATTGAAAGCCTTGAAAACAATAACTTAAACATTTATAGTCCGTACCTTTCTCCAGTAGACAAGTATCGAACTCAGTTTGTATGTTAAGCCTTGGTCTACGGCACGACGGCCACCTATAGCATGAAATAGGTTAGCTATTTCATCACTTACACTATTTGAAACCCCAAAATAGATTAGGGTTAGGTTTTCTTACCTAAGAACGGAATCGGAATCGCCCGTATAACAATACAGGAATGATGGTTTAGCATGTGGAGCATCAGGATCAAATCCTAGGAACAAACTCTCACTCTCTCTCTCTCTTCTCCTCACTTTCTTCTTATTTTTTCTCTCACTTCTCTCCTAGGGTTTGAAATTCGTATGGAATGGGAGAGAGATGGTTTTAGGTCCTTATATAGGCCCAAAATTGATGGGAATGGCCCCAGGGCCATGGTATACTTAAGTTATAGCCAAAACTAGTATGTTTCGGCCCAACGGAGCTCGTTTAGGGGCCCCTTTTCTGCATACGGTCGGGAGTAAGTCCCCTGACATTAGATCTTGGTCAAGCTAAGTTTTTAGTCTGATCGGATTTACAGATCGACCGCGAGGGACCAATTTCAGTTCAACGGTCACCGGTACTCGATCAGGGCCACAAGTACACTGACGTGTGTTGGAAATTTTCCCTGATCTGAGGGTATATTTGGGTCAGATTCTAACCATTTGAAACTTTAGATTTGGCCCGCAAGCGAACGACCCAAATCACTTAAATCTGAGTTCAATTCATAAAGATATTCTCGTTTCTCACACACTTCGCTCCAGGCTCAAGTTGTGCGTTTCTGGATACTATCTAGATTCGATTTCCGAGATGGTTGTCAAGTCCAGTAAGGCGATCCTAACCGTATGGTTTCGCAGTTATCGGATTTTCGACACACGGTCCAGGTCCGATACGGAGTTTCAATGCGCTCCCGAGAGCAACTGGGTTTAGAAATTAATCTTAAGTTTCAAGGTAACGTAGCGTCAGCGATCCTACTGATTTTAGGTCTTGCAGTTCGTATTAAAAGTTGTCCAAGCTAATTCGACAGGTGATTTAGTTAAGCACTTAATTAATCTTCGTCTAGTTTATAAAGGATTTGATCCTTATTGATTTCTGCCTGAGGTGGTACTCGGGTCTTTGAACGAATTTTTCCGGGATGTTACAGAACTAGGTTGAACCATGTGAAACTCGCTGAGTCAACTCAACATACATTCAACCACCACCGCTTCTCTCGTTATTATCTCTTTCTTCTTCTTTCTCTTTCCTTTCTCTTTCCTCTTCTAATGAAATGTCCGTCCAGGGTTGGGATGATCTGAACTAAGCTGGACTTAAGGACGATCGCTGAGTTAACTCAATTATAACTTAAACACAACACCTTGCCCCCCCCCCCCCCCCCCCCCCCCCCCTCTCTCTCTCTCTCTCTCCCCCTCTCCTCCCCTCTTCTACTTCTTCATTCTCTCTTTATTTTTTTCCTTACACAAGACCTCATTAAAATTGGACTCATACCAGGTTAAAACACAGGCCAACTCAGTGAATTACTTCACTCATTCGCTTGACTCAGCTGCATTAGACTCTGTAGCATGTCCGTATGCGCCAAAAACATGCCAGCAACGAGTCCTCCATCACTTCTCGATCTTCTTCTTCTTCATGCTTCCTTTCCTTTCTTCTATTCTTTCAGTCGTGCTCAACAAGAGCTCTAAGCTCGACCAGAACTCGCCCCAACACACCAGGCTCAAACCATGACTCGGTAAGTCAGTGTGTTATGACATGAACTCGAGTCAACTCTCACCATTACTCACTTCTACTTCCATCTATCTCCTTCTTTCTTTGGTTACCCATCCAAGGTCTAGACTCGTCTTGGACATCTCAGAACTCGGACGACTCGGACCCTGACTTGGTGTGGCTCTCATAGCTGACCGAACTTCTTTCACCCGAACTTCTATCTTTTTTGAATGGTTGCACGACTTTTATCGTCCTTGCTAATCCTTTTATGAAGGTTTAGAATGCTAACTAATCATTGAATTTGTTATACTGAGCCAATTTTGAATTTGATTGCCGCATGGTGACATTTCATCAATTCGAGTTGATTGATTAGATTAGCTTGCATGGCCCAATCAGATGTTAGGGATGAACTTCTCAATCCTTGGCCCACTTAGTGGACCGATCCGTCAAATAAAATGAACTATATGATTATGTGCGGTTTTTCAATCAAACGGAGAAGATGGTTATTCTTTCATTCTCCTTTCTTTGGACGGTCGGGATGGAACCCATGGTGCTTTTGGACCACACAAATCAATGGTTCAGTTTAGTTTCTCCAATGGTTTCGAGAAACTATTGTCCGCACAATTTCTTGTGAGATGCTAAGATATCGCATGAATCGAATATGTTTCTATTGTAGGAAGCTTCTAGGTGGTTTCCTCTTATTCCATTTCAATGCACTAGATTACATGGAGCCATTGAACGACTTAGGGCGTGTTTGGATTGACGGTTAGGATTATTTTGCACCGTATTAAATGTTCAGTGATGGCGGTTCAGTATTGTCAGAGACTTTTGCTTCGAGCATTACGACGCACTCATCATACTGCATTAGAGAAGATAAGGTCTCTAGATCGTGCTTCTGTAGTTAAACTTCCACTTATACTCCCTCATCCCTCTCGATTGTCTGCATCCCCCATGGTTGCTTTACACTGCCTCCGAAACTCTGTCGCCCCTTTCGGATTTTTCTCACAAGCAAAGCAACTTCCTCAATTGAGGAAGAGGAAAATCGAGGAATTCGTTTCTGGTTGGGAGATCTGACACTAGCTCCTCTTCATTCATTTCCGAATGTCGGGATTTCCACTTTGGGGTTAGGCTATGTTAGTTACTTAGGGACATGCTCGTTCAATCTGAGCGTTCATATCCATCCGTTCTCTTATCTTCCAACAAAAAATGACCGCAACTATATTTCGACGCACCATCCCCTTCATACTCCCCTGCCTCTGTCTCGATAGGGTCTACACGAGCCTCAACTCCGTCGGTTATTCCGTCTAGATATATTAAAATATTGGGGCACTGGTGATTGGTCCCATAAAATCTACCTGTTGTAAGACCCTACCCTCATGGTCTCTACACATCGTGCCCCATGTACTTTTGATCCAAACAATGACCACTTCTTCGCTTTCGTATACTTGGCCAACAGGCAGTCTAATCCAAACACACGCCTATCTTTGGCGAAAGTGAAAGTATATCAGATAATGGATGATTGTCCGCTCAAACCAACTTGAGCGGGAAAAACAGAAGAAAGAGAGAAATTCTCTCTCTTTTGGGCGAGGTTGACCCAAGTTTTTAGTTCAGCGCTCCGTAGGTGTGCCTACATTGTGTATACACACCACACAAGGTGGGGTCCACTATGATGTTTATATGAGATCCACACCGATCACCAGGTTCTACGAGTCCAATTAGGACCCCTGGCCAGAGATCAGGCAGATCCAAATCTCAGATGGGTCACACTAAGTGATTTTATCTTATTTTTGTTGATTCGTGTTGATCCAATGGTTAGATTGACTTCAAATCCGAACTTCAATGGTCAAACAGGCCTTGGGAAATTATTCAAATGATTAGTACCCTATCCTATGAATCTATAGTATTAAATATCACTACTAGCCTATCTTTATAAATACAAATTTTATTATTATTTTAAATTAAGATTGTAGGGCCTACCTCTAATCAATATCATCCTTGAGGCAGATCAACCCCTATGAGTCATGTACCTACTTCTTAAAATAATTTTAACATTTAGATTTAAAGTCTAGATGGAGCATTCTTATAATCTAGTGATGTATCGCTCTCCACCCAACTGAGGAGTTGATAAACGGTGGATTTGATGAGTCTAGATTTGATATATAAGATGAATATATGGTTCGATTCATCTAACAAAGAGATTGAAATATGAAAATAGGTTTTTCGATAACGTGGGGTCCATTTTGAAAAACAATCAGATAGATAACTTGATCTACGAATGAAAAGTGTTCTTGGTGGTAGATTGATGCATGATTAAGTTTATAAGTTGATCTCGATGTTGATTGTATGATTGGCCTTCTTTCATGGTTAAGATGAAGATTATTCATGTTGGTTTAGGACCAAAATTGAAGAATTAGTTTATCATGATACTTGAATCGATATGAGGTGTTTATGTGTGATATCCCATGCCTCAACCTCTCCATTTAGATTATGAGTTGAATAGCCATTGATGATGTAGTCCTAAGTTGAGAAGTCAATGGTCAATCAATGTGTGGATCGATGGATTGATCCCAAACCTTATGGTTGCACTATAGGTTATCACTACCCAGGATCACCGATTGAGATGAGCGGGTTAATGGATTATCAAGGATGGTGCATATAATAGATCTTTTGGGTTCTCACACTTATATACACTAATTAAATTTCTAAAGTAATATCCGAGTAATGAAAAGCAAGGAGGGTTACACCATACATGTTGACAGGGCTCACAAAGGGAAAGCGGATTGGCTAATGTACCCCCACATCATTGACGTGTTGAAAAGAAGTTTTGGATCGATATGATATTTGTTTTTCATCTTCATACAGGTCCGTGTGAACCTATGAACCGATTCGATGGAAAATAAAGGTCATTATGGCTCTCTGAATGTTTTCACGGAGAGAATCACTGTCTCTATTGTTATCTGTGGCGTGATCCACTTGAGCTTTGTACATGATTCATTTTTTAGTTCATACTGTAAAATGATCTTACCAAATAGATGAACGGTATGATATGATAAACAAAGGCTATGTAACTTTGATTTTTTTTGAACGGTTCATACAACTCCCAGGCAGAGGAGCGTCAGCGCTCGTCTTCGCATGCCACGTACCACCCCAGCCAGGTCGGTGGTGTGCGGTATACCACTCCCCTGCCACCGGCCCGGTGGCTGGTGGTCGGTGCTATGTGCCCCACCATGATATATGTGTTTCATCCATTCCGTTCATACATTTTTAAAGATTATTTTAGGGCTTGAACCAAAAAATGAGAGGGATATAAACACACCAAAAGAAAACAATAGTGATTGGATATCCGCCATTAAAATCCACTTAACGCCCACTGTACTGTTTATATGACATCCAATCCGTTGATTAGGTCATACGGACGCAAATGAAGGGAAAAAACAAATATCAGCTTGATCCAAAAATTTTATGCTCCCAAAAAGTTTTTAATGGTCTATGTTTATTCAACACTGTTTCCTGTAATGTGGTAAACTTTAGATTTTTTTATATCTCATTTTTGGTCGAAGAACATAAAATGATCTCAAAAAATAGATAGACGGCATGGATGAAAAGAATACATCATGGAGGGGCCCACAGATCACCGACCACAGCCATTGGCTGGTGGCATGGCGAGTAGCCAATCCGTTTCCCCAATAACGTGTCCGTGCAAAGTAATAACCAACAGAAATTCCAGTCGCTAACATTGAATGTGAGAGTCGAAAGAAACCCCTCCTCTGCTTCTCTCCCATCTCGTCTTCTCCGCGTTCGTGCGTATTCGTTTCAGATCTAAAAGCTACGTAAAACCTCCGAAGATCTCTGGATTCCCTTCATTTTCTCGTCAAATCCCATCTCTCCATCAAAATATCAATCGATCTCTGTCTCCCCCCGTCCATTTCGACCTCGATTTCACCCATTTCGGCCATTTAAAAAAAATCTATTCACGAAATCGCCAAAATGTCTTTTCAAAATATCGTTTCAATTGCTAAAATCTCGTTTATAGGGTTTCAGATCTTGTGTTCGTAGCTGAATCGATTTCAATTTGGTTAAATTCAACGTGACATGCCAAGTTAAGGGATAAACCCTAGAAATAGAGATCGAACCGATCTGTTCTCTTTTATTTTTGCTCAATTTGAGAAATTTCCTTTTCGTTTAATTTCCTGAAAATGTCGATAAAATCGGCACAATCGTCCTATCGCGACCGCACTCAAGAGTTTCTAACAGCAGTGGAGAGGCTAAAGAAGTCATTTAATTCTTCTGCGTCCGTGGCGGCAGGGAATAATGTATCGATTAGCATTGGCAATGCGAGACCAGATGGGCCCCGCGGATCGACGATCTCAATCCAATCGGAGTTCAACAAGAGAGCTTCTAAGATCGGGTTCGGGATACACCAAACGTCTCAGAAGCTGGCGAAGCTCGCAAAATGTAAGTGATGGGAAACTGCTCTTTTTATGCCATGGTTTGATAGAGAGAATGTCTTATTTGTTTGTCTGACAGCGAGAGACTTCATTATTTATTTTTTAGGGGTCGTTTGGATGGTGGTAAATGGGGCAAGTAGTAAATGATTTACTAGCAAATCATTTACTACTTGTGTTTGGATGCTTTAATTTGCTAGTAAATCATTTACTAGCAAAGCGCCCTTCTCATTTACCAGCAAAGAGGTGAGTTTTCATTTAGGGCCTGTTTGGATGCATGCAAGTTCTTTAAGTTGTGACTTACAGGTGAAAGTCACTTACAGGTAATCTTGTTTGGATGTAAGCTGTAAGTCACTTACATGTAAGTTGGTTTTTATGTTTGGGTAACCTGTAAGTCAGTTACAACTTACAAGTAACAAGTTGTATATTCACACCAAGCAGAGTTAGGAATAGGGAATCGTTCCAAAATCTGATTGACACATAAAAAAAGCTTGGCATGAAGCATGCCATTTTTTAAAGCCCATCTAAATGAATATTTGAACCAATTCTTAGGTTAAACCAATAATCAGGTAGGCCATAAAAGTGGGCCGATGGATTCAAAATACATGTAATGTAGGTTAAGCTGGATGAGTCACAATCAAGTGGGCTGAGGCCATTATTAAGTGAATGCCAACTATGGTTCCATTTAAAAAAATGCATGTTGTATTTGGGCCTTCCCCTTGTCCTTTAAGAGCCTTAGATTTGTACCAACCCACCCCTTGTAATGTAGGGATATATTTACGAGAAAGAAAATCCTCATAGTCAAGGGATACATTTACAAGACAAAACACAAGAAGATGATATTCATTCCTCTTAGAAGCGAGTGGTGAATTATGGCTACTATCGCCTACATAAAAATAATTGCAAGAATGATGAATAAAATAAGGACCTAATATCAATGTTCCAATGGTGGTTGTTGGTGTGTTTCTCCCTCTTCCACTCTTTTGAAAAATTAGACCGTTGGGCCTGTAACTCACTTACAGGGAAGTGACTTCTCACCCGCAGCCCTCGGAAGTTTCATGGCAATTTTGCCTGTAAGTGACTTACAGGTGGATTTCTTCCCCCAAACAACACCCGTAAGTGACTTCCCTATAAGTCACTTCCAACTAACCCAACTTACAGACATCCAAATAGGCCCTTACTAGTAAATGAGGAGATGGCAGTGGCTCTATTTTTTTGAATGAAAGCCAATAAAGTAGATTTCATTTACCATTTACAAGCTATCCAAACATTGTAATAAATCATTTACAACTTAAAGCCAAACAGACAGGTTGTAAATCATTTACAGTCTTTAAGTGATTTACTGGTAAATCATTTACAACATAAACCATTTGTCACCATCCAAACGACTCCTTAGCTTTCCTCTTTTAATTTGTCAACTACATTTGATTGGGGGAAATGCTAGGTGTGGAGTTTGGTACAATGCCATCTTTTAGCTCCTATGATGCAGGACATGACATTAACCATGGAGTGCAAGAAATCAAGTTTGTGATTATGCCAATATTAAACAGTCACAAAATTCCACATCTACATATTATCAAACATTCAAGAAGGGGAATCTATGGGGGTCCAAGCCTACACAACCATTAGGGCGGGATCAAATAAAATTATAAGCCAAACAAGCCCAAAGGAATGTAAGAATCACTCATTCTTGCATAGGATTGTTCCCGACTCCAGAGATTCACTAAGTTTCAATTTGGGGGAAAATCTAGGGTATGAAAATTAGAAAAAATTGAGATTCGGGACCCTTTTGGGTTATGGATTTCGGATTATGAGGTTTTCTAGATGATGGTTAGGGATCGGTCAAGGTGTTCGAGGGTATAGGGATTGATTTAGCAATTTCCAGATTTAACAATTCCGTTGCACCACATGTTGATCATGTTTATGAGTGAATATTAAGGGTAGATCTAAGGGGGTTTGGGTAGAGGATTAATGGGGGATCCTATGAGGATGTTTTAAGCCAAAAAAAGGAAAGAAACAGAGGGGAAAAGAGGGCTTGGGATGGGCCACGCACGCTGGACAGCAAGTTGGCCTGGATGAACATGTGTGACTGGACAGCCGTACATATGTGGAGCCCACAAAATCGGGAAAGGACTCCTAGGGTAGGATCGGCCAAGGGCGGGTTGTTTCCATACCAAAAATCACTTCGATCCGGCACATGGTTTGTACGTAGTACTCTGCCGAAGTTTCAGTCCCGTAGATGCGGCAGAATCTGAAAACGTTCTTGTGCACCATTGTAGGAGAGGATTTTGATGCGAAAATTAGTGAATCTGATGGTGGATGGGGTGTCGAGGATGATGGATGAGATGCGGAAGAAGATGGTGATGATTTGGAGCGGGTATGGCTTCGCACCATGGTATTTAACCCTTCGAGAAAGGGAGAGCTTCACACCCAATTTGATCCTTCAACTCAATGTGAGAGAGCAGAAGAAACGCAGTATTTTTTTTATTCTTTTTTTTTTTTTCCTTTTTTTTTATAATATCATCAGAGTCCATACATGAGATTACTTTATTTATAAGAAAACCCTAAATACAAAAAGGCAAAACTACCCTTGCGCCATGCGCGCGCACTAATACCAAAACTAAAATAAATAAAATAACTAATCTAAGCAATCAAAGCCGTTCATGATATTTCTAATAATAAAAATAATCAAACTCAAAATCCTAAATCATCTAAAGTAGTGGGCCACGATCATGGGATCCGATAGTAGAATATATGTGATGATCGGGTCCACTCCAATGCTTCATAACGCAACCCCCTAATTATGGGGTCCTCCAAAGATGTCATCGTCGATCCAAATCGAAAGTGGAGCCCGCCTCCTCCTCGAATATTTGCGTAGAGGGGGCGTGTTCATGATGTCCCCATCATCCTAGCATCTTGTGATATGGCCCTTAGCTATATGATGTGTGTAATTTCTTTGAGGGGATCAACCCTCCAAAATTCTAAATATTCTGCAATCCACACCAATTGGTCGTTTAGATGCCTATAAAATTTTAAGTTATAAAGGGAGGGAAGGAGGCGGGGCTGCAAGCCTCTTTTGAAGAATTAAAAAATGGCAGCAAAGTTACATAACTTGAAGAATAAAAAATGCTAGCAAAATGCAGTAATATGAAACACAACAAAATGCCAGGATTTTAAAAGCCCATGTAATTTGTAAAGTGTTTATATGCTATAAAGGGTTTATGCTGTAAGCCTCTGTTGAAGATTTTTTTTTTTTTTTTTTAAGCCGTTGGACCTATAATCTGAAACACAACAAAATGCTAAGATCCAAATGGCCCTAGGATTTTTGAGGCATCCAAACAGCTCCTAAGCCATATGATGTCAACAATTTATAGGAAAACCATTCTAACCATCACTTAAATACTAACCCTACTCTTACCACAATTTCGAGCAAGGCAACTTCCCTAAATAGACTCAGCCGTGAACCCAACTCACTTGTGGATTTATACAAGTTGATGTGTGCATATGACTCCATCCTGCTTAAGAAGGTCCATGCCCTCAAAAGTTAGTCCGGAAACCTATCTGATTGTGGATTCCGTGACTCCCTGATGCAACCTGATGTGGACTGACTTGATCACACGTGGACCCCATGGTCACATGCATGATAGCTTAATTACTAGTTTTTTATTTGCTTTTGTTTACTGTCCTTTAAGCCTTGTAATGACCAAGATACCCCCTACTTAAAAGCTATATTAAAATAAGCAAGGAGGATATTTTTAGTCGTTTCACTAATACTATGGTTTCTTTCTTCTTTAGCAATTAAATAAGGCTTTTCAGCCATGTAGTCTCATTGTGACTTTATGAGAGTAAAAGTTATCTTCTCTTTGAGAAAATATACATTCCCTTGCATCTGTTGCATTGAAGGGCACGTGGTGTCATTAATCTAAGCTTGTTAGCTATAATCACATCCCATGTTTCCGGTTGCATTACTCCCATTTTGCAGTTCATCAAGCAACCATTTGATGGGGACATCAGAGGACCTACTCGGGTGTACCAGATACAGAGGCGACCACCCACATAAGCTCAACTTTCTTTGTGGATGGGAGACGATTTCCAGATAGGGCCCGCCTAGCCATTTTGAAGACCCCATTTCATTGGACGTGCATCAGGAAGACCCAACTTGGGGATGATGCATGTGGGCTACTTAGGAGACCATTTTAGTCGTAGGATTTTTATTGTGTCGATTCAACCGTTGGATCTTGTCGATCAGGTCATCGGGCCACCAGATCTTTTAGATCTAGGCCCATTGGACTCCGGTATTGCTTTTTTTTTTTTTTTTTTTGTTATTTATAAGATTTATTTGATGGTTATATTAATAATAAATGTTTTAGTTTTCTTCTTTTGGATGATGGGCCATTTCACTTAAGTGAGTGACATAGTTGTAATTATTCTAAAATTTTAATTATAAAAGCACTAGGGAGGGAGGGGCAAGTCCAACCCTAGTGGATCTATTTAGAAAAAAGAGAGAAAAAAAAGAAAAGAAAAAAGCTCTCTTATGTGAATGAATTTTTCTCTTTGTGTTTTAGGGTTTGTGAAAAACCCTCAATTCTAATTGAATTGTGAAAGGGTAGAAGCTTGTTTGGTGGTGGATTCCCCAAAGTGCATCCTTTCTCTTTCTCTTCTTCAAAAGGTATTATTATTTTTCTTCTCTTGTCTTCCTCATTTCACTTCCATTACAACCTTTTAAACCCATCAAAACCCTACTCAATCATCCATTTCTTTCTTCCCCTTTACCTACCATGTGTGGACTCGCACGTGCGTCCGTACGGGTAGCCACGTGTGGGCCCCCATTTGGGGTTTTCTCCTATTTGATTTCCCTCCAAAACTCCCTAAACCCTAAATCCTTTGAATCCCTAAAAACCTCATTCCTAAATCTTCATCCATGAATATAAAACCCTAATGAAAATATGAATTTTGTGAAACTTTCCCCAAATCAGAATTTTGATTGCATCATTGTTTATCCACGTAATTGTCGCACTACCCACGCTAGATTGGAAGTCCCTACTTCCAAGTGGACTACTCTTGAATTATTTTATATTTTTGTGCACTGCGTATATGATAACCTAGGACCTTCGTGTTATAAATCTCAATTTTCGAATCTATTATGTGGTTATGTTTGATTTTACGTGTTGATTGCTGAAATTAATGTGCAAATTGATCTTTCATTTTGCATCCTAGGGTAGTTACCATCATCCTACATCACCATCCCCCTGGATCTTACTCCTATTCGTCACCAGTAAAGCCCTCCAGTACTGCAACTTGGGCTTAAGTGGTGCCTTGGGATGAATTTTGCTTCAATTAAATTTCAACCTTCTCCTCCTTTTTATCATCTCAACGGGCAAGAGCCTCTTGATTGGTAAACTTTTGACAAATGATGTGGCAATTGGTCTAGTATTGCTTAACTGTATACTTGCTCACTTGTTTGGCCTCCTCTTAGACCCAAGCTAATTGAAAAAAGCGTAGAAAGATTTACTGGCTAAAGGACTTGCTTAAAGCACTAACAAAAACCAGCTAGCCACTCTCTCTCTCTCTCTCTCTCTCTCTCTCTCTCTCTCTCTCTCTCTCTCTCTCTATCTATCTCTGTAAATAAAGTAGCTAGTCAGTAGCAATTCAGGAGGACCAATCATTTAATTAGCCATTCTCACAAACTAGGTTTGGGTGCTTCATAGATGTACATACTGGTACAACCGGAAACACTAGAATGCGAAAGATGGCAAGAGATCTAGCAACCTAGCTAAGACTGTCAAGTTCAATGGCTACATGATGCGGACACCAGGCCATTCAAAGTATATCAACGCAGGAGGCGTGTGTTACCCGTGTCAATGTGGTTAGATGACGGGTACGGGTCGGGTCTCTAGGGGTTGAAGACCTTACACATGTGTAAGTTGCTTGAATGAGACATTTAGACCGTTGGATCGTCACGGCCCACCTTCATTGCGCCACCTTCACGGCATTATCATCGGGGCCTATCGGGCATCTTGAATTTGAATTTAGTTTATGAACATTTGAGTTATTTAAGTTTTGAGACAGTTTGCGCACAATTTTTATACGAATTTCTTTTTTTTTAAACTTTTTTTAGTAGGTGTATTTTGGTAATTTCATGTAATTACGAATTTGTAAGGGTATTTTACCCTAAACCTAAAGAATGTTATGTTATGTTTTAAGGAAAAAAAAGAGAGTTTTTGATTCTGACGATTTCGTCTTCGACTTCCAGTGATTGGAAGAGGGCGTGAGGCCGAGGGAAGTGATTTCTCATCCTATACTTCTCTATCATTCTTTCTTTTCTCAAAGTATTATTTTCTTTAACCCTATTCTCTTCCTTTTCTCCTAAAATCTTTAGATCTAGAAGCCGATCCTATTTCTTTTTATTAAATCATTAGATCTTAAAAGATTTTCATCCCTACATTTACATATTTTGAAATTCTTCAAAACCCATCACCCAAAGCCTAAATTTGAAGAACCATCATTTTTTATTTTTTTTTCCTGAATTTTCCAGATTTCCTAATCCAGAAAATTCCTATTTTCTGTATTAGAAAATTCACTTGGATCGTTAGACGGACCTATTGCAAGATGAAAGTTCTATCTTTCGCCGGATCCGACTAAATTCAGATTTTAAGATTCAATACTTTGTGTTTGTGATGGATGGTCATAATCATTGCTGCATTAACCTTATTTCTTTTTGTGTTTATGGTGTATAAGGCTGAATTTTTTATTTGTTTTTAAAGAATGCATAAATCTGCCCCTTTCAAATACCACGTTCATTTAAGGTTGGATTAGGCCGTCCTACATCACTACACATGCCCTTTAATGCACCGCTTGCAAGGACTGAATATTTTCTCAAGTAGGGGAAAACTTGTATTAAACCACTATAAGAGTAATCCCATGCATCAGAGGCTTTTTACAATCTCTAAACAAAAAGGAAGCTGAAATAAAATGTGAAAGTACCAAACAATGCTTTTCTTTGTTGATTCTAAATGAGGTAATCTTGTCATTTCCCTCTTTATTTTACAAACAAACATAAAGGCTGGCTAATAGTATCTCCCTTCCACCACATGGTCCTCACACATGACATGTGAGCCCCACATGTGTGACAAAATTGATCCACACATGGGACTGTTAATGTACTTGCAACACATACTGTAGAGGGCTGACGCGTGCACAGGGCCTGTGGGCATTGTGTGTAAAAAAATTCCATTTATGGTTCTCTCCATCCATTGTTACGAGAGCACAGTATCACCAACCATACAGATGGTGGGCTACTCAACCATTTGATCATTAAACCTTTGAAATTGCTATTCTATGTATGCCTGAACATTAGGATCCTATAAATTCAATTCTATTCATGTTCTTGAATTATAGCACCCCTGACAATATGAGGGTCCTCTCTTTCTTGTTCCTCCAATCTGGGCTGTATGATAGGTGGCCACATAGAGAAATTTGTCTTGAGTCATAAGAATAGCTGCTTCTTGCTGTTTAATTATAATTTGTAGCTTTAATCAGTTCCTTCAATTGCTCCAAGTTCGAGGACAAGGTTAGGGCTGTAAATAGGCTGGGCCTGGGGATGGTTTGGGCCCAGAGATTCTAGACTCTGAACTGGTTGGGACGGGCATGTTGGGCCAGCCCTATTAAAAAAATATTTTTTCTTGACCCGGGCCTCGCCTGTTGACAGCCCTAGATAGGGTTCTTTCACGGTAATTGGCTCTTTCCCACTGACTCTTGACCCTCTGCTTCCATCGCTGCTCTGGTTTGTGTTACCATGGGCCAACTAAACAAGAGGTTATGCATCCAGGCAATCCATCAAGCAAACATGCCAAAGGAAGTCCAAGATTGCATCTTGCAAGTGATCCAATGAAGACTTGAACAACCATTTGATGTTTTAGTGGTCAGATTGAATTGTGGGGCCCACAGTTGCAATTAGATGGGTAATTTACGATAAGCGACTTGGAATGTAGGGCGCACAATCCAATCAATTCTTTTCTTTTTGGGTCTATACAAACCGAAATGAATATTTAGGGGTTCTATACCAATTGTAGAGCCATATAGAGTCATATGGTTTACTATACATCATTTAACTAAAACTTGAAGTCTTTAATGATAGTACCTTTTTTTTCCTCCTTTTCTTATTACAATATATAAATTAGTGAGTTAATAGTATGGTCCAATGATATTATAGGATTATTCTAGAGAAGGATTCCGGGGAGGGGATTTTTTTTTTTAATTCCTAAGATGGGTTTCTAGCCCAAGAGTGCGATTCTTCTAGAATCTAGAGGTGAGAAGCCTCTAGATCCCTTTGGTGTGACTCCTTTGGGTTTTCTTTGTGACTCTACATATTTATCCCTTCTCCCTGTATCTTATTTTATTCTATGATGCAAGAAGAGAGATCATTAATTTTGTGGCAACAGTTGGAAGATAGGATCATCTGCAAGGGGTATGTATTCAGTATATTCAATTCTTGTTCGGTTCTACAATGTGTCACGTCAAGAGGAAGGTGACTTTCGCCAAGGCAACAGTTGGAAGATAGGATCATCTACAAGGGGTATGTATTCAGGATATTCAATTCTTGTTCGGTTCTGCAATGTGTCACATCAAGAGGAAGACGACTTTGACCAATTAATGGCTCCATGACATATCGTATGTGTGATATCTTATCGTTCAAGGAAAAAAAATCATATGTGTGATATCTTCAGGAAGATCAACCTTCAAAGGTATAGATGTTCGTTCAATAATCCATAAAACACCCATAATTACACAAAACCATGCTAACCCTATCCCAATTCCGGACTCTAACCACACTTAAAAACTAACAAACTCCAACCATGCTTTCTAATAAAGCTACTTCCCGAAATGGATTCAATCATTCCCAACTCACACGTGGATATGCATGCGTTGATATTCTGCATATCATTTTGTACAGGTACTGATTATTGAGTTTTGACATTTGTGTCGAGTTTTTGGCTGTCTTTGATCAACTCACCTGATGGACTTTCGAGTCAAGTCGAGTTTAGGGTTTTTGAACAATACTCACCAGGCCATTGAGAGAATAATCATGCAAATGGGCTTATAATTCTCTGACCTGAATGTACGCGAGTCCTATTATCAAGCAACTAGGCTACGAAAGGAAATGAAACGTGTTGATGTGGTGGTGCTCCTCAGTGCCCTTCTTGGCTCAATCAGTAGTACAGAGCATGGACAAATGTTTCTATTTATTGTTATCAGAGGCAGCGACAAGGGAAAAGATCAACATCTCAGTAGCTTTGGTTTATTTAGTGACCAGTAGGAATCTCCTGCTACTTGAAGAATTTATGGATGTCTAGTTGTCTCCCTAGTGATCCAGGTGGTTTTTTGTTCTGCTTAGTGTAGTCTTCATGCCTGATTTTCTATTGTGAATGAGTGAACCCTGCTAACAGGCACCCACACTAGGAGATTTAGTGTGGACCTCCTTGTACACATGCCAACAAGGGTTTCTCAGTAACAGAATTCACATGGGTGAGATTGTGGGGAATCACATACATGCATGTATTATAACATGGTAGTCTTTCTTCTTCTTCTTCTTCATCTTCTTCTTTTATTTAAACTTCCATAAGTCTCCATGCTAGTTCTCCTAGATGCCAGTTTGTGACAGTCAATATCATTCATGTCGTGCTTGTCATTTATTCTCACCCAATCTCAGCATTTGGATTATCCTAACTGTTTGATCACTCACTTAACATGAACAATGAGATGTGGTGATTGTTTAGAACTTTCTTTAGTGATCTGTCATCCGTTGCATGGTCTGTGACTGTTGTTTCTCTGGAGGCAACGGTATCCCAAGCATAAGGAACTAATTTTTCCCTGTTTCTTTTCAGTGGCGAAGAGGACATCAGTTTTTGATGATCCAACTGTTGA
Source organism: Magnolia officinalis (assembly GCA_021015155.1). NCBI lineage: Eukaryota > Viridiplantae > Streptophyta > Magnoliopsida > Magnoliales > Magnoliaceae > Magnolia > Magnolia officinalis. The sequence continues at coordinate 95,771,030 of JAJHSJ010000002.1, forward strand.
GATACAGGAGCTGACAGCCGTTATCAAGCAGGATATTACTGTGTTGAACTCAGCAGTGTTAGACCTGCAAGTAGTCTGCAATTCACAGAATGAAAGCGGGAACATAACCAGCGACACTACCAGTCATGCAACCACCGTTGTGGATAATCTGAAGAACCGTCTGATGAGCGCTACAAAAGAGTTCAAGGAAGTTCTAACCATGCGAACAGAGGTAGGCTAAACGGTGGTCATAACTGCATTTGGCTTGATCATGGTTTATCTCTCATCAAACTGATGGAAACTTCCCCATTATGCATGGAGTTTAAACATGTGGGCCCCATGATCCGGTGATACATTCCATCGAGTTGATGGCTCTATGCCTGAAAATTCTTCTCAATGATACAATCCTAACCTTTAATCTTCTATCCGCATGCTAAGAAGACATACTCAGATAGTTCACATTCAATGGGAAAAGGCCAAAGAGTAGATGGGTAGGATTTTCCATTTTGGGAGATTGTTGGGGCATGGTCCATCCACTTTGGGGGCCATTAGATTGATGTTGGATAGTCCAACCATCGGCCCCATGTGTAAGAACTCCCTGGGCAATAGGGAAGTTCCCTGTTAGTCACTAATATTGAGCTTGGTCTCCTTGTTGTTATTGTGGTTGTTGCCATTGCAGTTATTCTGTGTTGTGTTTTTATTGTTACGATGATGATGGTGTTATTGTTGTTTTTCTCGGAAAAGTTTCTGTAGGGCAGTGTGCATCAAAATTTCCACCTACTATTTCCATCCAAAATGCTGGGTGTAAATTTTAGCACGCATTTCAGATGGGACTATAAAATGCAATTTTTGAATTGTTGCTAGATGCCTGCCAACCATCTTTAAATGGTGAGAGATAATGTGCACATAGACTCTTAGTGCATGCTGCATATTCACACCGTGGCCATCATCACTGTGTTGACGTTCAATGAATGATTTGATCATCATCATAATTATGGTTTTTGTAACTTCCACCATGTTGGGGAGCACATTCACCAGACAATTTGTTCACTGTTCAAGCCAAGTCATCCATCATATAGTTCACCTCTAGAGAAGGCTTAGTAAAAAATTTACGCCAATTAGATGCCCCTAAACTTTCCATTCATGGATCTTTTGTGGACCCTTGTTGATCATCCAAAACCTGCAATTGATCAAACAGTCGTCTGATCTAAATGTGTTGTGTGACCTGTTCAAGAGGTGGTCTATCAATTGACACTGCAGATTTGTTCTTCATCACCCTTTGAATAGCATGCTGCCAAAGTGTATGATGTACCCCATCACCACATGATGAAACTCCAGATCCGCTGTATCGAATGAAACCTAGAGGGGTTTTGTTTGTAAGGAGAAAACAAAGAAAAGAGGAGGAAAGAATCTTGGGGAAGTGAGGAGCAACGTTGTCAATTGGTGTAAGCGACCCCGTGCGACCCTTGGGGGCTGTGCGCACATGCTGTCGCACAGCTCCCTGGACTTTTTTCCATTTGAAAAAAAAAAATTCTGAAAGAATGGGAAAAAAAAAATGTAAAAAAATTATGAAAAATATGTAAAATACAAGTGTAGGGAATTGCTTTTTTATTATTTTATGACTAATTTCATTAAAATTTTGGTATATTTACCCAACGAGGTTTGGGCGAATGGTCTTCACCGTAGGTTTGCTCCCTCCAGGTGAGGGTTCGATTCCCCTCCTTGGCTTTACCCGATACACGTGGTTGTGGGTGATTGCGTGTATCCACATGGATTAGTCTCACTTCAAAAAGAGGTGGGGACACCCTGTGTCTTCAAAAAAATAAAATAAAAAAAATTGGTATATTTATTACATCTATTACTCTATTAGGCTATTAGACTATAACAAGTCAACTAACAAGTACTCAAATGAATACATATGCTAAAAAATGTGAAAAATAATAACAATAATAAAAAATTAACCCTTAATTTTTTGTAGGAGAGAGACTTCCACCCTTGTAACTTGAAAGGGTGAGAGCTTTGATTCTTGAAACTTGAAAGAGTGAGAGCCTTCCACTTAGCCTTGTAGTCTTGGATAGAATGAGAGATAGGAGTAAGAGATTAAGAGAGAATGAATGTGAGGGAGGGAGGGAGTTAACATAATGACAAGTGTCTAGATGGCAAGTAAGTGCCCTGATTGTCTGGGAATGTTAACATAATTCACCAATAGTTTGAATTTTAGATCTATGAGAAAGGAATAAAAAAAATATTGTGATTATTATTTCTATAATAGATGCAATGATGCATGAAATCTTGTTTCTCATCATTTCTAAACTGAAACAATTGTATTTGGATTTTTGTAGAATATAAAAGTCCATGAGAACAGAAGGCAGTTATTTTCCTCCACCGCTTCAACGGATGCAACCAACTCTTTCATACGGCAGCGTCCTCTTGCTGCCAAGGCTGCTGCTAATGCCTCAACTGCCCCCCCTCCTCCATGGGCAAATGACTCAACATCCTCATCTCAGTTATTTCCAAGGTAGACTTATTAACTACAGATCTCTCTCTCTCTCTCTAAACAAAATCAAAACAAAAAAGGAAGAAAAATCATGTTATTCTGGTCTGTTAATTTTATCTTGTGCAAAATAGGAGGTCATGACTCTGTCATGTGGATCGTCTAAAGTTAGATCAGGCATTTTTCTTTCTGAGCTTTGGCAATCCCGTACATGGAGACACACGTGCCTACCTGACATTGTATGTTCAGCAGGGGGGCCCCACCCTGTGCGCGCACACACACACACACAGAGAGGTATAGAGTCAGGCCTGTTTGCTCATCAGATTGGCGATAGATGAGTAAAAACAATGGAGATGATTAAAAACCACTGCCAGAGATCCACATCCAGGTACATCCATGACTTTTGGGCCAGGTCATTTATGTGGTGGCGCCCACCTGATTGCAGCTTCAATATTCTGAACACATAACAGGTTGGCCTGACTGGCTGCATGTGGGGGAGGTGTGTACTGTGTACATGTGGAGCAGAACTCATTGTTATCTTTTCAGAATAAAATTGAATGTGCTCTTTTCTTCAAAGAGTAAGATTCATAGAGAATGATAACACCTCAGATTTTCATTAAGGGAAGCATAACATTACCAGTTTACCACCCGCTAAGGAGGTGATGTTCTGATCACCATCAGATCATGATATGATGGTGACCAATCATTTGTACCTCACAAGTACAACACTATGCAAGGGCTCATTCTTCTAGTGAAATCAAAGTTCATTTGACCGTCTCCAATTACTCCATGATTTTCGATTTCCTGATAATCAGTACAAGTCTAAACTACACCCATGAGTTTGCATAAAAGACGTGCATTTGAAACCTTGCAGTGGAGAAAGGCATGCTAAGATGGTCCTTTTTTACTGCTTTCCAGGAAGCAGATGAATGGTGAACCAGCGTCACAAACACAGCCATTGATACAACAGCAGCAGCAACTGGTTCCATTACAAGACAATTACATGCAGAGCAGAGCTGAAGCTCTTCAAAATGTTGAATCAACTATTCATGAGCTTAGTAACATCTTTACACAATTGGCAACCATGGTTTCTCAGCAAGGAGAGCTTGCCATCAGGTTTTACCTCTTTTTTTCTGAACATTGATAATTTTGTGTGATTGAATGCATATGTATGCACTCATGTGTGTCATACCTACATGCATACATCCATATATGTGCATGGACGTGTTTGTGTCGCTGTTCAGGCACTTGCATTGTGATATAATTCCTCAAGAGGGTTGAATTTATTCGGCATGACCTGTTGTAAATAACTGTGTTATGACTGTTAGGACAAGACGCTTTCCCCACACCAACAGCCTTTTTGTTCGAAGATGCATTCTGTATAGGTGAAGCCTAACCTTCAGAGAAGGACGAACTATGGACCGAAATTCTCCTTGTGTAAGCAACCCAAGCCATCTGATCGGTGGACTTTTTCATATTGCACATGGACCATCTGCTATATGTTATTTTCAACCATCTATTTGCCTGCAAACAACCAGATCACTGAGATGGTCCATTAGAGGAGATTTCTGTAGCATTGACTGTCCATTCCAGATTAACGGTCCAAGTCTCTGAAGGGGAGGCCCACCTGCATGTAATGCTGGTCTGAAGTATTCTACATTTCCTCTCGTTGTAAGATATATTTAAATATGAGTAACAGTCCAGTATGAAATTCCTTCCCACACCGATTCACCAAATTATGACGCTGTCATCTTAACTGTCATCCGCTCGTCACCTAGACAACGACTGTCATTTATACCTGAGGAAAATTATCTGCATCCTCATTGCTAAACACCCACAGTGCATGCTATCTTACACAGTTTGTATCTCCCATTTGAACTCATGACACATGAATGGCAGGATTGACGAGAACATGGATGACACGTTGGCAAACGTAGAGGGAGCCCAAGGGGCATTGCTCAAATACCTCAATGGGATATCCTCGAACCGATGGCTGATGATCAAGATATTCTTTGTATTGGTAGTATTCCTTATGATCTTCCTATTTTTTGTTGCGTAATAATGGAATAGCAATAATAGCAAGGCCTCTTTCACTTGGGCATCAATGATGTATTACCTGTGTATTTTTGCATTTTTGTTTCTTTCTTTCCTATGTGTGTATTTTGGAGCTGTGCCCTGGAAGGAAACTCTCCTATAATTGTATCTTGTCAAACAATATTTCGAGTACATACAAAGGTATAAGCATAAGAGAAAAGCCACATTTTATGATTTGGAAGTCAGAGATCCATAGGGTATCTGCACCATCTTGGCACTTCTCTTAATAAAATTTCTGTTACCTTCCAAAAAAAAAAAAAGAAAAAAGAAAAAAAAGATGCTTAGGGTTTATTGTGATGGTGTAATTTTTTGGTTTTGTATCAACATTTTTCGATGTATGTATATCTTTTAATATTTTTAATATTCAAATAACCATTTTCAATATCTTGGGTCAATAATGTATGAGAGGGGTGAGATTGAAAAGTGCATGTTGCTCATAGAATTCAAGTTGGGAGGCAAAGGTGGACACGTGCCCCTGTAGTTTTATGTGAGTCTTGAAGGGATATTTTTTGTATGATAGTTATAAGATGGGCCATGCTTCATGGGATGGAAGGTTGGGTGGTTACGGAATAAAATGTTCATAGGATGAGCGCAATTGCAATGAAGATGTTGAGATGGATGAGTGGAAGACTTGTAAGGATATACTTAGAAATGAATACCAATAAGGATGCAAGGGAAGTAGACTTAGATGGTATGTTCGGGCGTTTGGCACATGGTATTAGGTGGGATTAGGTGGGATGGAATTGCATTTGGTCCCGTGCCAATTCCACTCAATGTTTGGGAAGAATGGGCATTTGGTCCCGTGCCAATTCCACTCAATGTTTGGGAAGAATGGAAAAGCTTGGAATTAGATCAGATGGAATTGTATCTGGAATTGTATCGGTCAGATGGAATTGTATCGGTCCGTGCCAATTCCACTCAATGTTAGCAAGTTGTATAGGTCCCACCATGATGTGTGGGCTATATCCACACCGTCCACCCATTTTTCGAGATCATTTTAGAGCATGGGCCAAAAAATCAGGTAGATCTAAATCTCAAGTGCACCTCACCATAGAAAGCAGCGGGGATTGAATACCTACCGTTGAAAACTTCTTTGGGGCCACATAAGTTTTGGATCTGCCTCATTTTTAGGCCCATGCCGTAAAATGAGGTTACAAAACAGATGAACGGTTTGGATACAACACGTGTTACTCTCAATAGTTTCAAATGATGGTGGGTATATCCTTATTCTCTATAGTTTGAAATAATGTTGGGTATATCCATTCAATGTACCACCGTGCTTATCACGGGGTAACAGGGGACAATCCCTGCCATGTGTAATAATTATGTTTACAATCCTTACCATGTATAATAATTATGTTTTTTTAATCCCATCGCACCTAATCCTTCCCAATGCCATACGCCAAACACCCCCTTCATGTGCAACAAAAAAAGGACTGCTAGGTTAGGAATGAGTTGGTTTAAGTTAAGTGAGCAGATTAGGCGTGGTAACACCTTACCCTTAGTGTGGGGCGCACCTTGATGATGAGTTGTATATACAAGCTGTCCATACGTTTCTTCAGCCCATTTTGGGTTGTGGTCCCAAAAATCAAGCAGATCCAAATCTCAGGTGGACCACATCATAGGAATGAGTGGCGATTGAATGCTCCACCATTAAAAACTTCAGGAGGGCCATCATAAGGTTTTTGCAATGTTTATATGGTGAAATGTTCACCTGCGCACCAGTTCTTACGAGAACTCGGGAGAACTTTTGAGATCTCATCTCATGTGATATAAGCACACCCATGAAACTTTAGGGCCTAACGTTCACCTGAGATTTCGATCTGCTTGAGGCTTGGGATCGCGTCCTAAAATGAGAAGGAAAAAATAGATAGACAGTGTTGATATATAACAAATACATCAAGGTGGGCGCCACATGATAAGGGTAATACTCACTAAGTTGTTACCTGAGTGACACCTAAACTGCTCCCTAAGTTAAAGGCTCTAAAAGGGCAAAGGAAATATGGTTGTAGTAAAAAACGGCTACATTACTTCTGGTTTAACGAGAATACAAGTCCTGGATAAAGCAAAATAGTGAAACACCATTCATCCAGTGGATCCAAATTAGTTAGGAAAATACTTGAATGATGATGATTTTTCAACATATGTGCTAGTCAATGTCAACCAATGTTCTTAGATCATCAATACATATGTCAATCAATATGTGCTTACTGGCAGATGTTGTTTTGAGATAAAAACTTAATCCACATGGGGGGACAGCCTATCAGAATTCCAACAATCATTCTATATCGAGGAATTATACAAAATACAAATAGGTGCCCAATGCATGCGATTCTGAAAAGTGGAGTCCATTGCTCAGTTGGAGAGTTGATAGAATACATCCCCATTTATTGCTATAAGATATTTACTTGTGTACATCCCAACACACTGCTGGAGGATGTGTCGGGATTATAGCCATCAGATCTGTGGTTATTGGTTAATGATACTAGCAGGTTGACATTTTTACACTGCTGTAATCTCTCTCTCTCTCTCTCTCTCTCTCTCAAGGGACAGATCAGAAGATCAAGATTGGGATCTTCCAATCTTGGAGGATTTAGATCCACACAGCTATTGAGATGATGCATTATCGGTCAGAAATCCAGCCCATTGGTTTTGGGTGGACCAAGTCAGAATTCTCCTTTACTGCCGCTGTCTCTAACACACTGAAGAAGTATCTTGCTGGGGATGTTTTTAAGATAGCCTATACAGGGTGGGACACAACTGACCATGGGCCTGTGCCTAGTATTCTGTGCGTAGAGATGAGGGCCACCTTTACATTGTTTTTTTTTTTTTTTTTAAATCCATACCGTCCATCTGTTTTGCCAGCTCATTTTATGTTATCAGTTTAAAAATGAGGCCAATCCAAAGCTCACATGGACCACAGCACAGGAAATAGTGGGATAATGACATCCATCATTGAAACCTTTCTAATGACCACAAGCCTGGATGAAGGGAAACACAAACCTTCACAAGTCACACAAACCTGAATGAAGGTAAAACACAAATATCTGTTTGATCCAAAATTGGTGGACTTTCAATCTCCCTTGTACATGCCTTTTTCTTTTTTTTTTTGGCTCATGCCCTTAAATGAGCTGTCAAAGCGGATGGATGGATGGCGTGGATCAAACACATGTGGACCCAATCTACGTGCTCCTTATACCTATATTCAGCTAAATTACCCGAAAGGGCAGCTGCACTATTTACCGTCTACAGTGAGGTCCACCATATAAACGGTTTGGATCATTGCAACACTTCAGGTAATTGAACCGCTACAATCCTGACCCTAAAATAGCATTACACCCGTACGCGTATTGTATGGGGCCAGGGTCAGCTGATCTAGACGACGGCCGCCGACTTGGCTGCCACCAAACGATGAAGGTGCGACCCTGACTATGGGGCCCACTTCGATGCATGCATTATATATCCGCACCATCGATCTCTTTTAGTAGCTTATTTTAGAGATTGGTTCAAAAAATGAAGCATATACAAATTTCTGGTCGTCCACACCATAAGAAACATTGGTTATTGACCAAAAAATGAAGTATCTACAAATTTCTAGTCTTCCACGCCAACAAGAACAAAAAAAAGAAGAAGTGATTATTGATCATGAAAAACCTTTTGCCAAAGTTTTGGATAAAGCTGATATTTGAATTTTATATATATATATGGAGATGGTCCCTGCTCACCTTTTCACGTGAGCACCAATGAGCACCTTTGCACACGTGTCATGTGCACAGAATCTGAATGGTCAAAGTGATGCCGCACCCCTTGAAATACCATAGGCCCAATTTTCAGCCTGATACAAAACTCTGGTGGGCCATGGCAAAAGGAAACAGTTTCCTCCCTTGATTTGCATTTCTCTTTGCTATGGCTCACCAGAGTCATCGATCAGGCTGAAAATTGGGTTTATAACATTTCAAGGGGTGCGGCATCACTTGGACCGTTCAGATTCTGTGCACATGACACGTGTACAAAGGTGTTCATTGGTGCTCACGTGAAAAGGTGCGCAGGTAACCATCTCCCATATATATATATATATATATATTATATATATATATATATATATATATTATATATATATATATATATTATATATATATATATATATATATATATATATCTGTTTTGTTACTGTGGACCCGAGGAAGCTTTTAATGGTGGCCGTTCAACGATCACTGTCGTGTGGTCCACCTGAAATTTTTATCTTCTTCGTTTTGGGACCACACCCTAGATTGAGCAGGCAAAACATATGGACGGCGTGGATATACAATGCATGCAACGAAGTGGGCCCTACGGTTAGGGTCGCACCCATAATGCTGGTTAGGGGTGGTTGCCACGTCGCTCTCGTAGACGACTTGACCCGTGGAGTTGACTCGGATGGAAAATGCCAACAAGATCTTGATCACGCCGAGTATTGTCAAGATCTACCGTTGAAAGTGAACCTCAGAAATGGAGAAGCTTAGATTGTTCTTTTCAATATAGTTTCTGGTCATGCACAAAATCACTGGTGTACATGACAGACAAATGGTTTGGAATACCAAATAGATTTTTCCCACCGTAGATCTCACATTTTACTAACCGGCTTTTCAAAACCACCCAAATTTTATTTTCCATAACTAAACTATTGTCTTTTTATTGGATGAGAATATTCCTGCAGTACAAACCTATTTTCTAAAATCGGCTCTCCCCTCCTTCATACGAGAATACCTTACCACCAAAAAGTCATTTTCTCATATCTTCTCTCCTTCATATAAAAATATCCTACCATCGAAAACTTTACGAGAATATCCTTCTACCAAAAACCTATTTTCTGAATTTTTCTCCTCTTCCAAATCATCTCATCTTTTCCTCGTTAGATCTTTTTTTCAGTCAAAAATACCATTTTTACCATAAATCATTACATTTTCTTTTTTCAAGGAAAGACGGAAATGGTACATCTATCGAAGAAGTCACTCATGGAAAGAAGAGAGAAATTTTGTGAAACGTTGCATTTTGTTGTGAATGATATATTGTATAAAATTCATGTTAAATGAGAACTTAACCGAGAACTTCACGAAATTGACCGAAAACTTCAATTTCATGTAGTGATCAGTCAATTTCATATAATGATCGGCTAATTTCACGTGATGCTCTGTCAATTTCATGTGATGCTCGGTCAATTTCATGTGATGCTCGATCATTTTCATGCGATGTTCGGTCAATTTCAAAAGGTACTCATTCAATTTCAAGTGAAGTTCGGTCAATTTTATGTAGTGCTCGTTCATTTTCATGTGATGCTTAGTCATTTTTCATGTGATGCTCGATCATTTTCAAGAACTACTCGTTCAATTTCATTTGATGCTCAGTTAATTTCAAGAAGTACTCGTTCAATTTCATGTGAGGCTCAATCAATTTCTTGCGATGCTCGGTCAATTTTAAGAAGTACTCGGTCAATTTCATGTGAGGCTCAGTCAATTTCATGTAAAGCTTGGTCAATTTCAAAAAGTACTCGTTCAATTTCAGGTGAGGTTCGGTCAATTTTAAGAAGTACTTGTTCAATTTCATGTGAAGCTCGGTCAATTTCATATGAAGATCAGTTAATTTTATGTGACATCGAACCTAAATGCAACATGGAACCACTTACCTTCTCTTTGGCATTTCTTGCATTTGCGAGTATTATTCAATTGCTTTGATATACATTGGATCCCCTCTTTCAAGGTCACATTTCTTATCTTTTTAAAATTCCATAGCTCTAGTACGATATATCATCCACTGAGATTTTATTCATCAATATCCATCTAAGTTGTAGTTGTAGGCTTGAAAATTTTAACGCCCCACTTATTCTTTAGTTCCTTTAGCTTTACATCATCCTTATATATTATTTCAATGAGTTCTTAGTCATCTATTATTTAATCGAGTGAATGGTCAGCAGGTCACCTAGGATAGAGTCAACGCGTCATTGCAAATGAATAAGTTACTCAGTATGAGTGAATGGTCAACAGGTCACCCAGAGTAGAGTCGACGCCTCATTGCAAATGAACAAGTTGTTTGGTATGAGTGACGGGTAAGGAGGTTGCCTAGGGTAGAGTCGGTGCCTCATCGCAAATGTACAAGTTGCTCAGCATGAGTGAATGGTCAGTAGGTCACCCAAGGTAGAGTCGGCGCCTCATCGCAAATGAACAAGTTTCTCCGTATGAGTGATTGGTCAACAAGTCAATTTCATGTGAAGCTCGGTCAATTTCACGTGAAGATCGATCAATTTCAAGAAGTACTCGTTCAATTTAACATAAAACTTGATCAATTTCATAAAGTGCTCAATCAATTTCATGAAGTGCTCGGTCAAGTTTGAGTTGAGAAGAATGGCAGGGCATCCCGATCTTGCTTTGAATAACTAGACTTGCTACTGAAGTGACGTCACCAAGTTACTTGGGTCCCACCATGATGTATATTTTGTATCCACACCGTCCATCCATTTGGAGAGATCATTTTAGGGCAATTGCCAAAGAATAAGTCTGATCCAAAGCTCAGGTGGACCCCACCACAGAAAACAATGGAAAGAGTGCCGCCCACCATTAAAAACTTTTAAGGGTCACGAAAGTCTTCGATCAAGCTGATATCTGTGCTTTTCCTCATTTCATGTTTGTGTTAACTTATGAATAGGTTGGATCTCAAATAAACATCATGTGGACCTTAGGAAGGTTCAACCGTGGGTGTCACTCTCCAAATGGATGGATGATGTGGATACAAAACATACATCATGGTGGGACCCACATAACTTGGTGACGTCACTTCAGTAGCGAGTCTCACTACTGAACCTGTTAGTAGCTAATCCGTGTCTAGTTGGACAACAAGACAGGGTTGACTGGGTGGGTTGGACAAGCAACAAGACGGGGTCGACTGGGTGTGGATCCGGTCAACCGGAATGGACGGGCGGTTGGAAAGGTATTTTCGTCTACAAATGGGAAATCCGTACAGCAGTGGTTTAGTTATGAAAAGTAAAGTTTGGGTGGTTCCGAAAAGTGGGTGGGTAAAAGGTGAGATTTCTAGTGGGAAAAATCTCAATACCAAATTGTGGGCCCACTTGCCAGAATTGAAAACACGCTTCTGATATGTAGACATCGGGTCTCATCTATTGATACCCGAAAGTAAAGGAGATCGTATCCATCAGTATTAGACCATTTTCATTGCATGGGTATGGATTGACCGTTAAAAGCTTCCTGTGGGCCTGTAATGCCCCGAATTTCGAGGGCCGAGTAGATACTCAACTCTCGATATCTCGGGTGCCACTTATGCTTTGCGGAAGCAGGGTTCTATAGTTTGTTTTACCTGGCATTTGAGCAATTTATAGAATTAAATTAGACTATACGATGTACTCTGGAATAAACTTAAATTTTAACACAAGTAAATCAAACAACAAGTAAAATATGTTTATCCAGAGTACGGGACTACAACTGAGCAATATATACAGTTTCAAAAATACAAAATGTATCAACTCAAAAATCTCATTAACGTCCTGAAAGTGTCCTACATCGGTCCATCCAGCAACTGGAAGTACGAGGACTCATCCGAGTCTACGCGAGCCTCCTCCAATGCATCAGATTCCTAATACCTGCATCTACGAAAGTGTCTAGTTGGTGTTTTAAAACACCGTCCCAGAGTGGGAGTAAGTGATCAACTCAGTGGTTCCATTAGCATCAAGTTATACAAGTTATTAATTCCACGGGCACAAATAATGAGAAGCAACTAAGCACACGATTCCTAAGTAGTCTTGTTAATGCACATGCATGGTATTATGATATGATGCATGCCCTCACCATCCAACACTCCCTCAAGTGACACCATCTATACATTCACATATGACCAACACTCCTCAATGCGACCTTGACTGTCGAGTCGTCAACCTATGCTAATGCAATGCTATGAATATTCATGTTAGCCGTGTATTTAATTAAGTCTGTTCATCCAGCAAGATTGGTGAAGCTAAAACACCTCCATTTAATCAATGACCTTATCCAGATCACTTGGCCCAGGGTTGCCATAGTGGCTCTGAGCTTGCAATCCATTATCCAAATTTAAGCATCATCTACTTGTCTCACAAATTAATAATTCCAAAGGTAAGACGTGATACCCAAAGGTATGAGAATCAACTTAGTATGGGTCGTCACCCAAACACCGAGTATAATCACTAAGTTCTGAAGTGTGGGCTTGTCATATAACCAAATCACCACAATGAATGGCTCATCACCCAATTTCATTCATGCTCGGGTCGTTCGAACGATACTCTGGCACGAAACCATCGGTCGAGTAATTTGACGGGGGTCATTCGAAGAAGGACATATCACCTCCTGTGCTCGCTGGCCACTAAGGCCCTGTTTGGGCAACGGGATTAGAAGGGATTAGGTGGGATTGGATTCATCTGGTTCCGTGCCAATTCCACTCCATGTTTGGAAAAGCTTGGAATTAGATAGGATGGAATTGCATTGGGTCCCGTGCCAATTTCACTCAATGCTAGCAAGTTGTGTAGGTCCCACCCTGATGTGTGGGCTATATCCACACCGTCCACCCATTTTTTGAGATTATTTTAGAGCATGGGCTAAAAATCAGGTAATTCTAAAGCTCAAGAGGACCCACCACTGAAAGCAACAGGGATTGAATACTTACCATTGAAAACTTCTTTGGGGCCACATAAGTTTTGGATCTACCTCATTTTTCGGCCCATACCATAAAATGAGGTTACAAAACAAATGAACGGTTTAGATATAATACATGTGTGATATTCTAATAATTTCAAATGATGGTGGGTATATCCATTCAATGTACCACCGTATTACCAACAAAGCAGAGCATTAATCTAATCCCATGGAATCAGGGGACAATCCCTGCCATGGATAATAATGATGTTTTTTTTAATCCAATCCCACCTAATCCCTTCTAATCCCGTTGCCCAAACAGGGCCTAAAGGGAGACTCGTAAATTTTAAAGCATGAAGTAAAGCAATCACTAGGTAAATTAAGGATATCAAGAATAACAAAAGGGAGTTTAATACATTTAAATGGGAGCAAAATGAAATCTCACAACAGGAAAATATTTTTATAACTCAAATAAAACACATAGTCTGAAATACGAAAACAAGTAAATCTTAAAGAATCAATTGAGCTTCCAACGGCTCAACCACATTCACATAAAGTTCTTCCTCGCCAAACTCCACCTCAGTTGTCCCTGGAATCCCGTCATAGGGGTCTCTACCTGTTCATCATACCTGTGTCTATTTGGTGCAACCGCACTATTGGGTGAGTGAAAACTCAGTAAGAATTTTCCGCAAGGATTCATGCATACCATATCATTCCAAAACAGTTTAAACATATTCAATCATAACGAGAATAATGTGAATTTAAATGTAAATGTATGGATGTATGGATGTATGTTCAAGTCACAGATCTGGGGATGCACATCCAGCTGTCAAAATAAAGGGTCGCCCAAGGCGAACTAGTCACTTGGAAAAATACTCATATGTACGCCCAAGGAGAACTAGCCGCCCGGAAAAGACCATGTACACCGCCCGCGGTAGATTATCTACCTGAAAAAAGCCATGTAAGTGAGTGCACCCAAGGATATCTCCTGAAAAATACACGAGGTACGCCCGAGGAGTGTCTAATCCTGGAAAAGCCTAATGTAAAGAAAGAGCACCCAAAGTGGCACAAATACACATGCTCTGTGAGTTAAACTGAAGTGTTGGAACTTTCAGTAAATTGAACAGAGTGTGGCTTATATTGAACACTCGGAAAAGTTCATATGTCATGCGTAAATGTTATGCATCATGATACTCATGAACACTTCATAGGGTTAACAAGCATGCTTTCATAAACACGACCAAAACTCACAGTCTTTTAATTAGAATATGAATCATCTACACATGAGTTCAATATAAATCCATTTGCTTTCTCAAGGTCTAAAGGAGGTCCACAATATGGCATTTTAAGCATGTTAAATTAATAACAAATTTGTCTCACATTTCTCATGAAAGATAACATTCCGCACATAACCTTGATTTGTAAAATGAAATGAAATGAAATATCATGATCTTGTCATCATTAGTAGGACCATGCCCAAGATCAAGTAATTTCCAAAATAGCATAAAAAGTGCAAAGCTAAATCCTAATTACATGGTTAATAGATATAGGATTAGAGTAATGGCAAATAAAGTAACAACTAATTATCATCACTAGAAAATAGGAATAAGAGAAATAAGTTACTATTCATATTATTCTAAACTTTAATGCACATTAGATTCAAACTAAAATAGGTCTAGCATGTTTAGGAAGTAATGGGACAATTTTACTATTTATAAGATGGATGGAAACAAGGTTCCTTACCTCATGTTATAACTAGTAGAGATATACATGTAATTAAGCAATTTCAAATGTGGCATGAGGAGTGTAATAAAAACCCCTATCAAATGAATTAGAACAACAAGGTCTAAACATTCATTCATGATTGTCAATATCAATTAATGATTCAAAGGAGTGAAATCAACATATGCACAATTATAACATTTCTATACATTATGCTTAAAACTAGCTTAGAGTTCAATGAAATGAATGAAGCGATGTGGGATGTTCCTCACCATGGTGTTGATCTTGATTCGTTGTTCTTGCAAGAGGACTCCAAGATGCTTGTCCTTGGAGTTGATTTGAAGGGGATTATCCTTCAAACAAGGTGGCAGTGGGTAACAATACCTGTTGTAGTACGTTACAGGGTTTTAGTAAGTCATTGTAGGGTCAGTACCGAGTTGACTCGGCTGAGCACGATCTATATGAATTTCTTTCCAAAGAAAACTCACTTGTTGTAGTACTTGTTGGGGTTCTTGGATGTATGGTGAGTGCTTCAGATTTCAAGTGAGGGTCATGCTCAGATTGTCTATCTCAGATGTTAATCACTGAGTTAACTCAGTTAGGTGAACAACTAGTTCTTGATTTAAAACTACAACAGAGGTAGGCTTGATTTTTATTACCTGGGTGGCGATTGATCTTGGACGTTGATGGGAGGATGGTTATCCCATAGTGTAGTCAGTTGGAGATGTCCCTGGAGGCGTCATTACAACATGTTAGTGCTGAGTTAACTCGGACTAGAGGTATATATGAAGGCACTGAGCTCAGTTGGGTTTTTACTCAGTCGACCCCTTTAACGAGTTTAGTGCAAACCAGTTGAAATGAATGGGGTCCAGCGACATTACTTGGACTGAGTGTAGCTATAACAAGTAGAGTGGAGGAGGAAGGAGTGTGACTCGAGACGAGCCCGGCCGAGCTGATTTCGTGACTCGCCAGATGGGCCCAGATTGCACAGAGTTTTGAAACTCTAGTTGGGCTGGCTGCTGGAGCCAACGTTCTCTCTCCGTACTCCCTTCTTTCCACTCTCACTAACCTTCCTTTCTCACAGCAATGGACGGGTGAGTGGGTTTGGGATCGAGTCAAGCAGCGACTGGAAACCGGTTCCAGCAGCCACCACTCACGCTCTCCCTCCTTTTATTTCTTTCTCTGTTTTCCCTCCTTACTATTTCTCTCTTCCAATTTTCTTACCAGCAAACGAACCACTCAGTCGAGTCGAGTTGCAACAGGATATGCAACTCGCTCCAGCAGCGATTTTTCTCTCTCTCCTAATCTCTTTCTACTTCCTTCTTTATTTTATTATTGGGAGTCGCCCTAAAATTCGGGGATTTATAGAATAGATTAATCCTCTTCTAGAGGATTTGGATGCTACTGATCTCCGGGATTAGTTACAACTTAACAACTCTAAACCGCGGGGATTTTTCTGATGGTACGTTCAGATTTGATTGCATGGCTACAATTTGATGCTACAAATGTGGTCCTAATATCGTGGTCCATCAGAATGGCCCTAATGGAGAGATGGGGCCCGTTGTAGGTGATGGGTACCTTTACTTTAATGAGGAAGATGGTTACGCCGTTAATGGCGGATCATCCGTTTATGGTTGATATTTCGATCTGCAACATGTGGATGGAGTGGATTTGATCACTGATCATTGTGGGACTCGCATTTTGGGCAAGCAGAAAGGATACCCAATGGTCCATGATATTTTCAGTTGCACACGGTTTAACTCGTGTTGACGAGATTTCACCCGAGAACTCGGAATCGTAGCGGTATACGATTCTTGACGCCCTAGACTAGACGATGTGGATCGACTGGGAAGGCTTTTAGAAGCGAGGGAATGGATGAGATGGGTTTTGCCAAAAATAGGATTTATTCCCTCTGCCTTTTGGTGAATAGGGAGGCATTTCCGGAAGTAGCAGGGCTGATTAGGACTTGGCGTACTGCGTAGGTTGTGTTCGACAGTTCCCAACGGCTGGATTTGCCAGCACATCCGAAAGACGTGGATTTTATCCACCGTCAGCAGCAACGTGGTGTAAAGGCGTGAATGTTGCTGACTTTCGTTCACCAGCGTGTTCAAAAACTGCATCATCGATCGTAATCATGGTCAATGGGGCCTGTCGCACCAAATGAACGGCTTGGATCATCGATCCGATGCTTGATGGTGGGCCGTTTGCATCATCAAACGGACGACTCGTTAGCACAGTGCCGAGCGGGAGAGGAAATTCAAATTTCCTTGTTTGTGTGGTTTTTATCGGGTCAAACCTTGTTTGACCCATGAGTCGATCCCATGTACAGCGAGTGTACATGGTTTTGTGTACGTGCGTGACTAAAAAGTGGTGCCCACCTGATGATCAAAGAGATCTGCACCGTCAGATCTCTAGCAGGGCTAGTTTAGGTATTTTTGTCATAAAGGGTTTGTCAGATTGATGTTGTTAGGTGGTTTAAACTCACGGTTTAGTATTTTTAGTTACTATGTGTTATTATTATTATTCTTTACGTGTTGATTATCAGCAATCTAGTGGTCAGATTGTCTCTCCATTTAATCATCGGATTTCTAAAGGTCTCTAGACCTATTTAAGTGAATTTCTATGGTAAGTTTAACTACCAGAAGTTGGGATAGTGATGATCACATAGTGAGTTATGAATTTGAATGTCGTGGGCTTGTTGAGTTGTAAACCCGATGAATTGGGTCCCAAAATTGTTTAATGGAATCTGCTCCATCCACTCGTCTTGGACATGACGGTTGTTTTTTTAGGCCAAAGATGAGGTGGATTTAATGTCATAATGCTTAGTTTATGTGCCCAAATGGGTATCATTTGACAATTCGGGTCCTAGTCTTTAAGATGATCCAAGATTAGGGCCTTCTATGATTCACATTGGACTGTCTGATTTATCCGTCAAAGCAATTGTTATATCAAGGTGCTTGAAATCCTAAAATAGAGTGTCTTGGTGATGTAGGGATCTGTTTCAAAGAATCAACGAATGTATAACTTGTTCTAGAGTTGAATATCACTCCTAATGGTCAGATTTGGACTAGAACGTATGAGTGTATAGATGAATTAGACTTGTACTCAATCTAAATTCGATTACCCGGTAATACTTGAGTATTAAATAGTACGGGGTGTTACATCCATACCACCATAACCAACTCCCGAGACTTAGGGATTGTATCACTAACGGTTAATAGTAAGCCCCTCAAAGGTTTGGGGTTCTTCAGATTCAGGCATGCATAACCATACATGGTGAACACATATGGTTGGTCAACTGGTGGACTAATTCGGCTAACTTAGGTGAAGTACGACACAATTGGCACTGGGTGCAAGCATCCCGCGTAGTGCAACTACTGTCGGTTGTCCGTTTTCGGCCTGAATCGGTTGGATTGGCCCAGGGCAGCCGATCCAGTAGGGTTGCCCTTGTGAATCTTTCTGATTTTGCTGGCCAACCCAATTACTGTTAGACTAAAATTCTATAGCATGCCACAAACAATTCTACTCAAGAATAAGCAACCAAATTTATCAGTACTTCAGGATATTCTAGCTAATATGGGTAAACAAAAGGCATATAAGTGCATTTTTCAATCATCACACAATTTACAACAACTAGATAATTATGCACAAGTATCAAGGGGAGAATGTGGAGCATATGGGTATGAAAATTCCAACAAAACAGTCTATTCTAGCATGCAATCAAGGATCAACTATTTTAGGCAAAATTCACAATTCATATAGGGTATTACGCCTAAGAATTTCTCAATGTTTAGCATGCATATTCCAAATTTCACTACACAATCACTAATTGCAACATAGGTTTGATAATTGACAACCTAATGGTAATGGTCCGTACCTAGGGGTAAGTTGGATTTCTAGCGCCGCCACTGGGATTCGGGTCCGTGGATGAGTGTATCGAAGCCCTATGCCGATGGAATTAGCTTGTAAGGGCGCATGCGTTTACAAGGTTGAAATTTGAAAAGGGCTAGAGGATTACCTTTATAGTGTTGATGGACCATTCTCTACAGTGGGGCGGAGTTGTGGGCTGCAACGTGGGTAGCGACGGCAAGGGAAACCCCCAAAACAGCTCTCCCAAGGAGCTCCTTCTTCCACTTCTTCCCATTCTCTCTCTGCCTTGCAGCTGGAAATTCGTATGAGAGTGATGGAGTGAAATTCTGGGCTTTATATAGCCCAAATTTTATGCCTAAATAGCCCTAGGGGCCCTTTTTTTAGCATGCATGTCCCTAGTGGGCTAGATTTTGACCCATAGGGTTATTTCAGGGGCCCGCTGGCCCATCCGCACCATGGGGCAGGTACCCCATCATAGGATGAGCGATCGGACTAGTTTTGGTGGAAATCGGATGCCTTGATCGACCGCAGGTAGGGGTGTACATCGGGCCGAACCGAGTCGAACTGGGCTCAACCTGGCCCAGGCCGGTCACCAGCCAAACCCAGCCCAAACCCGGCCTGGCTCGGTCACCGGGCCAACATGTTCAGCCCGAACTCAGCCCGGTCAGCAATCGGGCGAGTTCGGGCCAGTTTCGGACCTTACAGCAAGTTCATGGGTCGGGCGGCGTTCTCACTTCTCTGTCTCAAACGGTTAGAATAAGGATTTAGGATATATATATATATATACACACACACACACACTGTTGAGTCGGGCTGAGTCGGGTTTCGGACCGAGTCAGGCCAAACTGGGACCTATTCGAACCCGGCCCGAACTCAGTTTTGAGCTGAAGAAAATGGCTCGTCCCGGACCGAACTCAGTTCCGGGTCCGGCCAAGTCGAGCTTTTTCGGGCCCAGTCGAGCGAGTTAACCGGGCTAGCCCGGTTCGTGTATAGCCCTAACCGCAGGGACCTTACTTACGATTGACGGTCATCGGTGCTCAATCGAGGCTGCGGCTATACAGATATGAGTAAGGAAATATCTTTAACTCATAACTCAAGCGTGGTCATAGTCTAACTGTCGGAAATGCACAACTTCACTATTGATTAATCGAATTTGTGTTGTTCTTTACTAGTACCACATACGTATAGGCTAACATTGAGTATTAATGGTCAATAAATAACAACATAAGTTAATTAAAAACAAAATTTTCAAAGGTTTTCAAAAGATCCAAAATAGCGAAAATGTGGGATGTTACTGGGCCACAAAGGAGATCCTATCCATAACTCTTGCGAACAGTGGTGATTGGTCATTCAAAAAAAATTCATGAGCCACCATAAGTTTTGGATCAAGCTAATATTTGTATTGTCCCTTCATCTAGGTCTTTTATGAAAAAGCCTTATCAACCGGTTGGATTGCAAACAAACATTACAGTCGGCCTTAGGAAGTTTTTAATAGTGGTCATTCAATCACCTCTGTTTCTATGGTGTGGTCCACTTAAGATTTGGATAGGTTTAATTTTTGGATCGATGCACTAAAATCAGCTTGAAAAATGGATGGACGGCATGGATATACAAGATATAAGTCAAGGTGGGCCACACGGTCAAGACCTGACCGAACTCGGTCACGTCCCGACTTGACTAAATCCGCACCCCTCAAAAGGCTCCAGCCAGGGCCCACCGGAAGGCTTCCTGGAAGTTTACCATCGTTGTAGTTTTGTCAACCGTGGATTTGGAGGCCAGAAATCGTAAGGCAAGATTGTCGTATGGATTCCATACCGGGAAATAATTGCAGGGGCTCTGTGGGGCCCACCTTGATGTATGTGTTTTATCCACGCCATCTATCCTTTTGAAACGTAATTTTAAGTTATCAGCACAAAAAGTAAGTAGATCTAAGGTTCAAATTGACCACACCACAGGAAACAGTCAAGATAGGACACCTACCATCCAAAACTTCTTGTGGGCTAAAGAAGATTTTGATCAAGCTTATATTTGTGTTTTCTCTTCATTTAGGTCTTTGAGATCTTATGAACAGTTTGGATGGAAAATAAATATTATAGTGGGCCATAAGAAGGCTTCAACGGTGGCGTCATTATCACCGCTGCTTCCTACGGTGTGAGCTACTTGAGCTTTGGTTATTCCTCATTTTCGGGCTCATGCCTTCAAATGATATTCAAATATGGATGAACAGCGTGATAAAGCACATACATCACTGTGGGCCCACAGAACCCCTGTTAGGGCCGAGCCCGTACTGGCGGGTGTGGGCCCCACGGTCCGCATGGAGTGAACCGCCACAGCCGGACTCGGGTTCCTGCAAAAGCCTTTCCGATCTTAGGTGGGCCCACTTGATGTTGGTGAGAAATCCACATCGTTAATCCATTTTTCGAGATTATTTTAAAACATGTAACGAAAAAATGAGTTGGATCTAAGACTCAAATGGGCCACGTGACAGGGAAAATTAGGAAAAAAAAATGCATACCATTGAAACCTTCTCAAGCTCCTGTTTATATGATATCCAAACCGTTTATAACGTCACTACCACTGGGATGAACTGAAGCCTGATGGCCACCCGAATGTTTCAACGATGGTGAATCAATCCCCACTATTTCCTCTCACGTTGCCTAATTGAGTCTTGTTTCTAGCTCATTTTTATAACATGTGTTACTATTCGATCTTAAAACGACCGGTGAATTTCCCGGAAACTTCATGGTGGCCCACTTAGGTTACAGCGTAGAAAATTCCTCCAAAAAGCTTACGCAGGAAATCCATGCCTTCCACAACCGACTTCCATTGTGGCGAGAATACGTGAGGAAGAAGATAAACTATGGCGTGCTGTCCTTTTGCCAGCTCAGTTCAAGCGCGGAGGAGACGGATTGGCTACTCCCCCTGACACCATCACCGTGGCTGGTGGTCGGTGCTCCGTGGGCCCACCATGATGTATGTGTTTCATCCATTTCGTTCATCTATATTTACATATCATTTTAGGGATTGATACAAAATATTATAGGGATATAAATCTTAGGTGGACCACATCACAGGAAAAAAATAATGATTGGATATCCACCATTAAAATCCCCCTAAGGCTCACTGTACAGTTTATCTAACATCCAATCTGTTGATTAGGTCATAAAGACCCAGATGAAGGGAAAAAATAAATATCAGCTTGATCCAAAACCTTCATGGCCCCCGAAACGTTTTTACTGGTCAACGTTCATTTAACACTATTTTTTGTAATGTGGTCCACTTGAGATTGATATATACCTCATTTTTTCTTTTAAATCATAAAATGATAGATAAAAGTAATGTACGACATGGATGAAATACATATATCATGGTGGGCCCACAAAGCACCGACCACCATGGCAGGGGTGTAGCCAATCCGTTTCCGCGCGCGGAGCCGAAAATTGGAAACGGATCCCACTTCCACCGGCCAATGGCCGTAGTCGTTGCTTCGTGGGCCATACCATGATGTATGTGTTTCATCCATTTTGTCCATATATTTTTCTAGATCATTTATGATATGAGACTGAGGTATATACAAATCTCAAATGTACCACATTACAGGAAATTGTGTTAAATGAACATCAACCATTAAACAAATTTTCGAGGGCTATAAAAGTTTTGGATCAAGTTGATCTTTATTTTTTCACTTCATCTAGGTCTGTATGACCTAATCAACGGATTGGATGTCAAATAAGCAATATAGTGGGCCTTAGGAGAATTTTAATGGTCCATATCCAATCACTATTGTTTCCTTCCCGTTGATATACCTCTCATTCTTTGTATCAAGCCTGATATTTAAAAATGAATGAAACATATACATCACGGTGAGCGTACAGGGCACCGACCATCATCCTGGGCTGGTGGCGGGGGAGTAGCCAATCCGACTGGTGTACCACACACAAGCAATAATGCTGGTGTGTGTACGTATAGTGCGAAGTCGAGGTCTGACACTCCTCGGGTTCTGATATATACGAACGGCTCAAAGGATATCTGCGTTAGATGTATTTATTATATCCAAATTCTTCGTCCATTTGTGGAGATTATTTAATGGCAGAGCTATAAAAAAAAAAAAAAAAAACATATCCAAAACTCAATTGGACCGCACCATAAATAGCAACCTGATAATGATTTTAACCTTTAAAATATTCATATGGCCCACCGTAACATTTATTTTCCATCCAATCTTCGTAAGGTTACGAAGACCTGAATGAAAAGTAAAAACAAATATCATAAACTTTTCGGGTGACCCTAGAAGGGTTTTAATGGTAGACGTTCAATCCCTCACTACTTTTTGAAGTGTGGTTCACTTAGTCTTTAGATCTGTCTTATTTTTCAGCTTAAGCTTTAAGACGATCTCTTCAAATGGATAGACGGTTTGGATATAACACATACCTCATGATGAGACCCACACAACTTAATGATTTCAACACACAAGCTAGATCACTGGTGTGTACATCAGCCAATCCGCTTCCAAAATTGAAGCCGATCCAAAGCACAAGTGGACCCCACCATGTGAAACAGTAGGGGTAATGATGTCCACGGTTGAAACCTTTTTAGGCCTACACCAATGTTTACTTGTCATGCATGCTGTTTATTAAGGCTAACAGAAGGCGTTCAATCCCTACCTTTGGTGTAGTCCACTTGATCTTTGGATATGCTTCAATTTTAACATGAACAGTGCCGATGAAACAAATACATCATTGTGGCCCCACATATTACCACTTCATCTTTGGATATGCTTCAATTTTAACATGAGCTCGTAAAATTGACGAACGGTGCCGATAAAACAAATACATCATGGTGGCCCCCACGGATTACCACTTGATCTTTGGATATGCTTCAATTTTAACATGAGCTTGTAAAATTGATGAACGGTGCCGTGCCGATAAAAGAAATACATCATGGTTGCCCCCACAAATTATCACTTGATCTTTGTATATGCTTCAATTTTAACATGAGCTTGTAAAATTGATGGACGGTGCCGTGCCGATAAAAGAAATACATCATGGTTGCCCCCACAAATTATCACTTGATCTTTGGATATGCTTTAATTTTAACATGAGCTTGTAAAATTGATGAATGGTGCCGATAAAGCAAATACATCATGGCGGCCCCCACAGATTACTGCCACTGTCGAGGTGGGTGGGACAGGGTCACCAAGCAATCAGTGTATCCTGGCTGAATACACGATCTGAGCCGTTCATCAGGTAGGTCACACTGCTAACAAGCAATGGACAAAAAAGATGTTGGCTAGGGGGACCAGGCAGGTCTAACTTTTATAGGAAAATGGTCCGTTAGAACCAAAGGTCGAGATTCAACGTACGTATGTGGTACTAATTTTTGTAAATACCATATGAATGGCTCCGATCACTGACATGTGTTCTGCTCCTCACATGAAGGGCCCTCGTAGAAACATAACCCTACACCGAAACCTAATTGATGACGGACACAAACAATATATGTGTTTTATCTGGGGAGCGAATTAGGTGGACCGTGACTGTGGGCTCACAGTGATGTATATGCCTAGACACTAATCAACTGTTTTGAATGCAAGGAGCCGCGAATGGGGTACTACGGAGGCTGTCGGCACCGAATTCGGCGATCGGAATTCCTGTGAATCCGATTTACGGGTTTGGGGCGTAACACCTTTAGAGAAGCATCAAGATGAGATAAAAACACTTTAACCTGTGTAAGCTTGGGAAACCAACCCTGCTTTTAAATTTATTAAGGGTGAGGAGTCTGTAACCCATCGAAACCCCTCCGCTTTAGGCTTCATGCAAATTTAGGATTACTAATCCATCTAAAACACTGTGTGAGATTGCAACGCCCTGAAAATCAGGGGTCGAGTAGCAACTCAACTCCCGAGTTCCAAAACATCACTTATGCAACATATATGCTTATAATTCAATGTTGTCTGTGTTAGTGCATTAATCATAAGTGGGATTATACCAAAACAGTAATTCATACTTCAGATCAAGGTGTAAAACGCAAGCGGAAGATTGAAAGACATAAATATACGTATATAAGTCAAAAGATCACGATCGGCCTCCAGAGTGTGAATACATCACTGAGTCACCATATACATGTCAGAGTTTCAAAATCAAAATACCAAAAACATAGTCCAACTAGAATGATAAACCCTGTAGCCCCGTCGATCTAGACAGCTTAAGCGAAACCGCGGAGAACTGCATATATGAGAACTCATCCTGATCATCGTAGTAGTCAGGCTCCGCCTCAGGGGTCACGCCGTCATCTAAAATTAAGACAGAGTCTGGTTGGTGTTTAAAACACCGTCCCGTAACGTGGGAGTGAGTGATCAACTCAGTGGAATCATAGAGCAAAGGTTAACATGTTATCAATTCAATCAAGCAGTAATGATAAAGCAGTAAATCACACATCCCTATGTAATCTTGTTAATGCAAGAATGATATGAATGTATGGCGCATCTTGGGGCATTCACTACATCCTGCGGGTGATCTGGCCACCCCGTCACTCAGTGGTCGTGCTGACATGGGCGGTTGAGTAACCGTCGTCAATCGTGCAGTAGTGGGACACCTCATGATCTCCTTCATTAACAAATTTCGCTCTGAATCGGATCAGGCCTCAGATCACTCCAAGCCGACTGCTTTGGCCTCGGAGCCTACCATCTCGGCCTCACATCACTCCAAGCTGACGGAGCCGACTGCCTCGACCTCACATCAAGCTGACTGCCTCGGCCTTGGATCACTTTAAGTCGATCGCCTCAGTCAGGATCACACCAAGCTCTGAGTTAGGCGTCCGGTCCTAGGGCCTCGGAGCGAAGGTATAACAAATGTCTGGTTGGAAGTCTGTCCCCTAGCTATTCATATAACCCTGAGTTTAGTCTTGCGCCTTAAGTCGGCTCTGAATAGCCTCGGGCCTTGGAGTTCAAGTGTCTCTGATCTTCTCATTACAGAAGCCCCCTACACTCCGAGTTCGGACACGGACTCAGAGAGTAAATACGTGCGGGAAATCAATAGCCCCCAACATTATGCCCGTAACGCGTACGGCCACAATCATGACTCCCATACCCAATAAGATACGTACTCAGGGTTTTCTCATCCGTGGGTTCACCTCAAACGGATGCATGACGATGGTTAGGATTTCGAATTGTCAGGGTAATCATGAGGGGTTGCCACGTAAGCCAATAAGGATAATGTAACATCTTAGATTTTCACTGTTTTGGATTTTCAAAAATCCTTATTTTTTTTTTTGTAATTGACTTATATTATCACTTAATGATCATTAGCACTCAATGTTAATTTATACACGGGCGGAATCAGTAAAGAACCGCACAAGTCCGATTAATCAGCCGTAGGAAGCCAACGAATCCACCCGATCATTTGAACATCAAGTTTAGCCCCATGATTTACTCACATAGGGCCCAAAATCTAACTGACCCATCGCTAACTAATCAATACAATCATAACTAAATTAAAGATTTAACCGAAGCCGAGTTAGATAAGGCCCGGATCTTGACTAATAGACCAAATCAACCCCATTACTCTTTTAGCCTAAAATCTATGTTTAGAGTAAACATGACCAAATCTCCACTTTCACTAGCTATAAATAGGTCACACTATGAACATAGTTAATCCAAACCCTAATCATTGCGCACGAGAAATCTCAGTATCTAATTCATTCAAGAAATGCACCGATTTTTCGAACAAGCTCTATACCGCTTGTTGGTGGGTCACTAGTTCCAAAACTATAGAATAATGTCTGTCTTACTGGGTTTGACGTCCATCGCGGAGTCGGACCTGGGTACTGTCCAGAACCGCTCAACTTGAGCCAAAGAACGAGTGCATGAGAAGTGCAAATACCCTAAAGGAAGAAGCTGAAACTTAAGTGAATTGACTCGTCCACTCTTATGCAAAGTTGAGGATTTCGGACCATCGGTTTACGACCAAACTTCACGCGTGGAGTAAAGATATTTTCCTTCTCATATCTGTATAGCCGCGGCCCCGATCAACTATCGGTGACCGTTGAATAAACTTCTAATCATATCTGTCGATCGGCGTATTCAAATGACACGCCGATCATATCCATACGTAGATCATCATTAGAGCTAATTATCTTACGGTGTATATCAATATGTTCACCCCATAGTGGGCCTTAGAGGTTAGAAAAACCCTCTCATGGGGCTAGTATAGTAAAAACCAAACCCATGAGGCCATTTACACCAAATTTGACATTATAAAAAGGGCTTCTTGGGGGCACCCCTCCTCCCATACGAATTTTATGCCCTATAGCAAGAGAAAAAAAAAAGGAGAAAGGAAAAAGAAAAGGAGGAGAAAGGAGAAGAGAGAGACCTTGGGGTGTGGGTGTTGGTGCACCTCTGCCCTCTCATCCCCCTTTAACCACCTCGCCGTAGCCGGAGTCATCCTTGGAGCTTTCCCGACAATGGTTGGAGGTCTTTCAACAATTTTATCTAAAAACCTAATCCTAGAAGCTCAAAATTGGAGATTCTTTCTTAAAGGTGCGGACTATTATTCTTAGGTGGCCTAACACCAATTTTATTATGAATTTCATGATTATGAATGTTTGGGTGAAGTATTTGAATAACTTAGAAGGAACCTAGCCAAAACCTTACATAATAGATCCTCCAAATGATATGAATGATTTTGTATTGCTTGTTGTTCCTCGACATGATTGAGCATGAATTTGGTGAGTGTATATTCATCTCATATGTGCATTCTTATTCCATGCTTCTTTGTAGTATATATGATAAATTAACCCTTGTTATATTTTTTACTATGAGTTATATAATTCTTGATCTCTCCACTAACCCCTCACAGCACACATGCACATTCATTTCGTAATATCGTTAGTACTTGCATTTATAAAAAAATTTGGATTCCTATGTTGATGTATGAGTGCATGACATTATTTGAGTTTAGATGATAAACCATGAATTGTTGAAGTGTTACTGAATACCATTAAATTCTTGAGTTGGTCAGGAAACTGAGGAGAGTGAAGGTGGTCCTGTTGGTAGGACTATCCTGAGGCTAAACCGTTGGATTTGAGCGGGTGCGAATGGACGACAGTAGTTGGAATACATGAGTCACTTATACTAGATGTCGTTCGTCGCGTAGTCGCCTAGACTCGCATGGTTTAGTATACTTACTGACTAACCATGTTTGTTAACCATGTCTGCTCACGCCTGAACGGAACCTGGAACATCCTTCGTTCGCTGAAGCCCATTGATAACCGTTTGAAACTGATCCACCGTCTCGAGAGCAGGGCATGGTGGAATGAGATACTGTATCCGAGCTGTCGGCCTACGCTGGGGTGACGAGCCTCCCCGTAGTGACGGCGAGCGATCCCACTTCTTAGCACTCCCCATGTGCTTGAAATCGGGGATGGAGAACCCGATTGAATCAAGGATCACAGGGTCCTGACCTTACATGTTGGGGGGCCTTAGTCTCGCAACCAGTTGAGTGCATTGATATCGTGGGGAGTACTAGTTTCCCCAATATGTTAGTTGAACAGAACTAATTAAAAATACGGCTAACATGATCACGATTGCATCGCACTAGTTAGGTTGGCGACTCGGCAGTTGAGGTCGCAACGAGGGAGTGTTGGTCATACGCGATCGTTAGACGGAGTCGCTCGAGGGAGTGTTGTTGTGAGGCCATGCATCATATCATAATACATGCATATGCATTAATAAGATTAGTCAGAGATATGTGAATGTATGTCTTTCATTAAATTCATAATATAATTGATGTTTGTGTAACTTAAGACTGATAACACCCACTGAGTTGATCACTCACCCCCACTCTGGGACGGTGTTTTAAAACACCAACCAGACTCTTCAGTAGCTGCTGGTGTTGCTGAGTTCGACGAGCCGTGCAGCGCGAGCTTCAAATAGGAGGATGAGCTGTCCCACTTTCGACTGATGGGCGGTTCACCATAGTTCTAGTAGACGAATTTTGGATCGCTGGGTGTTAGTCTCAGCGCACAATTCCTTTGAACTTATCATTCTTTTGCATTTTGTTGGGCAACGTCTTGTGCGACCTTTGATATATATAATTTTGGACTTGTATACGTTTAATCATCTCCGTTTCAGTGGACCAATGGTGATTGTGTTTCATGTTTCAAGTAATTCCACATCGCGCAATAAACTTAATTAAACGCAAACAGTAAAAGTGGTTATAAGTAATACTCGAGAACTTGGAGTCGAGTGTATGCACGACCCTCAATTTTAGGGCATTATAGACAACTAAGTGACGCTTCCACTACTCGGAGCTCGTCGCCCGATGCCAGGCACACGGGACTTGCCAGTGCTTATCCGCTACGTGTCTTCTAAAGTCAGCTCGTGACGGTTCGGCTGCAGTCATCACATCTCGCCATAAATGTGAGAATCATTCGTGGCTCAGCTTAGCTTGAAACTTAACTTGATTCAGCTCAATTTGATTCGACTTAAATCAGCTCATAGATTATATACAATTTATATGGTGTGATCCACTTACCTTTGGAATAATACATATATACAACAACGTAGATGATACATAGTACATATACATGGATGTACAATATTTAACGTGGTTTAATCCACTTAAGCTTCAGATATGATTCAATTTTGGATCATTTCTTAAAATGATACGTAAAAATGGATGAACGACATGGATAATACATACATATGATGGTGGGCCCATAAAATTTGCTCAATACACCAAAGTAGGATTCGAATTGGTTGGTGACCTCAACACCTTTCACCTAGTTCGTGTTAAAAGCTCGATGGGCCCCACCATGATATATGTGTTTTATCCTGTTATCCATTAAAATTTCCAACTCATTTTACGATATGAGACCAAAAAAAAAAAAAAAAAGGAAGATTCAAATTTTCAATAGACCACAACATAGGATCCAATTTATCTTGATTTGTCTTGATTTAAGTTTGGTTTGTTTGTTTTTGTTTTTATTGATCTTCATTAAAGGTTGGTTTGATTTGGACCAATTAAGCCAAGTTTTTTCAAACCAATCCAAGCCGGCTTTCCAGCTGGCTTGGTTCGTGTCAGCTCAACCTGTGATAGCTGAATCGTCGATTAGAATTTTAATCCAACACGCGCGAGTAACCTTCGTGTTTGTCGGAGAAGAGAGGGTTTTAAGGTCCTCTGTTTCCTATTCCTAATTTCCTATAAAAGCCCCCTTTCATCGTCCTTGCTTCCGTTATCTACTCTCCCTTTCTCCGTCTCTTACAAATCTCTCTTCAAAACCCTAAAAAAAATCTATCTCCCCTTCGAAATCCTCCGATATTTTTTCACTGCAAATCCCAAAATATCTTTCTTTGAATTCGGATCTCCTTTAATTCCTCATTCCGGACACCCTAATCTCACCACAACTGTAGTCTCTTTTGGCGGTTTTTTTTTTTTTTTTCGAAACCCTAGTTTTGATTCTGCAATCTGTCGAAAATCTCATCTCTTCTGTGAAAATTGATTTTTTTTTTTTCCTAATTTCTGTAACTCGGCCCGATCAATCCATAAATTTCCAACTTCTCTATTAATTTTTGGTAATTTCAAAGCCCTAATATCTATACCAGTTGTTTCTTTGGATCCCTAATTTTGATTCCTTCATACGTTCTCTTGTCTCTGATTTATTTTTAAATTTCTGAAACCCTAATTTTGATTCTGTCGTCCGTTGGAAATTGTCCTTGTTCTCCATTTTTTAAAATTCTGAAGCATTTGTGTCCTTAATCTGTCCAAAAGAAATCCGATATCTTTTCCAATTTCTTAAACCCTTAGTTTCTATTTGTGATCTCTTTGGCGATTCTCTGTTAATAAATTCCATATTATCCTTCAAAAGAATTTTGATCCTGTATTCTGCTTGACACCATCCTTTTTTTTTTTTTTTCTTCTTTTTAAAAAGTTTTGAACGGCGATTTTGAACCCTTTTTCGATCCATCTGGAACTCCATTATCTGAAATTTTCTGATTTTTCTGTAACTGTAGATTTCAGAAACCCTAGATTGGATAGAGAACTGGGGCTCATCTTTGGTCGCCCTAGACATGGTCGGAGGTGGAAACAGAAGGGACGATGGGTCCAGGATAAACAGCACTAATGTATTTGCTGCACTTGATAGCCTCCGAAGAAAGAAGAAATCGGACAAGGAGCATGGATCGTCGAAGACAAAGGGATCATCGAAGAGCCAGGCGAAAGAACCGGAGCCGCAGGTCTTCTGGGCCCCGGCTCCTCTGACTGTGAAATCTTGGGCTGATGTCGATGATGATGATGACTACTATGCAACGACTGCACCGCCACAGTCGGTTTGGGGAACATCAGAGCTGCAGCAGATTAAGGAGAGCTCTACCCCAGTAGAGGTGCCTGTAATTTAAAAGAATTTCTTTATTCAATTTAACTATCATAATTTAGATGTCCTTGGCAATATGTGGATTTTTTCTGGCTATGATTGATTTATCTGTTGTTGAAAAGTGCTCATTTGCCCCCTTTTTGTTGAAATATAACTGAAATTTCAAATGGCCAAGATACATCTAGTGGTGGTAATTGAATTCCCTACAATAAGAGAAGGAAGGCACAATCCTCTGAATAAATCATCCCCTAGAGAATATGCCTCTCTGCCAACTTCAAT
The DNA here is from genome assembly GCA_021015155.1 of Magnolia officinalis. NCBI lineage: Eukaryota > Viridiplantae > Streptophyta > Magnoliopsida > Magnoliales > Magnoliaceae > Magnolia > Magnolia officinalis. The sequence continues at coordinate 95,802,485 of JAJHSJ010000002.1, forward strand.
AAACGAAATGTTTAGCCTGGAAACAAGGAAGTGAACTTCATTGAACACAAATGACATTTTCCAGGCATCATGAGGGCAATGAAAGCCCACTTAATTGCATTAAGAGAATTGCCTGCAAGAACCTAAGAGAATCACCCCTTGATTAAACACTGTACACCATTATTTAGTTCACACACATCTTCAACTGTCTGAAGACAGCGGGTAGGAATCAGGGGGCATATTGCAAGCCAGGATCTCAAGTGCCTATTATGAAGACGGTTTTCGATTCCCATGCATCATGTTTTCATGCTCTAAGACATGCTCCTATCTGTCTTTGTAACCTAAACCCCTATATCAAAGAGGCACTTTTGATTTCCCATTTTGAAAAAGTGCGTTGATTCTTCTACGCCATCTTTTTGACAGTTTGAGATATGTCATTGACCAATGGTCTGCATTCCAAAGTTGTGCCTGGTGTATTTGGGTATAGGAATTGGTATCTATGACCATCCTAGCAGATAATATACCATTGCTATTGTACTTTAGGTTATACTAAAGTAGAACTTCTTGAAAATTCCTTGAGTTTATTCCAAAGAGAGAGAGAGAGATTCTCTTATCTTCTTCACATCTATACATATTCCATTCTCATTGACACATCATCAAATAACTTGCTTGATTTTTATTTTTTTTTTGAAAGATGACAATTTTATTAATAAGCAAATATCACTTCGCAAAAGAAAATCCAAGCTAAAAAAGAGTGGCCCATCTCGATACTACCGGACAGATGAAGATAGAGGAAAATCCTCTCTCCCAAACAGGGACAACAAGAAAGGAAGTAGTTCAGCATCTCATCCCAAGGCAGTGAACAAAACAAGTAGCTCCGGCGGTTCAGAGAGAGAGAGAGAGAGAGAGAGAGAGAGAGAGAGATCTACCAATAGATTAGAATGAAGGTTGACGATCTTCTCGGCTAGGTATTTGATCAGATCAAATTACAATGGAGATAGATCAAAAGCCTCTCGCAGTGGTTCCTCTCGTCATTGGAGCAGATCGTCTCTGGATGGTGATTTCGTCAGAGAATATGCCATCTCCAGACAGTTACGATCACTTACGCTAGAGGTGAAAGATCGGATAATATCCCGACGATCTATTCTAAGGATTCTAACCTTCGCTGGTTTGAAAAATTGGATGATGAAAGGGGATGGGTGAAGGTAAGACCGGCCAAATCTCAACTTCGCAAAGATAAGTTTCCCTTCCTCAATCCTTTAAGATCCCTTCCAATCCTTTTTGTCAAGAACTTCCGGGAAGATTGGATGGACATCCATTTCTGGAGAGTTTTTGGGAAGTTTTGTACTATCATGGAGATTGTCATCCCCAAGGAGAAAGGAAGTCCGGCCATCAGAGGCTTTGCCTTCGTTATAATGGATTCTGATGAGGAGCCGTTGAAAGCAGTGGAGGGGCTGAAAGGAAAGGTGTTCTATGGAAGGGAGATTACTGTTTCTGTAGCCCATTTCACCCCTAAAGGTGAATGAGGAGCCCCTGATCTAAGGGTCTTTTCTTCCACCTCCCAAAGTCCATTTTCGATCTCCACTTGTTGCCTCGAACTTCCCCAAGCCGATATGCGAGGGATCCCCTTCGTCAATCGGAGGAGAAAAATCATTCATAGAGGTTCTTGTGGGTGAGCCTCCTACCAGGTCCCCATCGGCTTCCCAGATCCCTCAACCGCCATCCTCCTCCCCTTCGAAGACCTACATTCCTCCATTCTCTTATCCCATAGAACCCGCATCTTCATCTCACCACTCTATACCCCTTCCAGTCACCCAGGATCCTTCGATCTCCCTTGCTTTTGACCTCGTATCCTCAATTGTTGACGATAAGGGTATTCCTGTTGTTCGAATTGTTGACTCTGTCCTTGCCACAACATCCGATAACAACCTTAAATGGTCTGCGTTAGTTTTGCCTTCGTAAGGGATTTTCCCTTTTAGATTTGGCCCAGTGGTTTCAATTATTCTGTGGCTTAAACCCTAAACCCTGAATCCTTCAAGATGTGTTTGATCCTTCCTAACAATGTCTAGATTGCGTTCCAACCTTTCTCTGATATCTAGGGCATTGTGTTCACGGCTAACTCAAATAAAGTTGGCCCGATGGAAGGAATGAGGATTTGGTCAGAATGGTCCTTCTTTGGGGTAGAAGAAGATTGGTTTATATTCCCTTTCAGTCCTATTGATCTTTGGTCTACCGATTTTTTAGTGCTCTGGCCTCTACAGTTGGTGTTCTTGTGCAGGTGGATCAAGCTATGACAAATTGGGAAGAACTTCGTTTCGTTAGAGTTCACATCAAAACCAAGAGATCGGGGGGGATTCCGACAGAAATCAAAGTTGAAGCGGGTGGTCTCATTCTTCCTATCAAGGTTTTCTGGGAAGCCTCTTTCTGGATGTTTGTGGAATGGTCTGCCCTCCAATCTTCGACCTTCTTCGTTGCGTATCCGGTCACCATGAACGAAGGTCCACCATTCTCGATACCCCGCGGAGCACCAATCCTCGGTCTTGCGATGTGCGATCCGCAACCTCATAGGGAGACGTGCGGACATTTCTGATGCCCAGCCCGAAACACGTGTCGATCAGGGTCGTCGAAATGATACTTCCTCTTGATCTCTGGAGCAGGTGCAGTCGCATCAAGATGATCGCCATTTTATTGTCTCGTCCGCGTATATAGTGGGGAATGATATTTCCGGTGGAATAGTCAATCTTTTCTTGGAAATTTTGAACGTTTCTTCTCATCTTGATATCAAGGTGCATCCTCCTGAAGCTTCAATAGATTTCTTGGGATGGGGTGAGATTGCCTCAAGCCATGTGTCCATTCTGGAAGCGGTAAGGCCAATTAAGGAAGTAATATCAATCATAGATCTATTCGCGTGCAAGGCGACTCTTTGCCTTGAGCCATGTGTCTATTATGAATGTGGCGGAATCGACTAACACAATGAGATCGGTTCAAGATCAGCCCACGTGTAGCCTATCTCCCTCTCGAAGACAAGTGCCATCAAACACCTACCCTCTCAAATGAAGAGGAACATGTGGCCCCCACGAATGACACAAAAAAGAACTCCCACGTGCCTAACTCTCTAGAAGGAGTGGTGTATCTCCCCTTTGTTCCCCATTTCAAAGCTGTAGAGACTCCAACCCTCTTCTTCGGGTCGGAAGCTGACTCCAATTTCAGGGAGGATGACGAAAGCGCCACCTTAGTAGACGTTTTCCGTACTCCTCTCCCTTGTCTTTGGTTGTCTCTTCCTCTGTGTTCTGTGAGTGCAAGTCCATCGACAGTGGGTCCTCTAGCTCTGGTCAACATATTACCTAATTCTCCTTTTCACGATGATGAGGGCAATCGACAAGTCTGGATTTTGACGGAGGATGCTATAGATGTCTCTCCCCTAAGAATTGCGTTTAACTTTGATAGATCTCCTCTGTTGGGGGAGTTGTCTCCTTTTATCATCTCGGTTGAAGTTTTGGAAGGCTTGGTGGAGGTTGTCAAAAGAAACGTTGGATAAGGGACGCCGTGGGGCATGTCGGAAGACTGTTAGGAGTCGTGTTCGGAGATTCAGATGAAGACTACTTAGCCCTTTTCAAGCTGGTAGCATCAAGAGGGTTGAAAATTTCAATGGAAGGAACCCCCACGAGTAGTTCCCCAAGATCATCCAACCTTACTAGGGAGTTGGCTAGGCTTGGTATGGCTGAATCAGGAGCTATAGTGACTCCTCCTAAAGAGGAGAAAAGGAAGAGGGGTTAGATTGGTTCATCAATGAAGATCTTGCCTTGGAATGTGCAAGGTTTAGGCTACCCTCAACAAGCGGTCTCAGGTGAAAGAGATGTGTTCTAGATCGAAAGCCAACGTTATCATGATGCAAGAAACCAAGCTCGATTCAATGTATAAAGGCATCGTTCGATTCATCTGGAGAAGGAAAGGGATTGATCGAAAGTCCCTGGATGCTTTTGGTTTTACAGGCGGGATTATTATCCTGTGGGACCACTCCCTCAGATCCATGGATGATAGCCGGATCGTTAGTTCTCTATTAATATAGTCTTCTGCGAACCTTTAGGATTTTGTCGGGTCCTTTCAGGGGTGTAGGGGCCATCCAAGCCTTCCAGTAGGTCGAAATTCTTGGAGGAATTATCCTTTGTTCAAGGTAAATGGTGCTTCCCTTGGGTAGTAGTGGGGGGATTTTAATGTTGTGCGTTTCTCCTATGAAAAGTTGAACGAAAATGGCATCTCTACCTCTATGTGAACCTTTGCTGATTGGGTTGCCTTCCATGGATGCTAGATCTTCCGATGGGGACGGTAAAGTTTATGTGGTCTAATAATAGGTCGCCCCCATCTTTGCCCCTTCTCAATCGTATCCTGGTTTCAGCTGATTGGCTACATTAGTTCTTCTTTGCCTGTCAAAATGATTTGCCAAAGCCTATTTCGCCCAATTATGCTTGAAATTGAGAAAATTAACTGGGGCCCTAAACCTTTTAGGTTCAAGTTGGCATGGTTGGAAATGGAAGGGTTTAGGGACCCTGCCTTTGAATGGTGGTTTAGGGCACTCCAGGGTTTGTGCTTCATAAGAAACTGCAAATGCTTAAAGAGAAACTCAAAGCTTGGCACAAGGAAATTTTTGGTAAAATGGAATTCGAAATGGCCTTCGTCCTGACATCTATTCAAGACTATGACTTGTTAGAGGAGATGGGGCAATTGGGCAACTGTATGAGATGGAGAAGGAAGTTAGAAGTCTTCTATCCGCTTAAGTATTGGGCGAGGCTGAAAGATGAAGAGATCAAATGGCATTAACGACTCAACGTTCAAGGGCTACTTCACTGAAGGAAGGTGATCATGATACAAAAATTTTCCATTCCATGGCCAATGCTAGGAGGCAATCCAACTCTCTCTCATCCATCATTATCGATGACATGCCCCGATCAGATAAGAAATCTATTACCTCTTCTTTTGTTAAGTTCTTCTCAGAATTGCTTTCGGTGGATAATGCTCGCATACAATCTTTAGATCCCTTTCAGGTCCTTATTAGAGGAGGATGTAGATCTTCTGGAGCATCCCTGTTTGATCAACAAGGTAAAAGAAGCCATGTGGGGCCTGGGGAAAGATAAAGCCCTTAGACCCGACGGATTCCCACTAGTGTTCTTTCAGGCTTTTTGGGATTTAACTAACGTGGAATTGATGGCTTTTATCTCAAGACTTTTTTGAGAATAACAGATTGCCTATTGAATTGGGCAACACTTTCATTGCTCTTATCCCAAAATTGGAAGGTGCCCAAAATGTGAAGGATTTCCGCCCCATTAGCCTAGCTGGAAGTCCTTATAAAACATTGGCTAAAATTTTGAGTCAAAGGACGAGAATTGTGATGGCCAAGATTATCTCTCTCTATCAATTTGCTTTTGTGGAAGGGAGACAAATCCTGGACTTTGTGTTGATAGCAAATGAATGTTTGGATTCCCAAGCTATGTCCAAGAGGCCTGGCATCATGTGCAAATTGGATTCGGAAAAGGCATACGATCATGTCGATTGGACCTTTTTGGACCAAATGCTGGGTCGTATGGGATTTGATTTCAAATGGAGAGCGTGGATAAAATCTTGTATTATGTCGCCTAAGTTTTCTATCCTCATTAATGGTTCTGTGTTTGGGTATTTCAGGGCCACCAGGGGCATCCGCCAAAGAGACCCCTTATCCACTTTCCTAATTGTTCTTGTCACTGAAGCTCTCAGTGGCATGTTATCCTGATGTCAAGAGATTGGCCTCTTTTCAGGATTTCGTGTGGAAAATTTCAGTACTCCGATCTCACATCTTCAGTTTGCTAACGACACTCCTTTTTTGTGAAGTAGAAGAATCTCATGTGAGTTTTTTGAGTATGACTATAACTTGGTTTCAGGCCGTCTCAGGTATGGAAATCAATCTCTTGAAATCAGAGTTTTTTGGTATCAATATGGACTCAGAATCTTGCTCTTTCTTGGCTGAATCTTTTGGTTGCAAGGTATGTTCTCTCCCTACCCTTTCATTTACTTGGGATTACCCCTTTGTATAGGAAAGCCCCCAATTGTTCTATGGGACAAAATCATTGAAAGAATGGAATGGAAACTCTCCTCGTGGAAGCTCAACCTTTTATCATTATGAGGGACATTGAATCTCATTAAAGCCTCTCTCTTCAACCTTCCGCTCTATTTTTTATTGCTTTTCAGATGCCCAAAGTCTATGATTTTTAGGATCAACAAGCTTAGAAGAAATTTCCCGTGGCAAGGTGGATCTAATAGTGGAAAATTTCCTCTTCTGAAACGGAAAGAGGTCTGCTCTTCCTATGATGATGGTGGGGCTAACATTAGAGATCTCTGTCTTTTTAATGAAGCGCTCTTGGGAAAGTGGGTGTGGAGATTTGGGTGTGAGGAGGATAGCTTGTGGCACCAGATAGTTGCGGCTAAGTACGGCGTATCTATTACTGGATGTTAGACCAAAAATTCCTCTATTCGTGCTTCATTCCCGTGGAAAGGAATAGCCAAACCATCTAAGAATTACATTCTCTTTGGGAAAGGAGATAAAATTATATTATGGTTAGACATTTGGTCGGGGAATAGATCTATGGTAGAAGTTTTTCTTGCTCTATTTGCTATTTTAGAGAATCCCAACGCTCTTGTTAAAGACTATTTCTGTCCAGATGGTAGTGAAGGGATTTGGAACCCTTTGCTCCGTAGGATTCTTTTCGATTTTGAGTTTCGGGAACTATTAGTCTCCTCTCATATTTGCAGGCGGCTCTTGCACCCCTACCTTTCAAGCCTAAGGACTCTATTTGTTGGGCACTGTCGCCCACATGTCTATTCTCTGTGTGGTCTTTCTACCCCTCCCTAGCCACCTCATCCTTCCGCACTTCCTGTCATACCAGCCCTGTGTGATTCTATGGAGTCCCTCCCAAGGTAGCTTGCTTTTGGTTGGTTGGCTGGAAGAAAAAGGGATTCTCACCATCGACAATTTGAGGCAGTGTGGCATGCAGCTCCCGAACATGTGGTTACTTTGTCGTAGTGCAGAAGAGATGGTGGATCATCTGCTTCTTCATTGTCCATTCTCAACAGACATTTGGTGGAGCATTTTCAGACTTGTAGGGGAGCCTCTTTAGTGGATGGCATGCGGATCCATGTGGAGCTCTGGGTAAAAGAAGGTGCGGTAAAAGAAGGTGGAGGATTATCCTCCTGGTTGTTATTTGGGCGATTTGGGTTGAGTGGAACAATCACTGCTTCAGGAATATCTATTTCTCCTCGGCAGAGGTCTTCTCTAGAGTGCTTTTTATGTTAGAGATTGGGCCCCTTAGTTTTTTCCCCCTATTGCTCTTTTCTTTGCCTGTCTTCGTTTCTAAGAGTTTTTTTTTTTCCTTTTTTCTCTCTTATGTTTTCTTTGTAATTTTTTAGATTTCTTTTCCTTGTTGCTTCTCTCCTTTCTCCTTCAATAAAAAGTATCACCTTTCAAAAGAAAGAAAAAAAAAGAGTGACCGCTTGTGACTTAAACTTCAGGTGAACCATAGCAATACCAGGGCTTACACAGAGAGAGAGAGAGAGAGAGAGAGAGAGAGAGAGAGAGAGAGAGAGAGAGAGAGAGAGAGAGAGAGAGAGAGAGAGAGAGAGAGAGAAGTTATATGGATATCCTACCAAATTACAAACCAATCAGCTCCCCAGAAAATTTGCCTCATGACAACCCATGAATTCCTACCTCGAAAGAGTCCAATTCACGATCATATAAAGAATTCTTTTTTAATGGTTTAGTTGATGATGTGCTCTCTTAAAAAACTATGATTTTTCTCTCCTTTGCCCCCCATAAAATCTCAAAGAAGCATATTTTCCAGAGTGATTCCTTGCAATTTGTAAATGGGCAACCATTCCTCGACCATGTTTCCAACCAAATTTTATTAAAGGTCCAAGCAACCCCATAATGAGCAAGGATGAAGTTCCCGCACCTAAGATTGAGCTGCGGGCATCAAGGGCCCGAGATTATATGCTGTTGCAGAAGCAGAATTGAAAGGGTTGGTTGGAAGGTAAGTACCACATGATTGGCTGGTTGGTTAGGGATCTTTCCCGAGGCGTCGACGCAAAATAAATGGAAGAAAAGGCGGCCCACTAATTCCTCTTCATTTCTACATGTGATACACATGTTGGGAAAAGCCATCTTTTGCTTTCTTAGATTATCTAGAGTAAGAATCTTGTTGGCTGTAGTGACCCAAGTGAAGGCTTTAACTCTTGAGGAGACTAGGGCCTTCCATGCCTTTGCACATGGGGTGGAATACTTTTCCATGTTGTCAACATCGGAAAAGAAGAATTTGGCATAACACTCGGTTCACTAAGGAGATTAGCAAGCATCCCTAGTTCCCGTTCAGATAAATTTCTCCTCAACCTAACATTCCAAACAATAACTCTCCTCGTCACTTCATAGCAGTCTTGAACATTCTAGTCTTTATTGGTAGCTATGAACCTTCTCCTCTTTATTGATAGCTATCTCGAACCACCAAGCGTCCCTCCAAAAGCAAACTTCGTCTCCTTTCCCAACCACAAGTTATATGCCCTTTTGAAATTCACTCCCAATGATTTTCGATATGGACATATTATGATGTTCATATTGTTTGTCTACCTCGCTAATTTCCTTCCACACCAATGAGCACCTTGAGCTATTACCAATTCTTGGAGACCATCCACCATTCGATGTACCATATTTCCCACATATTGCATCCCTCCGTAATGTTCCCAACTCTTCACCTGATCTCTACCACCATTTGCCCAAAAGGGGGTCCGATTCGTTTCCCTTCCATTCCGAAACCCAAGATCCCCTCTCTTATAGATTTCTGGACATCTTTCTAGTTGATGTGATGAACTTCATTACCCTTCTCCCTTCCCATAGGAAATTACTTTGGAGTCTCACAATCTAACATGCCATTGCATTTTGGAATTTTGATGAAAGAGAGGAAATAGACAAGTACATAGCCTTAATAAATGTGGTTTTGCCCCCTATAGTTACACCCAACAATATTATTCTAGAAAGAAGTGATATTTAATTTTTTACGATGCAGAAGTCCTAGATATGTACATGGGAGATCCACATACTTGCATCCCTATGTTCTTGCCAACGATCTAACCATCCTAACCCAATCATATGCAAATTGAAGATGTGAGATCTCCAATCCCGGGCTTCCTAACCAAAATCCTTCATGAGACCAATCTCTGAAGCGCTTGACATGATCAAGCTAGAAAAGAACGAATCTTCATGAAAAATGGCAGAGGTGGCAATGGGTCTCAAACAGTGCCCCCTAGAGATAGAAAAGAATCCTTCCAATGACTCATTTACCAAAATAGAGAAATAAGTTGTGGATATGCACTCTGCCATACATCCAATCCACCTCTCCTTGACTCATATTCTACTAAGGGCCTGTTTGATTTTTCAAAGCAAGTGTAAATACCTTGTAAATGGGTAATTATTACCCTTTCACCCCGTTTGAAATTCCATTAGAATTTCTACCTTGGAGACCGGTTCAAAAGACTTGTTTAAAATTTTGGACTTCACGGTGATGTATATGATACATCCGTTCCGTCCATCCGTTTTGCCACAACATTTTGAGGCATGAGACGAAAAATGAGGCAAATCCAACACTCAAGTGGCCCACACCAAAATAAATAGTGGCCCCAACATGTTTTTAACAGTAAGTGTTTGATTCCCTTTTTCCTGTGGTGTGGTCCACTTGAGCTTTCGATATGCCTCATTTTTTGGCTCATGCCATAAATTCAGCTGGCATAATGGATGAGCGGTGTGGATATGCGACATGCATCACAGTGGGACCCACAAATAGTTTGCAGCTTTCTCGATTTTTGTGTCGAAAAAGTTGACGGTCAAATCAAGCATGCTGTAATACTTAGGGAAGTAATTATTACCCATTTTACAGGGTATTTACCAGGAATTAAAAAATCAAACAAGCCCTAAGCGCATAAGCTAGGAAATCCAAATTGGCATGGTTGTTAACCTTTTCCATGTCGATCTTACACAAGATTCCGACCTCTCTACTTTTGGTTCTTGGATCGAGAAGCTCATTAGCTACTAGTATTCCATATGTCCATCCTTTTTTAAAGCTCCTTGAAAAGTGAGAACACTAAAATCATGGCTTCATGCATTTTGGTTGAGAGTTCCTTTGCTAAAATCTTGTAATAACACCTACCAAACTAATAGGCTTGAAATTTTTAGCTTCATACCATCCTCAACTTTTGGAATATGAGTATGAAAGTTTGATTTAGACGCTTAATTTGGATCTATTGTAGAATTCACAAGAAATCCACGATATCTCCCTCAATGATGTCCTAAAAATCATGGAAGCTGGAATCAAGGTATTCCAAAACTGTTACATAATGGTAACAGTACTAACTGTTACACGTTATAGGGTTGTGATGGCCGCAATGACCGTTACAGAGAAAACGACCTGTAATAGTCCATTACGTTGCCTAAATAGGTTTTTTTTTTTTTTCCAAAAAGAAAAGAAAAAGAAAAAAGGAGCTGTATCGTAATGGTAATGGCAGTGGCCGTTATGGCCAATGTTACCGTTATGGAATACCTTGCCTGGAATGCAATAAACATAAAGCTCATTCTCAGATGCTTTGAGACTGTGTTGGGCCCTAAAGTCAACCTGAGAAAAAGTTCCATCACAGGTATAGAAGTCGGAGAGTCCCTCGTAAAAGGGTTGGCAGACAAAATCGGGTGTAAACCGAAGGGTTCCCTATGTCGTTTTGTGTCTTTTGCTCAGTGCGGTAGCCTTGGCCACATTTATAGGGGACCCTATGATTGAAAGGTAAGAAAGAAATTAGTTGGCATCTTAGAAAATAAGTTATCCTTCATAAGGGGGAAGTTAACTCTCATGAGGTCCACCCTTGCAAACCTCCCAGTGTATTTCTTGTCTCTGTTTAGAATTCTGACAGGGGTGGTGAAGAGAATAGAAAAACTTCAATGGAATTTTCTTTGGGGAGATGCAATAAACAAAGTTTCATTTAGTTGAAGTGAGAGGAAGTTCAGAAAGCGAAGCCAACAGGGTGATTAGGTTTGGGGAAAATCAGAGAGAGGAACAAGAGCCGGTTAAGCTAATGGTGTTGGGGATTTGGAACGAAAAGAGAAGTTTTATGGTGTAAGGTAATCTTAGAAAAATATGGGGAAGAAAACAGGTGATGGGATCCCGGAATATCTTGAAAGACCCTGTATCCGTGATGTGGAGGGACATTGTGAATCTGGGGGATAAATTGAAGCATTGGGGGAAGTTTCTCTGTGAAGGATTCATCCTTAGAGTGAAACAACCGCGAATATATACTTATTTGGGAAGATGAATGGAATGGCAACAACCCATTCTCCACCAGATTTCCGAGGCTGTATAGCTGGCTACAGTGAGACACATCTTATGTAAAGGAATGTGCCGAATGGAATAGGGGTGCACTATCATCGAACTTTGGTTTTAGAAGGAACCTGAAGGACAATGAGTTCAAGGACTTCTTGGCCCTTTGTGGCATTCCCAGCGAAGTCTGTATTTCACTATCTACAGCAGATACTAGAGCCTGAAAATGGGATTCTTCTGGTTTATTTACAGAGAAATCTTTCTTTTGAGGCATATCCGTAGACACTTCATGGAAATCCCCAATTCCGCTGCACGTTGCAGCTTTTACATGGTTGGTCATCAAACAAAAGACGCTGACTGTCAACAATCTTCAGCGACGCGGATTTCTCATCCCAAGCAGATGTGAGCTGTGCAAAAATTAGGAAGAAAGCAATCCCTACATGTTCCTGCATTTGTCAATATGCTATGCAAGCTTAGAACTTATTGCTACCGAATTCTTTTTTTTTTTTTTACACACGCACCCGCAACACACCCACGCACGCCGTAGTGGGATTTCACCACCTATGGGTTTTAAACCCAAGACCTCGTGTTGAAACTCCTCAGAGTCTACCACTCGGGCAAGGATTGCCTATTGCTACCCGAATTCAATGTGGCCTGGTCTCCCCAATCCTCGTTGGAGAGAGAGTTCCTCATTTGGTGCTGCAATCCTATCTCTAGGAAAGGAAAGGTTCTCTTGGGGCCTGGTTCCTTTTGCTATTTGTTGGGACATTTGGAAAGAGAGTGCTAGAATTTTCAAGGGCCAACAAATATCATTATAAGCTCCGTTGGAGAAGATGAAAGGGTCATTCATTCAATGGGCATCGGCTCATCGTAGTTTTGCAAATCTATCAGTGTTGGAGATTGGAAACGAATGGGTTAAACTTTGTGGGAATCAGTTAGGTAGCCCGGTTAAACACTTCATTTAACTTGGTTTTTTTATTCTTCCCTTTTTGTTTTCTTTCTGTTTTCGTTGTAGTTCCAAGAGCTCTCACGTGGATTTTTTCCCCCCTTTATAGAAAGATCAGTTATTTGCTAAAAAAACCCATTTAGCCATGGTGTTGTGACTGTCCATCTCGAACACCACCTTCCTCACCTCCTCTTCTTTGGATCGTCTTTTCTAGCCACTCCATTCCCATGGGCAATAACTTGAATAGTAACCCTTATAACCATGTTCTGTGGAAATTTTCTTTAGGATAGAGCTGTCCTGGCAAAGTGGATCTGGAGGTTTGTGTCTGAACTCGATAATCTCTGGAGACAGGTGATCACTGCTAAATATGGTACCTCTAGCTCTGGTTGGTGGATCAGGGATTCCTCTATGTACAGAACTTCTTTCCTTTGGAGGAATATTGTTAAGATAGCTCCCTGCATTCAACAGAATGTGTCCTTTTCTTTGGATGATGGTAATAGAATTAGCTTTTGGTTTGATCAATGGTGTGGCAACTTTACGCTAGCCAATCCTTTCCCCTCTTTATTCTGTCTGCTCCAACCCCGTTATTCCAGTTAAAGATTGCTTCTATCATAAATGGCAGGGAGGGATATGGATTCCCCCGCTTTATTCTCTCTCTCTCTCTCTGATTTTCTCTTCCATTGTTTAATTTGATTTCTGGTTCAATATTGATTAGTTATTGTAATTGGTTGGGGACTGTTTTCCTCAATCATCTACATCAGTTTAGCTAGCTTGTGAGTGAAAATTGTTGGTTTTTCTCAGCTATTGCTAGCAGCGTCTTAAGAGATTTGCTGGGTTTTGGCCCTGGCAGCTAGCCTTTTCTTCCTGAACTTGTACTAGTCACCCAGGATTGTTTCAATCGTTCTAAATCATGTAACCCAAGTTGAAAATGGTTGTCTTCCTTTTCTGGGCGAACACCTGGGCCAATGCAAGGGCAGTAAATGTGCTGAACCAGTGGGAGTTGTAAGACACGTCGTGGGCATTTTTACTAATCATTCTGGTCATTGAAATTGATGAATTTTTTTCTCCACAAGGTAAAAAGCAAGGTTGATGATGATGCTAATAGTCCTGGAGGAATTATAACATCCTCAGTGTCTTGATTCACCATTATGTACAAATGGGGCCCATGGTTCGCCATCCAGACCATTGATCTAATGATGCACCCTAGGAAACTCACAAAAATCTCACATATTAGAGGTTCCGAACCCTTCGATAAGTGGCTTACAATTAGTCAGTAAATAAAAAATAAAGCAGTGGTCCAGAAGAGGCCAAATATTCTGTGGCTAGAATCTTCCAATCTGGAAGATTTTTGGGCCATCCCCCAATGTAAGTGAGTCCCATAATATCAACAGTCTGATCAAATGAACCGTGGGCCTGACTTGTGTAAAATACGCTTATCAGGACTGACGCAGGACAGCCCTAATTATGATGCATGCTCATGAACATAATTAAACAGCGAAAATAAAAGGAATAAATGATCTAAAATTCTAGCAGTAATCATCATAACTAAGAAAATCATAAAGGAAACATGCAATGACGCGGGCCATCATCACAACCATGGAGTATGGAATTCAATTATTACTTAGGTTGGATCCGGCGAGGGATGAGACCTCCCGATCTTGCATGGTCACACCCAATCGATCAATGAAGATCACTAGTCCGAAGAACCAAGAAGTTTCTCGGATTAGGGATTTGAGAATTTGAGGGTTTAGGGTTTAGATCGATTCTCAAAGTTTTGATCGAAGAAGGATTAGCCAAAACTAGAAAAGAGAAAGAAGGAAATAATTACCTTGAGGAAGTTGGAGGGGCACAAGAAGAAATTAGAAGAAGAAGATCAAGGGATGAGAAGAAGTACCATTAGAGAGAAGAGAAGAAGAGGGCAACCAAAGGGTTTGCTTTTCATTCATCAATAGTTCAAATTCGGATTTAGGGCTTTAGCCCACTTAAATAAGCAAATAAAGACATAGAATTACTAAAATACCCCTAGAATAAGCAAATAAAGATATAAAATTACTAAAAGACCCCTAACTTAAGCAAAAACACGCAAATAGACCCCTAACTTAAGAAAAAACGCGCAAATAACATAAGTGCGGGAAAGTTCGGGTGCTCGGTCTTCTTTCTCCAATCTTCCTTCACATGTGTCTTCCCTGAGTGGGGTCTTCTATATGTCCAATCACATGTGAAAGGTCTTCAGCTCCTCAATAGTCGCCTATCCACAAGGACGACACTTGTGATTGGCGCTTTCTTCGTTGGTACACCTTGAATGCGCTTGTGTCCGCATCAATTCCCCTCGGGTGAGAAAAACTCGACTCCGACGAGTTGAAACTTTTGTAGCGCTCTAGCAGATCTGGATCAATACCCTGCAATGCGTCGCCCGACAGCCACGTAGATTCAGACGACGGTTTGTTCTTCCACTTGACAAGATACCTTTGGAAACCTCCATCTCTCGTGGATACTATCTCGTCATCCAAGATTTCCTCAATTTCTTCTTTATGGGTAATAGGTGGAGGAGGGGGTGGAAGGGGTTGGGTAGCAAACTCAGAAAAAGGCCATGAAAGGGACGATGTATCAATAATGGGAGTATGGGCACGGACTAGATCTTCCACATTAAAAGTTGGATTAATGCCCATTTCAGGTGGAAGGTCAATCCGATACGCGTTGGACCCAACCTTTTGTAATATCTTAAATGGTCCAGCACTACGCGCTTGTAATTTTTTAGCAGATCCTTGAGAGAATCGCTCTGGCCTTATTCGCACCATTACATAGTCTCCTTCTTGAAATTCTTGCACTCTACGATGAGAATCAGCTGAAACTTTATAATCATCATTGCTCTTATTTAACCGCTGTCTAATATGTGTATGCAAATCATGAATATGGCGTGCAAATGCATCGGCTGACTCAGAAGACCTTTGGGTAACAGACATAGGTAAGAGATCTATGGGCATTCTAGGTTTATAACCACTTACAATCTCAAAAGGACTCAACCCTGTAGATCTATTAACTGACCCATTATAAGCAAGTTCAGCAGTTGGTAAAATTAGGTCCCAAGTCTTAACATGTTCACCCACTAGACAACGTAGAAGATTTCCAAGGCTACGGTTTACCACTTCAGTTTGACCATCTGTTTGTGGGTGGTAAGCAGTAGAAAATTGCAAACGAGTTCCCATAATGTGCCACAGTGTCTTCCAAAAATAGCTAGTAAATCGAACATCACGATCAGACACTATGGTTTTAGGTAACCCATGGAGACGCACCACACCATCAAAAAAGAGACGAGCAACATGAGACGCATCCGACGTCTTCGAACATGGGAGAAAATGCGCCATTTTAGAAAAACGGTCCACAACGACAAAAACGGAATCGTGCTTTTTAATAGTCTTGGGAAGCCCAAGCACGAAGTCCATACTAATGTCCTGCCACGGAGCATGTGGCACTGGCAATGGCGTGTACAGCCCGGTATTTTGCTTTCTTTGCTTTGCCAGCTGACATGTTCGACACTGCCCTAAAACTTTGGCTACATCTCGCTTGAGACTTGGCCAATAGAAACGATCTTCCACGAGGGCAATGGTCTTATCACGACCAAAATGGCCAGCTATCCCTCCTGAATGAAGCTCCCAGATGAGGAATTCACGAAGGGACATACGGGGAATACAAAGTCTGTCTCCCTTGAAAAGGAAGCCATCTTTAAGAACATATTCACCCATAATATGCTGGTCACTAGAGAGCGACGCGTAAGTACCCCCAAAATCAGAACATGTGGGGTATTCATCTTTCAGTTGCTCAAATCCGACTACCTCTACACTCAAGGAGTTGAGCAACGCCACTCTCCTACTAAGGGCATCTGCTGGTTTGTTTTCAACCCCGGCCTTGTGTTTCAAAACAAACGAATATTCCTGAAGAAACGCTACCCACTTGGCATGCCTTGGGTTGAGTTTCTTCTGAGAATGCAAATATCTCAACGCCTCATGATCAGAAAACAAAACGAATTCTTGCGGTAGGAGATAGTGTCGCCAATGTCTCAGGGATTGCACTACCGCATAAAATTCTTTGTCGTAAGTGGAGTATTTTTGTTTTGCCTCATTCAGTTTCTCACTGAAATAGGCCACTGGGTGTCCTTCTTGACTCAACACTCCACCTATACCGACACCAGACGCATCACACGCTACTTCAAAGACTTTAGAAAAGTCAGGTAGACGCATGACAGGAGCTTCTACCATCTTGCCCTTAATTTCCTTAAAAGCCTTGACTGCGGCTTTAGACCACACGAACTCTCCCTTTTTCATGCACTCGGTAATGGGAGCCATGATCGTGCTAAAACCCCTAATGAACCGACGATAAAAAGTTGCTAGGCCGTGAAAGCTTCGCACCTCATGAATGTTCCTTGGTTCCGGCCACTCAACTATGGCCCTGACTTTTTCAGGGTCTGCGCGCATCCCTTCAGATGACACTATAAATCCTAAGAACACAACTTGGCTAGACATGAATGCACATTTCTTAAGATTAGCGTACAACTTTTCCTTCCTAAGGACACTACAGACCTTCTTTAAATGTTCAAGGTGTGATTCCTTAGTGGTACTATAAATAAGAATATCGTCAAAGTACACCACTAGGAATTTTTCCATGAACGGCCTCAAAGCTTGTGTCATCACCCGCATGAAAGTACTAGGTGCGTTAGTCAAGCCGAAGGGCATGACCAACCACTCATACAGCCCATCTTTCGTCTTAAACGCCGTCTTCCACTCATCTCCTGGGCGTATACGGATTTGGTGATATCCACTCTTGAGGTCTATCTTAGAGAATATAGTGGACCTGGCCATCATGTCAAGCATATCATCAAGTCTAGGTATAGGGAACCTATACTTGACAGTAATTTTGTTTATGGCACGACTGTCCACACACATGCGCCACGTGCCATCTTTCTTTGGCGTCAACAATGCAGGCACGGCACACGGGCTCATACTCTCTTGGATGAAACCCTTTTGCAGAAGCTCATTAACTTGCTTCTTCAACTCTGCATGCTCTGCAGGGTTCATCCTGTAGTGAGGAAGGTTCGGTAGAGTAGACCCTGGGACAAGATCAATGACATGCTGTATGTCCCTCATAGGTGGCAACTCATTCGGTAAGTCTTCAGGAAATACATCACTGTATTCCTTCAGGACCGAAGTCACCTCACGGGGCAACTCTGATGGAACCTCAGGTGTAATCTCTCTAGCCACAAGGGCATACACCATAGAATCCTCCTTAGCCTCTTTTTCAAACTCTCTTGCGCTGATTATATGTAGAGACTTAGGTTTGAATTTCCCCATTCCTCTAGGCTCACTTGCCTTCTCATCCTTCTTCTTCCCTAGTGTATTCTCAGGTGGCATGGGATTAAGTTTGATCTTTTTACCGTTATACATAAAAGTACACGCATTCGAACGGCCAAAGATCGTGACATCATTATCGAATAGCCACGGTCTACCTAGGATAACATGTCCCACATCCATAGGTAAGACATCACACCACAGGGACTCTTTGTATGACCCAAACTCGATGGGGACTAGACATTGCTGGGTGACAGGTAGGGATGTCTTGTCAACCCAAGAAACTTTATACGGGTCTGGATGAGGTGTGGATTTCAGTTTTAAGCGATCTAAGGTGCTAGTGGAAATCACATTCTGACAACTTCCACTGTCCACTATCACCTTACAATTCTTTTCACCACACTTGGCAATAGTGTAGAAGATAGTGCTTCGACGCCAGTCAGCACTACTTCTAGACTGAGCTAGCACACGCCTGACTACTGCAAGCGTTGCTTCTCCATCCACTTCTTCTTCATCAGTAAGTCCTCCTTCAGGGTGATACTCTTCAACTTCATAATCACCCTGGTCATCTCCACCCTCGTGGGACTCGCCTATAACTAAGGCTCTCCCACGGCTCTTCGTAGGACACTGATTAGACATGTGGCCAAGATTGCCACACTCATAGCACCTCACTTGGTTCATGTTACTAGGACCGGCACCAAGAACCCCTTTACCCTTGTCCTCCCTAGGCCTAGGCGAAATGGTCGCCTGTGCCCTAGGTTGACTACCAATATTAGGTCTAGTTCCCTGGGAACTAGATCTAGCACTGGAGTCTCGGGACTCAAAACGACGAACGACAGGAGCCTTCAGATATTGCTCTAACTCCTGCACGACTTGATATGCTTCATCCAAGTCCGTTAAGGGCCGAGTCATAAGCTCGCGCTGAAGATCCGCACGAAGGCCCGTCTTGAAACGCGAGAGCGTTACTAGAGGGTCTTCTCGGATATCACATCGCATCACATATTCTTCAAATTTAGCGATGTAGTCAGCGGCAGACATTGACCCTTGGCGTAAGGATTGCCATTGGTCAAGGAGCTTCTGGCGGTATGAGAGAGGAAGGTACTTCTCCTTCAACTTCTCTTTCATCTCATACCAATGCATGATAGGGGCTCTACCAACTCTCTCTATCCTACGCTCGGTGTTGGTCCAGAAGAGCTTGGCTTGACCCACAAGTTTCATCTTAGCAAACCGCATTTGACGGTTTTCCGACATGCCATACCACTCAAAGTAGTGGTCCATGTCAGCAACCCAGTCAAGGAATGCCTTGGGATCCAAGCGCCCATCAAAACTCGGGGCCTCAACTCTCACACTCTTCATCGCACGCTCATCTGGATCATAACGGTCTTGATGATCACATGTGGCTCGTGCCTCTCGCACCACACCACGACCGTTACCACGATCTCTATCTTCATTACCACCACGTGTGGCAGCGCGTTCTTCAATGATTCCTCCCACTTGGGAGTACGCATCATCCCCTACAGCGGGATTTTCCTTTTGGGACGCCTCTAGTTGCTCGACCTTAGTCATGGTAGTGGTAATTTGGTTCTCAAGGCGGGCAAACTCGCGCTTCTGACCCGCTTCTAGGGCGGTTATCTTTTGTATCAATTGAGCAAGTTGCTCAGATAACTGCTCGTTATTCATGGTAGGTTGAAGTCCGAAACCTCTACCTCTTCTCGTGGGCATACAGTGAAGACTTGAACCAAACTCTACCCAACTAGACTACTAGGTGTTATGACTTTCAAGATGAATGTGATGAATGCAAAACTACTATGAACTGACACAATTAAGTTGACACAGGAAACAACTCAAATTTGGAAATTTTCTAAATTGGAAAGTTTCTAAATCTGGAACTTTCTAAATCTGGAAACTTTCTAAATCTGGAAATTTTCTAAATTTGGAAAGTTTCTAAATCTGGAACTTTCTAAATCTGGAAATTTTCTAAATTGGAAAGTTTCTAAATCTGGAACTTTCTAAATCTGGAAATTTTCTAAATCTGGAAATTTTCTAAATTGGAAAGTTTCTAAATCTGGAACTTTCTAAATCTGGAAATCTGGAAATCTGGAAATCTCAAATCTGGAAATCTGCAAATCTGGAAATCTGCAAATCTGGAAATCTGGAAATCTGGAAATCTGCAAAGCTGGAAATCTGCAAATCTGGAAATCTGCAAATCTGGAAATTTGCAAATCTGCAAATCTGGAAATCTGCAAATCTGGAAATCTGCAAATCTGGAAATCTCAAATCTGCAAATCTGCAAAGCTGGAAATCTGCAAAGCTGGAAATCTGCAAATCTGGAAATCTGCAAATCTGCAAATCTGCAAATCTGCAAATCTGGAAACCCTAATTTGATAACTCGATCTAGACAAAAACCATGCAAACCTATTCTCTGATACCAAATTTGACGCAGGACAGCCCTAATTATGATGCATGCTCATGAACATAATTAAACAGCGAAATAAAAGGAATAAATGATCTAAAATTCTAGCAGTAATCATCATAACTAAGAAAATCATAAAGGAAACATGCAATGACGCGGGCCATCATCACAACCATGGAGTATGGAATTCAATTATTACTTAGGTTGGATCCGGCGAGGGATGAGACCTCCCGATCTTGCATGGTCACACCCAATCGATCAATGAAGATCACTAGTCCGAAGAACCAAGAAGTTTCTCGGATTAGGGATTTGAGAATTTGAGGGTTTAGGGTTTAGATCGATTCTCAAAGTTTTGATCGAAGAAGGATTAGCCAAAACTAGAAAAGAGAAAGAAGGAAATAATTACCTTGAGGAAGTTGGAGGGGCACAAGAAGAAATTAGAAGAAGAAGATCAAGGGATGAGAAGAAGTACCATTAGAGAGAAGAGAAGAAGAGGGCAACCAAAGGGTTTGCTTTTCATTCATCAATAGTTCAAATTCGGATTTAGGGCTTTAGCCCACTTAAATAAGCAAATAAAGACATAGAATTACTAAAATACCCCTAGAATAAGCAAATAAAGATATAAAATTACTAAAAGACCCCTAACTTAAGCAAAAACACGCAAATAGACCCCTAACTTAAGAAAAAACGCGCAAATAACATAAGTGCGGGAAAGTTCGGGTGCTCGGTCTTCTTTCTCCAATCTTCCTTCACATGTGTCTTCCCTGAGTGGGGTCTTCTATATGTCCAATCACATGTGAAAGGTCTTCAGCTCCTCAATAGTCGCCTATCCACAAGGACGACACTTGTGATTGGCGCTTTCTTCGTTGGTACACCTTGAATGCGCTTGTGTCCGCATCAAGGACACATCAAGTCAGTATCCACACTCTGATGCATCATTGCTCTAATTGTTTATCACCATATGTTCATGTCCTGGAAAAGGAACATCAATTAAATTATGAACTTGACCCAGTAATAGTATGACTTGGACACTGACGTGGTGGTGTTGGATATGGGGACCTTTCAAAAACTAATATGCCAAACACGTCTGAGTAGATGTATAATGATGCTGCTAAATGTGCTACTATTATATATTCTACTTAGTAAATGCATAAAATATGGAAAATACATCTCTGCATAAGTTGAAATTTCTGAACTAGTTAAAGTTTAATTATTGCTGAAATGTAGGAGTAAGAGATAAAATAAGGGCCTGTTTGCATCCTTGGAAAGTATGGGAAAGAAAACAGCGTTTCTTGGAAACTTTGTTTTCCTTGTTTGTTTCTCATCAAGTTTTTCCTAGAAATATAGGGATCTATTTTCAAATTTTTTGTTTGGCAAAATAAAAAAATTTCTTGGAAAAGAATTCCTAGGTAATCACTAGCATGTGCCAGATTAGCACATGGCACATGTGGGATGCCTGAAGATGGATATGACACATGTGGCAAACGTGGCATATTTGGGCACTTGAAGCTGAATTGTGGCACACATGGCACATGTGAGGTGCTTGAAGCTGTACGGTGGCACAAGACAGGCATTGACAATTTTGACACATGGGCACTTGAAGTTGGATGGCAGCCCTTGTGCACATTGGCACCATTGGCATATGTGGCATATTTGGAGTGATTAAAGATGGAGTATGACACATGTCACTGGCGCATGTGGAGTGCTTTGCATTTGGGGCGCAACAGAATGGTGGTACATGTGGCACATTAGCATGTGGGGTGCAAGAGAAGATGGATGGTGTTACATGTGGGGGGTGCAAGACAAAAATGGATGGTGACACATTGGCACATGTGGCATAGTGACACGTGTGGGGCATATAACCAAAGATGTAAAATGGATCATTAGGCACATTAGTACATGTGGCACATGTGAGGTGATTGAAGATGGATGGTGGCACATTTGGGCCCAAACCTTGAGAAACCCATTTTCCTTCCATCATGGGAAAATGCCTTTCTTAGGGGGTGGTTTGAAAATAATTTTTTATTTTATTTTCCAACAAAGATGGAAAGTGGGAAATTGTGTTCCCCACAATTCCCACAAAGAAATGCTTGACAAACAATGGAAAGTGAGTTTTGTGGGAAACTTTGTTTCCTTTCCTTCCCATGAATCCAAACATGCCCTAAGGTTTTTCTTTTCCTCATAGCCAGTGTCTTATATGGATCTTTATGTGGTGCAGGAAAGTGAAAGTGAGGATGATGACCTTGATGAGGGTGACGATGATGTTGAGGAAGAAGAGCCTGATCATGAGCCTGAGGTTCCTGTACCAACTGAGCCAGTGTTAAAGAAGCCTGCCCCGGCTTCTTTGGCTCCAAAAGATACAGAAAGGCAACTTTCTAAGAAGGAACTGAAGAAGAAGGAGCTTGAAGAGCTTGAAGCTCTTTTGGCTGAGATGGGAATCCCCAAGAAAGAGACAAACGGCAAAGATGAATCACAGGGTAAATTCGTGTCTGTGATGTTTTGTCTTTATATTTCTTTCCTAGTAGATTGAGTTTGTTTTCACACACACACACACACACACACACACACACACACACACACACACACACTTCTTGTGTTTCCCAAAATTTTTTTGGCCTTTTTTTAAAGCTAATAATTTTTTTTTTTTTTTATGCCTTTTGTGACCTTATGGAATTCAAGCCTATGCTATGCTCTCTTATCATTTAGTGACCATTCCATTCTAATTTAAGGGAGCTTTCATTGTGACCTTTGTGACATTTTATGACCATTTGGAAATTGTCTGCTACTTCATATATTTTCCCCCCTTCAGTAATGACTTTTTTCTTCTTTCTTTTTCTAAATAATCATCAAAATCATTGGTGCTGCCAATCCATTTACCTATACTTATTCTAGCAAGGGATTCAAGTGGCCCCAGGAGATAGAGAAGTGTCAAATCTTCCTAAGCATCTATGTACAACCCAGTGTTTCAAATAGCACTCATAGCGTACTCTATGTAGCTTAGCATAGCCGTAATGCTACGTAGCGTGCTAAATAGCTCCCCCGTAGCATATAGGGTCGTAGCGTCATACGCTACAATGTATTTATTTTGGTTTTCTTTGTATCTAATGTTGAGGAATGTGATATCCTTAAAAAAATGTTGAGGAATGTGACACTTGTATTGTACTTGATACTTTTAACCTATGAGATTTTTAGTTCTTTTCATACTTGTGACCTGTGGTTTCAATTAGACATCATTAATTAAAGTGGTTTGCTTAGAAAGTTGTTGATGTGATAATTATTTTATCTGGTTTATACTAGTGTTTTTGGTAGTGTACGCTACGTAGCGTAGCGTGCCTCCCATGTAGCATACGCTATGGCGTACTTAGCGTGTATTGCTGGTAGCATATGTTACCAACTCTCTTTTTTTCTTCCTTTCCTTCTTGTTATTTACAGTGTTAGGCATGCAGTTCTTTTGGAAATGGTGTCAACTCTTATACGCCACGTGGCAGTACTTTACGCCAATTTGGACCATCCAAATTGTGGTCCGTATTGTGTTTACTCTTCATTCGTATATTTACACCCATCAGAGAATCCTAACCATTTTATTTTGGGCTCAAAACTGTACAGTTGCAGAGACTTCAGGTTTTATAACCGGTAGTAGACTCACACAATAGAAAAAAAGTTTATAACTTAAACCTATTTCGAAAAGGGGTTTTGAAAACCCCACCCAACTCTAGTGGCGTTGCTTCTGCCCCCCCAGGATTTTCGATTCTCTCATTTTACACCTGTTTGAAACAAGATTTTGGGGGTTTGATCGGCCATTTCAGAGGATCTTATGGGTGGAATTTTAGAGGCATTGGACACAACAAATGAGAAATAGGATTTCCTCAATCTGATGTCTGTGTGGCTGTAGGCCTTCCAATTTGTGATTTTTGCTTGATTTGGAAGAGATTAAAGGTAATTTTATTACTATTAACCTCATTTAGTTATTATAATTTTATTGATAAAATAATTGATATATCTTACATTGTAACTTTTTTTTTTTCATTTTGTCCCTTTGTGGTTGCCATTTTCTTCCCTGCTTTTTTTTTTTTTTTTTTTTTTTTTTTTTTCCATATGTCTCCCCCTTGGGGATGCCAATTTTGTGGAATAAGCTTGTTTGACAAGTGTTTTAGTGTTTTACGTGGAAATGGCCCACCTGCAGACCTATTTTGCATGAAAATGCCCCCCAATTATAGACATGTTTTTCTTTTATCCTATTTTTATATTATTTTAATTAAAAAATAAAATTATTGTGTAGCTAATGCTACACGCCATAGAGGTCCGAACGCTATGCTATATGCTGCACGCTATTTAAAGCACCGGTTTATATATGTGGATTGGCTTTTGATAAATGATAATTAATAACTTGTTTGAACATGCTTATACTTGAAAAAATGAATAATCTTTTAGGCATTTGTATATTTTCCCCCTTTTTTCTTACTATTTATCATATTTTTTCTACTTTTAAATAATAAAATAGAAGTATCGTGTAGCATAATATATGTAGTTTGACTTTGATAAATGATTAATTAATAACTTGTTTGAACATGCTTATACTTGAAAAAATGAATCATCTTTTAGGCATTTGTGTGTGTGTGTGTGTATTCTTTTTTCTTACTATTTATCATATTTTTTCTATTTTTAAATTAAAAAATAGGAGTATCGTGTAGCTCACGCTATTTATGCTACATGCTACAGAGGGCTGAGCAATACACAACACGCTACTGCTATTTGAAACTGTCTCCAAGATGCATATGAAATATAAGAGCTGCACTTTGCAATGATAGGTATCCCACCCTGTAACTCCTTAACTGTCTCCCCAAAACCAATCCGTCCATGAGATTTTCAGGTTATCGCGTGAATTCTGGCCAGTTCTCTAGATGGTTTCCAGATTGATCCTATCTTCCAGTAGGGAACTGATATCTACTTTTGGTGTTACCTTTCAAAAAGAAAAAAAAGGAAAAAGAAGAAAAAAAAAGTTTGGTGTTAGAGCAGCACTAGGAGTTATAGGATTCTGTTCTTCAGTAAATGTATAGTTTGCAGATGTGTAGAACTATAAACCCTTGGAACAGTACACTTGTCAAGTAATGTAATACCACAAATAGAGGTGTAGGAATAAAAAAGGCAGTGCACACATATTGATTCCTCATTTTAGAATATAGCTTCTTCACTAACAACAAAGTACAATAAGAAGTAAGATTATTTTGGCTGTATTAAGAATGGAATACATCTCCGTCTTTCTTTTACTATCCAATGTGTGCTACTTTATAACATGTTGAATGTCCCCTGCAAAACTGATGATCTTTTGCTGCCGATATTCTAAATTCCATTCTAGTTTTTTTGTCAACTGGGGACATGTGCACTATATGATTTTACAAGAGAGTCTATCTCATCTACATCCACTTGCAGGTGTTCAGGGAGATAAAAATCTGGAGATGAATGGAGACAGAGAAAAGGAGGAGAATGCCCCAGTTCTTACGGAGAGCAAAAGCTCTAAGAAAAAGAAGGTAAAGAAGGAAAAATCTTTGAAGGAAGTTAAAGAACCACAAGAGCATCCAACTGGGTCAGAAAATAATGCAGCAGATGAAGCAACAGGGGCGGAACCTGCCGAAGAAGATTCCTCTGCCATTGATGTGAAGGAGCGGCTAAAGAAGGTGGCTTCCATGAAGAAGAAGAAATCAAATAAAGAGATGGACGCTGCTGCCAAAGCTGCCGCAATCGAGGCTGCTGCTAGGTCTAAAAAGCTTGCTGCTGCAAAGAAGAAAGAGAAGAACCACTACAACCAACAGCCAGTGCGGTAAGTCTGTTTTGGATGAGCTTGTGTAACCCTTGTTCATTTGTTGAACACGAAATAAACAGCGGGCTCAGGTTTCATGAAGATGGCATTGATATGTTTGGTTGGGTTTTACTCGGAAGCAAGTCTTTTTGGTGTCTCTCTTTCCAATGCAAAGTGTCATGTAGTTGTGACATTGTTCTCAGATATTATGCTTATGCAAAATCTCACGGATGTTTTGCTTCAACTTGATTGCTGCATGTGACTATGTTGAATTTTGGTTGCTTCTCACTCTGTTAACTTTTGCAGGAGTTCGTCCATGATCTTGAATTAAGTTTCCGAGTGTGTTTGGGGGACCCAAGTTATTCGTCAGATGTGAGCCCTGTGTGTATGCTCTGGATAAAAAATCAGGCCTGTCCAAGCATCAGTCGAAGTTGGTCACATATGTATCCCGGGTGTCGGAAACAATGTTAATGCGGAGGCATTTTCACACCGGGCTCGAGTGGGGTGGCCTGTGGGATGCAGGAGCACACTCGGGGTGGGTGGCCAACATAATCCATGAATTTGGGGCCCGTGTGAGGCGGGTGACTCGTGTAAGGCAAAGCCCATGGATTTGGGGCCCATGAGGGGGCAAAACCTATGGATTTGAGACCCACGAGGAGGGTTCGGCTGAGGACCTAACCCATGGATTTGGGGCCTGGGCTATGAGATAAAGGGATTAAGTCGCCATACTCTATTAGTTCGAGCTTTTAGAGCAAGTGGTTAGTTGTCCTGCATTAAATGGTATCAGAGCGGGAAGACTCATGTTCGAGACTCTTCACTGGGGGTGATTAATGCGGCCCGGGCTATGAGATAAAGGGATTAATTTGCCATGCTCTATCAATTCGAGCTTTTAGAATAAGTGGTTAGTTGTCCTGCATCAAATGTTTTGGTCCTCTGTCCCTCAACCTGTTGCCATGTTGCTTCATGATCTGTGCAACTGTAGTTTGGGATGTTAGCGAGTTCTTTGGTACCAACCATTCTGTGTTTTTCCAGTAACCATGTAGCTTGCTCTGGAATCTGACCTGTCTTTGTCTGTGCCAAAATGAGAACTGCTGGGAAATTCACCTGCCTCTTATTATTATTATTATTATTATTATTATTATTATTATTATTAGTCCACCCAATAACCGAACTGGCCTGTATGTGGGTCCCACATAACAACCCACATAATAACACTCTTTAGGGCCAGTTTGGATTGGTAGAATTCTAATGGCTCTCCTCAACTAATTGTCTCCCTATCGCCAGGAGTTAGCAGCTGATCTATCTATTCCTTTCACTTTATGAATCGTCCCAGAAAAGAAAGGAAGCGGGAAAAAGAAAGTGACAGAAGGAAACGTTTTCCATTTATGCAATTTTTTTTTTTTTCTTTTTTCTTTTCCCAATTGCGATAATAAGGTCACATGTAGATAACTATTTATATTTCATGGTTTTCCTTAAAAAAAAATGGCATTTTCCTTTTCCGTCTTGAAACTTGTTCCTCATTTCCACACTCTGAGAAACAGATTTCACTTTTTAACCATTGACCATTGTACTTTTCCCTGAAAATCACACTAACAGAAAGAAGCAACGATTTTAGGATTCTTTTTCATTAATATTATTCACGGTTTTCCTTTATGTGGCGTTTTCCTTTTCAAATCTGCTTTTGGATTCCAGCTCCGATTGCATCTATTTGTGTGTTGCATAGCTTCTCTTCTTATATGTATCCCAAGTCTCCTAAGTCTATGCACAGCTTTTGAGCTTCTAGCATTCTACTGTGTTGAAACTGATCATGAGAGGGGTAAGAAAATCCTTCTCTTCAGAATTTCGCTTGATGGATGGGTTAGAAATATTAGAGGTGCAAATTCAGTTGTTTGCTCAGTTCAGCGACCAAGTTGGAAACACTAGGTGCTTCCAAGCTTCTTTTGATTTTTATTATTTTTTTGGGGTTGTGTAAATGGGCTTTCCAATGCAAGCCTAGTTCTTCGTTTTACATTAGCAAGGTTGTTGAGCCTGTTATTGGAGTTGTAACATGGGAAATCAACATGAATATTATCCATTGATAATCTTGACCGTAGATCATACTGACCATGGTCCTAAATGGACATGTGATTATGCCATAGCTAACAGGGCTGTACATCGAGCCGAGCCGAGCCGACTCAAGTCGATGTGGGCCAAGCTTGGCTTGACTTGTTCGTGCTCTCCTCGAGCTCGAGCTTACCATTGGAGCTTGGTTTGTTTGCTAAACCTTTGAATCGAGCTCGAGGCAAGCTAATGGATCGAGTCGAGGCGAGCTTACCTTGAAGTCAAGTCGAGCCTGCTCCCAACCTGACCCAACCTAGCACCCAACTTGCACCCGACTCAACCCAGCGAACCGACCCAACCCACACCCAATTCAATCTATAGCCACCTGACCGAACCTAGCCACTTGGCCCAACTAACCCAATCCACACCCGACCCAACTCCCAAATCAAATATTCAATTAATTAATATATATAATATATTAGATAAAGCCATAGATGTACCTTATGTTAGAGAGAGAAGAGAGAGAGAGAGGAGAGAGAGGAGAGAGAGAGAGAGAGGAGAGAGAGAGAGTGAGAGAGGAGAGAGAGGAGTGGAGGTAGAGGAGAGAAATGGGGAGAGAGAGAGAGAGAGAGAGTGGAACTAAGCACAGTGAGTTGAGTAAGGAAGAGAAATGGGAAAGAAAGAGACGAAATGATAGGGGAATTTAAGTTTTAACTCTTTATATATATATATATATTCGAGTCGAACCGAGCCGAGTTTGAATCGAGTCGAGTCAAGATCCACTATGATCAAAGTCAGCTTGTTTACAAAACGAGCTGAATCATATAAAGCTTGGCTCACCTTGCGTCGTCATTCAAGCCGAGTCAAGCCGAGCTAGATCGAGCTGAGCCAATCGAGCTTTTTGAGCTAGCTTGGCTCATGTAAAGCCCCTAATGGCTAATATGTGAAGTATCATAAATGTACATGACTCTTTAGGTTGTCCTTGAGGAAGTTATTAAGAGAGTCGTGGACCATAGATTTCAATATCCTGTTATGTTATGATCGTGGTTATTATTATTATTATATGGTCATCATGTGTGAAGGGACTAACAACGATTGTGGGATGGAATGTCTCATCATCAAGTTTGACAATAGGTAGATGTGCTTTTGCCTTGTCCTATATAAGAGTACAAGTGTGCTATGGGAATAGGCTCTTAGTTTTGGACTTGTTTGACACTTGTGGTGGTGAATCAAGGTCAAAACTGTGGATTGGGAGGCCCATCATGCTTATATTAGGATGAACTTGAGTATGTACTATCTTAAAATAATCCTTATACCTAAGGATGCATGAGAAGTTCAAAGCCTTGATTACATATGCTTTAATTCATTTTGCAAGGTCATCACGTGACCTACAAGAGTAGTTGTAGGTGGCTGCATTCATCAATGCCCGTTGAGACTCACCTTAGCCAACAGGGAATCTACTAATTATTTTGGGAAATAATAGGGCGAATGGACGAGTTCGTACGACGCCTTTAGGTTTTTCGCTGGGCGGAAACTTTTTATAGGCGAATGGACTTTTTAGGGTTCGACACCTGCTAAAAGACCAAAATACCCCTTGACTGTTAGGGTAAGCACCTGAAAAAGGAGGGGTGTTTTGGTCTTTTTGGGTTCAGCCGTACAACCGTAGGTCTAGTTTGCAAATTAAGGTTTGCTTGCGGCGAGTAAACTTGGTTGGTGATACCTGAGGTCTATACGCCTCAAGAACCCTTATTTTGGAACTCACTTATGGTGTATATCTTGGGGTTGGGGTCGAATGTTCATCTGAGTGGTTTTTCTGTTGGACCCAGTACTTTGAAGGTTTTAAAATGTTATATAAATATTTTTAACTATTTAACTTTTGTTTTAATTGTTAAACAAAGTTTTGTTCACCCTTGATGATAATTTGATGATTTAGACCTGAAAGTCTACCACTTGATCTACATGAGTGTTGGGTCAATGGTGGATGGCCATAAGGGTGGAGGGATTTGATCAATTCGAATATATGAGTTAAGGCAGGAGCACAAGATTTTTTAGTATGATATAAGGATTACCGTATAATAGTAGAGTACCATAATTGGTATTTCCTTAAGATTTTAATTCTTTCTTATATTTTCTAAATTGGTGGGAGTTTTACTAATCGTTTAGAAAAGGTAAATTATTTTAGTTGTTCTTTGTAAGAGCAACTCAGAGAGAGACCACACAATTCAAATCATGAAAAGGTTGGGATCCAACTAAAAATCTTTGTATAGCTATTCATGTATGCATCAACCATCACCTAAAACCAATAGAGAAAAGACTCCCTTTGTATGTCCGAACTGTAAATTCGGACTTAGACATTACAAATTCCAACACCAACACAACCTCTCTCACAACTCCTAATGGCTCCATCCATCCAAGAGCTCCATTTCCCACACTTAAACATCCCTATAACCATAGACCACATCTACCTTGTCAAGCCGGCGGGCCCAATCCCAGCTACGACCGGGGACCGCCTTTATCTATCCAACCTCGACGACGTCATCGGCGCCCGTGTCTTGACCCCAACCGTCTATTTCTATCGGATGAACAGTCCTGATCATAGGCCCGTCACGAAGACAATTCGCGATGCGCTTGCACATGTATTAGTGCCTTACTACCCATTTTCAGGTAGGCTTAGGGAGACCAAAAATGGGAAATTGGAAGTGTTCTTTGGGCCCGAACAAGGTGTGTTGATGGTCGAAGCGCATTCGGAAATGGCGATCGATGATCTCGGAGGCCTTGTGGCCCCAAATCCTGCATGGGCCCCACTAATCTACCATTTCCCTGATGAGGGCCCATACAAGGTAGTCGACATGCCACTGTTAATAGCCCAACTGACCAACTTCAGCTGTGGTGGTTTCAGCCTCGGTTTGCGCCTCTGCCATTGCATTTGTGATGGGATCGGTGCAATGCAGTTCGTTGATGCATGGGCCACAATGGCACGTCTGGGGCCCACCGTTCTAACGGAGCCATGTTGGGATCGAGAATTTTTCCAGCCAAGGGTCCCACCAATGGTGAAATTCCCACACGTTGAGTTCGCTAGGATCGACGATGGCTCGAACCTTAGCTCAAACCTGGGTCGAGCCAACCTGGTCCAGAAATGTTACCGTGTGAGCCAACCATTCCAAGCCCAGCTCAAGCAGCTAGCTCAGTCCAACGGCGAGGATACTTGCACTACATTCGACGTCGTAGCAGCACATGTCTGGAGGTGTTGGGTGAAGGCGCTCGATATCCGTCCTCTCGATTATGATCTACGGCTGACGTTCGCCGTCAATGTCCGTCCCAAACTGACAGATCCACCGTTGAAAGATGGTTTTTATGGAAATGCATTATGTGTAGCATGTGCTACGAGCACGGTGGGCCAGCTCGTTGATGGACAAATCTCCGCCGTTGCTCGATTAGTCCGTGAGGCTCGTCTTGGTATGTCAGAAGAGTATGTGCGGTCCACGATCGATTACATCGAGGTGGATCGGCCTACACGGCTCGAGTTCGCTGGGAAGCTGACGATCACGCAGTGGACCCGGTTCTCTATCTATGAGTCGTCGGATTTCGGGTACGGCCGGCCCGTTTACGCAGGCCCGATTGATCTGAAGCCCACACCACAGATGTGTGTGTTCTTGCCAGATGGTGGGCCATCTCCAGGTGGGTCAACGATCGTGTGGATTTGCTTGCCTGAATCTGCTGCTTCTAAATTCAGGGAGTGTTTATTTGAAGTGGAGAAAAGGTTGTAATTAGTGAAGTAGTACCATGCTCTTGGTACAGCTTAGGGTGTACTGAAATAACAATGGCAACTATTATATAGAGTGTGAAATGTGCCTTCATTTCCATCACATATTATGTGAAAATTGGATATGGGGTCATGGTTGATTCACTTATAGACTAGGAACATTCAAGTGGGTTACAAAATTTTATTAATTTTTAGGCCGAGTATTAGTGTTGTGTGCTCTGAAAAGCTAATGTGTTAATTTTAATGGTTGATTCAATAATCTTAACCATAGATCATGATGATTGTATTATATCCCGTGTGGACATATCATTAATTACATGCCTAGTATGTAGGTATATCTTAAATTGTTTGTGCATGTGAATTAAAGGAGAATGATTCATTTACTTGTTCTTGAGAACTTGAGATTCGAAGTAGCGAATGGTTCAAAATATTGTGTAGGGTTTTGATAAGCCTTTCTTATCGTCGGAAATGAGAAGTATTCGTTTTTGAAAAAAAAAAGAAGTAGTGACTAGTTAAGAGAGAATTGTGTTTCATGGATCTCATTACCATATTGTTTCATGACCAGTCAATTACCTATAAAATAAGTCTGTATTAGCCATAATTCTTATATGATCGTCTTATATGAGGGAATCGATTATAGATTGGGATAAAAGATCTCCACCAATGAGCTTGACAACGAGTTGGTTGCCAATGCCCTGCCCTACATAAAAGTATACATTTAGTATAGAAATAGGATCCTGGAATTGAACTTATTAGACACTTGCATTAGAGTATCGATTCAAGTCCCTAAAACATGAGCTGCATGCCTGCATCATGTTTGGATTATGATAGACTTGCATGTATGTTAGCTTTGACTAATCCTTAGTGGTAAGTCTAAGTTCCCAATATAATATGCTTTGGCCCACCTTACGAAGCCAATTATACATTGAAATACTATTGAGGTTCATATAATTCAATAGGAGATTCATTAGTCTTCTAGAGACACTCTTATGTCTAAGATCTTGTATATTTGACCATCTATCAAATGATTTTTCACTAGTTCAATACTCCAAAGGTTTTAAATGGTTTTATGGGTGCTTTCAATTATTAATTTTTTTTTAATTTACCATTAAAATGCTTTCAACACACTTGATGGTAATTCCAATGGTTAAGATCTTGGGTAAATTACTTGATTTATATGAGATTTGGATTGAGGGTGAATGCCCATGTTCAGTAAAGAGATGAAGTCGATTTGAATACATGATTAACCATGATTCATATATTTTGGATATAGTGAGGTATATACCAATGTAGGGTGGTGGAGCATCATAATTGATCTCTTTCTTTAAACTTTAATTCCTCATTATAAATAAAATCCCATCGTACACGCAAAGACAGAATCCAAGAAGAGAGATCTGTTGAATGCCCAAAACCCCCCTTGAGGCGTCACCACACTGTGAGAGAGAGAGAGAGAGAGAGAGAGAGAGAGAGAGAGAGAGAGTTGTTTCTCCTCCCTTCTATGCCTACACGCCCACATTTGTGGCCACTGTATGTGCATCTTTCTTAAGGCGACCTTAAGCCTTACCCTGGGATTTTTGCATATAAGTTTTCCTCCTTTCGTAATGAATATTCTACTTTAAAGGTCTAACATCAATAATAAAACCGAATCCAATAGCTGCCATATAACGTTCTAGATATTTATGGCCTCTACATTTAAATATTAATAAAATTTACATTGTTTAACCTTCTTTTATCTGCTCATATCTATTCTCTTGAAAAATATCAAGATAGAATATTGTTGACGCAATGCAAAAAGAATTTATTGAGAAGGACTTCTTATCCTTTCGCAAATTACTTAGATCACTGATCATAACCAGTGGATGAAAAGATAATTTAATCACTGTCTTTGTCTCTAATCAACCAAACTCAACAATAGAGGACACCAGCAGTTCAATCATACATTGAATTGAATAGACTCTTACACACCCACTTATCATACACACACCAAATCCAAATACAAGCCCTTGATAGCACATATAGCCCCATGATTATTGAATTGGCACAAAAGCCCACACAAAACTGCTGATCACATATGTAACCTTACAATGGATTGAATTGATATAATAACCTATTCAAAACCTATAGAAAGTTGTTCAGTCAGGTAAATACTTTGTTGAACCATGTGCCAATCAAATTCTGACACATCATGTCTATCTCTATCTGTTTCTGGCTAGGAATTACCAAATCGCTTTCTTTGTATCCAAACGGGCCTGTTCAGTAAAGTAGATTAGGTAATTTCTGGCCTGAAACGGGTAGAGACAGATAAGGGTCCTTACTCTTGCTCGGATGGTAGACTCTCAGGAGTTTCAACTCCCGGTTAAGGGTTCGAGTACCCATAGGTGGTGAAATTCCACCAGCGTGAGTGTGTGGGGTGTGTGTGCGTGTGTTTGTTTGTTTGGTTTTTTTTTTTTTTTTTAAAAAAAAGAAAAAAGAAAAAAAGTAGAGACAGATATGAGCTAAGATTCGAGTGTTCGGACAGGCTTGTCTAAGGCCTTCATTTTAAGGTGAGTTGTCAACTTGTCATTGTATCCGTACGAGCATACCATGAATGGTCTATGGTCAGGAATCACATCAATCATGGCCCATCAATGGACTTTGACGTATATAACAAGAACAACTGAGAGAGGTGGGCCCTAATCCATGGCCCACATGAAAAGAAACCCTGTCGACAAAGATAATGATCGTGGGACACCTACAACCTCTGTTTCACCCACATACCCACGTGGTGGGTGTGATCTGGACCGTTCATCTGATGGGCCCTGTGGTGGAAACGCAATAGCCAAACAGAGAGTAGCATTTTGTTGGATGGCTTTAACCATCGATGCAAAGAGGGCTTGAATGTGGAAACTAGATTGTTTTCGGACGTCCATTGGGAGTCCCTTAATTGAAAGGTTAGGATTTCATATGAGGTGTAAATTTGTTAAGACTATGGGATCTTAAAGTAGGGCCCACCCAATAAGATCATGCCACCATCATGTAAGTGGGAAGCGGATTGGCTGGTGTACCACACACCACCGACCTGGCTGATGTGTTGACGTCACCAAGTTCTGTGGGTCCCATATTGAGGTATGAGTTAGATCCGAACCGTCCGTCCACTTTTCGAGATCGTCCTAAGTCTGAATCCTAAAAATAAGACAGATCCAAAGATTAAGTGGACCACAATACAAAAAGAAATGGGGGATTGAATGTCTACCATTGAAACCCTTTCGGGGTCAGAGAAATTTTGGGATCAATATGATATTTGTATTTCGTCTTACTCCAGGTCTGTGTAACCTTATGAACAGATTGGATGGAAAATAAACGTTATGGTGGGCCCCGCGAATGCTTTAACGGTGAGAAATTGTCCCCACTGCTATTTATGGTGTGGTCCACTTGAGTTTTCGATATGACTTATTTTTGGGATCAAGATCTAAAATGATATCTCCAAATGGATGAACGGTGTGGATTTAACAAATACATCATGGTGGGCCCACGTAACTTTGATCTCCTTCGAACCGTTCGTATAACTCGGAGCTGGAGGAGCGTCAGCGGTAGTCTTCGTACGACACGTACCCACATCAGCTAGGTTGGTGGTGTGTGGTACTCCAGCCAATCCGCTTCCATGTAAGTGAGCCGAAGATAAGTGAATGATCCTTACCATCCTAAACGGTGGTGGCTCATCCACGGTTCATTTCCATCGATCTGGACGGTCCAAATTGTGGGGCCCACCGTGGATGAAACATTGCTGAAAAATCAAACTGAGTGAATGATCCTTACCATCCTCCCATGGACGGCCACAAGTAAATGGTCAGTGCTCCGGAATCAATCAATGTGATTTTCGGCCAGGGTCTCAGTGGCCCGTACAAGATCACAGCTGTTCGGCCATGTAGTCTGCCATGTAAATGGGTCATCTCAAAAATCACCCTAATCAAACGGTCATACTTATCACACTGTCCAGACCATTCAATTCAAATTGTAAGTATTACTATCGATATGGAGCATATCTCCAAAATCACACTGACCAAGCAATCCTAACCATCCATCTCCAATGGATGGTGAAAAGTAACATACTGAACGGTCCAGATTCAAATGTAAAAAAATAGATGGTTGAAATTATATTCTTGATGTAATTTACTCATTGCACCCCATTTGCAGTTGGATAAGCAATGTAGACAATCTAGATTTCCATACAACCATGCCATGTGCTAGGTATGGTTGAAGAGTCACCATCGTTTTTTAAATGATTGCAAGACGACTCATGACTAGCTAATTAATCTTTCCCCAACCAGAGGAGCAACTCGGTCGTATCAGATCTAGCCATTGATCCAACCCAACTTCAAGAGTCGCCGAAAAATACCCGCAAACAATAGATATAGAAAGTAAAACTAATGAAGAAATGCGCTAAGCTAAACCCTAAACCTAAAGAGAGAAATAAAAGTCTAGGGGTAAAAAAATTTATGTTATTTATTAATATGTTTGTATTGACTAAACATATTTACAGACCTTTCTTCTTTATTAAAATAAGAGCTTATTTGTTTTTCAATTTACTTATATAAATCTTTGTAAATAAGTAATAGTTATTTACTTAGTAATTTAGGTAGTATTTTCAATGTAGACACTAGACATTGACAGCTTATTAGGAAGTAGTAGGATGCTAAAATTGAGGAATACAAGCCTTGCCTCTCCCTCTCATTCTTCTGCTTTAGAAGAAATCTTTAAAAAGAAATCACTCTTTTTATAAACCTATTTGAATAATAAGTTGCATAAGATAAGCTACTTATGCCATCAGTATGCCACAAATAGCTTATCTGAGTTTCTACTTATTTAGAAAATAATTATATTTAGTAAATAACATATTTATTAGTCTCTTCTCTCTTTCATATCTCCTGATGCCTTTCTTCTCTAGAAACTAATAAAAAGTAGAAAAGCTAAAAAAAAATTAACTGAAATAATTAAATATTTTTAAGTAAAAAAGTTACTTATAACTAATCATAAATCAAACTTACTTATCTGAAATAAGTCACTTATCTACTATTATAAGTAGGAAAAGCAACTTATTCGGTGGTATCCGAATAGGCCTTGCATGTGTTTCTTTTTATGGACAATCCATAACCTAAGGGAGCACTTGCCTCAACTAGGATTCACACATTCCACATAAACGTGAGGAGATATAAGAAGCATTTTCTTATGTAGGAAAAACAAATACATACATCTTGTATGCATACACCACTAACATATTAACACACCCTATATTCAACCCAAGCGATCGATCCTAAAGGTGTTGAATACTCAGCACTTGCACATTTCCATTCGAGTCAAACTAACACATGCAACTAACATATTGACACAAAATCAAATACCTAAAATATGTATTGAGGACTTCACCCACACTAAATAGTACTCAACTTGTCTGATACCATGACCACCAAGTCAACCGTGACTTGGATGAATCATGACTTCACTCAAGACTATACGAGTCTATCTTAATTGTAGACTCTTTTAATTATATGATCTAAATAAGAATGAAACTAGTAAAATAAAGTCTATAACCATTACTCATAAACAAATGGAATTAAAAACGGATTAAAAGCTTGCCGATTTTATAAAAGTTAAAGGAAAATATTATGGAGATAACATGAATAGTTTTAATAAATAAATAAATAAACCTTATTTTTTACATTCTATAATTTTAGATTTATAGGAAGTATGTAGTCATGACTCTTATATAATATATATATATATATATATATATATATATATATATATTATAATATATATAGGGAAAGGTACTATGCGCTCGAGCTGATTTTAAGGTACTATGCACTCGAGCTGATTTTAAGGTCCATGAGGTTGAGCTGTGTGGGCCCCACCGTGATGCGTTTCGAACATCTACCCCATCAGTCAGATGCACCATTCCATCGTGTGCCTAGGTCTCAAAAATCAAGTCAATCCGTGACTTGTGTGGGCCACACCACATACAGAAGTGGAGAGGGGCCGTGCACCATTAAAACATTCATAACCATTTTTGAGGGCCCACCGACATGTGGTTTGGAAATCCAGCCCATCCATTATGTGTGTCCCACTTGAATGAGGGTTCAGACCAAGTTTCAGGCGCATGCAAAACTCAGGGGGCCCCACCAAGTGCTTTTATATGTTTTAACGGTGTCTTCACATAATTTTAGATGGTATGGCCCACTTGAGTTCCTTATACGGCTGATTTTTAGGGTATCCCATAATTTAAAGGGAACCCATCAAATGCACGGTGTTGATGGTCGAAACGCATCACGGTGGGGCCCACACAGCTCGACTTCATGGGAGCTTATTGTGGGGTCGAGCGCATATTACCTTTTCCCATATATATATATATATATAATATATATATATTAATATATATATATATATATATATATATATATATATATATAATGCTCAGCTGCATGCGCCCAACTTTTATCCTGATTCAAAATTTTGGTGGGCCATGGGAAAAGAAAACATTTTCCTCCCTAATTTACATCTCTCTTTGATATGACCTACCAAAGTTTTGGATAATTGTGAAAATTAGTCCATAGGGGTTTCATAGGGTGCCGCATCACATAGACCATTCGGATTTTGGACCCATGACGCGTGTGCAAAGGTGTGTAAGTGAGCATGCCTCTCTCTCATATATATAAAGAGTAATGCCCGCTAGTGCACCTTCTTATGGGCACAAAATCTGAATGGTCCATTTGATGTGGCACATCACCCCGGGGCTCAACTTTCAACTTAATCCACTTATGGGCCATAACAAAGAGTAACAACTCAATGGAGGAAATTGTTTCCTTTTGCCATGGCCCACCAAAGTTTTGAATTAGGGTAAAAGTTGGGCCCTTAAGGTTTCATGGGGTGCTACATCACGTGGACCATTTAGATTTTGTGCTAATATCACTAAATAATACACACACACATATATATATGTATGTGTTGTGTGTGTATATATATGTATGTATGTATGTATGTGTGTGTGTGTGTACACACACACACACACACACACCACACACACACACACACACATATATATATATATATATATATAGAGAGAGAGAGAGAGAGAGAGAGAGAGAGAGAGAGAGAGAGAGAGAGAGAGAGAGAGAGAGAGGATGCTCACATGTGCAGCTTCTTACGTGAGCACTCATGTGCACCTTTATACATGTGTCATGCATGGGCATAGAATCTGAATGTCCACGTGATGCGGCACCCCTTGAAAATAGATGTGCCTAAATTTTAGCTTGATCCAAAACTCTAGTGGGCCATAGAAAAGAGAAATGTAAATCAGGGAGGAAATTGTTTCCTTTTTCCATGGCCCACTAGAGTTTTGTACAAGGCTAAAAGTTGGGCTAGCGAGGTTTCAAGGGGTGCCACATCACATGGACTGTTTAGTTTCTTTTCCCATGACATGTGTGCAAAGGTGTGCATGGGTGCTCACATAAAAAGGTGCTAATGTGAGTATTATATAGAGAGAGGAATGCTCACCTGCTCACCTTCTTACATGAGCACCCATGCATAGGGCTGTACACGAACCGAGTTAGCTCGGTTAGCTCGCTCGACTCGACTCGAAAAAGCTTAATTCGACTTGGTTTGACATTGAGTTTAAGCCGAGTCGAGCTAATTTTTTGAGCTCAAGAAAATTTCGAACTGAGTTCGAGCTTGACTCGACTCAGATCGAACTGAACTCAAACCGAATTCGAATTGAACTCAGATCGAACCAGTTCGGTGACTCGGTTACTTTGATATTGATGTTGCACACCAAGCGTTTAATGAAATGACTTAACGAAGTGTGGCTGGTGGCAAGGAAGGTATGTATATGTAATAAATACCTTTTTTTTTTCTTGATTTTTATGTTGCTTACAAGGTGTTTGATGAAATACCTGTAAAAACCACTGTTGTTGTTTTACATACAATGAGATTTTAAAGGTACAGTCCATGTGTTTGTGAAAATGCTGCAAAGGAGAACTTGGACCGATTTGCTGACCGAACCGAGCCGAGCTGGCCAGTCAGGCTCAAGGACTAAGCCGAGCCTTCGAGCTAGGGTCAGCAAGTGGCTGAGCCGAGTCGAGTTGTGCCAAGCTTGATTTGGTTTGACTCATGTACACCTCTACCCATGCACACTTGCACACGTATCTCAGGCATAAAATTTGAATGGTCAATGTGATGCGACACCCCTTGAAACCTCACAAGCCTAACTTTCAGCTATATACAAAACTTTGGTGGGCCATGGCAAAAGAAAACAATTTCCTCTCTTGATTTGCATTTCTCTTTGCTACGGCCCATTGGAGTTTTTGATCAGGTTGAAAATTGGGCCCATGGAGTTTCAAGGGGTGCCGCATCACATGGACCATTCAGATTCTATGCCCATGACATGTGTATAAAGGTACACACGAGTGCTCACGTGAGAAGGTGCGCAAGTGAGCATTCATCTCTCTCTCTCGCTCTCTCTCTCTCTCTCTCTCTACACACACACACTATATACATATATATATATATATATATATATATATATATATATATAATATTATACACACACACACACATACACACACACACACACACAAATCAGGTTGAGGTTGGTCAAGCTTCAAACCAAGCACAGCCCTCCCTAGCCCTACTCATCTTGACCAATCAGGTTGAGGTGGAACCCAAACCAACTAGATGCAACTTTGGCAGGTCATGTTAGGTTGTGGGTCAACCTGAGCCTAACCAGGCGACTAATAATGTAAGAGCCAACCTGACATCTCAACAACAAACCAACCGTTTCCTTAATCCGAACTGATCTTGTGTTGGGACAGGTTGTTTAGGTTGGCCAAAGATTTTTAACTTTTATCATATTAATAATTTAAGTATCTTATACTATATATACAAAGTAATTTACACTATATAAGTGAATATAGGGATTTGTTAGGGTTTAACCCAACCTGACCTCAATACAACCCAACTGGCCAAAATATCGGGTTAGGACAGTCGGGTTCGGATTGGCCCAAGCTAGGTTGCACCCCAGCTATCCAACCGTGTTAATGATTAGGGCTGTTCATGTGTCAAAAGCTAGCTCGAAAAGCTTGCTCGACTCGGCTCGAGTAAGCTCGGATTAACTCGGCTTGAATGGTCGATTCGAGTCGAGCCAAGCTAATTATTTGAAGCTTGAGCTGAGTTCAAGCCAAGTTTGACCAGGGGGCATTTCAACTCGACTCGACTCGAACTCGAGCTCGACTCGGCTCGATTAATAAATATATTAAATATTATATATATAATATTAATATAAGTTTTAAGTTTAAACTTAAAAATAAAAAAATAAAAAACAAATCCTAGAGTGTCCACCCGACCGCACACACCCCCTTCCCTTTCCCTTTCTACTCTTTCTCTACCCACTGCTAGCCGCCCGCCCGCCCCGACCACCACTACCAGTTTTTATTTCAGCTCCACAATAATATGATTTCAATTTCTTGAGATCTACTTCTTAGGCGAGAAACCCAAGAAATTCGAGATGGGTTCTTCTCAGATTTGTTAGAGCTTCAAGGAAATCCAATGATCTGATTGGCTAGAGCTCTTTACTTGGATTTCTGATCTGTGTTCTGCTCTGTTTCTTTTCTAGTACTTAGATTTCTGCTGATGGAAGAAGATCAAGAACAGATCAGTTCTTACAGGTTTTTGATGAGGTTTTTTTGACCTGTCGTCCTTTCGCAACTGGGATGCGCAAGTCCTTTCGCAACTGGGATGCGGAAAGGAGTTTCCTAAAACTATAAAAAAGGGTCCCTAGGGTTTTTCTAGGGTATGTTGTGTTGATGAGAAAAACAACAAGTGGGTTTCCTAAAGCTTTACAAGGGATTTGCTAAAGGGTTTAGGGCTATCAAAGGTGGAGAAAGAAGGAGAAAGAGAGAGAGGAAGTTTATAGAAGGGAGGTTCTGCTTGTGGAGGTTCTCTACTGTGCAATTATATCTCAGCGCTTCTATGTCCTCATAATCGGTGAGATCTCTCTGGTTTTCTCTATTTTTCTTATTGTTTATCCACTCCTGCGTGAGTGAAGAAGATTGTAACGTTCTACTTCATAGTGGATGTTGATCTGGACGAGGTCCCGTGGTTTTTACCTCTTTGAGGGTTTTCCACGTAAAAATTCTCTTGTATGGTGTGTGATTGATGCATTGATTATTTTCATTGCTTTATTATCCATAATTCTGGTTTGTTTTGGAGGGCTAGATCCTAGGTTTTGTGCAAGGCCCCCAACAAAGTGGTATCAGAGCTAGGTTCATTGAACGGGTAGGATCGGTTTTGAATTATGGAAGGTGACTCAAGGATGATCAGCCTCAATGGTTCTAACTAGACCATATGGAAGGCTAAGATGGAGGACTTGCTTTATTGCAATGACCTATATTC
The DNA here is from genome assembly GCA_021015155.1 of Magnolia officinalis. Taxonomy (NCBI): domain Eukaryota; kingdom Viridiplantae; phylum Streptophyta; class Magnoliopsida; order Magnoliales; family Magnoliaceae; genus Magnolia; species Magnolia officinalis. The sequence goes on from JAJHSJ010000002.1 coordinate 95,844,556, forward strand.
TCCAATTTTAGGCATATCAACAAAATTCAAGGATATGACTGATGATGATTGGAAGAAGACGGATCGAAAGGCGGTGGGGTTTATTAGACAATGGTTAGATGATTCTGTGTTCCACCATGTGTCTACAGAAACCTCAGCCGCTAGCCTATGACTAAAATTACAAGGGCTGTATGAGAGGAAGACAGCCGGTAATAAGATTTTTCTGATAAGGCGACTTGTGAATCTCAAATTCAAAGATGGTGGTTCTGTGGCCGAGCACATGAATGAGGTCAGCAATATAGTGAACCAACTCACCTCTATGAAGATGGTCCTAGATGATGAATTGCAGGCTTTACTATTGCTTAATTCATTGCCTGACAGTTGGAAGACATTGGTGGTGTCTCTAAGTAACTCTGCGCCAGACGGAAAGATATCCATGGAACAGGTAACTAGCTGTCTCTTCAATGAAGAGACAAGGATGAAGTCTCAGGGGTCTACTCAGCAAGAGGCTCTTGTGACACAGGAACGGGGGAGAGGAAAGAACAGGAAGGGCGGGAAGGCCCGAGATAAATCAAGAGGCAAGTCGAGTAACAGAAAAGATGTTGAATGCTGGAATTGTGGCAAGAAGGGCCACTACAAGCATGAATGTCGTGGTAAGAAAAACGACAAGAAAGGAAAAGGGAAGGAAGATGAATCAGATTCTACTGCGGTCGCTTCAGATGGCGACGTTGTAGTTATTCTTTCTGCAGATCATGACGTATGTCTCACGACTTCGAGTCAGGACACCGACTAGGTGGTTGACTCGGGAGCTTCTTTTCAAGCGACTCCACACAGCGACTCCTTCACAAGCTACAAGTCAGGTGACTATGGGACTGTGAAGATGGAAAATTCTGGCGTATCAAAAATCGTGGGAGTCGGTGATATTTGTGTAAAAACTGATGTGGGCTGCACATTAGTTCTCAGGGATGTGAGGCATATCCCAGACCTTCGCCTCAACTTGATGTCGACGGGAAGGCTGGATGATGATGGCTATGAAAGTCGGTTTGCTGGTGGGCAATGGAAGCTCATCAAGAGTTCGTTGATCGTGGCCAGAGGGAAGAAGTGTTGCACCCTTTACAAGACAAGTGTCAGTACGTGCAAGGGTGGGTTGAACGCAGCGGAAGATTCAGCTATTGACATGTGGCACAGGTGTCTAGGCCACATGAGTGAAAAAAGACTTCAGGTACTAGCAAAGAAGCGACTCCTTCCAGACGTGACAGGTACACCTCTTAAAACCTGTCTTGATTGTTTATCAGGGAAACAACATAGAGTTTCATTTGTTAAAACTGCTTCTCATGTTAATAAAGTGCATACATTAGATTTAGTTTATTCTGATGTTTGTGGTCCTATGAGGACAAAAACCTTGGGTGGGGCATTGTATTTTGTTACTTTTATAGATGATGCATCTAGGAGGTTTGGGCTTATGCTTTGAAATCCAAGGACGAGGTCTTTGGTGGTGTTTAAATTGTTTCATGCTATGGTCGAGAGAGAGAGAGACAGGTAGACCATTGAAGTGCATCCGCACTGACAATGGTGGTGAATATATTGGCGACTTTCACGAGTACTGCAAGTCCCTGGGTATACGGTATGAACAGACGGTTCCCAAGACCCCCCAGCATAATGGTGTAGCTGAGCGAATGAATCGCACCATTGTTGAGAGAATCAGATGCATGTTATCCCATGCGAAATTGCCCAAGACGTTCTGGGGAGAAGCAATGCACACGGTGGTGTATTTGATAAACAGGTCTCTATCAGCCCCGTTGAATGGAGAAGTACCTGAGAAGGTGTGGACTGGACAGGATCCATCATACAGTCATCTCAGGGTGTTTGGATGCAGGGCATCCGTTCACGTACCAAAGGACGAGAGGTCCAAGCTCGATATGAAGATCAGGCAGTGTGTGTTCTTCGGGTACGGTGATGAAAAGTTCGGTTATAGATTGTGGGATCCGACCGAGAGGAAGTTCGTCAGGAGCAGAGATGCGATTTTCTTTGAAAATCAGTGTATAGAAGACATTGGTAAGTCAGAGAAGAATCAGCCTAGTTCAGGTGAGCTAGAGGACACGGATCCGATTATTCCTCCCATGGTGCCTGATGACGGGGGAGTACAGCAAGGTGCAGAGGACGAGGGAGTTCCTTCAGAAGATGGACCAGGGGAGCAGCCCCCACTTGATCCACCTGTTGAGCCACAGGTGAGGAGGTCATCTAGGGACAGACAGCCGTCCAAGAGGTACTCGCCACATGAGTACATTATGCTGACTGATGGGGGAGAGCCAGAAGATTATTCTGAGGCCCTAGCCGACGAGCATAAGGGGAAGTGGTTGAAAGCTATGCAAGAGAAGATGAAATCCTTGTATAAGAACCACACCTATGACATGGTGAAACTGCCTAAGGGCAAGAAAGCTTTGAGCAACAAGTGGGTGTTCAGAAAGAAGGTTGAGCAGAAGAATTCACAGACAAGGTTCAAGGCCAGACTTATGGTGAAAGGTTTTGGTCAGAGGAAAGGCATAGACTTCGAGGAGATATTCTCACCAGTGGTGAAGATGACATCATACGGGTGTTGCTTGGGTTGACGGCTAGCATGGATCTGGAGATAGAGTAGTTAGATGTTAAAACTGCCTTTCTCCATGGTGACCTGGAAGAAGAGATCTACATGCACCAACCAGAGGGGTTCGAAGCCAAGGGCAAGGAGCATATGGTGTGTAGGCTGAGGAAGAGTTTGTATGGGCTGAAACAAGCTCCACGGCAATGGTACAAAAAGTTCGACTCGTTTATGTTGAAACATGGGTATGACAGAACGGAGTCGGACCACTGTGTGTTCATGCGCAAGTTCTTAGATGGTGATTTCTTAGTTCTTCTATTATACGTTGATGACATGCTCATCATGGGAAAAGACATCAAGAAGATCGACAGGCTAAAACAGGAGTTGGGCAAGTCTTTTACGATGAAAGACTTGGGCCCGGCTAGACAGATCATAGGAATAGAGATAACCCGTGACAGAAGCAGCAGGAAGCTCTGGCTGTCACAAGAACGGTATATTGAGAAAGTCCTAAAGCGGTTTAATATGAATGCAGCGAAGCCGGTCAGTACTCCACTAGATGGTCACTTCAGATTGAGCGACAGACAGTGTCCCAAGACAAAGACAGAGGTGGAAGAGATGCAGAAGATACCTACGCGTCAGCTGTACGAAGTTTGATGTATGCTATAGTGTGTACACGCCCAGACATAGCATATGCGGGGTATCTTGCCAATCCTGGCAAAGAGCATTGGGCAGCGGTGAAGTGGATATTGCGGTATCTAAGAGGCTCGTCCAGGTTGAGCCTATGCTAAGGTGACGGTAAACCTGTGTTAGAGGGCTACACAGATGCAGATATGACAGGTGACATAAACTCCAGGAAGTCTACATCGGGGTTCATGTTCACGTTTGCGGGGGGAGCGGTTTCTTGGCAGAGCAAGCTACAGAAGGTCGTAGCATTGTCAATGACAGAGGCCGAATACATTGCAGTCACAGAGGCATGTAAAGAGATGCTTTGAATGAAAAGGTTCCTACAAGAACTTAGCCTAAAGCAGGAGGAGCACGTGGTCTATTGCGATAGTTAGAGTGCTATACACTTGATCAAGAATCCAAGTCAGCATTCCAAGTCAAAGCACATAAAGATTCGGTATCACTGGATCAGGGATGCTTTGGAACAGAAGGTGTTACAGCTTGAGAAGGTCTACACGGATGATAATGAATCAGATATGATGGTCAAGGCCTTGCTCAAGGGCAAGTTTGAGGTTTGTAGAAACCTGACTGGCTTAAAGAAGGTGAATCCCTCCTGGGTAAAAAAGGGGGAGATTTGATGGATTTTTTTGATCTGTCGTCCTTTCGCAACTGGGATGCGCAAGTCCTTTCGCAACCGGGATGCGCAAAGTCCTTTCGCAACTAGGATGCGGAAAGGAGTTTTCTAAAACTATAAAAAAGGGTTCCTAGGGTTTTTCTAGGGTATGTTGTGTTGATGAGAAAAACAACAAAAGGGTTTCCTAAAGCTTTACAAGGGATTTGCTAAAGGGTTTAGGGCTATCAAAGGTGAGAAAGAGGGAGAAAGAGAGAGAGGAAGCTTATAGAAGGGAGGTTCTGCTCGTGGAGGTTCTCTACTGTGCAATCTATATCTCAGCGCTTCTATGTCCTCATAATCGGTGAGATCTCTCTGGTTTTCTCTATTTTTCTTATTGTTTATCCACTCCTGCGTGAGTGAAGAAGATTGTAACGTTCTACTTCATAGTGGATTGTTGATCTGGACGAGGTCCCGTGGTTTTTACCTCTTTAAGGGTTTTCCACGTAAAAATTCTCTTGTGTGGTGTGTGATTGATGCATTGATTATTTTCATTGCTTTATTATCCATAATTCTGGTTTGTTCTGGAGGGCTAGATCCTAAGGTTTTGTGCAAGGCCCCTAACAATTTTCTCATCCGATTCAAAGCTTTGTTTGATTTTTTCATCGTGTTTTGTTTTGATTTTCTTAAAATTTTTGAATTTTTCATCAATAGAGGAGGATTAAGAACAGAATCTATTACTCTCTCACCCAACAAGCTCGAGCTCGACTCGACTCGAACCATTAGCTCGACTCGAACTCGACTCGACAACTTTGACAAACAAGACAAGCTTCAATGTTAAGCTCGAGGCTAAGCTCGAGCTGAGTACATAATGGACAAGCCAAGCCAAGCCTGGCCACCTCGACTCGAGTCGGCTCGATGCCCACCTCTAGATAAAAGATGATAAGTCCCCATAATGAAACAGTCATTTAACCCATATACGGTCTCTTTCCATACAGATGTCACTGTATGAATGCTCAATAAAGCGAACGAACTCCGCTTGCGTAGCACGCAGCACTGACCGGAAAATCTCTGTGGGCCCACCATGATGTATGCGTTTTATCCACGCCGTCCATCCATTTCTCCGTATCATTTTATTTCATGAACCAAAAAATGAGTAAAATCCAAATCTCAGGTAGACCACACCATAAGAAACAGTAGTTACTAAACTCCCACTGTAATGTTTATTTTTCATCCAACCTGTTGATCCAAGACTTTTGTAGCACCAAGGAAGTTTTCAATGGTAGCCGTTCACTCACCACTATTTACTATCGCGTGGTCCACCTGATATTTGCATCTGACTCATTTTTGGGTTCATACATTAAAATGGGATGCAAAAAATGGATGGACGGCCTGGATAAAAATACATAAATCATGGTGGGCCACAACTTTTCCTGCAGCACACAGTACCGACGTGGGTGCTGTGTACTGTGTACTCCACTATGCAATCCGAGTTCAAAGAAATCAGGCTCGCAATTGGAAACTAGGAAAATGTGTGAGATATCAGAGCCGTTCATCAGTCGAACCCCACTGCTTAAATGATAGATATAAAAAATCACGCCTATGTGATTATCAGGTGGGCCACGGATGTGCATAGAATTTTGGCTGTTGGACAGTTTATATTGACCGTTCGTTTATTCAGCGCAAGCATAAACCATCTTGTAGTCGAACAAGTCTGAGATTTGACAAATGGCATCTGAACAGTGAAGATCTCCTGATGAGCGGATCCGATATTTCACAAGTGTGCTTCGTTTCACGTGTGAGGCAATACTTTCAGATTGCACTCGATCCGGTGACAGTTGAGATTTATCTATTCATTTCTCTCTGACCCACTGTTTCCTGTGGTGTGGTCCAATTGAGATCTGGATCTTCTTCATTTTTGGTTTTTTGAACTAAAATAATATTTCAAAATGGATGTACGGAGCGGATATAAACAATTACATCAAGGTAGACCCACGGAGCCCGCCACGGGGGATATCCCTGGTGTCAGTGTCATCAGGGAATCCGCTTTCCCGTAAGCATACAGAAGAGTTATATGGTACGTCGCCCTATCTTTGCAAGTACACACGTGTTATAATCTTGGCTCACGGTTAGGCAATCCAGATCATCGATCTGTTAATTTCCATGGTAGATTAAAAGATCCCATCGTCCATATTTGAATCATTTTCAATAGACGGTTGTTTTAGCTCTTATCATAACCGTCTATTACTAGGTCAATTACAGAAAGATTAATATTATTTAATTGAATATATCTTCAAATTTTAGTCCATCCAAGTTGTGATAAAAAATTTAAACGGTGTGGATTACATAAAAATGTGGCCCATATTTCAGAAACTAAAACATGTGTATAGTGTAAAAAATGTGGGTGACGTGTACCATATAATTCCTCCATCATCAAATTACGTTCTTTTCATGTGAGCGGTCTTTGAAGTCTCTCTCTCTCATTTCTTCTATTACCCGTAGAAAATTCGAAAATCCCATCCAAATCCCAGATTCCTTGATTCTTTCAAAGATCAAAGAGCGAGGGTATATTCGGGCGATAGGGTGATGATTTCAGCTTCCTAGAGGGTTTTCCCAGGTGGGTTTCGATCCGGATTCTCTTCTCTCAATATCTTTTCTGGGGTTTTCTTGATTTCTTCTCACTGTTTTCTTGTTTCTCGAATTTGATCTGTTCTAATCTAGATAGCTTTGATATTGGATTTTTTTCTCCTTTGTCAGACTCAATGCAAGATTTCTCAAGATTCAGAAAATAGAAAGATTTGAGTAGAGATTGGTTGGTTTGAATTCAATTGCATGGTTTTGAATTTTAGTGTTTGATGTGTGTTTTTTTAATCTTTTTTAGTTGACAATTGAATCTACGGTTCGAATTTTGGGTTCTTGGAGTAAGAATTTAGATTGTGCTTGTTGATCTTGAAAATAAAAATAAAAAATCTAATTGGATCTTTAGGAATTGTATCATGCTCTAGCTTAGTATGCTGGAGCATACTCACAAACACAACCGCCGCGTGCCGCATACGGCGATACCAATGTAAAATGTCCGAATCGTGGGTCTACTGTGGATGGATCGTCGGATGGTCGAAACCATTAGGTATCTCTGGATAAATTCGGACCGCTAATCGTCTTTCTCTGCGACAGGTTCATTTGATGCGTGCTTATCAGAAGGTTAGGATCATTTATGCCCCGTCACCAGCGGGACCCACAATTCAGACGGTCTGGATTGACATGCATGCATGCTGTGCCTACAGAGGGCATGCTCATGAGTAATAATAGTATGTTCTACTCTGCCATGGTACCATATGATGCCTCATAGATTTTTATTCTTTGTCGATCTTGATTGTCGTCTAGCTGTTGCGAATACAAGAATGTCTTTCTTGATCCTCAAATCATTTCTTTTAATCAGCATTATGTTTGATAGAAACCGATTTTAGTTGCTTTATTTTGATTTTTTTTGGTTTGCCCTGTATAGGAATTTTAATGAAGTGATGCATGTGTTGATTTCCAGCCTGTGTGTGAGTTTCATAAATTAGATGAAATCCATTGAAATGATTTATGCGCTTCTGGTAGGAGAACAAAATGCAAATACCCAAATCGTAATTCATGTTGATTTGTTGAAGTGCTTGAATTTGGATTTCTGTGCTGCATACAGTTGTATATAGGATATTATATTCGAACACCCAGGATCATAGTTTTATGCATTGTGAGATGTTGCCTCACACACTTTAGAAATTCACACGCTTTAGAAATACACACACAGGTTGATAGTTTTTACTGAGAACAGTTGGGTTTCTACAATATTTCACGCTACTAATTAAGAAACTATAAAGGAAATGGAATTTGAGTGTCGTGCATATATTCATACTGTCTTATGTACATGCAATGGAGATGCGTAAAGGTGTATGGAAGTGTTATCTAGCTTATGGAAATCTTTCTTCACCTAAAAAAAACTGTCCAATGAGGTATCTTTTGGAAGTGTTTTGATCAGATTCCGTCCAACCTCATATAGGAAAATTTTCTGTGCAACTCTGGTTTCAGTATGTGGTAGCAGCTCCTTCTTGGTGTGAATTCATTCTAATCAAGACTGTCTATGGTTGCGTTGCTTCAGGGCCATTGTCTTTGGCTTTTCTGATATTTGTTTTCATGCCCTAAATTTGGGTTTGTGTTTGGATGCACTAGTGATATGTATCACAAACACTCAATTCACTCCAGAATAATGATAAAAGGTGGTGATGTGTCCTAGTATTCATTAATCATGATGAGGAAGGAACCCTCAAACTGCAGTTACTTTTCTTTTGCGTCCAAATAAAGTAACATAATTGCAACTTCAAGCCAAGTCTACCATGTAAATGCTAAGGAAAGAAACCACAGTTTGGTTATTCCACTTTATTTGAGATTTTAGCTAGTAATTGCAATTCAATTCATTAGTGCATTCAATTGCACCATTGTAGTCCTTTCAAATGATATATTCAGAGTCAATTCTAATTTGGTAGGTTGTGACCCAAGGCTAATCGTTCTTTGCTGTCAAAAGCCTCTTATGGAACCTGACATTAGAAATTATTAGCCGGGCCCACCTATATCATGTCAATATGCTCCAGAGTCCAGACTAGTCCTGCTATGGATTGGGACGTGGGAGCAACTGAAGTCTCTCTCATAAGAAGAGCCTAACCATCTGATCCTGGGCCTTCTGCTCACTGAATATAGACTGTTATGCTGTTTCTTTTTCTTTTTTTCTTTTTTTTTTCTTCTTCTTCTTTATTTATTTAATTTTTATTTTTAAAATCCAATTTTATACCACCTATTCAATGGTTTGGGTCCCCTAATCAGCGGCATTGGTCTCTAAGGACCCAATGGATGAACATTCAGGATCATGTTAGGATTTTGTGGTGGGTCTGATTACCTGCTTCTGATGGAAGGTTCCCTTAGAGGCATCTTCTGATAGTACTATTCCAGTCAAGATCTTTACTGTTTTAGTTTTGATCTTCTGAGTTACTATTTGGTTTTATGCAACTTTATTATGATTTTACGGTCCAATTTGTTTTTCAGAATATCGAACATGGATCTAATTTCCTACCATATGTAGTCAGTAATGTTCCTATCTATTAATATAGTAATAACATGGAGGTAGGCATGGGTATTAAAACCTGAACCATTTAGTCCAATGCATTCTTAGCGCTCTACATGAATATAGTCAGTTGTCCAGTGCACATGCATACGCCACAAGCATAGCCCACATGCACAGTGACCCATTTTGGCATTTGAATGCAGCAGGCAGTGGGTCACTAACTATTGGAACCTTTAATTGGCACACCTACAGGTATTTTTCCATTGCATGAACCATGAGATTCATGGCTAGCTTGAGTTTGTTTTACAACATTAAAGGGCCGATAAGCTTCTAACTTATAAGACTGATTCCTCACTTTGTATATTATGATTCATGGCCAGCTTGAGTTTTTATTTATTTATTTATTTTTATTTTTTTAAAGTTTGTTAGTACACCCACTGTCAGATCACACTTCACTGTTAGCCACCCCCACTAGGGAATCGATGCCAAGACCTCAGTGTTGAAACGAGGTATCTTTCACTCAGTCTACCACTATTATGATTCTGTCCTAATAACCCTGTTGGCATGTGTATCTGACACACATCCGACATAGAAAGTTTTCTAAAAAATGTGCCTGTGTTGCATGGATTAAATACCCTCTTTTTTTTTCTTTTTTTTTTTTGTCAAATTGAATCCAATAAGGTTTAAATCAGCGTATAAGGTATTGTACCATTCACCACTGATACGGCCCCATATCAACCCTCTATCTAGCTGTTTCCAGCTTACGTGGGCATATCATTGATGGGCCACAACAGTACGTATCGGGCAATACGTACCAGTTTTGGACAATGCTTTAAACCTTGACCCAATGTGAACAGTCACTATCGTGTTTCGATCTGCTGATCAAAATTCACCAAGCCCAAGCTCTTTTCAAGTGAATTACAGGCACCCATTCCTCTCTTTTGTGTTTCTTTTACCAATTACCACTTATAGCCATAGCCATTCGTTTGAGGGTTATGGATCATGAGTGACTTCTTCCCTTGTGGCTTGATTACTCAATTTCTGAACATTGCTGCTAGCAGTTTATTTTCTTCATTGTGTGATTTAATTGTCTGATAAGGAAGATTTTTATGTTTCCTTTCTGTTAGATATCTCTCTGTACAACTTAGACAATGAAGCCAGGGAAGTCTTCTTTGAATCCATACGCAGCGTCATTTGTTCCGCTTTCCAGGCGAGGGATACACGATGAAAATAAAGCTCATATAACAACATACAGAGATCATAAGAGTGATGGTGGTACTGAAATCTTCAATGCAAACATGGTCGAAAATAACACCCCCCAAACAATGTCCGGAGAGTCCAAAACACCCATGGAGACTGCACAAAATGCGCAGAAATCTAATATCCTTGGAACTGAAGAGGATTGGTCACAGAAGGGCCACAACTTTTACAGCTTTGAAGATTCAATGCCACGAGATATGAACGATCGAACTGAAAAGGAGAATCCAGCTGAAGATTATGAGGTGGATATGGCATATCTTGCAGCTGCATTTCCTGGTATCTCAGAGCAGTCCCTCGTCGATGTGTACTTTGCAAACCAGGGCGACTTGGAGGCCTCGATCGAGATGCTGATACAACTTGAGGTAAATAATCTATTTATGAGTTTCCACTGCTTCTCTATCCCTTTCTTATTTCGATGGTAATGACAGATTTGAGGAATATGATGTATGAAATCACAGGAATCTCCTCTGTAAAGAACCATAAAAATCTCAACATATAAAATCATGTTGATTGGCACAAGGAATTAGTCAGTGTTTGATTTTAGAGCTTTTCTAAGCGCATGCGCGTGTGCAATAAAGATCCTGTACATGCCACAATGTCCTAGCATCGCACATACGTGCGAGATCTCACCCATCCATCAGGTTGGTCTGGCCTTGTATGTGTTTTCTGAAAAAAAAAAAAAACAAATTATGGTCCAATCAGCATGTGGGCCCCAATATTGGAAACAGGTGGATGGGTTAGAAAAATTCAGCCAAGATTTTCAGAGCCATACGTTTGTTTTGCAAACTGTGGCCCACCTGACCAGTGGATCAACCTGATTTTTGGGCTAGGGCATCAATTTGGTGGTGCCGTTCGGATGGATGGATTGGATCCAGACCTAACATGCCATGCTGGCACATATGTGGTGTGTCCATAAGCTTTATTGCACGTGTGTGGGCTTAGCAAAGCACTTGATTTTAATATGGGGATTCGCCACTTAGGCCCACTCTGGTGATAAATACACCCATCCATTTGACTTTGGTTATACAAATGGTACAAAGTTGCACTATTGTGCAACCAAAAGTAGAAAGGATGGGTGCATTTTTAATATTAATCAGTCAGAGATGGTGCTCATCAATTTCTTGGAATCCTGACCAGACAGTGCTGTCGGATTTGTTTCGACTGGAACTGGCCACCGTACTTAGTCAGGCATGGAGATAACCGTTTTGTGAAAAGAACACAGCTACATCCATAAACTCAAACCCACAGCTTCCTCTTAAAAATCAAACACTCTTAACTACTACGCTAACATCACATTTAGTTAATTCTGTCTGTTAATATCTTTTAATGAAGTAGATATCCGGGCTGAAACAGGCAATGCAGGTCTGGCTGGTTGGACCGGGCCTCCTGGAAGAATGGGTCTAGGTCCAGTCTGGGTTTTAAAACATTGGTGCTCACTATGTTTTGCAACTCATCTGCCATGCATGTGGCCAATTTTCTAGGTGAGATTTTCAGGTTATGCCCCACCAGCAATGGAGCCACAATGTGGGCTGGCTGTGCATGTAAACTATGCATTTTGGTGGATGAGTTGCAGCATGCAAGTGGGTTTAAATGAGCTATCTTTTGGTAGATTTTTCATTGATTTGTTACCCACCCCAATTCATTTGTGGAACTTGCTTTTAGATTGTAAATATGGACACCACCTGCACTCTTGTTTACTGACTCTTTTATAAATCTGCATAGCCGGCATGTGTATAAAATCCATGAATTGAAATAGCATTTCGCTATTTGAATGCAAGTGAACAGCATGGAAATTTGTGTGCTTGGGTAGGACCATTCGATCTCAGAAAGTGCATTTCTGCCCGTGGCCATTGCCCTCAGTGCAAATACAGTAACTTCCAAATGCACTCTCATGTACAATGAGCTGTTTGGTTTCTTCACATTAATGATTCTACTGTCAAATCCATGAAATTACGACCTGTTAGGTTTTAATTACACGAATGATCCCAGATATTCATGATTGTGTCATATATGTAGCTTTGCTAGCCCCACTTGCAGACCACACAGCATGCGTCCCAACCTGGCAAGTGCGTGGAACATCTGAGTGGCGCATGGGGTAGCTCCCGCCATGAAATGAATGTATGCAAAAGATGGGCTGGTCCACACATCAGGTGGCCACCCCTATACGAAAAGAATGGATGGTTTTAGAGAACTCCCAACACTCCACATTCAACATACACATGTACCCCACCTCCAATTGAGCAGACCATCCTTGATTTTTGCATTTTTTCATGATCATGGTGGGAGCCGCCTTATCCACTGTTAGATGTCCCACACACTTGCAATCAATTATTTCTGATCAAGATTACAATTGGGTTAGTTAATTGATGTATATACAGGGCCAACCTGATGACTTTCAACGTCTTCCCCAAACTTTGAACATTGGTGATGTGTCTGACTCTGGCGTTGTGGTCAATTCATCGGGGGAATGGAGGGCTAACTATGGTGAGGCAAGTGGGTCATCTGGTCTGTCTGATTCGGTGTCAGGCCCGGTTGGCAATTGAGAGAATTTTGCAGACAATGAGCTACTAGCTCTGCCTGTGAATTTTGTTGATTGTGGGTAAGAACTAAGAAATGGACCTCTTTTTCTCAGCTGCAAATCTGTTTTTTTTTTTTTTCATCTCTTGTTTTTGTGTTGTAAATCCAAACCGCTGTATGGTTCTTCTACAGATTACAGACTGTCTCAAAGGAAAGTGTTTTTTTTTTCTTCTATTATTCTTTTTAAGGTTTTGATGTATTTATATTTTTTTAATACCTGTCTTTGATTTGGAAGGTTTTGGCAAGGATACTATTAATGGCCATATCCACCATACACATGTGAAGAGCGTATGGTGACTGTTGATCAGTAGTGGGACACTGTGGGCCTCGGCCCAAAAACATGACAGCAGGAAAACGGCGTCAATGGTGGACCACACCAGAGGAGGGTTGCTCACGTTCGTTTTTTGGTGATGACCTTGAATGGGGTGCTTCACCATATGGACGGAGTGGTTCAACGTGCATGTGTGCCATGCGACATGAGTGTGCTACCCAGGCCATTCATAGGGCGGGGCCAGGACGAACATGCCCGCCTGAAAAGATCAGGCAGTTCCTCATCATCGCCAGCAAGTGTGTGGGTGTGGGTGTGCGGGTATAGCTGGACACCGAGTCAAACCGAGTTGAGCTGGGCTCAGCTCGGCTCGGATTGATCAGCTGCCACCCCCAGCACAAGTTCAGCTCGACTCAATGACTGAACCCGTTTGGCCAGCTCGATTCGGCTCGGTGACTGAGCCTGTTTAGCCAGCTTGACTTGGCTCGGTCAGCAGCTCGGGTCAGATCCAGCCGAGTTCGAGCTCAAACTTTCGAGCTGAGCTGGAGTTTGAGTTTGAGTTGAGTTTTCGAGATGAGTTCGAGTTCAAGGTCGAGCTTTCAAGTTAATGTTGTACTTGTACATAAATTTAATCTATAACACATTAAAACTGAAAATAAAAAATAACTAATAAATTGAAAAGTAAAAATATTCTGATAACAAACTTGCAAATTTACAATAACAGTAAATGCATTTTTTTATTGTCGTTACTTACTATTTGAGAAGAGATTTGTTTGTCGAGCTCAAGCTGTTATCCAATTCTTCATATACATACTTGTTCACCTCTCTTAAATCAGAAGGCAGAGAGAGCTTTGTATAGTTTAAATTAGATTATTCAAACTTTCTTTGTGAACATATTTATATATACTTCCCAACACCCTATAAAATACATCAAGAATGGAAAGAAACTTGGATGGTTTATTACTCTTTTAAAAAAATAAAAAATAAAATTCGTGCAGCTTGATCTTGCTTCAGCATCATGTTATCTTTGAGGACATCGTTGATGTCTAAAAGCTTCTTCCACACTATGTTTTAAGGCGAGTTGGAATTATTCTTCTTCCGATACTAATAATTTAGTTTTCGCATCTGCCTTAGAAAGTTTGGATGGATGATGGAAAATTTTTTATTCGAATCAATAAGTACCTGAAAAAGAAGTTGGACTTCCTTCGGGCTTTAGGATACGATTTTGCATCTCTATCCTGACATGATAAGTGTAACCTAAGCCAGTTAGTTTTGTTAACAAACTTGGCCCACACAAATGACACAAAATCTTCAATTTTCTCGACTTGGGAGGGTGTATTAAGAAACCATAGTCTCAAACATCAGTCGATGGTTTAATTGAAAACATATCTACACTTTATGTGTTTGAGAAATTAGTATTTTGGCAATAATAAAATGTGAAAAATAGAAGAAAAAAAATATATGATAAACGAAACCAATAATGAAATATAAATTATAAGATAAACAAAAATATAATATGAAAATAAAATAAAAGTCATTGATGCATTACACTTATAACCTCCATCAACATTACATACAAGTATACATTACATCAGTTTCAAGTTTCAACAAATTAACAATAATTTTGAACCTAACCTCATTCACATTGTTATTGTGGCATGTGCAATCTCGTTCTCCTCCTCATTCTCCTCAATATCAAAACTATTACCTCCCCAAATCGGATGCAACCAATCTTATGTACAAATTAATGCTTCAACTCTTTTTTGTGAAAGAAAGCTTCGATGTTTGTTTACGACCCTACTCCCTGTGCTAAAAGAAAAATTTGAAGCCATCGTTGAAATTGGAATTGATAATATGTCACGTGCCATCGCCGATAGTGTAAGGTATTTTCCTTCACTAACTCTCAACTTCCACCACTCCAAAACATCGAAGTCTGAATTCTGTCACCTTACGATTGACTCTTTGAGATATAAGTTTAACTCTGATTCTTCCGTCTCATTATATGTATCTTCTTGTGCCAAGAAAGACATGTTTTCATGATCGAACATATTATCATTGCTTGTAGAAATATCAGGAGTTCTAACTTCTTTATCATTGATATGGTACTATACACAATGTACAATTCTTCGATTACATCACGAACCTTGTAGGTTCTGGTTAGCGCCCTTTGATTAGAATAAATTTTCATAAAAATGAACTTAACATAACTTATCTTGCACTGAGGATCAAGAACAACCGCTAAGGTCATTAACAAATGACATTTGTGTCAATACGTATTGAACTTCATTTGCATACCAAGTGCCATAAGTTGTAGAAAATCTGGACCCTCACTGGCACTTTTTCTTAGAGTTTCCTTAATCTTCCAAACAGATGGAAGAAACATATTTGTTGTGGATACTTATTTTCAGAAAATATCTTCGTGCGGCCATAAAAAATCTTGAGAAACTTGTGAACTTCTTTTTCTTTGCTCCAATCATCTTCAGTAGGCAACCAAGAATACGTTCTATCACGCGCCGCATATTCAAGAAATGCAAGTTTCAATTCCACAACTGAATCCAACATTTCAAAAATCGAATTCTAATGTGTGCATATATCTAACTTCAATATTTTTTGAGTCTTTACATTCAAACGTTGGACTATATCACTCCATATACTCAATCTTGAAAGTGACCCCTTATGTATTTTACATTCTCTCTTATGTTCTCTGTAGTGTGGTTAATTGTTCTCAGTCATTCTTGTACAATTATGTTTAGTATGTGCGCACAATACCGAACTTGGAATATTTTTTCCATAAAAAATAACTTACTGATTACCTTGAATTGGTTACGTAAAAATGAAATTACATTTTCATTTGCTGAAGCATTATCTAAAATTATTGAAGGGATTTTATTTTCAATGCCTTAATCTTGTAAACAATTATAAATGCAATATGAAATAATCAAACCAATATGAGGAGGAGGAAGGTGACGAAAGTTCAAAATTCTCTTTTAAAGTTTCCAATATTCATCAACATAGTGTGTGGTCAATGAAATGTATCCCTTTCTTTGATTAGACGTCGTCCACAAATTAGAAATTAAACTTATTCTTAACACTGATACCAAAAATGCTCTTAGTTTCAGTTTCTCACTTGTATATATCTTCATGCACTCCTTCTTCACAATAGTGCGGGAGGTGTAACGCCCCGATTTTCGAAACTTGAGTATACTACTCGTTTTCCAAAAACCCGATTGTTAGTTAAAATTTAGATTAAATTTAAACTGCTTTATCATTAATCAGAGTTAGCAGCAAATGTTGGCAGAGTAAACCATGAATTGTATAAAAACATTCCAATCATCACAAATTTCCAAATGTAACGCCCATAGAGGACTCATACAATCCAAAATAACAAAGTTCATTAAATAAAAACAGAAATATATCATCTAATGATGAAGCTCAATATGGGTCATAGGGACCTCGTTTTAACTCTTTAGTAACATCGGCTCACTTCACAACATTGGCTCGCTTTACACCTGCATCAACTGATATGGTTTGAAAGCGTCAATGGCTATCACAGTAAGGAGTACCCTCTAAAATTATACACTCAGCATTCATAATCCAGAATAGATCGCTGGTCATAAGAATGAATATATTAAGCAGCGCAATTCATATTCATGATCATATACTCAAAAAATTAAGTCAATCAACATAATCTCAACATTAAGGAAATGTAGTAGCAATCGCAATGTAAGTGAATGTGTCCAAACAGTCAAATAATCAATCATATGACTTTCTATTGCACCTAGAAATCACATTGCATGTGAACTCCGCAAGATGACTAGAAAATCGATAAGCGAACTCCTGCTCCACCTGAAAATCACAATACAAGTAAACTCCTCAAGATGAATAAAAAAATCAACATTTAAACATCTACTTCACCCGAAAATCATATCGTACGTGAACTTCGCAAGATGGCAAAAAAATCGATAAGTGAACTCCCACTCCACCCGAAAATCATGGTACGACTGAATACCTCAAGATGAAGAGAGAATCAACAGGGGCATTCCAACATTATTCGAAAATAGTATGAACTCCGCAAGATGGCTAGAAAATCAATAAGTGAACTCCTACTCCAATCGAAAATCATAACGAACTCCGCATAATGGGAATCAACATACAAATATCTACTTCACCAAAAAATCATATTGTACGTGAACTCCGCAAGATAGCTAGAAAATTGATAAGCGAACTTTAGCTCCACCCGGAAATCATGGTACGACTGAACTCCATAAGATGAAGAGAAAATCAACATACAAAATCTAGACCACCCGAAAATTATATCGTACATGAACACTGCAAGATGACTAGAAAATCGATAAGCGAACTTCAGCTCCACTTGAAAATCACAGTACGACTAAACACCGCAAGATGGTTAGAAAATCAACATACAAACCTCTACTTCACCCGAAAATCATATCGTATGTGAACTCCGTAAGATGGTTAGAAAATCAATAAGCGAACTTCAGCTCCACCCGAAAATTATCATATGACTGAACACCGTAAGATGAAGAGGAAATTGACATAGGAACTCCAACATCATTCGAAAATCGTATGAACTCTGCAAGATGGTTAGAAAATCGATAAACGAACTTCAGCTCCACCCGGAAATCATAACGAACTCCGCATAATGACCCAAAAATTAACAAAATATGCAAATATAGCCAACAAGCCACAAAATGGCGCCAATATCCATCAAAGCCATGAAGGGCAAATAAGCAATTTGTCACGCCCCAGACTCGGTAACCGGATTCACAAGGATCTCGATAGCCGGTTCTAGCCGCAACAACCTCCGTAATACCCCATTCTTGTCTCCTGAAGCAGGTTCCGATCCTGGGATCTTACAATGAGGATTTTCATAAAAGTATAATCATTACTAATACGAGCATACCCAAGATCTCAGCAAGTAAATCTTGAAAGTAACAAGCAACACATCACAAAATCCACTATGAATTTGAACTTTTACAAGCTTTCAAAAGGTCCAAAAGGATATACATGAGATAATAGAAGGAGAGAAAAGTATGCAAAACTAGGGTCCTAAAGCTCAACTCTACTCCAAGCTCTGCCGCTATGACGCCCGCCTAGGATCTCCTGCACGCATCAATCGTGCATAAGCTTATAGAAGCTTAGAGGGTGGTGAAAGTGTGTGACAATGGTGCACAGAAGAATAGTAGGAGGTACAGGAAGGGAAACATGCTCAATGATAATATCACTAGCCTTAGGCTTATCATGAATACGATGCAATGAGTACTGAGCGCCATACCAAGGCGATGCATAAAGGGGCTTATACAACCGATGCGAATGCGATGTAAGTAATGCCAATGCTCATATCCAATCCACATATCAAGTACATTTTCAATCATAAGGAAATCACCGGGGTCCCCTACACTGCTGGATGACTGCCGCTCTACAGACCCCGTACAGTTAAATGAGTGTAAGAGACCTCACTACCCGCTTGTGGACAGCCAACCACTAGCGAGGCCTGTGGTCAGACTCAGCGTGGTAATGCCCTCTTACATCAGGCGAGTAAGGCCACACCCCTATCCAACCGACTACACGACAGTGGGAGTCGCGGCCTAACGGTATAAGGCCCTCGTACGCTCGTATATTCCACCCGGTCACGGCGCTGGAGTAGATCCTTTGTACCATGAAAGTTTTGAGAATTTCACCTATGGGCATCCTATGCACCCGGTATGCTCAAGTATCATTTCCGGTGTCCACACATACAGCCATCCATGAATATCCTTGTGGAGGCAAGGCCCTGATGAAACAAGGGTGGTATCATCACGAAATACGATGCCAATGCATGAGTCACACATACAGATTATGCACCAGCTTCAGCCACTCAATGTGCACAAGGGGAGAACTCCATCCCTCTATGAACACCACACAATACAATCAATACACATAGATGATGCATATGGGCCACAATGATGTAAGTGCGCTACCTGTATATATTCCTCCTTTCCAAAGAGGGACAAGGTCTAGGTATATGGATAGACACTCTAAGGAGAAGTGAAGTCTTCTAGTGGGGGCCCAGTACTTTGGGATGACCCACAAGCTAAGAGAGTTATAATTCCAAGGAGGAAACAGTCCTAATCAAGGTCCAAGGTGGGCCTTGAACCACCTATAAGGGCCCTATAGGCCTACCTTAGGGCTACCAAGGAGGACATCCAACCTCATCTGGGTCCTAAAAAGTAGCCCGCTAACTATACGCATATAAAGTAAGGTCCAAGGCCTAAGCAATCCATGGCCTAATGGGCCATACACTAAGCCCAATACATAAGCAAGATGGTGGGCCCTCAAGCAAGGTTTGTGTCACGCCCCAAACTTGGAAAACGGGCTCACAAAATTCTCGATCACCGAATCCGGCACCGACAGCCTCCGTAGTACCCCAGTCTCAACTCCTAGAGCCCATACGCCAGATTCCGATCCTGGGATCCTAGAAGAAGGATTTTCCCAACGTATATTTATCTTGTAATAAGCATAACCACAAGTTTACCCAAATCACAAAGGCATCATCATCATCATATATCCACTAATATAATCATTTAAATACAATGCTAAAAGGGAAATACATATATCGAAAATCAAAGTTCTAGGGGATCGCTGCACACTCCATGCTCAACGCTGCTGCAACCTAGCGCCACTGCACGCATCTATCGTGCATAAGCTTATAGCAAGCTTAGAGGGTGGTGAAAGTGCGTGTAAGGTAAGTGCCAAGTATACAATAAGGCCCATAAATCATACATCATCGGAATAATCGAAAATACTGACAAGATCATGAATCATACTATATCAGAGTAAGCGAAAATGTACTGGTAAGTCCATGAGTCATATAATATCAGAGTACGCAATGCAGATCATAATGAGTCAAATATCATATACTGCGGATCGATGTAATATGCAGATCTTACTAAGTCCGTCTAAGCTATATAAGCAGAAACATAGCAATCCAAAATGCCATATGCAGCAGATGAAAATGTAATATGCGATGCGAATGAAACAACCAAGCTGGAGTGAAGTCGGGATGATAATACGTAGTGTCGCACGCTATAGGGTTCATCTCCAAACCAGTCCCATACCTAAATTTAGATAGTCAAACACAATGTGGTAAACTCCTGATCTCAGGTTAGTTACGCACCCCAATCGAAATCCTGGCCATTGCGAAGGTACACGTAACAAATAGTTGCGCGCCACCAGCCCGAGTGGATAGTGAATGGATGAATGAATGAGTTTGCAACTCCTGCTCAGTAGCCTGCCAGCACAGTAGCCTGCCAACCACTAGTAGCTCGCCCAGGCCTCAGCCCCGCCCACATCACACCCTCCCACGTGTGCCCGCCCACATGTGCAACAGTAACGGGGTGTCATAATATCATGTCAGTCCTCATATCAAGTCCACATATCAGTACAGTTTCTCTCTGGGGAATCACCGGGGTCTATTACACTCAACACTGACTGCTACCTCCCTAGCCGCACAACCCAGCGAGTGGAAGATACCACAGTATCCGCCTGAACAGTAGTCAACCAATACCTACCCGGCTTGTCGATAGCAGACTCATTTGCGAGCTGGTCAAACTTAGTCTAGCTTATAGCCCCCTCAATCGGGTGGATAAGGCCACACCCCCTCCCAATCGACCACGACACAGTGGAAGACGTGGTCTACTGGTATTCGGCACTTGGACGCTCATGTATCCACTCGGTCTAGACGTTGGAGCATCTCCTGGCCTTGGAGGTTTATGGACTTTCACCCACGGACATCCAAAGTGCCCAGATGCTCGAACCAAACATTTCCGGTGTCCCATCTGGCCATCCACGATATGCCTGTGGAGGTCACAATCCTGATGTCGCTAGGGCATACAGTAATCACAGTCACATAATGCAAGATGCATGAGTTATACTGTCTAGTCATGTAGCAATCTCGCGCGTACCACACGCTCATGTGGGTAACTCCACCTATCAGGGAGTCTCATAAACCATTTGTACTATGACATATGCAAGGGTCAATCACATCTCATAATAAACATGCAGATGATGCGTATGGGCATGTATCATGATGCTATGCTGTCACATACTCATAATCGGTATCAACAATCAGCCTCGACAATGCGGACATTTAACCAACATTGCCCCCAAGGAATGACCCACATAGAGCCAAACATATAATGGCCCACAACCTCACACAAAGGCCTAATATACAACACAATGGACCTTACTCAAGGGCGACATATACATCACAGGAGGGCCCTACTTATGGGCCTAATACATATCACAATGGGCCTTGCCCATAGGCCATGAATACATCACAATGGGCCTTGCCCATGGGCCTCAAATACATGACATGTGGGCCCTACACATGGATCTAGAAAACATCAAATGGGCCATGCATCATGGGCCTAATACATATCACAATGGGCCTCAACTATGGGTCGCATGTACATCATATAGGTCTCGACAATCGGCCTTGACAATCGAAGTTGGCCTCAACAATCGGAATCGGCCTATACAATCGGCTTCGACAATCGGAATTGGCCTCGATACTTGGCCTCGACAATCGGAATCGGCTTATACAATCGACCTTGACAAATTGGAATTGGCCTATACAATCGGCCTCGACAAATCGGAATCGTCCTTGATACTCGGCCTCGACAATCGGAATCGGCCTCGACAAATCAG
The DNA here is from genome assembly GCA_021015155.1 of Magnolia officinalis. NCBI lineage: Eukaryota > Viridiplantae > Streptophyta > Magnoliopsida > Magnoliales > Magnoliaceae > Magnolia > Magnolia officinalis. The sequence goes on from JAJHSJ010000002.1 coordinate 95,866,298, forward strand.
AATCGGCCTCGATACTCGACCTCGACAATCAGAATCGGCCTATATAATCGGCCTCGACAAATCAAAATCGGCCTCGTATGGCATGAGTCATGGAATTATACTAAGCCTGTTATAAAGTGATGAACTATCCTCACAACGAAGATGGGCCTAGACGGCCTAAACACGACAAGTAGGGGCCTAACAATGGGCCCTAAGGAGAGTTACAATGCGGACATTTAACTAACATTGTACTTACAATGTGGGCGTCAAACCATCATTGCTCCCAAGGCATAGCCCGCCATAAACATCATTATATAAACCATGGTGGAATCACACATTGCAATGGGCCTTGTATATCACATCGGGCCTTATCAAATGGGCCGAATCAATGGGCCTCATAGGTGGGTCATAAGTATATCAAAGTGGGCCTCTCGAATGGGTCATATAATACATCAAATTGGGCTTGACGAATGGGTCATATAATACATCAAAGTGGGCCTCACAAGTGGGAGCTTGGACCACATCTAAAATCACTTCAATAGTGGCAGGTGCAACATGTGTATCACTATACACTATCATAGGGGTACATGGCTCACTAATGTGATCAGCACGGTCCAAACATTGCTCGGGTAAATCGGTATCATCCAAACATTGTCCATGTAAACCAGCACCATCCAAACATTGTCCATGTAAACCAGCACCATCCAAACATTGCCAAGGTGCATCGGCACTGTCTGAGAATTGTCCAGCACCGTCCAGCACATCTGGACGGTGTGGATGAAATAAATACATCAAGTGTGTGACCCACATGGCAAAACAAGTGGATGGCTTGGGTCTAAAACACGTATATCAAGGTGGGTATCCAGACGGTGCAGGTAAGACCCATGCATCAGGTGGATTTCCACCAGATGGACGGTGAAATGAAACACATACATTAAAAGGGCCCCACCGTCCAAATGAATGGACGGTGGATAATACATCAAGGTGGGTTTCCATATAGATGGACGACGTGGCTAACAGATACATCACGGTGTTGCCCACATAGCACCGTCCATCAGGTCCAGCACCGTCCAAATGATTTGGATGGTGTGGATGAAATAAATACATCACGTGGGGGTCCACTTGCTGGCTGTAATACAGTAGTACCAGCCAATCCATTTCCAACACCAGGTGAGTCCCATTCCACATGTGCAGCACATGTGGGATGGCCCCACACGAGCTGAAGATAAATGGACGGTATGTGTGAAACACATAAATCACCGTGGGGTCCACTGTCCTGGATGTAAGGACAAAGTGGATATAGAATAAATACATCATGGTGGGTCCCACCCACAAGTGCAGGGGTGGGCCACATCCTCTAGATGAATGGACGGTGTGGCATACTACATACCTCATAGGGACCACAGAACTTGGTGACGTCAATTCACCAGCTATATATGGCTGGTGTGAGATGCACCAGCCAATCTACTTCAAGGTGAGTCCCACGTTGGGCCCACCATAACGTTTATTTTCCATCCAATCTATCTATACGGTCACCAGGACCTGGATCAAGAAGAAAAAAAAATTCTTATGGACCCAAAACTTCTGTAACCCAAAAAGGGTTTCAATGGTGGACGTTCAATCCTCACTGTTCCTGCCGTGTGGGCCACTTGAGCTCCCAAGTATGGCTGATTTTTGGGGTGGCCCAAGGCTAGAAGGGGGGGCCCACCAAATGCATGGTGTTGATTTCTACACACATCACGGTGGGGCCCACGGCTGGGACCTATGGTCGCTGCCTCTTTCGTCCACGGCGCAGCAGCATCCTATGCTGTTGACTCTGCAGCGTCAACAGCACAGGACACTGCTACCTATATATATATATATATATATATAATATATATATATATATATATATATATCTATATATATATATATATTAGAAAACTTATTTTTCTAAGGTTTTTCTCAAGTGGGGCTCGCATCAGGTGGATCCACTCCACCCATTGGATTTTATGGCTCAAGACAGTCCAAACGAGCCCAATATTCGGCATGTTTTGGTGTACAGAAATATCAGAGTGAATTTTAATGGTAAAACCACTGTTTTCTATGATATGGCCTGCCAGATAGTCAGATTGGCCTCATATTTCGGCTCAACTCCTAAAATGAGCCAGGGAATGAGATGGACGGCGTGGATCGGATTTATAAATCAAGGTGGGGCCTGCATGAGCAGCCCACCCAAAAGTTTTAAACCAAGCTGATATTTTTGTTTTCACATGGCACGTCCAAACGTGCATCCCACTATCTGTTCACACTTCACTACACGTCCAGTGTCCAGGGATGCGGGACAGTGTGAATATAACTCATTCTAGTTGGGTCCCACATGGACGTGGCCCACCTGATTTGTATTAATCTGATATTTGTGTTTTCCAATCATCCATAAGGTATGGCTCACATGATTTGGACGGCGTAGATCCAACACGTCCATCAAGTGGGTCCCATGAAGATGGACAACAAGGATAAATTGCATACATCATAGGGCCAACAACAAGAGGAAAGAGAACGAAAGAGAGAGAGAGAGAGATCGAGAGGCACGTGTGCATGGAGGGCTCCGCCACTATGAGCCCTCCCTTTCCATGCATTCAATCATACATAAAGTAGGTCCCAATACATGTGAGCCCACCAAATAAAAAATCAATGGTGGAGATTCCTTCTCCACCAAAATGGAACAGTGAGGATTGAACGCCCATTAGGCCCAACATATGGGTAACCCTTATACTTAAAACAAGTTGGGCCTCACATCTCAGCCCAAGTATGGATTTATTTTAATGGGCAAGCAAGGGCCCAACTACTTGAATATTGGCCCATAAAACCTATCACAATGGCATAAATAAATATAAGTCCCAAGGGTCTAATGGGCCAATCAAGAGTTTCAAGGTAATGGGCCTAAGAAAACCAAACAAATAACTAAAAAGACTAGTCCAATAAAAACCCAATTGGAATGGGCCTTAAATATACACTAATTAAGTAAAAAAAAATCTAACTAAAATGAGACGAGATATGTGTAATAATGTCCCCAAGTTTGGTGGACCATGCTGCCCCAAAACATTCATTTATGGGCAGCAATCATGGGCCTATTGCTGAAATTCCAACCCACCCACAATCCGGGCTAGTTGAAAATTTCAAAATAATTAATTCATAAATTTATTTTAGTTCCTGGTGACCCATACATGTCACAGGGGGGTCTACCAGATAAAGGGAGTGGATTTAACACATAAACCAGATGGGCCATGCTGCTGGACTGGACGTCCAGCAGCAGCCCAATGGGCTGGGCGTCCCATGCATAGGTAGCTCGATGGGCCTGGGTATATGGCCCAAAAACTCATACAATGGGCCCCAAAAATAGAAAACTACCGAGGGTGGATGATCACTTCCCCTATGGACCCCACATGAATGAATGGTGGGATATAAAATACATTAAGGTGGGCCCACAAAGTGGCCTGAACAACCAGCCAAGGCTGGACGCCCTAGCCTGGGCATCCCAGCCTGGGGGGTCACTCTAGGCCTCACCACGGATGGTACAGGGGCCCATTGGCCCTGAAATTTTGTAGGTTGGTACTTCTATGGGTGGGCCACACCTCCACAAAATTTCATGATTTTTGGATACTCAGAAGTGTTTTAATTTATTTAAAGAAAATAGTTTATGCAGAAAATCTGGTTGTCCTAGACGTCCCAACGTGGTGGGCCGGTCCAGACCTTGCCACGGTGTGCACAGGGCTCTGTTGGCCCCAAAATTTGGTAGGTGGGTCCTACCAAGAGTGGGCCAGATCTCTATAAATTTTCATGATTTTTAGATACCTAGAAGTATTTTAATTAAATTCAGAATTACAATCTGTCTCGGGTGAAATGTTGCTGGAATTATAACTATCCCTATGTTTGGGACCACATGGAGTGGGCCTGGACCCACCTAAACCCTTGAAAATTTGGGGGAAAGGTGGCCCTACATCTGGACAACAAGTGGGGTCCGCTTATTCCAGAAACACAGGTAAAAATGCTCATTTCCAACTTGCAGTGTTGTTGAATTGTCCAGAAATTTTTGGACAGTTAGCCCACTTTGGCCCATCCCATGGGTCTCAATCATGGGAAAAATTGTGTGGACCCCATTCCACATCAAAGTGGGGTCTATGCACTACAAAATCCCCAAAGAAATCTGGGAGAAAAGGGCATGCAAATAGATCCAAACATTAACTTAAAAGCTATGCTCAAACTGGGCCTGAAATCTGGTCAGCAACATATGCTGTCCATATTTCGGCCCATATGAATTAATCCAAGGGTTTATTGCCCTGATCCATCAAGTGGGGTCCATATTGATGGGTTAGCAAAATTCTAGATCCATTAGTGTATTAAAATTTCCATGAAAAATCAAGTTTGGAGGCCACCCAACCCATGCATGCATGGTGGGACTAGACGTCCAACAAGGTGAGTTGGGACGTTCCATCTCCCTGATGAATCTGAGATGTTGCTGACCTTCTTAGTGAGCCACATATCATCAGAAATAAATAGGAGAAAGAGGAGAGAAAGGGAGAAAGAGGAGAGAAAGGGAGAAAGAAGGAGAGTGATCTGGCCATTGCTGGAAGGTCCCGCCACTAATGGACCTTCCACACTACAATCCATGCCATCCACCATGTACATATGTTACATGTAAGCTACATACATCAAGAAAAGTTGTTGGAGGGTGGGGACACATTTTTCCACTATGTATGCAAAGGCCTAAATGGCCTAGGAGATGCTAGTATGAAGGGGAAGTACATCATGGTGGGTCCATGGAGAATGGCCCACCATGAAAGAAAAGAGTAAGATCTAGGTCCATGGCCTTCATCCTAGGAGCCATGTAGGACCTCCACCATGGGTTGGTGGGTCCTACATGCTTCCATGCATGCAAGGAAAAGAAAGAAAAGAGAAGAAATGGAGAAGAAGCTAAGATGAGAACCCACCTCCAAGGATGATCACCAAACTCCAATATCTAGGTACTAGGCTTCAAGAGGAAGATGATTCAAGGGTGGAGATGGGGTTTTTATGGCTTAATGGAGGAGGAAGGAGGAAGAAAGGTGCTGGAATGGGGAGAAGGGGTTGGACGTTTTTTACAAAATGGGAGAGGAAAGAAGAGAAAATGAGAGAGAAGAGAGAGAGGAGGAGGAGTTATAGGGAAGTAATGATGGGTTTGTAAGAAAAATAATCATTGCCATATAGTGGAGTTTACAAAGTTGTAGGTTAGACTAGGTCTCTTGGTGGTGTTTATGGTTAGTGGTGTTAGTTATGAATCTTTATGTAGTGTGTGGGTAGTGTACCTTTGAACTTGTGTCAAGGGAGGTGGTGGTCCACATACATTCCACCAAAGCGGGCCACGTGATTAAGGGTCATATAATGAAATGTACGCAACTTTTAATCTACGTATCAGATGGACACACAAGACGCGTCGTTGGAACCGCAACGACGATGCGAACACAATGACATAGGTTTCGGATTGATCCGAGTTGGATCTACGTGACCAAACTCAAGGATGACCGCAAACACTACCCGAAGGTCCCGGGTCACCGGAATTTGACCAGTATGACCGCGAGACTAAAATGAACGAGATGCACACTCACACACACATGCATATATGCGAACTCGGGTCGGGTCTCACACAATCCAAGCCACGTAGGAAAAATATACGATCCAAGCCATATAAGGTAATATGCAATCAAAGCCATGTAAGGCAGATGTGCGATTCAAGCCATGTAAGGCAGATGTGCGATCCAAGCCGCATAAGTCAAATATATACCGCAAGATGGTAAGTTCATGATAGGTTCTATTCATTCCATCACTTGATCGCAAGTGGCAAACATACAGTTAATTAACAAATGTACAACTAAAGATAGCATGTTATCATCAAATCATTTATGCTTGCTATAATTAAAGAGAGATGTTTATCATCTAACACATGAAATAATTGCGCAACAAATTAGCATATTCAAAAGTGGAGCAAGTAACTCAATGAGAGAAATCAAAACATCATCTCTGTCCAAATTGATAGATTTAAGTGGGAAGCTGAAAGGGTGAGTCCTCACCTTAATCAAACAAACTAGTTGCGTGTGGCCTGCTAGATAGTACGAATGCAGCCGGATAGAGTCAAGTCTAATCAATAAATATGCAGCAGGAGAAAGCTCGAATCATAGCTAGGGAAAGCCCTAGTTTGGAGGGCTCTGATGGCTCCAAGTGGAGGACTGGGATGCTGCAGAGGCAATCCACATGAATCGCCAACGTGGAAAGAAGGAAAAATGGGAATTTTTCATTTTCAGAAACACCAATCGTACGCACTAGTTTTGTGCTTGAGGTTGTGTGCACGCCTGTGTGATTCAACAGGTGGATCGACCCTGGTTCTAGTCGACTTCAATTGACCAACGAGATGGACAATATGGATCATTCATTCGGATGATCATGGTGGGCCACGACCAATGACAACAAGCATTGCTCGTTCGAGTTCGTCCAAGCGGGAAAAGCTCCTTACTTTCTAGCCAATTTCATCAGGTCAAACTTGATTGACTGGGTTCCTTCATTTGGCGTGGCGCGAGTGTACGCTCGCTATCTATATTCACGCGGCAGATGTGGGGCCCATAGTAATGTTCTTGAAAGGACAAGCTATAGATGTCTTAGAGGGGGGTGAATGGGATTATGCCAAATATTTCGATACAATGCAAAATAATAAAGCAAATAAACTCAATTGCTTAGAGTATTAAATTCTTGGTATCGAATAGTTCGTAGGACAACCTTCAACTAAAGGATTTAAGTAGGACAACCTTATTTCACGACGTCTTTGAAATCAAAATATCAAACTTTAGCAAGATAAAATGAAACACAAGATATGCCTATAAGTAATAAAAGCAATCACCATAATGCACAAAGGAATTATAGTGGTTCGATGTATAAACACAACCTACTCCACTCCCAAAATTACTACTCTCGCAATTTTGGCTTTCACTATCTCAAGGTTTTCCCTAGGGTTACCTTAACAACCTGATACAATTATTGCGATTTTCATGGACTATCACAACAAACCCACTTTGTGATTTTCACGGGATCACCACAAACAAACCTGCTGAGATTTCCAAGCTATCTCAGAAAAACCTAAACTGAAATGAAAGTAAAACAGTACTTATCTTCGATTGGCGAGTCGAAGTCATAGTTGTAGCTTGAATATAGTGATCTTCTTCTTGGGATATTGATAAAGTCATATATGAGTTCAACCCAAAAGAATATAGGATCTATAAAGTATTCAATGTAAAATAAATATCCTAGGTGCTACACATTCAATTCTCTAGATTTCAAGTAGAGTTTGGATTACTCTATTAAAAATAGTTAAAGTGCCTTGAGAAAGAGAATGAAAATAAGCTAAAATAGAATATTATAATTATGCTAAAAAAGCTTAAGAGGAGTCTGGCTTTCTCACTTGAAAAGATGGATTTTCTCACTAACTTTTGTTGTATAAATGAATGAGAGAAACCCTCTATTTATAGCCAAAGGATTTAGAAATTCGGCTAGCCCGAATGTCGGTTCGGCTAGCCAGATTCCAACGATATTGTTCCAACGACACTCGAATTTCGTGGGATAGAATCTTTCAAAAATTTGGCTGGCCCAAGCCCAAGTTCGGTTGGCCTAATTTGCCTGAAATCTGAAATCATGTCATTGCTGGAAACTTAACCGAACAGGTTCGGGCTGGCCGAACCCAAGGTTGGGCTGGCCGAACATGCCGCGAAAAATCTTATGAAATCTGTAAATTTGCACAAATCATGTAGGATTAACCGAAGACAGTTAGGCTGGCCAAACCAAATGTCGGACTGGCCTAACTTGAGTGTATTTTTACATAAAAGATGATCATTATAATGCTATGTGAAATACACCTAACCTAAGGTCAATCTAAGGTTATACCACTTGATGGTTGACTCATACGAAGTGTTCCGATCTTCGAACCATGTACTTTCATGACTTGAGATGTTGAGTCTTCCCTGAGATGCTTGATTGAGTCGATAATATATCTTCATGAGTTGTTGAATAGAATCTTCATGAGAGGTTGCGATCCTTTCAAGACTACGAAATTTGACAACTAAATTGTGCTTGAGTATAAGCACTTACAATCTCCCCATTTGTTAATTTCGTGACAAAACTCACTCATACATGCATACAACTCATTACAACATCTCAATGACACATCATATGCATACGATCTATGATTCAAAGGAACATTTGTGCACCACCAAAGATATCTTGGAACTTGTTACTCCCCCTTAGATCATGCATACGAAACTCCCCCTGAGCACTTAGCCACATATATCACATGTAACAAAAAATATATATAATTTCATAGAATTTATGCATGCAAGTATAGGTGCTCATATGTTATTCAATGTGAGAGAGACGTGCTCATGATCATATCCACATATTAACCATAGCTTTTCTCCCCCTTTTTGTCAGAAATTGACAAAGGAAGAAACAAAATAAATGAAGCATTCAAGTAGATAATCAAGGATAATAACATACAACATAAAAACATATTAGATATCATCTAGATGTATGTAAAGAAGGAAAGAGTTATCATTTTGGTGCAAATAATACAAAAGAGAGAATTAAAGTTATTACAGACCATAATAAAAAATTATCAATCAGAGCTAGAAGAGGATGGTGCAGGCATATCAAGATCATTGATCTTTAAATTTCTATTAAAATGATGAAAGTACTTTTTCATGTACTTCATTTGTTGTTTTTGATTCTGAAGCAATGCTTCCTGTGAAACATGTAAATCATCCACTTTCTTCTCTAAGCTCTCAAGCCTCTCAGAAATTTGCGAAGGCTGAAAGTCTGAATCATTTGTATCTCCTGATTCTTCCAAATCAATAAAGATGTTGTCCATGTTGACATCTTCTTCAAGAACTGCTTCCTGATCTCCTCGCTGCTCAGGTCTCAACTCAACTTTCATCATGTTTAAGTTTGCATTTTCGAATGGAAGCTTGGACTTCAGTGCTTCCTGATCTCCTCAAAGCAATGGAAGTCATAAGGAATGGACCCATAACGAGGATGGAGACAATACCGAATGATCAAGTACGATATCAACGATGGAAGACAAATGAGAATACCGGATACAACAGAGTGCAAAATATGCATCATGTAGGAAGTAAGATAAGTCTTATTCCCGACCCTTGGATAAACATTAGAAGTGAAGATGAGATGAAGAACGCGGTATTTTGGAAGAAGATTATAAGTAGGGAGAAAGTTACCGGTACGCCATTGACCGTTAAAACCACATAACACCCAGGTGATGGAATTTCTTTCGAAGTATACGTCTTCAAAAAGAGTCGGGATAAGAATTCTATCTTCCACCATATCAATGCCTATAACAAACGATATGATGGATGGTGTAATGGTGACAGTTTCTTCCAAAAATTGAATAGAAAATGTTAATGCTTCAGAAGAAAAGTCATTAATGGATGCGTACATCCCTTGAGCAATTGACCAGTAAGTCGCTCCACCCCAATCAAAAATTTTCTCTGATCCTACCTCAGAGAGAATTTCAAAAAGACCAAATCTAGCAATGTAATTGACATTCACAGTGCGCTCAATGATTATACTCTGAGTATGGAAATCCCATACATTCTCCGGGTCATCCTCCGGTGTGCGAATGGTGTGCACGGCCCAAGTAGTGGAGTGGGATGAGGAACCGAATTGAGGACGTCGAATGGTACGCTTAGTCCGATGTTCTATAGAAAAAAAATGATTAAAGAGTATCAAGAAATTACCAAGAAATATATGGGTTTGACTTGATCGGATTTTTCAACAAAATCCACCAAAAAGAAAGCTCTAAATTCAAATAAAATGATGGAATCTCAAATAAATCACAACTAGGAACTTAAATCTAGAAGAAAATCACAAAAGAACCACTTACTAAGAGTTTAGGATGATGAGTTGGCCGAAGGAAGCACCGGCGAGCCGAGGAAGATGAAGTAAAAATGATGGTTTTGAGATTTTTTCCTCTTTTTTTTACCCAAATCGTGGCCAGTTCGGCTAGCCTGAGTGTGGTGCTTGGCTGGCCAAATTAGTCGGTCAGCTATGGGCTGGCCGAAAAATTTTCAAAAAAATATTAATATGATATTACTTTTTATATTATCTTTTTAATGCAACATAAAATAAAAGACAATAAAAATAAATTGCAATGAAGAATGATTAATTAAGAAATATAGCATAATCCAATATCATTTTTCAAATTAAGGAATCTGACACTATCTAGTGGTTTTGTCAGAATGTCTACAAGCTGTTTTTAGTATTGATATATTCAAGCATGATAGTCTTGCTTTCAATTAATTCTCGGATACAATAATATCGAATATCGATGTGCTTAGTTTGAGAATGTTGAATGGAATTTTTAGATATGTTTATGGCACTGGTATTGTCGTGATATAAATTCATGGCATCTTGATCAATACCATAGTATATAACATACGTTTCATCCACATCAATTGTGTGCATACATTTCCTACCGCAATATACTCAACTTCTGTAATAGATAATGATACTGAGTTTTGCTTCTTGCTCATCCAGGAGACAACAATTTCCAATGTAGAAGCATCCAACACTTGTGGATTTTCTATCATCCACATTACCTGCCCAATCAGCATCAGTATATCCAGCAATTTGTAAAGACGTATCATGAGGATACTATAAACCCAAATTGACAATGCTAGTAACATATCTGATTTTTCTTTTAATTACAGCCAGATGAGATTCTTTAGGGTTAGATTAATATCTAGCATAAACGCCTACGCTGAAAGAAATATCAGGTCTACTGGCAGTTAAATATAATAGACTACCAATCATATTACGGTAAAGATGCGGGTCAACGCTTGGACCTGAATCATCTTTAGATAACTTGAGCGTTGTAGCCATACGTGTTGAAAAGTTTTTACAATTCTCAAACTCAAATTTCTTAATGTGATTCATCGCATAGTTGGTTTGAGATATAAATATCCCGTCCGTAAGTTGTTTCACTTGGAGACCAAGGAAATAGTTCAGCTCACCAACCATACTCATCTCAAATTCCGATTTCATATAATCTGCAAACTTAGAGGAAATATTAGTACTTTTTGATCCATAGATAATATCATTAACATATATTTGAACAATCAACATATCTTCATTATATCATTTGATAAATAGGGTTTTATCAACACTTCCCATTTTAAAGTTTTGACTAAGAAGAAATTTAGTTAATTTTTCATATCATGCTCTTGGAGGTTGTTTTAAGCCATACTGGGCCTTTTTAAGATGGTATACATTGTTAGGAAGTTTAGGATCTTCAAAACCTTTAGGTTGTTCTGCATAAACTTATTCATTTAAGTCACCGTTTAAGAAGGCACTCTTAACATTCATTTGGTATATTTTAAAATTTTTATGTCATGCGATGGAAATAAACAATCTGATAGATTCAAGACGAACGACTGGAGCAAAAGTCTCATCATAGTCAACTCCTTCAATTTGAGTATACCCTTGTACAACTAATCTAGCTTTATTTCTTATAATATTGCCAAATTCATCAAATTTATTTTTGAAAATCCATTTAGTTCCAATCACATGTTTGTCAAAAGGTTTAGGAATTAGACACCAAACATCGTTTCTAAAAAATTGACTTAATTCATCTTGCATAGCCTAAATCCAATTTTCATCAGCAAGGGCTTCATTTACAATAGATGATTCTATCTGAAAAGCGAAGCACACATGATTACAGATGTTTTCCAATTGTCTTCTGGTTTGAACATTAGTGTGAGGGTTACTGAGTATTTGATTAGTCGGATGATCCTTGACTAATCTATTCTCAGTTGAATCTGATTTTGATGATGGTTCTAATTGATTGACAATGATAACTTCATCATCATGATCATAATTGGGAGTGACGTTTTGATCATCAATAACAATGTTTATAGATTCTTGTATCACTCCGGTTCTTTTATTCAGAACACGATATGCTTTACTATTTACAGCATACCCCAAAAAATATGTCCTCATCACTTTTTGCTTTAAATTTTTTCAGATTTTGCCGATCTCGTAAAATGAAGCATTTGCTTCTGAAAGTACGGAAATATTTTACTGAATGTTTATATATATATATATATATATATATATATATATATATATATATATATATATATATATATATATATATTAAACTAGAGTTCATAAGCAGTTTTTTTTTTACCTGCTCTTACATAAACTCAATTAATAATATAGCAAGTAGTATTAATGACTTCAACACATAAATTTTTCGTTAATTTTTTACTGTTAAGCATAACACTCCCCATTTCTTGTAGTACTCTATTTCTCCTCTCGGCAACACCATTTTGCTAAGGGGTTTTAGGAGCAGAGTATTCATGTAATATTCCATGGTCATTACAGAACTTCTCATAGTTGCTATTTTTAAATTTAGTGCCATGATCACTTCTTATTCTTTTCATAGATAGTTCTTTTTCAATTTGGATGCGTTTAAATAACTTTTCGACTTCGTTAAAAGCATCCGACTTTTCTCTTAAGAAGGCTACCCAAGAGTATCTAGTGTAGTCATCAACTACAACTAAAAAGTATTTCTTACCGGCCTCTACTCTCCATTCTAGTTGGTCCAACTAAGTCCATACGGAGTAGTTCAAGAGGTCTAGTTGTGGCTAAGGAGTTCACCTTTTTGTAATAACTCCTGATTTGTTTGCTTATTTGAAAGGCACCACATATTTTCTTCTCTAATTTTTTTTAGCTTGGGTAAGCCTTGAAGATGATCTCTCTTGCTTAGTTTGTATAAGTCTCTATAGTTCACATGTCCAAGACGTTAATGCCATAATTCAATTTCGTCTATTTAGACCATGTAGTAAGAGTGATTTGAATAACAAGATTCATCAATGATATAGAAATTTTCAGAGATTCTTCGACCATTTAATATTATATGGCCTTGGTTATTAGTTATCTCACATCCATGATCTGAAAATTTAACACTATGATTATTATCACAAATTCGAGATATGCTCAACAAATTATGTTTTAAACCTTCAATATATAAGACATCTTTAAAAACAGGTAGGTTAGGGAGTTTTACATTACCTTTTTCGATGATTTTGCAGTTGCTGCCATCACCAAATGTTACTAAGCCGCCATCGATTTGATTGATGTCTGATAGTATCGCCTTATTACCTGTCATATGTCTAAAACATCCACTATCCAGGTACTATCTTGAATGACTACTTGCTTTGAAAGCTGTGTGGATAACAAGACCCTTATTTTTTGGAACCCATTTCAATATGATCTCTTACTATTCGTTGTGTTTGAGAATAAGAGTTGTTCTTGTTTCCACTTACCCTGTTATTTCTAGAGTTGAATTTCAAGAGCTCTTTAAGTAAGTCCACTATCTTATCTGCTAGAGAAGGGTTATTATTTTTTTCTTTGATATTTGTGATAGTTGGCCTTAGTTTTTAGATTAGAAGTTTTTTGAAAAGGTTTTTCATTCTTCTTTATTTCCTTTATAATTTTTACTGTAGATTTTGAATATTCACCTTTTATAAATATGGGAGTAGAAGTTTCAGATTTTTCTCTATGATTCTTGATATATCCCAAGCCAGATTAGTCGTTACTTCGTCGAGATGCAGTTAATAACTTTTCAAGTCTCTGGTCACCTTGGGTGTATATCCAAGTCTCTTTTGAATTTTTAAGAGAAGCAACTTTTAATTTTAAAATCTCATTTTCAGTTTTGAGATCTTGAATTTCAGAAATTTTCAAACTTAAATCTAGTTTGGTTTTCTCAAAACAATCAGAAAAATGAGATTTTTCCAAAACGGATTTTTCAAGTTTTAATTTCAAATTAGCAAAATTTTCTTTTTGATTTTTTAGTTTTGCCGTAATCTTATAACTCTCTTTGTATAGGGTATCATAAGCAATTCAAAAATCTTCTTCATTTTCAGAATCACTTTCAGGAGTTTAACAGTCAGAAATTTCACAATCATCTGAGGAAGTGATTCCAGCTATAGTCATGAATGCCTTTTGTTCTTTCTCAATTTCTTGGTTTGATTCGTCAGTTTCTGAATTGGATTTAGATTATGATGATTCATCCCTAGTGGCAATCATACCTCTTCTTCTGGATTTATCCTTCTTAGGACATTTTGAATCTACATGCCCATATTCAGAATGGTTGAAGCATTGGGTGTCTTTAGATTTTGATTTCCAAACATTTCCTTTTCTTTTATCAAAAGGTTTTTAAAAATCTGATCTATTTTTATTTTTGAAATTTTTATAAAACTTTTTAGTCAACATAGTCATATCATCTTCATTCTCATCATTTTCGGGATCTGAGTCTTTAGATTTCGATTTCGATTTAGAAGATTTAAGGGCTTTGGACTTGTTCTTAGGAGTTTTAAAATTCAGCTCATAGGTTTGTAGAGATCCAACTAATTCCTTTATAATCATTGCATCGGTATCCTTCAATTCTTTTGAATCGCAGTGACTTTAGAATTGAACCTGTTAGGAAGCGATCATAGTATTTTTGTACACACTTTGCTTTAAAGGACTTTTTCTCCAAGACCCCACATAGAGTTAACAATGTTGTTTAGTATAGAAGTCCATGAATAATTCATTTTCTTCCATAAGGATTTCCTCAAACTTTGTTGTGAGGATTTGAATCTTAGACTTTTTGACAATGTTAGTCCCTTCATGTATCATTTCGAGAATATCTCATACTTGTTTTGCTGTATCACAAGAAATGATTCTTTTAAATTCATCCGGTGATAGAGCACAAGTAATAGCATTAAGGGCTTTTGCATTAGCACTACTTTTACTTTTCTTAACAGTCGTCCAAAAAGTATAAGCGATTTCTTTCATGAACGTGGTTCCATTTTCAGTATAAGCTCTCTCTCTCTCTCTCTCTCTCTCTCTCTCTCTCTCTCTCTCTCTCTCTCCTACTCTTCTCCTTTCTTTCTTTTCTTCTGCTTTTCTTCTAATTTTAGTGGAACGTCCAACAATGTCTGGATCAGGCTCAAGCCTATCTCGACCCAGTCAAACTTGGTTTAGCCAAGTCGACTCGGTGACAACCACAATTGGCCCCCTCTCTCTTCTCATTTCTTTTCCTCTCTCCCTTATTCTTTCTTTCCGGCTGGAATGTCTAGCAATGGGTCTGGACGGACCAAACATGCACTAGGTTCAAGCCCGACTCATCTTAGCCGAACTCGTTTTGGCCGAGCTGACTTGGCAGCCACCAAACCCCCCTTTCTCAGTCATTTCTCTACCCCTCTTTCTTCCCTTCCTTCCATTCTTGCTAGGATGTCCAGTAGTCCTCCGGCTGGAACCAAGCTCCTCCCAAACCCAGCAGCGTGTTAGGTCAGCTAGCTGGTTTGGAGGTGCCAGAAAAACCAGTGCAACAATCCCTCCTTCGGCCTTCCCCTTCTTCATGCTTCCTCTCCTCTCTCTTTTCTTCCTCCTATCTTTCTCCTTTCTTCTTACTCCATGCTGGAACATCCAGCAGTTCCTAGACCGAGTTTGACTCGAGCACAATTCAGCTGAGTCGGGTTGTTGCAATAGCCACCGACCCACTCTCTCTTCCTCTTTATCTTCCTCTTCCGTTTCTCTCCTTCCTTCCTGCTTCTCTATTCTTCTCCTCTACCTCTGTTGTTTCCATCAACATCTGGACTGAGTTGGCCCGACTCGAGCTGGTGTGGCAGCGGCGACGGCACTCAACTCTCTCACTCTTTCGTTTTCCTTTTTTTTTTTTTGTTTAATGGCTGCCCTAATAATAGCCTCGTATAGGCCCTATTAATCCGCTCTTAAACGCTCCACAACCAACTAATTGCTGGATTAGTGGTGGCCTGCTATGATTTAGCTCGGATGCCACACGATGATTTTCGTGTGAACCTTGGATCTGAATCGATCACAAACACTGCACGGCTGACATTTATTGTTGTAGATAGCCATATTGTGTTATAAGCCACCAGATGGACGTTTTGGATCAGCAAACGGGGCCCACTGAAAGGTGGTGGGTTTTCTGAAAAATCGGAGGAGATGACGTCCTCATTAATGGCGGATCCGGATCCGTTAGATGATCTTGCAATCTGGGATGCATGGATGGTTTGGATTTGACTGTTGAGCATCGTGGGACCCACAAAATGGACGGTGATCTAATTTTTTTTACTTCATGGACTTAAGTTTCGAGTTGCGGCGGCAGCGGAAGAAAGCTCGAATCCTAGCTAGGGAAAGCCCTAATTTGGAGGGCTCCGATGGCTCCAAGTGGAGGACTGGGATGCTGCAGAGGCAACCCACGCTGATCGCCAGCATGGAAAGAAGGAAAAATGGGAATTTTCCATTTTCGAAAACACCAGCCGTTTGCACTCGTTTTGTGCTTGAGGTTGTGTCACACCTGTACGATCCAACAGGTGGATCGACCCTGGTTCTAGTCAGCTTCAACTGACCAACGAGATGGACGATATGGATCATCTATTCAGATGATCATGGTGGACCACGACCAATGACAATGAACGTTTCTCGTTCGAGTTCGTCCGGGCTGGAAAAACTTCATGCTTTCTTGCCAATTTCATCGGGTCAAACCCAATTGACTGCGTTCCTTCATTCGGTGCGGCACGGGTGTACGTCCGCTGTCTGTACTCACGCAGCAGATGTGGGGCCCACAGTGATGTTCTGATGGATCCGGGCCCACCACTCACTTTTTTTTGCTCAATTTAGGACCCAATCCAAGGGATTAGGCAGATCCAAGTTTATGTGGGCCACACCTTCAAATCTCAGCCTATATTTGAGAATTTTGATGATCCAAGGGCTAGATTCGTCCTAAATTTGATCAACAACATATCAAATGGTTCATAATCCTATTTAGGGCAGATTTGACAATCATTTTTAAAATCGGTTTCCCCTACACCTCAATTGGATGGGCGATCATGAGTTTAAACGGTTGAATTATTTTGAGACGATCATCGACGGTCCAAAGGTCCCCTAGATGAATCTAATGACTAGCTTTGATGTCCAGATCAATCATTGAATGAGGTGAGGCTTAAGTCCAATGATTTATCTCAAATTCCATGGTTGGTACATAATCCCAACGGTCGGATCTTGTGATCCAGAAGCGCAAGTGTTTCAAATTCACTCCTCACTAGTTCTAGGTGTCCTAAAGTAAGTGTAAGTAGAGATCTAACCACCAATCCTATGCTTAGAGGGCCAGATGGCTCAATCTACGGATGAGGATCCTTCTACTGGTTAGATTTAGGTTAGATCGAAAGTGAATATCTAGATGAGTCGGCTTTGTGTTCGTACTAAGCTTGATCCTCATGGTAACACTTGAGTACTGAAAAGTACAGGGTCTTACAATCTACTCCCCTTAAAAGAATTCCATCCCTGAAATTCAATACTTCTACCTTAAATGGAATGAGGACAATCTATTCTACCATGCCTCTTAGCTAGTATTCACCACCTTCCTCGTGAAGTATGCTTGTATGCGCAAGTGTTCACGACTAACTACTTGGATTGGGGTTGTTACAATCTACCCCCCTTAAAGAAGAATCTCGCCCACGAGATTCGATTACACTCATCCCAATTTAATTCGGTATTGATTAGGATCAAGGGCTTGTCCGCATAATGTAAGGAAGAGTTTTATTATTACTCTATCCATATATACATTTGAAATTCACAATGACAGTTCCACATCCTCTAGAAGAAGAATAATAGTTTATGTTTTCAATGTTCGGGATAACATGAACGGACAATTATAGTTGGTCTGAGCCTGATACAGTGATCTTTTACCTGATTAGGGAAGTGAGTTCCTTGGTATCTCTTCCTAATCCTAGTGAACCTCGATCTTCTGCTTGATCAGGGCATTGAGATCGTTGGGATTTGATAGGATTTAGAATTTGGATCAAACCGTGTACACTTCTCTTAAACATGATTCCATTAGGTCGTGATCGCAATTATACTAGATTCCTGTGGAATATCATATGACCTTCTATTTTCATAAGGGTAAGTTTATGTGGCCTATTACGCTTTTGTTGTGCACTCTGATTATCTAAGCATTATGAAATTTAAATTATAATTCCTAGTATAAATTCTTAAGTTTAGAGAGAACTTATATTCGATCTAATGTACAATGTGTTGGGTATTTGTTTCCCTACAGTAGCTAAGTTTAGTTCCTGAATTCAGCAATTATAATTTACAAAGAAACCTAGGTTTATGTTCCTAAGTTCAAATGACTAACCCTAAATATTTCAAGGGAACCTAAAATTTAGATTTCTAGGTTTACAAGATACCTTAAAGCTAAGAGAATGAAACCTAGTTTCAAGTCTCTAACCTCATCAATATAACTTTGGAGTATTTGAATTCATATAAGTCTTGTTTTTCCCAAGGCCTAGTTTATCTATACTCTGCTCAGATACCAACTTATAACGCGCTGGTTTTTTAAACCCGGGTATACTACTCATTTTCTAAAAACCCGAGTGTAAGCCTTTAAAATTTAGTCTAAATTTAAATCGCTTTATCATTAATTAAAATTAGCAGCAAATGTTAGCGAATAAACCATGCATTGTGTAAAAATATTCTGATCATCACAAAATTCCAAATGTAGCGCCCATACAAGATTCATACAATTCCAAATAACAAAGTTCATTAAACAAAAACAGAAATATATCATCTAGTGATGGAGTTCAATATGGGTCGCAGGGACCCCGTCTAGCTCCTCATCTACCCAATCTGTTCTAGCAACCTAATTAACAACATCGACTCGCTTTACACCTGTATCAACTGATATGGTTTGATAGCGTCAATGGCTATCACAGTGAGGAGTACCCTCTAAGATTACACACTCAGCATTTATAATCCAAAATAGATCGCAAGTCATAAGAATGGATATATTAAGCAGCACAATTCATATTCATGATCATATACTCAAAAAATTAAGTCAATAAACATAATCTCAATATTAAGGAAATGTAGTAGCAATCGTAATGCAAGTGAATGTGTCCAACAATCAAATAATCAATCATACGATTTTCTATTACACCCGGAAATCACATTGTACGTAAACTCCGCAAGGTGTCTAGAAAATCGATAAGCGAACTCCCACTCCACCCAAAAATCACAATACAAGTGAATCCCGCAAGATAAATAGAAAATCAACATTTAAACCTCTACTTCACCCGGAAATTATATCGTACGTGAACTCTGTAAGATGGCTAGAAAATCGATAAGTGAACTCCCACTCCACCTGGAAATCATGGTACGACTGAACACTGCAAGATGAAGAGAGAATCAACAGGGACATTCCAACATTATCTGAAAATCGTATGAACTCCGCTAGATGGCTAGAAAATCGATAAGCGAACTCTCACTCCACCCGAAAATCATAACGAACTCTGCATAATGGGAATCAACAAACAAACATTTACTTCACTCGAAAATCATATTGTACGTGAACTCCGCAAGATGGATAGAAAATCAACAAGCTAACTTCAGCTCCATCCAGATATCATGGTACAACTGAACTCCGTAAGATAAAGAGAAAATCAACATACAAACTCTAGACCACTCAAAAATCATATCGTACATGAAAACCGCAAGATAGTTAGAAAATCAATAAGCCAACGTTAGCTCCACTCGAAAATCACAGTACGACTAAACAACGCAAGATGGCAAGAAAACCAACATACAAACCTCTACTTCACCCGAAAATTATATCATATGTAAACTACGCAAGATGGGTAGAAAATCGATAAGTGAACTTCAGCTCCACCTAAAAATTATCATATGACTGAATGCCGCAAGATGAAGAGAGAATCAACATAGGAACACCAGCATCATTCGGAATCATATGAACTCCGTGAGATTGCTAGAAAATCGATAAACGAACATCAGCTCCACCCGAAAATCATAATAAACTCCACATAATGACCCGAAAATCAACAAGATATGTGAATATAGCCAACAAGCAACAAAATGACGCCAATATCCATCAAAGCCAGGAATGGCAAATAAGCAATCCAAGTCACGTAGAAAAAATATACAATCCAAGCCATGTAAGGCAATGTGCGATCCAAGCTATGTAAAACAGATGTGCGATCCAAGCCGCATAAGTCAAATATGGACCGCAAGATGGTAAGTTCATGACAGGTTCCATTCATTCCATCACTTGATCGAAAGTGGCAGATATACAGTTAATTAATAAATATACAACTAAAGATAGCATGTTATCATCAAATCATTTATGCTTACTATAATTAAAAAGAGATGTCTATCATCTAACACAGGAAAATAATTGCACAACGAATTAGCATATTCAATAGTGGAGCAAGTAAGTCAATGAGAGAAATCAAAGCATCATCTATGTCCAGATTAATGGATTTAAGTGGGAAGCTCAAAGGGTGAGTCCTCACCTTAATTAAGCAACCTAGTTGCGTGTGGCCCGTTAGATAGTACGAACGCAGCCGGATAGAGTCAAGTCTAATCGATAAATATGCGACCACGACCCAATCAAAACATCAAGGATAATGGTTAGTACTTGGCTTCTAGGGTCAATACACTCAGTGAAAACTCACCGTGTCAACTTAGTAACAAATAAGGGAAATGGATTTCCATTTACCTTGATTAAATGATTTATCTTGGCGACTCAGGTCTGGGTCAACCAGCAAGGCACAGATTTAGCTGCGATCCACCAAAATGGTAGCGGCTAGGTCGATCGTGAATCGACTCGACAACAACCCCGACCCAAGCTCTCTCTCTCTCTCTCTCTCTCTCTCTCTCTCTCTCCCTCTCTCCTTCTCTTCTCCTTTCTTTCTTTCTTTTCTTCTGCTTTTCTTTTATTTTGGTTGGAACGTCCAGCAATGTTTGGATCAGGCCCAAGCCTATCTCGACCCAGTCAGACTCGATTTTAGCCGAGTCGACTCTGTGACAACCACAATCGGCCCCCTCTCTCTCTCTCTTCTTGTTTCTCTTCCTCTCTCCCTTCTTCTTTCTTTCTAGCAGGAATGTCCAGCAATGGTCTGGACAGACCAAACACGCACTAGGTCCAAACCCAACTCATCTTAGCCGAACTCAGTTTCGGCCGAGCTGACTCGGCAACCATCAAACCCCCCTTTCTCACTTGTTTCTCTACCCCCTCTTTCTTCCCTTCCTTCTTCTCTTTCCTTCCCTTCTTGCTAGGATGTCCAGCAGTCCTCCGGCTCGAACCAGGCTCCTCCCAAACCCAGCAGCGTGTTAGGTTAGCTAGCTGGTTTGGAGGTGCTGGAAAAACCACTGTAACAAGCCCTCCTTCGGCCTTCCCCTTCTTCCTGCTTCCTCTCCTCTCTCTTTTCTTCTTACTCCATGCTAGAACATCCAGCAGTTCCCAGACCGAGTTTGACTTGAGCACGATTCAGCCGAGTCGGGTTGGTACAATAGCCACCGACCCACTCTCTCTTCCTCTTTATCTTCCTCTTCTGTTTCTCCCCTTCCTTCCTGCTTCTCTATTCTTCTCCTCTCCCTCTATTGTTTCTAGCAGCATCTGGACTGAGTTGGCCCGACTCGAGCTGGTGTGGCAAGGGCGGCGGCACTCAACTCGCACACTCTTTCATTTTCCTTTTTTTCGAATGGTTGCCCTAACAGTAGCCTCTTATAGGCCTTATTAACTCGCTCCAAACTGTAACGCCCCGTGTTTTCAAGACCCGAGTATATGACCCGTTTCCCAAAAACCCGAGTGTTAACCTATAAAGAGCCAAATTCCATATATTTTTTTATCATTCACAGTTAGTAGTTAGCATAGTATAGACAAATCAAATGTAAAGGAAAATTGCATGATCATTCAAATATACAAGAAGCTGCCCATAATGACTTATACAACCAATATCTCTAAAATTAACAATTACGAAATGAAATAATATTACATGTGAAACAAATAAATTACAATAACATTGGGATGTAAAACCTAAAGCAATCCTTAGTAAATACAATCATGTGCCCTTGTCAATTATAGTCTACTCCTCATCAATAAGAACGTGAATATCATCTGGGCCACCTATGCTACCTATACGGTTATATATTTAATGGATGAGTGGCTAACTCAATGTAAATTTCCCTCAAGATTACACACCGTCGCATTAGGTAAGTGATGAGGGTCGATTATTGTATATCAGACCCTAGTTATTACCTGATTTTGCGTACATGATAATGCTTAATGTCATATTTTAATCGTGTTTTTGTTGCAGGGAGTAATCAGGAGCGCTGACTGAAAAATAGTACTAAAAGCCTGGATTTGACGCTCTAAAGTCATCAAAGTAAGGAACGGATTTTAGAGGACCAACATCGACGGATTTACATGCCATGGATCCGAGGAAATCAAGCCGTTCACGTCCAAAAGGCCCGAGAATGGTCTAGAATGCAAGATCATAGGGTTCCCGCCATCCATTCGGCCTGAAACTTCATACATGGCCTGAGGGCCATAAATTAACCGTACACGTCGAATTTCAACTGTTGAATCCCTGTGAAAGTGGTCCAACAGACAGATCAGCCCCTTAAATCCTGATTTGGGGCCCGCCTGATATCTAGATATGCTTCAATTTTGATATTAACCCCTTAAATGGGGTGATAAAATGAATGGAAGGAGCAGATTATGGATACACATATCTGTGAGACCCACATATACATTGAACGTGCAACGTGCACAGGTGCACCGTACGTGCACCAAAAAAATCCAAAAGTCGGTCAGCATGCGCTGACTGACTCTTCTTCTCAAATTAAAAAATGGCAGTTGCCGTTTTCGATTTTTAAACAGAGACTTGCGGTCCTCTGTTGTGGGCCACCACCGTACATCAAAGATCCAATCCGGACCGTTGTAAGGTGTGTGATAAAGTGAAATAGATAATCAGCTACTTCGAGGGGGCTAAATCCTCCAACACATAAGTTCTGAAAAAATACTCTCCTACTTTGCATTAAAAAAGAGAATATAAATAGACTCTGACGACCAACAACACCCGTAATACTTGCTAACTTTAAGCAACTAACAACCCAATACCTCAGCACGTCTCCTACTCATCCCAACACACTCTAACTACTAACAATATTGCCCAAGACTCGGACTGCTAACAATTCTACGCAGACTTATTCAAACATAAAATAAATAGACTAAGCCCACACAAGGCCTTACATAACATAAACCCAATAACCAAATCAGAAGGCCCAGAGGCCCATAACAATCCCTCCCCCATTAGAAGACCTTGCCCTCAAGGTCTGGAAATTCTTTGGACAGCTTCTCGTACTCCACCCACGAAGCATCTTCAACTCCAAGCCCCTTCCACTGGACCAGCAACTCGCTCACTGCCGTACTGACACCATTGGCGCCTTCAAAGCAGAACCTGAAGCAATTTTACAGCACCGAATGCGCAAGAAGGGCAGTACGGCAGTGAGCGAGTTGCTGGTCCAGTGGAAGGGGCTTGGAGTTGAAGATGCTTCGTGGGTGGAGTACGAGAAGTTGTCCAAAGAATTTCCAGACCTTGAGGGCAAGGTCTTCTAATGGGGGAGGGATTGTTATGGGCCTCTGGGCCTTCTGATTTGGTTATTGGGTTTATGTTATGTAAGGCCTTGTGTGGGCTTAGTCTATTTATTTTATATTTGAATAAGTCTACGTAGTATTGTTAGCAGTCCGAGTCTTGGGCAATATTGTTAGTAGTCAGAGTCTGTTGGGATGAGTAGGAGACGTGCTGAGGTATCGGGTTGTTAGTTGCTTAAAGTTAGCAAGTATTACGGGTGTTGTTGGTCGTCAGAGTCTATTTATATTCTCTTTTTTAATGCAAAGCAGGAGAGTATTTTTCCAGAACTTATGTGTTGGAGGATTTAGCCCCCTCGAAGTGGCTGATTATCTATTTCACTTTATCACACACCTTACAAGATTGTTATGGGCCTCTGAGCCTTCTGATTTGGTTATTGGGTTTATGTTATGTAAGGCCTTGTGTGGGCTTAGTCTATTTATTTTATGTTTGAATAAGTCTGCGTAGTATTGTTAGCAGTCCGAGTCTTAGGCAATATTGTTAGTAGTCAGAGTCTGTTGGGATGAGTAGGAGACGTGCTGAGGTATTGGGTTGTTAGTTGCTTAAAGTTAGCAAGTATTACGGGTGTTATTGGTCGTCAGAGTCTATTTATATTCTCTTTTTTAATGCAAAGCAGTAGAGTATTTTTCTAGAACTTATGTGTTGGAGGATTTAGCCCCCTCGAAGTGGCTGATTATCTATTTCACTTTATCACACACCTTACAAGTGGTAACAGAGTCACGGTCCATATGGCTGACGGACAGGCCCATAACACACGTTTTTCCCAACTGGCTGACTCAGTGGCATCATTGCGTACCACCCAGGAGACTCAAAACCAGAATTAACAACTATTGCAGCAAGCAGTGGATGGTTTAGCCCAACAACTCCAACTTGTTGTGGCTAATATGGAGACGTTGGTCCATGCACAGCGGAAGTGCAAAGAAGATTCAAACTCAGCTTCAACTTCACATGGGAACCCACTGTTTGAGGAGCATGGAGGCATTCAAACTAGAGCGATTTGTCTGAAATTTTCAAAGTTTAATGGAGACAATCCTCATGGCTGGATCTATCGCGCACAACAATTTTTTACATACCATCAGACCAATCCTCACCATAGGGTCCTTTTGGCCTCTTTCCATATGGAGGGGAAGGCACTTATTTGGTTTCAGGATTTGGAGGCATCTTGAGGGATTACTAGCTGGGAAGGATTCACTACAACTCTCCTCACACGGTTTGGCCCTACTATGTTCGATGATCCTATGGAGGCCATAACTCGATTGCGGCAGACTACAACTGTGGAGGCCTATAAAACAAAATTTAAAATCCTATCTAACAAACTCAAAGGATTAGCTGAGCCTTACAAGCTCAGTTGCTTCTTAAGTGGGTTACGTGAGGATATCCGTTTTATGGTACGTATGCTTAATCCCTCGAATCTTACAATGGCTTTCGGTATGGCTAAGATGCAGGAGGAAAACGTTGCTGCTTTTCGCCGAAATAACCGTTTTAGTTCTGCTCCTACTCGGCCTATTGTTACTTTACCTTCACACCAGGAGAAAATGGTTATTCTTCCAATTCAGCGATTAACACCAATACAAATGAAGGAAAGACGAGAACGAGGACTTTGTTATAACTGTAATGAAAAATGGGGGCCAAGTCATAAGTGCAAATCTGCTCGCCTCTTTATTATGGAATGCACTGAGCCTAGCGATGATGAGGAGTTTCAGCCCAGCACGGAACTTCTTAATGAGAATGATATCTCTAATTTTGGAACCCCTGACACCGACACTGCTGTGCCTATACCAGGTATTTCCATTCATGCATTATCTGGATCTCCTAGCTCTAAAACCATGCGCATTGTGGGCAAAGTCTGTGGCTGTCCAGTGGTGATTTTGTTGGATACGGGCAGTACTCACTGCTTCATGGATTCATCCGTTCAACAACGAGCTCAGTTACATTTAGAACCAACAGACGGACTTCAAGTTAAGGTGGCTAACGGTGACATTTTATTAAGTGAAGGTAGGTGCTTAAATATTCTATTTGTTATGCAGGGTAACACTTATCACACTGATTTTTATCTCTTAACGCTGGGGGGTTGTGATATTGTGTTAAGTGTCCAATGGTTGAGTACATTAGGACCTATCTTATGGGATTTTGACAAATTACGAATGGAATTTACTTTGTTTGGGCATAAGAATGTTTTGTAGGGCATCACACCTACCGAGGTATCTCTAATGGAGGGAGAGGAGTTTGGTCGGGTTTTGAAACAGGACAGGAAGGGTTTGGTTTTACAGCTTCTTAAATCTCATGATCATACTACTTCTTGCTTGGATACTAGCCCCCTCATTCTTCCCTTGTTGGATCAATTTCAGCAGGTATTTCTGGAACCCCTTGGCCTACCTCCTAAGCGTGACCATGACCACCATATTACTCTTCAACCAAATGCTAAGCCAGTTTGTGTTGGTCCTTATCATTACCCATATTTTTAAAAATCTGAAATTGAAAAACTAGTCAATGACATGCTCAAATATGGAATTATTCGACCTACTCAAAGCCCTTTTTCCTCACCGTTGATCCTCGTGCGTAAACAAGACGGCAGTTGGCGTCTTTGCGTGGATTATCGAGCTCTCAATAAGGAAACAGTCAAATCTAAATTTCCAATTCCTATTGTAAACTAACTTCTAGATGAACTTTATGGTGCGACTATTTTTAGTAAATTGGATCTCCGATCCGGTTACCATCAAATTAGGGTGTACCCCGAAGATATTCCAAAAACCGCCTTCCGAACTCATAAAGGTCATTACGAATTTTTAGTAATGCCCTTTGGTCTCACAAATGCCCCCGCAACCTTCCAATCTCTCATGAACCACATTTTTAAACCTTACTTGCGTAAATTTATATTAGTCTTTTGTGATGATATTCTTATTTATAGCAAGAGTTTTAATGATCATCTTGAGCATTTACAGGTTGTTTTAGAGATTCTGCAACATCACCAGCTTTTTGCCAAAAAATCCAAGTGTTCATTTGGGAATCCTGAAATTGAATACCTTGGCCATATTATTTCCAAAGATGGTGTTCAGGCAGACCCTAAAAAAATTGAATCCATGTTATCTTGACCATTTCCTACAACCATTAAATCCTTACGGGGTTTCCTTAGTCTTACGGGCTATTATAGGAAATTTATTAAGGGGTATGGTTCTATTGTTGCTCCTTTGACCTCTTTACTTTAAAAAAAAAAAATCGTTTAAATGTACCCAGCCAGCAAAGGAAGCCTTCACTGCCCTTAAAGAAGTTGTGGCCAAACCCCCCGTTTTGATTCTTCCTGATTTTACTAACTCTTTCACCATTCAATGTGATGCTTCTGGTTGTGGTGCAGGTGTTATGTTAATGCAGAATGATAGACCCATTGCTTTTATGAGTCAAGCTCTCCGTGACAAGGCTCTCCATCTATCTACTTATGAGAAGGAGCTGATGGCTTTGGTTATGGCTGTTAAGAAGTGGCGTTCCTATTTGCTGGGCCAGAATTTTCGCATACAAACTGATCATCAAAGTCTTAAGTATTTACTAGAGCAAAAACTCGGTACACCTATGCAACAAAAATGGCTCACTAAATTGCTGGGATTTGATTTTTTAGTTGAATACAGGAAGGGAAAGACAATTTGGTGGCAGATGCCTTATCCAGGAAGTGGGAGGAGGAACCACAGTTGGTTGCACTATCTTTTCCAGCAGCAGGTTGGCTCACTGATCTACGGGCATCCTACTTAGAAGATGCTATGTTGCAAAAGTTGTTGGCTGACTATGACAACCAGTTGTTAGACGAGACAAAATATAAGAAGAAAGATGGGCTACTATTTTACAAGGACAAGTTATTTATTGGCACATCAGAAAATCTTAAGAATCAATTACTACATTTGGTTCATGGCAGCCCTCAAGCTAGGCACTCTGGTCTACACAAAACTTTACATCGTGCTCGAGCAAATTTCTACTGGACGGGTATGAAGCGTGATGTCTGCAATTTTATTAAGGAGTGTGAAGTTTGTCAAAGGAATAAAGTTGATACTCTACATCCAGCAGGTTTACTTCAGCCTTTGCCTATTCCTGAGAAGATATGGTCTGATATCTCCCTAGATTTCATTGAAGGGTTGCCCCTTTCCCATGGGTTTAGTGTGATTTTCGTGGTTGTGGATCGTTTGAGTAAATATGCCCATTTTATTCCGGTATCTCGTCCTTATACAGCTCTCAAAATAGCTCAGTTATTTACCACGAATATTTTCAAACTGCATGGGATGCCTAATTCGATTATAAGTGACAGAGACCCTACCTTTACTAGTCAGTTTTGGCGAGAATTATTTAAGTTACAGGGAACGACGCTTAAATTTAGCTCTACCTACCATCCTCAGACAGATGGTCAAACGGAGGTAGTGAATAAAAGTGTGGAACATTATTTGAGGTGTTTTTCAGGTGACAAACCGCGGGAGTGGTCTACGTGGTTGCCTATGGCGGAATGGTGGTATAATACGAATATGCATGACTCAACAAAGCTTACTCCATTTGAAGTGGTTTACGGGTACTCACCGTCGGCCTTGTTGGTACATACCCTAGGAACAGCTTCAGTACAGTCAGTTGAAGAAGCCCTTCGATCTCGGGATTTAGTATTGCGACGCTTGCGGGAAAATCTGCACATTGCCCAGGAGAGGATGAAAAAAATTGCAGACCTTAAGCGAACTGAGCGAAGTTTTGAAGTGGGTGATATGGTTTACCTGCGCCTTCAGCCATATAAACAGCAATCAATTGTTCAACGCCGATATTTGAAACTTTCGGCCAGATTTTTCGGACCCTTCAAGATTTTGGAGCAGATTGGCAGTGTAGCTTATCGTTTGGATCTTCCTCCTGATTCTCTCGTGCATCCCGTGTTCCATGTGTCTTGTTTGAAGAAGAAACTAGGGCATAAAAATGTGCTGAGCCCTACACTTCCTCCATGCGACACCAGTGGCGCCTTCAAAGCAGAACCTGAAGCAATTTTACAGCGCCGAATGCGCAAGAAGGGCAGTACGGTAGTGAGCGAGTTGCTGGTCCAGTGGAAGGGGCTTGGAGTTGAAGATGCTTCGTGGGTGGAGTACAAGAAGCTGTCCAACAAGGGAGAATGAGGGGGTTAGTATCCACCTCATTCTTCCCATGCAGTTTAATTTCAGCAGAGTATTTTTTCAGTAAATACTTAAGACTTTGATGATCAATTTGTATGTGAAAAGTCTGGCCCAGCAAATAGGAACGCCACTTCTTAACAGCCATAACCAAAGCCATCAGCTCCTTCTCACAAGTAGATAGATGGAGAGTCTTGCCACAAAGAGCTTGACTCATAAAAGCAATGGGTCTGTCATTCTACATTAACACAGCACCTACACCACAACCAGAAGCATCACATTGAATGGTGAAAGAGTTAGTAAAATCAGGAAGAATCAAAACGGGGGGTTTGGTCACAGCTTCTTTAAGGGCAGTGAAGGCTTCCTTTGCTGGCTAGGTCCATTTAAACGATTTTTTTTTTTAAGTAAAGAGGTCAAAGGAGCAGCAATAGAACCATACCCCTTAATAAATTTCCTATAATAGCCCGTAAGACCAAGGAAACCCCGTAAGGATTTAATGGTTGTAGGAAATGGTCAAGATAACATGGATTCAATTTTTTTAGGGTCTGCCTGAACACCATCTTTAGAAATAATATGGCCAAGGTATTCAATTTCAGGATTCCCAAATGAACACTTGGATTTTTGGCAAAAAGTTGGTGATGTTGCAGAATCTCTAAAACAACCTATAAATGCTCAAGATGATCATTGAAACTCTTGCTATAAATAAGAATATCATCAAAAAAGATTAATATGAATTTACACAATAAGGTTTTAAAATGTGGTTCATGAGAGATTGGAAGGTTGCGGGGGCATTTGTGAGACCAAAGGGCATTACTAAAAATTCGTAATGACCTTCATGAGTTCGAAAGGCAGTTTTTGGAATATCTTCGGGGTACACCCTGATTTAATGGTAACCGGATCGGAGATCCAATTTACTAAAAATAGTCGCACCATAAAGTTCATCTAGAAGTTAGTCTACAATAGGAATTGGGAATTTAGCTTTGACTGTTTCCTTATTGAGAGCTCGATAATCCACGCAAAGACGCCAACTGCCGTCTTGTTTACGCACGAGGATCACCGGTGAGGAAAAAGGGCTTTGACTAGGTCGAATAATTCCAGATTTGAGCATGTCATTGACTAGTTTTTCAATTTCAGATTTTTGAAAATATGGGTAACGATAAGGACCAACACAAACTGGCTTAGCATTTGGTTGAAGAGTAATATGGTGGTCATGGTCACGCTTAGGAGGTAGGCCAAGGGGTTCTAGAAATACCTGCTGAAATTGATCCAACAAGGGAAGAATGAGGGGGTTAGTATCCAAGCAAGAAGTAGCATGATCATGAGATTCAAGAAGCTGTAAAACCAAACCCTTCCTGTCCTGTTTCAAAGCCCGACCAAACTCCTCTCCCTCCATTAGAGATACCTCGGTAGGTGTGATGCCCTGCAAAACATTCTTATGCCAAACAAAGTAAATTCCATTCGTAATTTGTCAAAATCCCATAAGATAGGTCCTAATGTACTCAACCATTGGACACCTAACACAATATCACAACCCCCCAGCGTTAAGAGATAAAAATCAGTGTGATAAGTGTTACCCTGCATAACAAATGGAATATTTGAGCACCTACCTTCACTTAATAAAATGTCACTGTTAGCCACCTTAACTTGAAGTCCGTCTGTTGGTTCTAAATGTAACTGAGCTCGTTGTTGAATGGATGAATCCATGAAGCAGTGAGTACTACCCGTATCCAACAAAATCACCACTGGACAGCCACAGACTTTGCCCAGAATGCGCATGGTTTTAGAGCTAGGAGATCCAGATAATGCATGAATGGAAATACCTGGTATGGGCACAGCAGTGTCTGTGTCAGGGGTTCCAAAATTAGAGAAATCATTCTCATTAAGAAGTTCCGTGCTGGGCTGAAACTCCTCATCATCGCTAGGCTCAGTGCATTCCATAATAAAGAGGCGAGCAGATTTGCACTTATGACCTGGCCCCCATTTTTCATCACAGTTATAACAAAGTCCTCTCTCTCGTCTTTCCTTCATCTGTATTGGTGTTAATCGCTGAACTGGAAGAATAGCCATTTTCTCCTGGTGTGAAGGTAAAGTAACAATAGGCCGAGTAGGAGCAGAACCAAAACGGTTATTTCGACGAAAAGCAGCAACGTTTTTCTCCTGCATCTTAGCCATACCGAAAGCCATTGTAAGATTCGAGGGATTAAGCATACGTACCATAAAACGGATATCCTCACGTAACCCACTTAAGAAGCAACTGAGCTTGTAAGGCTCAGCTAATCCTTTGAGTTGGTTAGATAGGATTTCAAATTCTATTTTATAGGCCTCCACAATTGTAGTCTGCCGTAATCGAGTTATGGCCTCCATAGGATCATCAAACATAGTAGGGCCAAACTGTGTGAGGAGAGTTGTAGTGAATCCTTCCCAGCTAGTAATCCCTCCAGATGCCTCCAAATCCTGAAACCAAATAAGTGCCTTCCCCTCTATATGGAAAGAGGCCAAAAGGACCCTATGGTGAGGATTGGTCTGATGGTATGTAAAAAATTGTTGTGCGCGATAGATCCAGCCATGAGGATTGTCTCCATTAAACTTTGGAAATTCCAGACGAATCGCCTTAGTTTGAATGCCTCCGTGCTCCTCAAATAGTGGGTTCCCATGTGAAGTTGAAGCTGAGTTTGAATCTTCTTTGGACTTCCGCTGTGCATGGACCAACGTCTCCATATTAGCCACAACAAGTTGGAGTTGTTGGGCTAAACCATCCACTGCTTGCTGCAATAGTTGTTGATTCTGGTTTTGAGTCTCCTGGGTGGTACGCAATGATGCCACTGAGTCAGCCAGGTGGGAAAAACGTGTGTTATGGCCCTGTCCGTCAGCCATATGGACCGCGGCTCTGTTACCACTTGTAAGGTGTGTGATAAAGTGAAATAGATAATCAGCCACTTCGAGGGGGCTAAATCCTCCAACACATAAGTTTTAGAAAAATACTCTGTTGCTTTGCATTAAAAAAGAGAATATAAATAGACTCTGACGACCAACAACACCCGTAATACTTGCTAACTTTAAGCAACTAACAACCCAATACCTCAGCACATCTCCTACTCATCCCAACAGACTCTGACTACTAACAATATTGCCCAAGACTCGGACTGCTAACAATACTACGCAGACTTATTCAAACATAAAATAAATAGATTAAGCCCACACAAGGCCTTACATAACATAAACCCAATAACCAAATCAGAAGGCCCAGAGGCCCATAACAATCGTCCATTGGCTTTCGAACGCCCATGTTACTAAGGCCTAAATGACAATATTTGAAGAAACAAAGAGGATGGGATCATAACCATTCAAACACAAAACGGACGGTGGCTTTAAAGATTATGTGGGCCGCACCAAAGGATGGCCAAAAATCCCCTTTCCTGACTGGTTTTTCGAGGGGGATCCAATGAACGGCACTGATTCTTTAAAAACTAAGGCATGTGGGCCCCACAACTAACGAAGCATTGGTTATAGGAGTCTTTACGCGGGCGTGCGTCCGGAGAAACCCTGATTTTTTGGGCTGTTCCGCGTCGATAATGACGGTCAGATGGATGATCCAGACCGTTCAGAAGGTTCATCAGTGGGCCAAGACCCCAACCATGGAGTCAGACTCCAAGGACAGGCCACCTTTCATTCCAAAATCCGAGCCAAACTCAAGTTGTTTTGCGTTTTCACTATGCATACGCGAGCTGAATGCGTAAAGAAAGTCGGTTCCGCATCTCCATGCACCGACTCCACTGCACCTGCTCTCCACCGCCTTCCATCAATCTATAAAGAGCGGAGAGAAGAGGTTGCTGGGGATCATCTAGGCAGGGAACGGAGAGCAAAAAATCAGATTTCGGCGGGAGCGAAGAAAGAGAAAAGAGCTTGGAAAGAGGAGAGAGAGAGAGAGAGAGGAAGAGAGAAGGGAGAGATTGGAAGGATGTATCTTTTATCAGCTATTTTTTTCTTCTTTCTAATTGATTCCATGGGTTTCTAATATTTTAGCTAGGGCTGAGATGAAACCCTTAATTTGAATGACTCTTGTTTATTGTTGATTTCATCTGAATTGATTGATTTGTTTCTTTCTCTAGTGTGCTTAACTGAATACTCCGTACTTCTCCATTCTATGAGCTTAACCAAAGTCTAGATGTGGATGTTGTTTGGGATCTTATTTTAGGTGCTTGTGTCTGACCATGAACAGGTTTCCTATAGAGAAAGAAATAGCAATTACATCTCTTCATGCCTGACTATGGATGGAAAGATGTGATCCTTATGCTTTAAGGGATTATACATTCTATGTGCTCGACCAAGGACATAGAGTGTGCTTTATTTATTAAATTTATATCCGTCTGAATCAGGGTGAATCAACAGGTAAAACAAGGGTCAGGATAATTAGGGGTGGATTCAAAAGTCCTAGTATTCTCCTTGATTGAATTTTCCTTCTTATTCTCAGTTACTTCTCATTGATTTTTGTTATTTTACTTGATACCTGGCTCAACTATTTGTTGGATTAGTTAAGAAGAATCATAAATTTCGAATTGTGACAACCAGTCCTCGTGGGAACGATCTCGTAATACGTACCGTATCTACATCTGATTCGTATACTTGCGAGTTTAAAATCATTTAAATCAGATTGGTTTAAATAAAACATCAAGTTTTTGGCCCGTTGCCAGGGACTATTTCGGTCCAATTGGATTTAGGATTCTCTCTTATCATAATTCATAGTCTTAAGATTTTACTAACTTTAGGTTAAAGTTTTTTATTTTATTTTAGAAACTAACCTATTTCCTGTTTTGTAGGGTCCTGACATGAACTTCTAATTTAGAATTGAGGAAGGAGTCTGAAAATAACATTGTCTTCAAAGTGAAGGAGGAGCTCTAATCATCTCCTTTTCCGGGTTCTTTCTTCCAATTCTTGTTTACATAGTTTTATCTTGTCTTTAGAAATTTATAATTTTTAGTTCTAGTTTTATTTCTCTTAGGTTGCATCTTAGTTTAGTTTAGTTTTCTTTCCTACATTGCAGTAATTCAGTTTATGCTAGGACGTAGATCTCTGAATATAGAACTAGCACCTTTTGATCCTGAAATAGAAAGAACCTTTTGTAGAAGATTTAGAAACATCCTATTTGAAATGGCGGACGAGAATGGAATTAAAGCTCTTAGAGATTATTCAGCCCCTATCCAATTTAATGCGCCTTTATGCATAGTGTTGCCAGCCACCACGGCAACACACTTTGAGCTTAAACCTAGGGTCATACAATTATTGCCCTCCTTCTATGGTTTAGATAAGGAGGATCCATATCATCACGTGAAAGAATTCCTAGACATTTGCTCTACCTTTAGGTTCCAAAACTTATCAGATGATTCAAACCGTTTGCGCCTTTTTCCTTTTTCTTTGAAGGATAAGGCAAAAGCATGGTTGAATCTCTAGGAGTTGGGTCTATCACTACATGGGACCAACTGTCTAAGAAGTTCTTAAACAAGTTCTTCCCCGTTCACAAAACTAATGCTCTCCGTAGAGAAATTACTAATTTCACATAAAAAGAGGGTGAGCACTTTCATGAATGTTGGGAAAGATGGAAGGACTTGCTTCTTAAATGTCCACACCATGGTTTTGAGAAGTGGCAACAGGTTCAATACTTCTATGACGGTTTGACACCCCAAAATCCTCGCATAGTTGATGCCACCAATGGAGGGTCATTCATGACCAAAAGTGATGTCGAAGCGTGGAATTTTTTTGCAACCTTGTGTGAAAATTGTCAACAATGGGACTACTCAAATAGAGGTGAAAGAAGTCCCCAACTACCGAAGAAATGTGGTATATATGAGATAGGAGTCACGCCAGATCTTTATACCAAAATTAACAGCCTGACACAAAAAGTTGATGCTTTGATGTTAAATAATGGACCTTTGAAAACAACTCAAATTGAGTCATGTGCCATATGTTCCAGTCCCGCCCATCCTACGCAGTCTTGTCCATCTGGTGCAGCATTTCTGAAATTTCTATCTGAACAAGTTCATGCTATAAACACTTTTCGGAGACCTGGGAATGATCCTTACTCAGACGCCTACAACCCAGGGTGGGCTAGGCATCCAAATTTTTCTTGGGCAAAAGGACCATAACAAGGAGGACCATCTGAAAATCCTCCTATGCAGCCTTACCCCCAAGTTAGTAGTCAACAACATCAACAGTTTCCGCAATATCAACAACTTCCTTCGCAATCACGGAAACCATCTCTTGAAGATACGCTCAATCTTTTTATACAGAGTTCTCTTCAATTTCAAAAAGACACCCAACAAACTTTACAAGCTAACCAGCAAAGCTTAGATGCAAATGCGCAATCCATTGTCAAGCTGGAAGTACAGTTGGGTCAACTTGCTACCACATTTAGTGAGAGAGAGAAGGGCAAATTCCCTAGCTAACCTGTGGCAAATCCAAAGGGACAGTATGAGATTGGCTCTAATTCAAACCAAGAACAATATTATGAGCAAGCCAAATCAATCATTACCCTTAGGTCCGGCAAACGGATCGAGAACAAAGTAGAGATACCAAGGGAAGAATCAAATTCCAAATCGAAAGACCAAAATGAAGCGGAGAGACATACTAATGCATCCAAAGTCCAAAAGCACTCTGACTCTCAAGAAACCACTCATGTGCCATCTTATGTGCCTAAAGCACCTTTTCCTTAACGTCTGACACCAATTAAGAAAGGAGACAACTTTAATGGTATATTAGAGATGTTTAAGCAAGTGCAAATTAACATACCGTTGCTTGATGTGCTATCAAGCAAGTCCCTGCTTACGCTAAGTTTCTTAAAGATTTATGCACTCAAAAGCGTAAGATGAATGTTCACAAGAAGGTCTTCCTTGCAGAGCAACTCAGCTCCATGATTCAACACAACACCCCTCCTAAATTTAGGGATCCAGGAGCTCCTACCATTTCTTGCGTCAAAGGAGAGCATAAGATTGAGAAGGCATTGCTTGATTTAGGGGCGAGCGTTAATTTGTTACCATATTCTGTACATGAGTAGTTAGGACTTGGTAAGCTGAAACCAACTAAAATAACACTACAACTAGTTGATAGATCTGTCAAGGTGCCCCGTGGTGTTATTGAGGATGTGCTAATCCGGGTTGATAAGTTTTATTTTCCAGTGAATTTCATCGTTCTAGATACTCAGCCTGTCTAGAATCCTACTAGTCAAATTCTGATTATTCCGGGACGTCCATTCTTAGCTACATCCAATGCTATCATAAATTGCAGGAATGGAGTTATGAAGTTGTCTTTTGGTAACATGAAGATTAAACTCAATGTTTTCAATGTTGGGCAACAACCAGAAGACTCAGATGATATATTTGAAGTGGACATGATTGAGAGTCTAGTGCATGAATCTTTCCTTCAATCTTCCGAAGACACACTTGAGACTTGCTTAGCACATTTTGGCATGTATTTTGACATAGAGAGTTCTATTCAAGAAGTTAATGCATTGCTCGACTCTACTCCTATAATGGAGACTGCAAAATGGAAAGCGAAAGTAGAACCTCTTCCACCCTCTGAGTCTAAACCGGTCCCATCTATTGAGAAACCACCCGACCTTGACCTTAAACAATTACCTACAAATCTCGAGTATGCATTCTTAGGTCCTTCTGAGACTCTACCTATCATCATAGCTTCTAACCTTGAGAAGGAATAGGAGAGCAGGTTACTTAATGTTCTTATAGAATATAAGGCAGCTATTAGGTGGACGATAGAGGACATCAAGGGAGTAAGCCCCACTTTATGTATGCATCGTACTGATCTTGAAGAAAATACGGAAACATCGCGTGAAATGCAAAGGAGGCTTAACCCTAACATGGAAGAAGTTGTTCGAGCGGAAGTGCTTAAATTATTAGACGATGGTATCATTTACCCCATTTCAGATAGCACGGTTCAAGTTGTTCCCACAAAGTCTGGAATTGGTTAATCAAGATGTTGAAAAAATTTATCTGGAGGACCTAGGTTAGCAAGATTGATTAATTCATGGTCCATGGTTGCTTCATTGCTTGTCTGACTGAAGACGTTAAACTTAGCGCTCCTGGGAGGCAACCCAACCTTTCATTTCATTTTTTTCTTAGTTAGTTAGTTCAATGTTTGTGGGTAACATTGCTGCAAACTCTCACGAGACTACAACTCGTCCATTAGGGGTAACCTAGGGGTTTAAAGGCTTGTTGCATACGCTAAATGCAATCAAGAGCACCTGCGAAAGTGGTGTAGGTAAGATTTTATTTGTGTTATTTTTGTTTTGCTAGTTTGCTTTTGTTGGTTTCTCTCTTGTGCTGACCCACTCTTATGCTGATATCTTTGGAAAGCCTCTTGATTCGACCGTCCAGGTACTATTTTTCTATCACTCCTCTTTTACTTTCATTGTCCCATGTGCATTGCATGCTTATTTCTTTTACATTGAGGACAACCTAAATTTTAGGTTGGGGGTGGGAGATTAGGTTACCTAATCAGTATTTTCTTGGTCTTGAGCAAAAAATTGTGAAAATTTTTAATATTTCTTGTGAATTTGAAGTGATTTTGACAGCCATCTTGGATTTAGAATTAAAAGATACGTGATAATGGTATTTTATAACTCTTGGATTCAGTTGTCTGTTAGACTTCACAGTTAAGTTCGAGTTATTAATCCATGGTTAGAAGTTGTAAACATTGATTGAGTCATGATTTCACATATCACATCTCACGTACACATTAAGGTTTCAGTTTGATATTGAATTGTAACTTGGTAATCACTAAGCATGTAAGGAACCAGCCTAGGGAATTTGTACATCAGGTTCAATAAGAAGAATGAAAGAAAAAGAAAATCCAGCTACAAGATAGCTGCCTGCGGAAAGGGTTGGGTGATCAAACTTCACCATAGGTTTGCTCCCTATAGGTGTATATTCGATTCCCCATGGTTGACATGAGAAAAGGTTAGGTGTACAAT
Organism: Magnolia officinalis; assembly: GCA_021015155.1. Classification (NCBI taxonomy): domain Eukaryota; kingdom Viridiplantae; phylum Streptophyta; class Magnoliopsida; order Magnoliales; family Magnoliaceae; genus Magnolia; species Magnolia officinalis. The sequence goes on from JAJHSJ010000002.1 coordinate 95,903,965, forward strand.
TTTCACCATAGGTTTGCTCCCTATAGGTGAGGATTTAATTCCCCTCCTTGGCGTTACTTTTAATAGAAAAATCAAAAGCTAAAAGAAAGAAAAAGAATAATCTATGAGCACATTTTAGTTTAGGTTTTGGGTGTCCTGAATGCTCTTGTTGGTTACCAATCATATCATGAAATTAACAATTGGATCTCTTAAATGATTGTAAGCCGAGATTACACTATACACTCATGGAACTCAATATTTAGAATTGTTCTAATTAATGGATTAATATTTTGAACTTGATTATGAAGTTTACTGTAAGCTTGATTCCAGGAGAAAAGTCTACTCACCATTCATGAATCTTAGAATTCTCACATCTCGACTATTTGTTCACAAGTCGCTCGGGTTTACAGGAATTGTCTTGCATTTCTCAATTTATTTTTCACATGTTTTGCTCGTGACTAGCAAAATACTGGTTGGGGGTTGTGATGAGGGTCGATTATTGCATATTAGACCCCAGTTATTACCTGATTTTGCATACATGATAATGTTTAATGTCATATTTTAATCGTGTTTTTGTTGCAAGGAGTAATCAGGAGAGTTGACTGAAAAAGAGTACTAAAAGCCTGGATTTGACGCTCCGAAGTCATCAAAGTAACAGATTCCAGAGGACCAACATCGACGGATTTACACGCCATGGATCCGAGGAAATCAAGCCGTTCACGTCAAAAAGGCCCGAGAATGGTCTAGAATGCAAGATCATAGGGTTCCCGCCATCCATTTGGCCTGAAACTTCATACATGGCCTGAGGGCCATAAATTAACCATACACGTCGAATTTCAGTTGTTGAATCCCTGTGAAAGTGGCCCAACGGACAGATCAGCCCCTTAAATCTTGATTTGGGGCCGCCTGATATCTAGATATGCTTCAATATTGCTATTAACCCTTAAATGGGGTGATAAAATGAATGGACGAAATGGATTACAGCTACACATATCCATGGGACCCACATATACATTGAATGTGCAACGTGCACAGGTGGAGCGAGGACAGTTTCCATTCTCAGAAACATTGTGTTTTCGGGACCTGTTTGCAGCGAAGATTGTGCCCACGCACGTGCATCCCAACGTGCGAGATGAGCGAGGTTTCGGTCGAGCCCAAGCCCTGAACACGATGGACAGCTTGGATCATCCATAGGGCCGATGTAGGTGGGCCACAATCAAGAGAAATGGATCTCGTCTGTCCTCTGTCGAACACCAAAGAGAGAGAGAAATCTCTCCTTTTTGAGAAATTTTCATGTCAGCGCAGTCTGACCGAGCTTCTCAGCTCAGTGCACTGCAAGTGCACGCCCCTGGTGCACACACACCCCATTAAGTGGGGCCCACAGGGCAGATCCTGACAGATTTGAGCCGTTCGTGGAGTTTTATGGGTCCTATTAGGACATTAAGTCAAGGATGAGGTAAATCCTAGGCTTATGTGGGCCATACTAACGGATCTAGTGTCCTTTAGTGCTGATTGCATTGACCCGACGATTAGATTGATTCCAATCCGGGCATCAACAGTCTAAAGGTCCTACAGGATCATTTGTACATCTAAGTGCACCATCATATGTCACTATCTAAATAATTCTATTAATTTCTAATTACACTATTATAAATTGCCTCATCTTCACGTTACATGTGCATGCTGATTTTTAATTGTGTTGCGGGTCCCATTCTAATCATGATCCATCCATATCCAAAGGTCCTAGGGATTTATTCAAACAACCGGGACCACCCATACTATGGATTTAGAATATTAAATGTTATTATTGGAATAAGTTTTAATAATAATTATTATTATTGTTATTACTATTATTATCATTATTAATATTTTTTTCATTATTATTATTATCATTATTATTTTCTAAGTTGTTTATTGTGGTTGGCATCATGATCAACGCCATTTATTTACTATAGGGCTTGATAAGAAAGGTTAGACTATTTTAAATTTGTGAGTGAGCCATACTTTCTAAATACGTAGGTTATTTTACGATTTATGAAGATCTGATGGTCAGATCATTACAAAATATGATCATGGATGATTCCTAGGGTTCTCAGCCTAGTTTAGGTGAAATCATTAGAAAGTTTAGTAATCAAGTGGCCTAACCGTAATGATCAAGTGGTGTACATCTGTGGGAGTTTTTAAAGTTAGACGGACGATGGGTTTGTTAATCCAGACCTTAGGACGTAGGATGGATGGTTTAATTGGCTCATTCTGTGTGGATTCGTTGGCTCGTGTTCTGAAGATATGATGGACTAATTTGAAAATCAATCGGATAGATGGCTTGTTATACGAATGAATGTTATACAAGACGGTTCAGATGAATAGATCGAGAGTTACTGGGTGTTGATGTGCAAGGATAACCATGTGTGTTTCCACACGCGTGTAAACAGATTTAAACTTCCCTGGTAACACCCGTGTATTGAAAAGTACGGGGCGTCACATAAACGCTCCACAGCCAACCAATTGTTGGATTAGTGGAGGCTTGCTATGATATAGCTCAGATGCCACACGACGATTTTCGTGTGAACCTTGGATCTGAATCGATCACAAACACTGCATGGCTGACAGTTATTGTTATAGATAGTCATATGGTGCTATGAGCCACCAGATGGACGTTTTAGATCAGCAAACGGGGCCCACTGAAAGATGGTGGGTTTTCTGAAAAATCAGAGGAGATGGTGTCCTCATTAATGGCGAATCCGGATCCATCGGATGATCTTGCAATCTGGGACGCATGGATGGTTTGGATTTGACTGTTAAGCATTATGGGACCCACCAGATGGACGATGATCTGAGTTTTTTACTTAATGGACTTAAGTTTCGAGTTGCGGCAGTGGCGGGAGAAAGCTCGAATCATAGCTAGGGAAATCCCTAGTTTGGAGGGCTCCGATGGCTCTAAGTGGAGGACTGGGATGCTGCAGAGGCAACCCACGCGGATCGCAGTGTGGAAAGAAGGAAAAAGGGGAATTTTTTATTTTCTAAAACACCAGTCGTACGCACTCGTTTTGTGCTTGAGGTTGTGTGCACACCTGTGTGATCCAACGGGTGGATTGACCCTGGTTCTGGTCGACTTCAACTGACCAACGAGATGGACGATATGGATCATCCATTCAAATGATCATGGTGGGCCACGACCAATGACAATGAGCATTGCTTGTTCGAGTTCGTCCGGGCGGGAAAAGCTCCATGCTTTCTTGGCAATTTCATCGGGTCAAACCCAATTGACTGGGTTCCTTCATTTGGTGAGGCGCGGGTGTACGCCCGCTATCTATACTCACGCAGCAGATGTGGGGCCCACAGTGATGTTCTGATGGATCCAGGCTGTCCACTCACTTTTTGTTTGCTCAATTTAGGACCTAATCCAAGGGATTAGGCAGATCCAAGGTTTAGGTGGGTCACACCTTCAAATCTCAGCCTATATTTGAGAATTTTGATGATCTGAGGGCCAGATTCTTCCTAAATCTAATCAACAACATATCAAATGGTTCATAATCCTATTTAGGGTAGATTTGACGATCATTTCTAAAATCAGTTTACCCTACACCTCAATTGGATGGGCAATCATGAGTTCGAACGGTTGAATTATTTTGAGACAATCATCGATGGTCCAAAGGTCCCCTAGATGAATCTAATGACTAGTTTTGATGTCCAGATCAATCTTTGAACGAGGTGAGGCTTAAGTCTAATTATCTATCTTGAATTCCATGGTTGATACATAATCCCAACGGTCGGATCTTATGATCCAGAAGCGCAAGTGTTTCATATTCACTCCTCACTAGTTTTAGGTGTCCTAAAATAAGTGTAAGTAGAGATCTAACCATTGATCCTATGCTTAGAAGGTCAGATGGCTCAATCTACGGATGAGGATCCTTCTATTGGTTAGATTTAGGTTAGATCGAAAGTGAATATCTAGACGAGACGACTCTGTGTTCATACTAAACTTGATTCTCATGGTAACACTCGAGTACTGAAAAGTACATGGTGTACTGGAGGCCTTCTCAACTTGAGGATTAAGAAATTTATTGTATCTTATTAAAACTTTGTTATATATCATTTTAAATGGTTTTTCATCAACGATCACAAGTCTTACATACCACTCTTTCAGCTTCAGTTTTTCAAAATTATGAGTGGAAAGTTTACATTGAGACACATCCCCTTCAAACTTGCTAAATGATAGCAATTATTAACCTAGAATTGAGATTTTTGGTCTCTTTGAACAACTTTGCTATGTCTGTTTAAATGAGTAATTAACCTCCCAGTATTTTTGTTGTATAGTGATTTGCAGTGCATACATCTAATCTTCAACACATCATTAACTAGAATTTTTCTTCAAAATCATCACACACAATTGACATTTTATTTCTTTTGGTTGAAGTTACAGCTGAAGACCCCTCTCCCTTAACAATAAGAGGAGATGTAGAGGACACACCGGCACAAGGGGTAGTTGGGGCTTCCTCACTAGCCATCTATAAATATAAATATAGGAAACTAACTTTTAGGCACTTATCAACATGAGTGGTGTGTGTATATAAATGTCCTCTAAATTTTCTAGAATTTTCTAGCGGTATAAATTGGTCACCAATTCAATGTTGAATAGATTGTAATGCTTTCATTTTTGAATTTAAATGTCACGCCAAAATTTTAGCAGCATCTCCCCTTATGTCTCTAGATATATTAATCTTGTATTTAATTTCCATGTTAACTATTTACACAGAGTGTGGATATTTGATGACGGAAATAAATGCAAAAATATATCGAAAGAGAATAAGATAGACAAACCGAAACAAACATATGCATTTAAATTAGAAGAAATGAAAACATTCTTGATGCAAGACAATTAACCACTTGCTCTAAAAGCTCGAACTGATAGAGCTTGGCGAATTAATCCCTTAATCTCATTACCCGGGGCCCAAGTCCATGGGTTAGGTCCTCGACCAAACCCTCCTCATGGGCCTCAAATCCATGGATTCCTCCACCTCACATGAGCCACCCACCTCACATGGGCCTCAAATCCATGGATTCCTCCACCTCACATGAGCCACCCACCTCACATGGGCCTCAAATCCATGGGTTTCGCGGGCCACCCACCCCGAGTATGCCCCGCATCCCACTGGTCACCCCACTCGAGCCCGATGTGAAAATGTCCATGTATTAATCACCCCCGGTGACGAGTCTCGAACACGAGACCTTCCGCTCTGATATCAATTTGATGCAGGACAATTAACCACTTACTCTAAAAACTCAAACTGATAGAGCTTGGCGAATTAATCCCTTAATCTCATAGCCCAGGCCCCAAATCCATGGGTTAAGTCCTCGGTCAAACCCTCCTCGTTGGCCCCAAATCCATGGGTTCCTCTACCTCACACGAGCCACCCACATCACATGGGTCCTGAATCCATGGGTTTCATGGGGCACCTCGAGTATGCCCCCGCATCCCACGTGTCACGCCGAAATTTGGTGCTGACAGCCTTCGTAGTACCTCATTCTTGGCTCCCAGCGCCCATACGCCAGATTTCGATCCTAGGATCCTACAAGGAGGATTTTTCAACGTACATTTATCTCGTAAGAAGCATAACCATGAGTTTACCCAAATCACAAAGGCAACATCATCATCACATATCCACTAATATAATCATTTGAATACAATGCTGAAAGGGAAATACATATGTCGGAAATCAAAGCTCCAGAGGTCCGCTGCATGCTCCAAGCTCCACGCTGCTGCAACCTAACGCTACCTACACGCATCTATCATGCATAAGCTTATAGAAAGCTTAGTGGGTGGTAAAAGTGTGTGCACAAGGTAAGTATCAAGTAAGCAATATCAGAGTAATTAGAGTAAGTGGAAGTACTGACAAGTTCATGAGTCATACAATAGCAATGCAAATCAGTTATGCAAATGAGGAGTCAAAGAGCCAAATATTAGATGCCGAGGATACAGTGCCATGAATCATACAATATCAAAATAAGCGGAAATATATTGATAAGTCTATAAGTGTCATCATTCGTACCAAGGATATGCGATGCAAGGCATGAATGCTAACGGCCATATCAATTCAGAAACATGGCAACCCAAAATGCTAAGTACTACATTGATATGGTCGTTAGCATTCTTGCCTTGCATCGCATAGCCTTAGTACGGTTGATGGCACTAATAGACTTATTAGTATATTTTAGCTTATTTCGATATTGTATGATTCATGGCATTATATCCTCGGCATCTAATATTTAGCTCTCTTTGACTCCTCATTTGCATAGCTAATTTGCATTGTGTACCTTAATATTGTATGACTCATGGACTTGTTAGTACTTCCGCTTACTCTGATTACTCTGATATTGCTTACTTGGCACTTACCTTGTACACACACTTTCACCACCCACTAAGCTTTTTATAAGCTTATGCACGATAGATGCGTGCAGGTAGTGTTAAGTTGCAGCAGCGTGGAGGTTGGAGCATGCAGCGGACCTCTGGAGCTTTGATTTTTGACATATGTATTTCCCTTTCAGCATTGTATTCAAATGATTATAACAGTGGATATGTGATGATGATGTTGCCTTTGTGATTTGGGTAAACTCATGGTTATGCTTCTTACGAAATAAATGTACTTTGAAAAATCCTCTTTGTAGGATCCTAGGATCGGAATCTGGAGTATGGGCGCTGGGAGCCGAGAATGGGGTACTACGGAGGCTGTCGGCATCGAATTTCAGCGATCGGGATTCCTATGAGTCCGATCTCTGGGTTTGGGGCATAACAGAAGTTGGTATCAGAGCATAACTTGGGAATACCTGAGGATAACATCACATATCTACAGATAAGTACCCTTCACTACATGATTGTTAAGAACTTAGAATGATTACATCCCCGGGTTTGAATAACTTAGAAACTTTTGATATAGCTCCCTACCGTTGAGATTGTGAGGCTGCATAGTATTTTAGTTTCGATCGTTTCTGATCCGGTATCCAAGGATCAATGGGGTTATCATAGCGTTGATGAGGCGTGTTGGGAGCAAGAGACTGAGGTTCGTGGGCGTCATCCCCATCTCGTAGGTGTTTGATTATGTTGGTATGATATGTTTTGATTTTCTATCTATAGTAATAAGATTTTTCCTCCCTTGGTGAGTTCTGTATTAGCTATGTTGTGGTTTAAATTTCGAGGATGAAATTTTTATTAAGAGGAGAGAGCTGTAAGACCCGTATCATAGACCATTCCGTTCCGTAAGATCCCGCGGTTCTCCCAGTCAAATTCTGGCGACCCGCGACGCGTAAACGGTGTTTGCGCGCAACTCTAAACCACATCTTGTAATTCTGAGTCGGCTTGACCTAAGACCTATTCCATTGTGACTGCATCATCGTCGCGGTTTCAACGCCGTGTCTCATGCACTGATCCGACAGGTAGATCAAAAGATGTACCATTTGCAATATTTAAGCCCTTGATTGATGCGGGGCCCAATTTGGGGGGTGCACAAATTTTCCTAGGTAGACCCACCCTAGCTGCGCCATTTCCCATGAGAGCTTTAGTAAACTCTCTCTTACAAGTCATTATGAGTTCTCTTCCCTATGCTCTTACAACCCATCCTTTCACCTCTCTCTCTCCCTCCCTCTTTCTTCTTTATTTTTTTCCTCCATTGTTGCAAGCTGGGGACGTCCGAGCAACCAAAAATTCAGCCATATCCCACCCATTCTCCCTACTAATCTAGCCCACCAAACCCCATCTCGACTGTTAAATCACCCTCCTTAGAGCTTTAAGATCTATTGGAGGTAGGAGGAGTTCAAGATCTAGAAGTGGGTGCCTCTCTCTCTCTCTCTCTCTGTATTCTTTGATGATGTGTGGCCCAACTATTGGATACAGGCATGGACGATCCAAACCATCCAGCAGGTGAGACAGTTTTGTTGTCCACCCTGCTAGACTGACTGTCCAGTTGGACCGTCTGGATGGTGGAAATGAATAAATATCAGCTGGATTCCAGCTTCATAGCCATCTGTGTGGCCCACCTTGATGGATGTATTATACCCACTTTGTCCATCTGCAACAGTGCAGATCCAGAACTCTTGTGGGTTGCGCCATAGCAGCAACAGGTGCTACTGACTGCTGATGAAGGGAGACATAAATATCAGCTTGACCCTAATCAGGTGGGCCACACTGGCATGGCACCACCCTGCTGTATGTGTTCTATCCACTGTCCATCAGGGACGGTGGGACTCTACCTACCAAGCCACGCATCCAGCCGTCCGTCCATTGCTGGACGCTGGACGCTAGACGTTGGATGGTGTTCGATTATAATAATAATAATAATAATAATAATAATAATAATAATAATAATAATATTTATATTATATATATATAATATCTCTGGTGGGCCCCACGTGGGACCCACCTTGGTGTATTTATTTCAAATCCCCACCATCCAGAGATCTCTGTACGGTGCGGTGGGAACCACCTTCATATATGTGGTGTGGAGCACGCCATAATGTATATGTTTTATATTTAAACCATCCATCCATTGGACGGCAGCGTGTGGGGCCACCCTGTATTAATGTATGTGCATCCATCCATCCATCTGTATGTGGGACGACCTGATGTATGTGCTAGCCAGGATGTCCAGTCCTTGGACGAGATCTGGACCGTCTAGATCGTGTGGGCCTACCTTAATCTCCACGTGGGACTACCTTAAATGCATGTGTCGTATTCGTACCGTCCCAGTGAAGTGTGAGCTAACAGTGCGGTCTCCTAACCAGCTAATAGATAAGGATAAAAATAATAATAATAATAATAATAATAATAATAATAATAAAGGTAATGTTATTATAATATAATATTATAATATATATATATATATATATATATATATATATATATATATATATATATATATATATATATATATATATATAATGATGGGCCCTACGTGAGACCCACCCTGATATATGTGTTTTATATTCCCTGCCCAGCAGCGTGGGCCCCACACATGTGAGGACTCCACCGTGATGTACAAGTGGGGACCCACCATAGTGTATGTGTTGTATCCACCGTCCATTAGGATGGGACGGTGGGACCCACCAACAGGGGAACGGATTGGGTGGGGTACCTCATACCAGCTACATGGCTGGTGAGTCATCGACAGCAAATTCTGTAGGCCCCAATGATGTATATGTTTTATCTACACCGTCCACTGTTTGGACGGTGGAGCCCATCATGATGCGTGTGTTGTATCCATACCATCCAACCATTTTGAGATATCATTTTATGGTACGAGGTAAAGAATGAGTCAGAACCAAAGTTCAAGTGGGCCCCACCATTGAAATATGGACAGCGACATCCACCATTCAAAATTTCTAAGGGCCACAGTAGTTTCCAATTAAGCTGATATTCCATCTATCTCTATGTTAATTTATGAATAGGTTGGATCTAAAAATACATCACGGTGGGCCACACCATGCAATCCAGCCGTGGTATGGTCCAGATGATCTTTCGACTTGATATATTGAGGGTCATGTGCAGGCCCACTTGTTACGTATTTGTGGCCCATTTGATAAGGCCCATGGTGATATTTTCGGCCCATTTGGTAAGGTCCATTGTGATATATATTAGGCCCATGATGCATGGCCCATTTGATGTATTCGAGACCCATGTGTAGGGCCCACATGTCATGTATTTGAGGCCCATGAGCAAGGCCCACCTGTTGTGTATGTGTGGCCCTTGAGTAAGGCCCATTGTGTTGTATATTAGGCCTTTGTGTGAGGCCGCGGGCCCATTATATATTTGGCTCTATGTGGGTCATTCCTTGAGGGCAATGTTGGTTAAATGTCCACATCGTCGAAGTTGATTATCGATGCCGGTTATTGATATAGATTATGAGTATGTGACAGCATAGCATCATGATACATGCCCATACGCATCATCTGCATGCTTGTTATGACATGTGATTAACCATTGCATATGTCATAGAGCAGGTTGTTCATGGGTCTCCCTGATAGGCGGAGTTACCCTACATAAGCGCATGGTATGTGCAGGATTGATGCATGATTGGACTGTGTGACTCATGCATCTCGCATTTGTATGACATGACCACCGTATTCCCTAGCGACATTAAGGTCGTATCCTCCACAGGCATATCGTGGATGGCCAGATGGACACCGAAAATCTATTCTACATGGGGTGTTATAGATATCCCTAGGTGAAAGTCTCTATACCCTCTTGGTTCCAGAGGTTGCTCCAACGTCTAGACCGAGTGGATGCATGAGGGCCGTATACCATTAGGCCGCATCTCCCACTGTGTCGTGGTCGGTTGGAAGGGCGTACGGCCTTACCTGCCAGAGAGGAGGGGGCAATGCTAGGCTGAGTCTGACCAGCTCGAGGAATGGGTCCGCTATTGACAAGTCGGGCCCAATATTGGCAGGCGAATAGTGAGGTCTCTTCCACTCACCTTGTTGCGCGCGATGGGGTGGCAATCTGGTTTGGAGTGTAATAGACCCCGGTGATTTCCCAGAGAGGAACCGTACAGATATGTGGACTTATTGAGCAGGAGTTGCATACTCATTCATTCATTCATTCACTATCCACTCAGGCTGGTGGTGCGCAACTATTTGTTACGTGTACCTCGCAATGGCCAGGATTTCAGTTGGGGTGCGCGACTAACCTAAGATCAGGAGTTTACCACATTGAGTCTTTGTATCCAAATTTAGGTATGAGACTAGTTTGGATAGAAGTCCTTTGTGATGGACCCCATAGCCTGTGATATTACGTACTATCATCCCGACTTCACACTTTAGCATGATCATTCCATTCGCACCGCATATCGAATTACATCCGTAGCATATGATATTTTGGGTTACTATATTTCTGCATTTATACGGCCTAGATACGACTGACGATATTCGTGGACTCATCAGGATTTGCATATTGCATTGCAGCATCGGTATCTAATATTTAGCTTGTTGTCTCCGCATTGCATAGCTGATCTACATTGCTTCATCAACATATGATATTGTTTTTATTATATTTCTACATCGCATAGCCTGGATAAGGCTGATGGTATTTATGGGTCTATCAGTATGTTTTCGCATTACTCAATATTATATGATTTATGAGCTTGTCAGTATTTTCGTTTACTCTGATTTCTCTGATATTGCTTACTTAGCACTTACCTTGTGCACACACTTTGACCACTCACTAAGCTTTCTATAAGCTTATGTACGATAGATGCGTGCAGATGACGTTAGGTTGCAGTAGCGTTGAGCATGGAGCATGCAGCGGTCTTCTGGAGCTTTGATTTTGACATATGTATTTCCCTTTTAGCATTGTATTCAAATGTTTATATTAGTGGATATATGATGATGATGTTGCCTTTGTGATTTAGGTAAACTTGTGGTTATGCTTCTTATGAGATAAATGTACGTTGGAAAATCCTCCTTGTAGGATTCCATGATCGGAATCTGGTGTATGAGTGTTGGGAGCCGAGAATGGGGTACTACGAAGGCTGTCGGCACCAGATTCGGCAATCGGGATTCCTGTGAGTCTGATCTTCGGGTTTGGGGTGTGACACCACGGGCCACTCCACTCAAGCTTTGTGTGAAAATGCCCCTGCATTAATTCTTATCTATCCAACATTAAACTGTCCAAAAAAGGACAATTTGAAAATTTCTATGCATCCAAAAACACATTGAATGTATATCTGACAATATAAAAATCCTCAAATGGGCAACTGATTATTATATACTATAACAATAAAACATTAAAAAAATTAATGTAACTGATTAAACGATAAGAAATTAACAATAACATTAATATGAATATTAACAACTTAACATTGACATTAACGATTTAAATAATAAATAAATATAACATTAACATTAACATTACTTTAACAATGAAATATTATTTAAAATCACATAATTGATAAATGATGACTAACAATAACATTAAGTCATTTATAATCTAAATTCTAACATTAATCTATATGATAATATCAATATATTATAATATATGTAATTTATATTATATTTATACAATATGCATCATCCATCTATCCATCCAATTATCTATCACATCCATGATCCATCTATCTATCCAACCAATCATTCATCCATCCCTCTCAAGTCACATCCATCCATCCCTCCCATGTCCCATCCATCCAACCATCCAACCAATTATCCATCCATTCATCTCTACAAAGGTTTTAGGGTTTATATATATATATATATAATATATTATATATATATATATTATATATATAGAGAGAGAGAGAGAGAGAGAGAGAGAGTCCCGGTCTCCTGCGCACCGTGCCGCCAGAGCTTAAATACGAGCTCGTATAAGAGTCGTTAGATCCCCTTCATCAGCTGGGATTCAGCATTCCTGCACAAGAGAGAGTCTCTGTAGAGATGACTCGCACGCTAGTATTTTTGGACGCACGCGAGCTCCTCCTGAAGTAACGTCTCCAAGTTCTGTGGGCCACACCGTGATGTGTGTTTTGTATTTACACCATCCATCCATTTGGAGAGACCATTTTAGGGCATGATCCAAAAAATGAATCAGATCCAAAGCTCGAGAGGACCCCACCACAAAAAAACAAAGGGGAGAGTGACGCCCACAGTTAAAAAGTTCTGAGGGCCACGACAGTTTTCGTTCAGGCAAATATTTGTGATTTAAGTTTATCTTAGTAGGAATGACCTTATGAACGGTATGGATGGGATATAAACATTATGGTGGACCCAGGGAAGTTTCAATGGTAAGAATTTACCTACACACGTTTTACTAACGTACGGCATACTTAAGCTCTGGATTTATATCATTTTTTGGCCCATCGTCTAAAATGTTCTTTCAAAACCGATGAATATGGTGGATCTTCCCTAAACATCATGGTGGACCCACCTAACTTACCATGTCATGAAGTTCCTTTGGAATCCCTGTGGGCGAGGTCATCTCCTATTATTGGTAACGTGGCCAGACTGTCACCTAACAGAGGAACTGACGTTTCATGACATGAAAGGTTTTCTTCTCCAAAGCGGATTAGGTGAGGCCCCGCCCCACACAACACGGTGCAATCTTGACCGTAGGACCCACATTGATTATGTATTATATATTTACGCAATTCGTTTTTTTTTTCAGATAATTTTTGTGGTGATTGGCCATTAAAAACTTCATGTGGGTGAAAAAAGCTTTGAATCAACATAATATTTATTTTTTATGGTCCACTTTAACGTATCAACGGCTTGGATGACAAATAAACATTACAGTGTTGACTTAGAAGTTGTTAATGGTAAGAGTTCAATCACTATTGTTTTCTATGGAATGGTTAGCCTGATATTTGGATTTGATTCAACTTTCAGATCAAACCCTAGAATGAGCTGAAAAACAGATTGGACAGTGTCGATATACAATTCACATATTAAGGTGGGCCCCACAGTCGGGCCTGCACCTTGTTTAAGTATGGCCGTGGCCGCACCTAATCTGATGCCTGTTCTTTTCTAACGTGGGATGCTGTAATCCCAACCCAACACATGTTGATTCGTTCACATGGGTGCAGATGAAGGGATCGTACGATCCAAAAAAAATTGGCCCCATTAACGGTGCGGATAAAAGACATACGTCACGGTGGGGCCCACCAAGCACCGACTACTGGAGGTCTCATGTTGGGAGAGTTGGTGTTACCTGCATAACACCTGAGTGGGTGTTACTCTCACTGTGGGCCCCACCTTGATAACGTGCTATATATCCACGCCTTCCATTCGTTTATACAGCCCATTTTAATTAGTGATCTAAAAAATTAAGCATATCTAAGTCTCAGGTGGACCACACTACAGGAAACAGTGATGATTAAATGTTAACCATTAAAAAATTCCTAAAACCTACTGTAAGCAAATCTATAATGTTTATTTACCATCAAACCCATTGACCAGGTCAAGAAGAACAGGATGAAGGGAAAAAATATCAATTGATTCAAAAAATAACATTTGTGGCTTAAAAAAGACTTGTAATGATCATTCACCACATTTTCCAATGGTGTGGTCCACCAGACATTTGGATATGCTAAATTTTAAAAATAACCTCTTAAAATGAACTTAAAAAACGGATGAGAGGTGACGATATACACAACGTATACACCATATTAATCCATGTGGACCCTCATACTTTGAGGTTAACACCCACTGATGGGTTACTAGATGCTTTAAGGCAAATTTGAAAAAAATAAAAATAAATAATAATAATAATAAAAGGCTGATCCAAATCTTAGGTGTATCTCACCACTGGAAGAAATAGTGGTAATTGAATACCCATCATTAAAAGTTTCTTGAGGGCCACTCTAATATTCAGTTGCTATCAAACCTGATGATATGGTCACGGAAGCATTGATGAAAGGACCACGCAAATATGTGATCCACGGAGAGCTTTAATGTGAGCTTATATATAGGTCTTCCTGCAATAAGATTTCAACTGCGACAAGTACTACCTATAGGGGCTAACAGACTAAAAAGCTTGGGACAAAGCCCTTTAACATCATGAATAACTATTATTCTTTCATTCAAATAATCATCAACTACTCTTGTGTTTCATATGCATGGTTTTTTGTAGTCATAGTTACATAATTACCAAGTAAATGGGTAAATTAAAAAATTGTTATTTGATTACATTATTAAGATAGTGGTGTGTCATGACCTAACGTCTCCACCTCATCATCTAATGTTTCGTCATGCATCGTCATCCGATGGTTCTTCATGCATATCAACCTCGTCATCCAATAGTTCTTCATGCATATCAACCTCGTCATCTGATGGTTCTTCACGCATATCAACCTCATTCATTGATGGCTCTTGGCACGTGGGAGATCTTATTCTGCAAGTAAATCATTTTAAAGAATGAGTAAATAAGGATATAATAATTTAACAAACAAAATTAAAGAATCAATCAAATATAAATGAATAAAACGAATTAAGCACTTACAGTTTTTTCCATATTGGACAATTACGTTTGTCATGGCCAGGACCCCACTTCCCATATCCATTGCATCTTCTTTTATCTTTCTTACGAGCAATCTTTTTCCTTTCAGAAATTAATCTTTTTCCACTTCCTTTAATTTTAGCACACACTGGGTCTTTAATGATTACTTTAGTAATTTTCTTTATTTGTTTCTTATTTTTAGGCACCAATGTCTCACCAGCAACCAACTTCTGATCTTGAACTCGTTTGAGAATATCTTGTAGCCCTTCTTTACACATATGATATGTCTCTTTAAAATTAGCGCTTTTTTTGGTAAGATTTCTAAAAATGTCTAACAAATTGCTATATCGAAGAGCATACAATTCATGTTTCTCTCTATTTAACTCCACACCACTCGCATCGTAAACAAATTCCAGTTTAGCATCCCTTGTCCATCTTTTCAAAATATAGTGGTCTGGCAAATTGGGTACCGAGATTGTCGTAGTATACATAATATGTGCCTACATGGTATGCCCTCAAATTCAAATTTCAAGCAACTACATTTTGTTTGTTTAGATTCCATCTCGAATTCAACTAGCCGTTCGAGAGATGTTCCTTCACATACTCCAACATTGTAAATGCAAAGGCCTTCCATCTTTTGTAAAAGAATTGCAGTATAAATGGTGCTTTCATACAACTCTTCTTGAAATTTATAAAAAAAAATAAACCGAGTATAAGTCTCTCCAAGCTCTCTCTCCATGGCGAATAAAGTTTTCAACTTCGGCTTGCTACTAATCGTTTCATGATCGGCGACTAACTCATTGTGTCTCTGTCGTGCTACTCCATGATCAAAACGAATTATGAAATCCATTAATGAGTTATTCTTCGACACATATTTACGAAAAAATGCATTTGTGTTTTCACTTCGTTGGCTACTAGACATACCTGCAAAAAAAAAAAAACATGTCTTAGATATGCCGGTACCCATTTGTGACGAATGTTGAATAAAGAGGGAAGCCAATCATTATGATCCAACTCATTTTCTTTAAAAACTTTGCTCCATTTTACTTCGAAATCTTCGAGCTTCTCATAATTTCATATGTTATTATAAAAAGGTACTTTAAATTCATCTTTGAAAGCTATGTGACCAAACTTTTCAGGGACCTTCTGCGAAATATGCCAAACGCAATAACGATGGAAAGCATTCGAAAATACAATAGCAATAGCTTTTGTCATTGCTAGATCTTGATCTATTATGATCGCTTTCGGTAGGTCCCCTGGCATTACTTCACACCATTTCTCAAACAACCAGATAAAAGATTCAGTGTCTCATTATGGATAAAACCACAACCCAGTATAATTGGTTGCCCATGGTGATTAACCCCTGTAAAGGGTGCAAATATTAACTCTTAGTGGTTTGTATTGTACGTGGTGTCAAATACTATAACATCACCAAAGTGATGATAAGCCTTACGTGAAATCGGGTCAGCCCAAAAACAATGTATTAATCTACCCTCCACATCAACCTTCACATTATATGTGAATGATGGATCTAATTCCTTCATTTTAGAAAAATGTTCATACAATAGTTAAGCATCATGGTCCTTGGTTTCTTTTCTTTTATCTCTTTCATAATTTCTTACTTCTTGTTCAGTGCATCCAATATTTTCGTAACCACCTGATTCAATTGCTAAAACATTCATAGTTTGCGAAATGTCTATGCCTGATTAAGTGAATATATTTTCCAAATTCTTCTGCGCATTACAAACTCACGATGTGATCAAAGAAGATGTTTCTTTCGAGGAGTTGCTAACTCATGACTGTGCTCCTCAACAAACTTTTTCACTATATAGCTTAGTCCACCACCGTCTTTTTTAATTGTCATGCGAGCTTTACAACTTTTTCGAGTAATACTCTGTCGCCTCTTTACTACACCATGCTTCATTTGTATCTTGTTATCTGCCGTCCCCTCCTTCGAACATACAAACATCTTCCAGATCTCTTCTTGATTCTTATTGTATTTATTTGATCCTATACGAACACTGAAGCCTGCCTTCTTTGCATAATGGTTGTAGAAGTTAAACGCCGCATCAACTGAAGAGAAAGTAGTCTTCTCAATTATTGGTTTCAACCCCTCTTCTACTTCTGGAATCCAACAACAAATAGAAGTTGTCCCAACTTGCGCCATGAAATTCTCATGCATTTATATAAGTACCCGGGCCTCTTTGGCTATAACGTATTTTTTATTCTACAAAAAAAAAAAAAAATGATATAGTTTATCGTGAAATTGTATAAAAGTTAGTAAATGAACACAACTCATAACAAAAATCAATATTTCTATTTCATATTTAAGAAAGAATTAAACGGTCCAAAGTCAACAATAACAAGACAATTATAAATTATCAATTTCCATATTAATATGCCCAGTTAGGAACTCGAGATGCCTAGTTAATAAGTTTTTGACACCACATACGCAAATCAAAAGCTTGAAACAAAAGGGAGGAAGTAGAAAATCAGGAAGCCGATTGAAAGCAAGGGAAGACATGAATCACGAAGACGCAAATGAGAAAGTGGCATTTTTTTTTAATGAAGAAGTGAAATGGTCTACCAATCTAACAGGTAAAAGAAATCCATGGAACGCATGTTGGCTTCCATCAATAGTTCCTAAAAAGGCGAAGGGCATGCAAATCCTAGTAATGGGTAGGTATTAACAATAAACTCAAGAAGTTCAAGTTTTGTTGTGAGCTGTAGGGAATTGATGCATCCAGTTTTCACAGCATCATCAGATTTGCCCAAATGATCCCGTAAGCTGATCCATTGAAAAAAATCAAGCCATTGGCTGGCATATCAAGCCCATCAACGAGTCACAAATAGAGTGCTACAAATTCCAAATGTCTATAATTGATATTTAGACAATTCAATCCTTGACCATCAAGGGTACAATCATGATGGAAGATTGGGATCATCCAATGGTTTAAATGCATACTTCTTAGTGTTTCAACCAAGATGATGATGGAGACAGAGTAACAGGATTCATGTTGTTGACCCAATAAGTTGGGTAAGGGTTTGATAATAATGATGATGGTGGTGGTGGTGAGTATTTAAACCAAGATCAAGGATAAAGATGGATTGTGGGATTAACAAGCTTAAATTGATGACCTGAATAAATCCACATATGCAGTTGGATGGTCTACATGTCTGCACAGGACTATTTGATCACTTATCCATGTTTCTAGAGTCATTAGTTGTTGATTATTTACGTTATTATTATGAATTTCCAGGTTAGGTGTCAAGTAAAGACATGTTTAGAATCTTTGTTAGTCGTTTCATTTCCTTTTCGTATTTATAGTCTAGGTATCAACCTCTTAAGGCCCTGTTTGATGGATGCTAAAAATGAGTTCATCTCATTGTATTTAACAGTTATGCATTAGAGATATTTATCTCTAATACATAATTACTATTAACATGAAGACATTGTGAATTAGAGATAAAGATCTCTAGCAAAAAATTATTGTTAACAATAATGGAATGATCTCACTTTTAGGCGTCCACAAAATAGGGCCAAAAGGTTTAGGATTTATTTTAGACCTAAAATATCAGTCCAGATTCATTGTATCTATCTTGCAAATGAGGTCTATAAGAAGACCTTTAGACCATATACATGTTAATGGAAGTGATAAATTCGAATAAAATAATAATAATAATAATGTTAATGAGAATATTCACTTGGAGAAGGAGAAACCCTAAAAAATCCACTTCTTTCAATTATATTTGTGTAAAAACCTATTCTTTTCTTCTTTCTCATCCACCTACATGATTTATTTTTGGATTTTAGTTAGTAGTACCAATAATCCCATCTATTTCTACCATCATAAACAAAATTCCTTCAAACCAATCAACAAGTCCTTACTGTAACATGTGTTTTGGAGAATCCTCTGCCCCGTGGATTGGGAGTTGCAGTAATACGTATTTACCTCATTTATTATCAAACTATCCTCTTTCCAAGCATGAAAAAATAAATTTTTATTTGATTTTTTTATTGGTAGAAAAAATATTTTTTATTAGTATCATCTATAGGTAAAATGCTTCCTCTCATTTGTTTGCAATTGCAAGCTTTCACCCTTGTACCACTTGTCCTAAAAATGCTCCCCATCCAATGAGATTGTCATTCACAGCCCTATTTCTCATATTTATTCAAATTTTTTGTACCCATCAGAAATAATTTTACCCTTAAACCCACATCCTCCATTGCATTCCCAGAAATTTACAAACCATTCTTACAGAATAAACAAAATAAAAAAAGCCAATAATCCCTTCATCAGTTTCACAGCCACATATATCAGGAAGATTCAGAAAGCATGAAGTGTTCACAGAATAGGACCTTATTTTCAGGGTAGACCTTCTCCTTGTACCAATCAGGCCTATTTTACAGATCAATAGCAACCAATTTTATTTTATCTTGCAATCCCTACTCAGTCACAAAAAAAAAAAAAAAAAAAAGGTGCAAATAAGTCTTATTGAGAAATGAATGATACAATTACAAAGACATTCAGAACGATAGAGCAGGAAATCACATAAAGATGGGGTAAAAAAAAAACCTTATAATTTTTAGCGATCCATGTGCGTTGTGCATATGGGCATATATAATATACATACAACCTTCACAAAACAGAATGAGGAGAAAACACAAATTGTCAATAATGAAAATGGAAAAAAAAAAAAAACGATCATTCTAACCGGTATGTTGCACTTTAGTTCAACACAGACCACAATAACCCATCAGTCAAACCGTTTAACAGGTGGTCCCACAGTGGAGAGACCAGGACTGGGGGAAGAACCTCCTGCAACTTTCTAAACAGAGAGAGAGAGAGAGAGAGAGAGAGAGGAGAGAGAGAGAGAGAGAGTTAGTCCAACTTAATAAAACTAGAAATTCCAGATATCAAACAAATATAAAGATGAAGCATGAATTAGAGAAAACCCAGAAAGCAAAATCCAAGAAAATTAAGTTTGGAAGTTCCTCTGTTAGGTGACAGTCTGGCCACATTACCAATAATAGGAGATGACCTCGCCCACAAGGATTCCAAAGGAACTTCCTGACATGGTAAGTTAGGTGGGGTCCACCGTGATGTTTAGGGAAGATCCACCACGTTCATCGGTTTTGAAAGATCATTTTAGACGATGGGCCAAAAAATGATATAAATCTAGAGCTTAAGTATGTCGTACATTAGTAAAACGTGTGTAGGTAAATTCTTACCATTGAAACTTCCCTGGGTCCACCATATTGTTTATATCCCATCCATACCGTTCATAATGTCATTCCTACTAAGATAAACTTAAATCACAAATATTTGCCTGAACGAAAACTGTCGTGGCCCTCAGAAGTTTTTAACGGTGGGCGTCACTCTCCCCTCTGTTTTTTGTGGTGGGGTCCTCTCAAGCTTTGGATCTGATTCATTTTTTGGACCATACCCTAAAATGGTCTCTCCAAATGGATGGACGGTGTAGATACAAAACACACATCACGGTGTGGCCCACAGAACTTGGAGACGCCACTTTGGGAGGAGCTCGCGTGCATCCGAAAATACTGGCGCGCGAGTCATCTCTATGGAGACAGCTCTCTCCTGTGCAGGAATGCTGAATCCCAGCTGATGAAGGGGATCCAATGGCTCTTATACGAGATTGTATTTAAGCTCCGTGCGGCACGGTGCGCAGGAGACTGGGACTATATATATATATATATATATATATATAGATATATATATAATGATTTTTTTATGTATAATATATATATACTATTTAGGATTTTTTTAATAAGTAATATATAATTATGTATAAATATATATAGTATATGGTTTACTGTTTAGGGTTTTTTATTTAGTAAATAATATATAATATATTTTTAAATTATATAATATATAATATATATTTATAATATATAATGCAACGACTGGCAATCAAGCCGCCAGCCATGGACAGCGTCTAGGCCAGTTTGGCTAAACTCTCAAATATCACAACAAAAGGGGGGGAGAGATCACAGGGTTCGATTGTTTACCAGACGTGCAGGAGAGGACAGGGGCGACGGGTGAGCAGAGACGGACGGCAACAACGAGCGAGCAGAGACGAATGGTCGAACTGGCAGAGCGGGGGGGGGGTGGGGGGGGGGGGGGGGGGGGTTCGAGCTCGACAGTTCGAGCGGCTGGGTATGTGAGAGAGGGTAGGGTTTTTTGTGGTATTTATACCGTTTGAATCGAGTCGAGTCGAGTCAAACCGATTCAAGCCGAGTTCAAGTTATGTATCGCTTCGAGTTGAGTTAAGATCGGACTAGCTTGAACTCAGGTCGAAATATTTTCTAACTAAAAAAATCAACTCTACTTGTCTCGAACTCAGTTTCAAACTAATTTAAATTGAGCTTTTTCGAGTCGAGTCGAGTCAAGCAAGTTAACCGAGCTAACTCGGTTCGCATACAGCTCTACTATCCACCCACTCGCTCAATGTGTAAAATTGGATCAGGCGATATTTAGATGATGGGATTCGTCCTATGATAATGGGTTGCACATTTGTCTTCTGTACGAAAGGACTTTTCGATGCAAATAAAATGAAATGAGAAAGGGATTCTTATAGTCGGTCGCAAAGAACAGTTGCGAACACCTTTCCGATTAAGGAATTGAATCCAACATATGAGCATAGACTCAAAGTACCAGCTACTTGGTTAATGCTATGGATTACACTACAAAATGTAAACAGTGAGCTGAAAAATAAAAGATTACAATATGGAATATAATTTGCTCAAAAGAGAAAGTAAAAGATAACACTATGGAATGTAAATAAATGGGTAAATTGAAATGGTAATTGAAATATAGATTTGGTTTATTTGGGTTGGTATGAGACGAGTTCGGGTTGGTATGAGACGATTTTTCTTATTGAATTCTTTTACTATTTATTACCTTGATTTACTCATCTAGATCATTTTCACGTTCTGACGGTTACCATATTCGTTCATCACTACTTGACTTTGTAGATGTTTCCCACGTTCTAATAGTTGTTGTAACCGTTTAGCACTACTGTTTTCTAGAGGCTTTATTGTCACCTATCCCAGTAACCACTCCAGTCCTTCTTGCTGACTCGATAGCATTTCGCTTGGCCGCTCGATCAAGCTCCCGAATAACCATATGTTGTTTGATCGAGCTCCTAAATGACCATCGGCCACTTGGTTTGCCTTCTGCAAGACTACTAACTGCTTGATCAACCTCATGGATGACCATCGGCTGCTTGATCGACCTCTTAGATGGCTATCGGCTGTTTAGTCAACTGTTTGGTTTGCTTTTGAATTCCTTCTGATCGCTCCTCGTCTTGTTATCCTATCAATTATGATTCCATAAAACTTACTTCAAACATCCTTTAAAATTTTTAACATGCAATATCTTTCCATTGGTATAATATGTATCCTAAAAATGGTCAGGAACCGTCCAAACGTGAGCCCCGTTGTACCAAAATCAGATTTATCGAATGACCTTAACCGCTGATTAACGGACATTTCTTTGTTGAATATGGACAGTCCACTAGATGTCCGCCATCGGACAGGAATAGCTCATATGCACTCACTGAGAGTCCTGCACGTGGAAAGGAATTATCTAAACTAAACCGTCCAAATAGTGGCCCACAGTTACATTGTAAATTGATATGTATCCTAAAAATGGTCAGAAACCGTCCAAATAGTGGCCCACAGTTACACTGTAAGTTGATATGTATCCTAAAAATGGTCAGGAACCGTCCAAACGTGAGCCCTGTTATACCAAAATCAGATTTATTGAATGACCTTAACCGCTGATTAACGGACATTTCTTTGTTGAATATGGACAGTCCACTAGATGTCCGCCAATCGGCCAACTTACAATGTAACTGTGGGCCACTATTTGGACGGTTTAGTTTAGATAATTCCTTTCCACGTGTAGGACTCTCAGTGAGTGCGTATGAGCTATTCCTGTCCGCCAGAGTATCAGGGTTCATATTTTTTTCAGAGAAACTACCAGTATAGTAACGGATTTTCAAAAACTAACGGTTCCGTACTGATTTCTACCAGGCGAGTCTAGAAACCGCATTTCAAACTTCAACGGAAACGAATAAGCTTGCGTGACTTTGGTACGGATAAGGGAAGCCTTACGTTCGCTGACGTGGATGGAAGGATTTCATGTGAATTAGATCCACCCCGTCCATCAGGTGATCCACCATTTGATTTGATCGTTCTCCAAAATTCGGACTGATTCAATACTTAGGTGGTCCACGCCATGGGAAACAGTTGAGATGGGACCCCGTTAAAATCGTCCAAATTTCGTCTGGGGTCCACCTCGTTTGTTTATTCCATCCAGTCCATTCATCTGACTTTGCACACCAGGATGAACGGATTTTCCCAAAATCAGGACAATGTAAAATTCACGTGGACTACACTACACTAAATGAATTTAGAGCTTGAGGCATACTTTGTACAGTTCTGTGGCCCACTTAAAGTATTATATTTGAATCAATTTAGAATAAATAGTTATAATGTGACTACCGACATGATGGACGGTGTGGATCTTATGCACGTGCGTCCCACGTAGCGAGCGGATAGGCGCATGTCAGGCCCACTTGCACGAGGGGTAATTTGGTAATTTCGAGTTGAGCAACCCCCTCTCTCTTCAACCCAGAGTAACCGGTCATCCAGGAGAAAAGAAAGCATATAACCCGTAAAAGCCGGTAAAATAAGAAAGGCTATAAATAGAGCAGATTCGTACCGTTTCTCGCTCCTTTTTTTCTTTCCCTTCCCTCCTTCAAAACCTTCCATTTTCCGTCCTTCACGCGGAAGTTTTCCGAAGGAAATTCGACAAGAATATTCGGAAAAAATCTAAATTTTCTGCTGTTTTGACAAAGGATAGCGAAGATCGGAGAGGTTTCTTCTCGAATTTGGTTGAATTTGCAGAGATTTGAAATCTCTTTTGCTGCAAACGGTGAAAGATAGGAGATTGGTGTGTTTTGAGGAAGAGTTTCGAAGATCAGAGGCTTTTGTCTCAAATCTGATCGAATTTTCAGCAACGTAAGATATCTTTTGCTGAAAATCGCAAAAGATAGGATGTTATTCGTCATTTGATGAAGAATCACGAAGATCAGAGGCGTTTTTTTTTTTTTTTTTTTTGCAAATCCGTATGTGTTTGAGATATCGTCCGTGAAACCAAAAAAAAATCGAGTTTGGTCGTATTTGCAGAGATTTGAGATCTCTTTTTGCTGGAAATGGTGAAAGATCAGAGTTTTCTGTGTTTTGAAGAATAGTTTCAAAGATCAGAGGCTTCTTTTCTCAAAACTGCTCGAAGTTTTAGGAATTTAAGATATTTTTTTGCTGAAAATCGCACAAGATTGGATGTTCTCTGCCATTTGATGTAGAATCACGAAGATCAGACGTATTTTCCAGTGAATTTGTATGTATTTGAGATATCTTCCAAGAAAGATCATAAACATAGGATGTTTTTCATCTTTTGAAGAAGAACTGCAAAGATTGGAGGTTCTTTTCTCTTTATTTTTCAGAAATTTACAGAGATGTGAGGTCTATATAGCAATAATATCAGCGATTTAATATTTCTAGTAATCTGATGGAAATCAGAGAGTTGTGATTTTGTAGTCTCGATTGAGCACTTCTGGTTTTGAATCTCCTCACCATGGGAGTGGATTACTACAACATCTTGAAGGTGAACAGAAACGCGACAGAGGAAGACGTCAAGAAAGCATACCGGAGATTGGCGATGACATGGCATCCAGATAAGAATCCCATCAACAAGAAAGAGGCAGAGGCCAAGTTCAAGCAGATCTCCGAAGCTTATGAAGTAAGTTATCAGATCGACTCCATTGCGACTTTGTTCGAAAAAATCTTGAAATGTGAGATGGGTTTTATGAGGGTACGGTGCCCCCCATCCCCCAGATTGCATCCTTAGCTTGATATGAATCAATCATGTTCTCATTATCACCATTTAGAAGCCTTGGTCTTATAATCATGTTTCATTGATGATCCTGACCTTTGAATCTTGGATTTGAATATGAGCCATTAAATATTCATCTTCATACACAATCACCCCAGATAGCATAGCTCTTAGATGGTAGAAACTGGCCCCTGTATGGTATGGCGGCACCGTGCCCTAACAAAACCCCATAAGATTACATGGAAGGACTTGCAATGAGTTTCTTAGCTGACATTGCCATAGTATGGATTCATATGAAATGTTTGGTTTCTGTGATGCATTTTGATAATCTGCAGTTGGAGGATTCTTTCAACTTTTACCTTCTTTAAGGTCTTGAACAGAGAGTAACTACCTTCCAATCAAAGTTTATTTTGGTCTGCTACCTTTCTAAGGTAGGGCCCACCATGAATGGTGAATATTAGTCAAGATGGATCCCATCCTGAATCCTATGCCCTAAAATCCTCTGTATGCAACTATTAAAACTACAAAAACAGTTAAAAC